>JAGDYQ010000002.1:10445189-10594324 GCA_021962125.1 Bulinus truncatus
TACTTTTCCCATAGAGTTGATGTATGTTGGGCCCTAGGCAAAATAATGTAATGAGATTCAATGAGATTAGAGAGGCTGACAGAATGTAAAAGGGAAGAGAAGTGATGTAAGGAGATGTGAGGAGATGTGTGGTAATTGAGAAGATGTATGGGGATGAGAGGAGATTGAGGTGATGTAAGGAGATGTGTGGGGATGAGAGGAGATGTGAGGAGAGTTTAAGTGATTTGAGTGGATTGAAGAGATGTCAGGTGATGTACGAAGATGTGAGGGGATAAATTGGGGATTGTGGGGATTTAAGGAGATGTGAGGGTACTTTTGGGGATGTGGATAGAGTTGAGAAAATAAATTACCCCGAATGCGCATCGTCTATTAAAATAATTTCCTGACAAGGTAAAATAGCAGCGGTTTTTTTTAAATCATTGGTAGAGAAATTTCAAAACATTGTTGGACTTTCTGTGTGATATATATATATATATATATATATATATATATATATTATATATTTACTGCACAACGCAGAGCAACTAGAAAAAACGGAGGGGGCAAAAAATCACTTGTATTAAAAAAATCGCATTATTTACTCTATATTTGTATTTTATTTTAAACTAATTTTGGTCTAATCTTTTAATTTTTTTTTTGGGGGGGCAACTGCCCCCAATGCCCCCCCCCCCTAGTTGCGCCTCTGCACACAAGCTGTCCAATTGATGGGCAACCAGTGTGTACATCGACGTGACAATGAAAGAGATAACAACAATTGCGAATTTTTTGAGCGGCGAAAGAAACATTAAAGTAAGATAAACGAATGGCTAACAGATTGACCACTGGACGTGATGGACTGTGTTTATTTCATTGGCCGGTTCGCAAAGATTTTTTTATGATCAAAGGAAATATTTTTTGCTTTTTGGTGCATGATATTTAAAAAAAATGATAATTAACAACAAAAAAAAACAATTGTGATTTTAACAAATCACCCATAATAAACTGTTGTCGTTTACGGGTTAAATGTAACGAATGGCTGTTTCTACACAGTATGTGACGAATGATATGTTGGCTGTTTCTACACAGTATGAGACGAATGATATGTTGGCTGTTTCTACACAGTATGTGGCGAATGATATGTTGGCTGTTTCTACACATTATATGACGAATGATATGTTGGATGTTTCTACACATTATGTGACGAATGATATGTTGGCTGTTTCTACACAGTATGTGACGAATGATATGTTGGATGTTTCTACACATTATGTGACGAATGATATGTTGGCTGTTTCTACACAGTATGTGACGAATGATATGTTGGCTGTTTCTACACAGTATGTGACGTGAGGTTTTTTTAGCCCAGCTAAGCCCAATTCTCCTAACTGTTCCATTGTGTGTGGTATGCACAATAGAGATGTTTCTAGTGTTACTTGGCACCGCGACCTCCCGAGCAACGCCGGGTATGGTGCTAGTAAAAGATTTTTGCACTTAGAATAACTTTTAATCAAGTGACGTCTTCTAATGAGAATCATGAAAAGATTGAAGAAAATAACATAATACCGATATCAATCATAAAATAAACATTTATTATACATTTTATAAATGTGTAAAGAAAAATTTTTATTATACACATAAATAGACAAATTACTATTCTCTCCATACTCAAGAGTTTAGTTGTTTAATAAAATGAATTAATAAAAGCTAATAAAGATGGGAATTTCGATCTAACGTCACCATTAGTTATTGTTTTGAAGTATTGGGAATACTTATATTTTTTGATATTTTCAGTCCACATGTATGCTTTTAATTTATTATTTCAATTACATATATTCCGTCTTAAGGTAAAGCATTCATATAAAAAAAGATTCATTTAAAATGATACTTTCAAAAAAAAAATGGATTAAAAATGAATTCGTTTCCACCAGGAACAATTCGAACTTTTACTGCTTTCATTTGTGATTATTTTTTTAAAAAATAAATTATCATGACACATTGAATCCCCATCAGGTATTTGTAAAGATTTCGTTTTCCCTTACACTGAGTCAAAGTGGTGTGTAGGCGGGCACATACAGCAGGTATGTTGAAGAAGTCTATAGATGGCAGTCTCTATCACTTGTACACTGGCTAGTTAACAATGCAGTTATGACGGACCTCACTGACTTTAGAATGTTACTGTTACGTGACAGTTACGTCTCGTATGCTGATACATGTTACTGTTACGTCTCGTATGCTGATACATGTTACTGTTACTTCTCGTATGTTGATTGATACATGTTACTGTTACGTCTCGTATGTTGATACATGTTACTGTTACGTCTCGCATGTTGATACATGTTACAGTTACGTCTCGTATGTTGATACATGTTACAGTTACGTCTCGTATGTTGATACATGTTACAGTTACGTCTAGTATGTTGATACTCGTTATGAAGTCTGTAAACAGGGCCGTCTTTAGGGGTTTGGGTGCCCTATAGCACAGAAGTCGTCATGTTTCTGTGTTCTCTTGGCAAAAGCGCCTGTCGGGCATGGGGCGTCATTTGCGAAGTGGGAGGGGGTAGCGGTAGATGACCAGACACATGTCATCAACACACTGGACATAGAGCTTACTGAGTTTGGCCACTCGCCACTCCAAAATCAACAAACATCTTGATGCACTATTTCAACTGTTTAATCATACTTTTCTTTTTTTTTACCTTCCACCTTAGATCAGCCCAATAAAAAACTGTTTTTTTTTTAATTTCATATATTTGTTTCCAGTGAAACAAATATGAAGAAAACATGAACTCAAAATTTGGCTAATAAAAATTAAAATAACGAAATTTTAGCTTTTGTTAAATTTTTTTGAAAGAGTTAAAAGTGTATGCTACACTATTAGCTTACAACTCTTAAAGTGAACATGGAGATAAATCGTTCCTAATGAAAAATATAAAACTAAATCAACATAATGAGTAAGGCTATCTATAATCAATATTTGCTAACAAATATGTGGATAAAAAATTGACAGGAAAATAAATAACGTGCAAAACTCAATATGTCTAGACAGATCTGCACACAGTATATAATTACTAAAAATATTACGCGTAGGTGACCATTTAGGTCTACAGATTATTTATTAAAAGACATGTCGAGTAATACAATAGCTTTTTTAATACTATTTAGCGTTAAAAGAACTCAACTTGGTATTGTATATTTAGCACTTTAATATTGTCTTAAAATTGCACTCTTTATTATGCACACTTCCGTGTTTATTTTGACATGATATCCATAGGGAATTTTTATTGGTTTTATAAACTTTTAAATTGGTTTCACTTTCTGTGTTTTTCTTGTGGATGGCTGGGTTTTTGTTCATCTTGTAACTCAGTTTCAGACCTGTTATAATTTAGAAAGAATGCTCTACGTCGGCACACATCTATAGAGTCTACATGACACTACAGGGTTTGAATCATTTCAAGTCCACGAATTAACATTTTGTAGAATTACGAAACGCATTACTTTTAAGTAATATTTGAAAATTGAAAAAAAAATCGCTGGTGCCTCATTGGCTGATTATTGATTCTTTTTATTAGTCTTATAAATACAAGATCTGTGTTATATTACTTTAAAGAGGCGGCCTATTATTATGTAAAATACTTAAAAGGTGTCAGGATATTCACAATGCCTTACTAATTACTTGAGTGAACCATATATTAAGAAGATTATTTGAAACTTAAAAGCTAGATATCCATACCCATCTTGGCCTAACTGTATTGTTATAGAATAAAGTTTATATTTTTTTTTAATGTACAACATTCAAATAATGAAATATCTACCGCACACTAGGGATGACTGGATGTTGAGTTGTAATCTAATGTTACAATGACTTATAGCTAATCCCTCCATCTAACTTCTAGCTAATCCCTCCATCTAACTTCTAGCTAATCTCTCCATCTAACTTCTAGCTAATCCCCCCATCTAACTTCTAGCTAATCCCCCCATCTAACTTCTAGCTAATCCCTCCATCTAAGTTCTAGCTAATCCCCCCATCTAACTTCTAGCTAATCTCTCCATCTAACTTCTAGCTAATCCCTCCATCTAACTTCTAGCTAATCCCTCCATCTAACTTCTAGCTAATCCCTCTATCTAACTTCTGCCTAATCCCTCCATCTAACTTCTAGCTAATCCCTCCATCTAACTTCTAGCTAATCCCTCCATCTAACTTCTAGCTAATCCCTCTATCTAACTTCTGCCTAATCCCTCCATCTAACTTCTAGCTAATCCCTCCATCTAACTTCTAGCTAATCCCTCCATCTAACTTCTAGCTAATCCCTCCATCTAACTTCTAGCTAATCCCTCTGTTCCCTTCATATGAAGACAGTCCTATAGGATGTGGAGAGGGTCCCCTACTACAAAACTGTAGTAAATGATATGACTGACTGACTGACAGGATCTTGGAGTGAGAGACAGCCTCGCACCGAGTAGGGACAACATAGGAGGACGTAATAATTACTAAAGACCCTTGACAAATATTACAGAAGAGACTAAATTATTGAATGCATTCTTTTAAAAAAGTATGTACTAAACATAAGTGACAATATTCTGCAATAGATAAGTGAATATACATGAATATATGTACTAAACATAAGTGACAATATTCTGCAATAGATAAGTGAATATACATGAATATATGTACTAAACATAAGTGACAATATTCTGCAATAGATAAGTGAATATACCTGAACAACGCGTAATTTGCCATTACATGTGTCTACACAATGGAAAACGAATCTTTTAAATAGCTATTTGTAAATTTAAAATTATTCTTAGTAAATGATTGTCCGCTTTTCTAGTTAGGACAATACTTTTGATTTAGTTTTGTCATGACGTCACATAAAAATTTATAAATAATTATTTTCTTAATTGAACAATTTTTTTAAAAAAAGGACTTCTATAAATTAAAAAAAAAATCATATTTTTAAAACAATTTTTTTTATTCTTCTTAAGGAAAAATTTGATCGCTAGTCTATGATATACACTCGACAGAAAGTGAAGAAATAAACACAGACCATTCATAAATCACATTTGACAACATTGAACATCAGGGGACGGGTGTCAACTTTCGTTCAAATTGCAGCTGTCGGTGAACTCAACCCATCTACCTGCTCGTCTTACTCCCCCCCCCTCCTATCCCCACCTCTCCCTATTTAGACTGAGACTGCTGAGACTGTCATACAGGGTGTAACTGATAAGGTTAAACAATATATTCTACATGTTGGATTTGTCTGTGTTAAGAGAATGTTTTCATCTCCCAACTGTTTGAGAAATATGATGACAGTCAGTGTGTGTGTGTGTGTGTGTGTGTCAGTGTTTGTGTGTGAGAATAACAGTGTCTGATTCACAGGGTGTGACAGTTGGTTAATTCATTGTATGTGTGACATTGGTTGATTCACAGTGTGTTTCACTGGCTAATTCACAGTTTGATTTACCTCGCCTGATATTGTCTCATAACAAAAAAAACAAACAAACAGCAACAATTGTTTTAACTACACCACTCCATGTTGAACAATAATTTACAGCGTGAGTAAGTAACACACACGCACACACACACTCACACACGAACAAACACACACACACACACACAATCAAACATCCTCATATGTGAAGTGTTTTAAGCCTTACTAGCCCGACCCCCACATCTTGGGCTAGTCTTGTGTAACTTAAAACACTTCTTGTATAAATATATGAGACATTCGGGTATCATGCTAGGCCATTCTCTTTTTTGTTTAACTTCGTTTGGTTGCCTTTTTTTTTTTATTTCCCTTGACATTGGATGATCAAAATGATATCTGAATTTTTTTTTAATCTTTCGAATTGAATTTATTTGAAAAATTTCTTTTAAAAAAGTAGGAGATAAATAAATAAAAAAGTTGGGATTATTTCGGTATATAGCTCACTTAATTTTTTTTTTAATTAACAAAAAAGACCTACATTGGCATCACGTACCTATTTAATTTCATCTGAATTATATTCGTTTAAAAAACAACATCAACTCTTGTTCATTCTGTCATTTCAAAAGTGTGTTTTTGTTTAATGAGCGAGCAACTTAATAAAGCAAATAATATGTGTTTTTAAATTATTTTGAAGCAGTATTACATCGCTTTGAAATTGAAAGTTGTGAAAACAATCGAAGATGTAAAAATCCCCGCCTCCCCGCCCCAGCTGATTATAGGTATCGTTGAAGCTGTGAAAAATATCAGTAAATAAACCCAATTCTATGCAATTGACGACAAAATATATTTAAAAGGAAAAAAAACCGCACACAGAAATCGTCACGCCCATCAGAGATCTCAGTATTAATAGAATTATATTTTCCTACTAAACCGCAATATCTTTGATATAATTAGTGTCACATCCCGCATTTTGACATGCTGTGGAAATAAATAATGACGCGGGCGAATGTTACAAAACATGTGACCATGGGAAGTCGATGCGATACGTCATACAGCACTTGAAAAACACGTGCTTGGCATTGTTGTTGCTGAGAATCATTATTATACAACAAAATTAGGAGAAGGGTAAAAATGGGAGAAATTTGTTAATGTTTATCGTTGGGATAGAGGTCAAGGTTTTTCGATGTCATGAATAAAGAAGAAGATTTAAATTCATATAATTATCATAAGAGAAAATTAATCATTGATTGTAAATTTTCATAAAGCTACACACCTGCTTAACATTCAGTATTTTAATTAAACAATATTCTACTAATTTCGCACACATAAACATTTGAATCGCCTTTTAATAAATCAATTGTTTTGATGTAATTATATATCTCTGAAGTTTTACAAAGTCGTTATTATGGATGGGAGGTAAAACGCCAGTAATTGTAATGAATCGCAAGAACACGACAGTCTTTAAAAATAAAAACATGATTGTATAGGTATTTGAAAACCAAAACTGTGAAAACGTTCACACGAATCATCGCAAAATAAACACATCACGTTCTACTTGTCATGATCAATCTTTCTCTTCTTCCTGATCCCTTCCTCTCAATCCTTCGTATAAAACCACCCATTTGGCATGTCATTTATGATAAAAATTAAATAGTCTAGTATTCAGTCGACACAAAAAAGATTTAGTTTTACTGAGTTAAACATGTTATACAATATGAATATATGCAATGGGTACAGACGTAGCTACAGCCACTATGAGTCCAGTGTATGGACAAGATGAGAATAGTCAACAAACATTCTGATAATTCGATGACGCTTTGGTAAAAAAAAAAAGGCCGACTTGCGTGCTGCGGCGTGTTGACAATAGAATCTCATATTGAGGCGCACACATATGCTAACATTATGTATGTGTTTCTACTACAAGCACTCACATAACCCCACTTCTTGTGCGTGCCGAAACGGTCATACATTTGGTTCTATTACAAAATAATATCTTTAGTTCAATAATAAAATAAACTTTTTCACAGTATTTTTTTTATATCCAAATTCACCTGGTTTAAAAAGATGTGAGCATTGTAAAGTGTGAATCGAAGGATATTTCTAGCCGCCATCTTTGTTTAGAAGATTTAAGAGTATAGATGACGTAGTAAGAAATCTTTGACGGTGTGTGCTTGTAAGTAAGGATGAGATGAAATCTCTGAGATCCTATAAACCACTAGTGGGACGGTCTTTATGGTGCCATTCTTTCATCCCCACCATAGCCGATGGAGGCACCAATAGAGATATATCGGGAACTTGACCTAAAAAATTTCCTTGGTCCTCACCAGAGATCGAACCAGATACCTTCAGGTCGACAGTCAAGCGCTTTACCGCACGACCATCCACCCTCTCATTTTTAGCAGGTAGTATACCACTTATTTCCATCTAATTACTTGATGAATCAATCAGTATTAAATATCTCAAAAAAATAGTTGTATATATGATAATGCTTTACACATGATGGTTTTGTTTCATTTATGAACGTTGCGTTAATATAAACTTCAATTTTTTACTTTTTACATCATTCAGTAGTTATTTTTTATGTTCTATTCCGTGACCATGTCTGCCTGTTGTACAGGCTTTTAATTACATGTAATTAGATTTTGCGTGATATACAGACCAGTAGCATTCGGGGAGCCTGGGGGCGGGCCTACCCTGCGTTTTGTCTGCCCCCCCCTATGCTTGTTTGCTCTACTTAGTAACATTTATTTCCTGCCCCCCCCCCCTGCTATTGGCGTGGCCCCTGCTGTAGAATTTTCACGCTACGGGGCTGGTGATATATAATGAAGTTAACAGATGATTTATTAGGGGGTTTTGCGTTTAAAATATTATGTTTTGAAATAGCACATTGTTAAGAGTGTTTTTTTTTAACTTTGAAATGATGGAAGTAGTGGTTGGCACTAAACAAAGGACTACTGCTTCAAATTATCCCGTTTGTCCCAATGAATGCTGTGTGCAGGGAAATACGCCAACATTTCGGTTTCTTTTTTTTTATAGCTTTCAGTCAATTTCAACATTATTGGTAGCAGACTGGTCATCTAGTGGACACATACAAATGTCCGTTGTCTATGAAATAGAGAAAGAAGTATTCACTTTGATGCTACATTGTTTATTTATTTTTTAGAACTTTTCCACCTTGATGGGGGTTCTTTTTATTTCGTTCTCAGAAAAAAAGTAAAGTTGAAAAGATCAAATTTTATTGTGCCACAGTTTGCACATCAACGGATTGAACGCTCCAGCCACCTTGACTTTTATCTTTTGCTTGGAACACGGCATTGTCTTCAATGGTGGCTATAGAAGAGAATCCAACTGTTTCTACGGGGTAGATGTAGCTGTTGATCGGAACAGAAAGATCAGTTAGTAAAATAAGTAGGATCTTTATCATGAAACAGAAAGATCAATGCAGGGTATACTCAGCTCATTTAATTTTTCATAGACCAAATTTATTAATATCATTTTAAATCAAAGAAACAATGTAAAAAACAATGAGAGTCAAACCAACAGATCATCATTTGGAAGTGTGTAAAGTCCCTGTAAGGATGAGATGAAATCTCTTAGATCCTATAAACCACTAATGGGCAGGTTTTTATGGTGCCCTTCTTTCATCCCCACCATAACCGATAGTGCAATGACCATGGAGGCACCACGGAAGATATAGCGGGGGACTTATGCCAAGACCTGAAAAATGTCCTTGGTCCTCACCAGAGATCGAACCAGTTACCGTCAGGTCGACAGTCGTGCGCTTTACCACACGGCCATCCGTCCACATCATTTGAAATTGATCACTCATATTTTCATGACCATAATATTTTCAGTAGCTGTAGAATACGGTACTCTGAACACAAACCTGTAAGGGTTGTAACTCTTGCTTCTGACGGCTTTGAATCCGACAACGGAGCTGGGAGCTGACAGTGGCACTCTGGTAAACTTGGGGTTGATGGCAACACTAGCTGACCCCTGGCCTTGGTTCAATACAACAGTAGCACTAGCAGAAACAGCTGTTGATAGAAATGTTTAGTAACAGCGCGTTTTTATATCAGTATATATTTGTGCTATGCCTCATGTCAATAACATGAAGTTCTCAAAACTTTGATATTTAGTCCAACTGTGGCTGTGACTGTTGCCACACGGAATAAAACTTACCAGTGACGTTATTCAGACGGATGATGACGTAACGAATGTCCCTTTCCAGTTTCTGTTGTTCGCTGGCTGTGTTGGTGGCACTGACAAACAGGGCGTCAGCTCTTCCTTCCACATTCAGTTCCTGGTGAGCAAAATAAAATGACCCTTTGTAATGATGTATAGTTTGAAATATTATTGATCTATCAACTGTTTTCTATTTTAAAATAATCTCACCCGTTTTTTTCTAAAATTTAAATTCATCTTTAAAAACTTTGTTGTTAAACCATGAGATTGAGTTTTATTAAATACTTAAAAATGTCACTGAGTGACGTTGAGATTGATTCACTACACAACTTTATTTAAGGTTTTTGTGTCTGACCTTGAGAGTGAGTTCATCAATGAGAGCCTGACGTTCAACATCCTTGGTCTTCAGCTGCTCAGCGTCAGCCAGAAGTTTCTCGTCTTGAGGGATGTACACATTTTCTACGGTATTTTTCAAAGCTGCGGCTTCATCAGCGATGTATTTAACCTCGTTTCTCAGATAATTGATGGCATTAATCTGTTGATACATGTTAGTATGGTAAAGGGATATCATAAGTTATATCTGCGTATGTAAGCATAAATAAACACTTCTAGGGGCTATATTAACAATAGCATAATTAGTTCGCATCGAAAAAACAAGCCAGAGAGTATAATAGCTACCAATGGATTCATTTACAAATATAAACAGATCTCACACTATTTGGACCATAGGCATGGATGCTGTCCCCTTAAAGTATTACACAATCGCATGCCCGCGGCACTGGACCAGTGCTTAGATGGCTCTTTATTATGGCTGGCTGAACTATTAGTAAATTGAAACTCTGGAGTAGCCAGATGGCTCAGAAAATGATTCATTTTAAACTTTTTTTTTATTTTTATTGAAATACGGAACTAAATAAATTACCTAACAGAGGGGTGTGTGTGGGGCTGGGATGGCTAACAGAGGGGTATGTGTGGGACTGGGGTTGCTAACAGAGGGGTATGTGTGGGACTGGGGTTGCTAACAGAGGGGTATGTGTGGGACTGGGGTTGCTAACAGATGGGTGTGTGTGGGACTGGGGTTGCTAACAGATGGGTGTGTGTGGGACTGGGGTTGCTAACAGATGGGTGTGTGTGGGACTGGGGTTGCTAACAGATGGGTGTGTGTGGGACTGGGGTTGCTAACAGATGGGTGTGTGTGGGACTGGGGTGGCTAACAGAGGGGTATGTGTGGGACTGGGGTTGCTAACAGAGGGGTGTGTGTGGGACTGGGGTTGCTAACAGAGGGGTATGTGTGGGACTGGGGTTGCTAACAGATGGGTGTGTGTGGGACTGGGGTGGCTAACAGATGGGTGTGTGTGGGTCTGGGGTTGCTAACAGAGGGGTGTGTGTGGGACTGGGGTGGCTAACAGAGGGGTGTGTGTGGGACTGGGGTTGCTAACAGATGGGTGTGTGTGGGACTGGGGTTGCTAACAGAGGGGTGTGTGTGGGACTGGGGTGGCTAACAGAGGGGTGTGTGTGGGACTGGGGTTGCTAACAGAGGGGTATGTGTGGGACTTGGGTGGCTAACAGAGGGGTGTGTGTGGGACTGGGGTGGCTAACAGAGGGGTGTGTGGGACTGGGGTTGCTAACAGATGGGTGTGTGTGGGACTGGGGTGGCTAACAGAGGGGTATGTGTGGGACTGGGGTTGCTAACAGATGGGTGTGTGTGGGACTGGGGTGGCTAACAGAAGGGTGTGAGTGGGACTGGGGTGGCTAACAGAGGGGTGTGTGTGGGACTGGGGTTGCTAACAGATGGGTGTGTGTGGGACTGGGGTGGCTAACAGATGGGTGTGTGTGGGACTGGGGTGGCTAACAGATGGGTGTGTGTGTGGGACTGGGGTGGCTAACAGAGGGGTGTGTGTGGGACTGGGGTGGCTAACAGAGGGGTGTGTGGGACTGGGGTTGCTAACAGATGGGTGTGTGTGGGACTGGGGTTGCTAACAGAGGGGTGTGTGTGGGACTGGGGTGGCTAACAGAGGGGTGTGTGTGGGACTGGGGTTGCTAACAGATGGGTGTGTGTGGGACTGGGGTTGCTAACAGAGGGGTGTGTGTGGGACTGGGGTGGCTAACAGAGGGGTGTGTGTGGGACTGGGGTTGCTAACAGATGGGTGTGTGTGGGACTGGGGTGGCTAACAGATGGGTGTGTGTGGGACTGGGGTGGCTAACAGATGGGTGTGTGTGTGGGACTGGGGTGGCTAACAGAGGGGTGTGTGTGGGACTGGGGTGGCTAACAGAGGGGTGTGTGGGACTGGGGTTGCTAACAGATGGGTGTGTGTGGGACTGGGGTTGCTAACAGAGGGGTGTGTGTGGGACTGGGGTTGCTAACAGAGGGGTATGTGTGGGACTGGGGTTGCTAACAGATGGGTGTGTGTGGGACTGGGGTGGCTAACAGATGGGTGTGTGTGGGTCTGGGGTTGCTAACAGAGGGGTGTGTGTGGGACTGGGGTGGCTAACAGAGGGGTGTGTGTGGGACTGGGGTTGCTAACAGATGGGTGTGTGTGGGACTGGGGTTGCTAACAGAGGGGTGTGTGTGGGACTGGGGTGGCTAACAGAGGGGTGTGTGTGGGACTGGGGTGGCTAACAGAGGGGTGTGTGTGGGACTGGGGTTGCTAACAGATGGGTGTGTGTGGGACTGGGGTGGCTAACAGAGGGGTATGTGTGGGACTGGGGTTGCTAACAGATGGGTGTGTGTGGGACTGGGGTGGCTAACAGAGGGGTGTGACTGGGACTGGGGTGGCTAACAGAGGGGTGTGTGTGGGACTGGGGTTCTAACAGATGGGTGTGTGTGGGACTGGGGTTGCTAACAGAGGGGTGTGTGTGGGACTGGGGTGGCTAACAGAGGGGTGTGTGTGGGACTGGGGTTGCTAACAGATGGGTGTGTGTGGGACTGGGGTGGCTAACAGATGGGTGTGTGTGGGACTGGGGTGGCTAACAGATGGGTGTGTGTGTGGGACTGGGGTGGCTAACAGAGGGGTATGTGTGGGACTGGGGTGGCTAACAGAGGGGTGTGTGTGGGACTGGGGTGGCTAACAGATGGGTGTGTGTGGGACTGGGGTTGCTAACAGAGGGGTATGTGTGGGACAGGGTGGCTAACAGATGGGTGTGTGTGGGACTGGGGTTGCTAACAGATGGGTGTGTGTGGGACTGGGGTTGCTAACAGATGGATGTGTGTGGGACTGGGGTTGCTAACAGAGGGGTGTGTGTGGGACTGGGGTGGCTAACAGATGGGTGTGTGTGGGACTGGGGTGGCTAACAGATGGGTGTGTGTGTGGGACTGGGGTGGCTAACAGAGAGGTGTGTGTGGGACTGGGGTGGCTCACAGAGGGGTGTGTGGGACTGGGGTTGCTAACAGATGGGTGTGTGTGGGACTGGGGCTGCTAACAGAGGGGTGTGTGTGGGACTGGGGTTGCTAACAGAGGGGTATGTGTGGGACTGGGGTTGCTAACAGATGGGTGTGTGTGGGACTGGGGTGGCTAACAGATGGGTGTGTGTGGGTCTGGGGTTGCTAACAGAGGGGTGTGTGTGGGACTGGGGTGGCTAACAGAGGGGTGTGTGTGGGACTGGGGTTGCTAACAGAGGGGTGTGTGTGGGACTGGGGTTGCTAACAGAGGGGTGTGTGTGGGACTGGGGTGGCTAACAGAGGGGTGTGTGTGGGACTGGGGTTGCTAACAGAGGGGTATGTGTGGGACTGGGGTGGCTAACAGAGGGGTGTGTGTGGGACTGGGGTGGCTAACAGAGGGGTGTGTGTGGGACTGGGGTTGCTAACAGATGGGTGTGTGTGGGACTGGGGTGGCTAACAGAGGGGTGTGTGTGGGACTGGGGTGGCTAACAGAGGGGTGTGACTGGGACTGGGGTGGCTAACAGAGGGGTGTGTGTGGGACTGTGGTTGCTAACAGAGGGGTGTGTGTGGGACTGGGGTGGCTAACAGAGGGGTATGTGTGGGACTGTGGTGGCTAACAGAGGGTGTGTGTGGGACTGGGGTGGCTAACAGATGGGTGTGTGTGGGACTGGGGTTGCTAACAGAGGGGTATGTGTGGGACAGGGTGGCTAACAGATGGGTGTGTGTGGGACTGGGGTTGCTAACAGATGGGTGTGTGTGGGACTGGGGTTGCTAACAGATGGATGTGTGTGGGACTGGGGTTGCTAACAGAGGGGTGTGTGTGGGACTGGGGTGGCTAACAGATGGGTGTGTGTGGGACTGGGGTGGCTAACAGATGGGTGTGTGTGGGACTGGGGTGGCTAACAGAGAGGTGTGTGTGGGACTGGGGTGGCTCACAGAGGGGTGTGTGGGACTGGGGTTGCTAACAGATGGGTGTGTGTGGGACTGGGGCTGCTAACAGAGGGGTGTGTGTGGGACTGGGGTTGCTAACAGAGGGGTATGTGTGGGACTGGGGTTGCTAACAGATGGGTGTGTGGGACTGGGGTGGCTAACAGATGGGTGTGTGTGGGTCTGGGGTTGCTAACAGAGGGGTGTGTGTGGGACTGGGGTGGCTAACAGAGGGGTGTGTGTGGGACTGGGGTTGCTAACAGATGGGTGTGTGTGGGACTGGGGTTGCTAACAGAGGGGTGTGTGTGGGACTGGGGTGGCTAACAGAGGGGTGTGTGTGGGACTGGGGTTGCTAACAGAGGGGTATGTGTGGGACTGGGGTGGCTAACAGAGGGGTGTGTGTGGGACTGGGGTGGCTAACAGAGGGGTGTGTGTGGGACTGGGGTTGCTAACAGATGGGTGTGTGTGGGACTGGGGTGGCTAACAGAGGGGTATGTGTGGGACTGGGGTTGCTAACAGATGGGTGTGTGTGGGACTGGGGTGGCTAACAGAGGGGTGTGACTGGGACTGGGGTGGCTAACAGAGGGGTGTGTGTGGGACTGTGGTTGCTAACAGAGGGGTGTGTGTGGGACTGGGGTGGCTAACAGATGGGTGTGTGTGGGACTGGGGTTGCTAACAGAGGGGTATGTGTGGGACAGGGTGGCTAACAGATGGGTGTGTGTGGGACTGGGGTGGCTAACAGAGGGGTGTGTGTGGGACTGGGGTGGCTAACAGATGGGGGTGTGTGGGACTGGGGTGGCTAACAGAGGGGTGTGTGTGGGACTAGGTTGGCTAACAGATGGGTATGTGTGGGACTGGGGTGGCAAACAGATGGGTGTGTGTGGGACTGGGATGGCTAACAGATGGGTGTGTGTGTGGGGCTGGGGTGGCTAATTTTGGGGCACTCGTCTGCATGAAAAAAGAAGGACCGCAGCAAGGTAGGGTGGCGTCCAACCTGAACAATAGTCAGGGCCCCGAGCCCTTAGAAACTTCGTTAGGTAGTCATCTTCTATATAATGGCTTAGAAACTTCGTTAGGTAGTCATCTTCTATATAATGGCTTAGAAACTTCGTTAGCAGTGGCGTAGCTTGGGGCAATCACGCCCAGGTTGCTACTCACAAAGGGGCGCCAAATGGTCCGCAAAACATATGAGATTTTTTTCGAATGGGGGTTGGAGGTGGGAGCTAAAAAGTTATTGTGCCCCGGGCGCGAGTTAAGCTCGCTACGCCGCCACTGTTCTATAGGTAGTTATCTTCTATATATAATGACTCATGAGAGGATGTGATCAGAAGATTTGTGATTGGACCCAAGTCATCTGGAGGCAGGCAGGCGTAGTCAAATTGTCTCTATTTCTACGATATACTCGCAATGTAGGACGGATGGCTGAGTTTTGTAGATGTTTGACTATCGATCTCAGAGTCCTAGGTTTGATTCACGGTGAGAACAAAGGGGATTTTTCCAAGTCATGGTAAAAGTTGGTTTAAGTATCAAAAGTCCACCCAGCTTTTAATGGCCACCTGACTTTTGTTATGGGAGTAAAGACGTTGTGCTATCCACAAATTCCTTCATATGCCGAGGTTATAGAAACAGATGAATTCTACGCTCCATCTGCCCCGATGGCTCTTTTAGGGCTATGGGAACTTTACTAGCTTTACAACACAGTATAAGTCAATACTAAAGCTTTACAACACAGTATAAGTCAATACTAATAATAAAACAATAGAACCTACCTGCTGACTCAATCAAAGTTAATACTAATAAGAAAGCAATAGAACCTACCTGCTGACTCTATCAAAGTTAATACTAATAATAAAACAATAGAACCTACCTGCTGACTCAATCAAAGCCAATACTAATAATAAAACAATAGAAATGAATCATTTTCTGAGCCATCTGGCTACTCTAGAGTTTCAATTTACTAATAGTTCAGCCAGCCATAATAAAGAGCCATCTAAGCACTGGTCCAGTGCCGCGGGCATGCGATTGTGTAATACTTTAAGGGGACAGCATCCATGCCTATGGTCCAAATAGTGTGAGATCTGTTTATATTTGTAAATGAATCCATTGGTAGCTATTATACTCTCTGGATGACTCAATCAAAGCCAATACTAAAATAAAACAATAGAACCTACCTGCTGACTCAATCAAGGCCAATACTAATAATAAAACAATAGAACCTACCTGCTGACTCAATCAAAGTCAATACTAATAATAAAACAATAGAACCTACCTGCTGACTCAATCAAAACCAATACTAATAATCAAACAATAGAACCTACCTGCTGACTCAATCAAAGCCAATATTACTAATAAAACAATAAAACCTACTTGCTGACTCAAACAAAGTCAATACTAATAAGAAAACAATAGAACCTACTTGCTGACTCAAACAAAGCTAATACTAATAATAGAAACTACCTGCTGAAGAAGTGAGTCGAGACGTTTGTTTATTTTTGATTGGTCAAGTTCAATCTGTTTAATGTCCAGTGTGTTGAACTTGTTGATGGCGTCTTTCTGGGCAGCTACACTCAGGGTCAAAGTGTTGATTCTGTTGTTCTGGCCCTCAAAACGGTTTCCAAGAGCTGAAAATAGAGGAAAAAAATAAACTCTTGTTGTGTGTCATCCATTGGCTGGTGAACTTAACGAAGGACAGGCATTCTGTTGACAAATGTGGTATGTGTCTTGATTATGTACAAAGATAAAGCTTTCACATTGTACAGACTAAACAGCATACACAAAAGCTGGCTATTGAGTCGACTAATAATCTTTAAACTGAAGGCTAGACATTGATTCGACTTTTACAGCCCCGCAATGAAAGCTGGACCCTGTATTGTCAGATGTCCACAGTTGTCCACACCAAACAGACGTGCGGTGAGATCTCAATGGAAAGTCATAACGGTCGTCTGGAACCGTCAATCCGGGCGTCTCGTTTTCATCTAGCCAGGGCCGTAGTCTGTGGCTCCTGACAAACTATGACAACGGGGGCACCATTTGACACATACCCCCTGTCCACCCCCCCTAAACAGAAAAATAAATAAATAGGAATACATTTTTAAAATCCACGGGGGCCCCTTTAAGTCTTAAGGCCCCCCCCCCCAGAAAAAAAAGGAAAGCTATAACAAACAACTGGCAAACCGTGTATTTATTGAGATATTATTTTGGCTATCTATCCTAAAATTTAAATTTTGTAACATTTGAAATTGAAAGTGAAAGAATCAAACGAGAGCATATTGTTTCCGTATTATGGATGATGGGATGTTATTAAAAGCATGAAGGTATGAAATCAAATGCATAAGATACCTGTTGCATAATTGTTTTGAGCTAAATGTACCCACGTTCATTTTAATGCATTAATGCACACAGTTATGGACGGCTAGTGGAGTGAAGCGGACGTACAGAAGGATTGAGTGGTTCGCTGGCCTTTTTGGACCGTGAACTCGATCTACATGCTGTGGTTTACGGGTCGTAATGCTGACCAATGTCACCCGTGATACCTACATTGCTATTTCACTCACGGTTACGGTGGGGATGAAAGACGTTCACAACAAAATTAATTGAGTTAATATTTTATAGGATCTAATAAATAAACATCGAATCCTGACAGGGGAGGTAATTCAGCCTACAGTGGACCCATTATGCCGGCGTGTATCTGACGTAAGTAATAAGACTTGTGCTGGTTGGACTAGGCAACATATTCTATATCAAGGAATGTTTCAATGTCGATAAAGATGATTATTGTAAGGACTGTCTAAAATTGCATTTGTTGTATTAGGGCTCATTCACATATCCGATGATGAGAAGCTGGTGACCGTTTGGACTACCAAGATTAAAGAGGTTTGCAGCAGGTAGGCAGAAGGGGGGGTATTTTTGTTTAACTCCCCTGATTTAACCAAAATTGCAATTAAAATTTAAATAAAAATAATACAATAAATTTTCTGTGTTACATAGGTATCATATCCTTTTATTTTAAAAGTAATATTTAATAATATATTTACTTGAGATATTATCAACTTAATTCATTTTTTAAACCACGGATTAAATAAAATTAAAAAAAAAATCAATATTGTTTAATAGTATTTGAACTAATTAAAACCATTTTTAGGTACAAAACAATCAATAATTATATTTTAATGTACATTTGTGTTACGTATTCCACGCTCTTTCTCAGTTTAAATGTTATAGCAGCATCATTGGAAGTTATGAACACTGTTGGTGTGATATGTATTCTATGTGTGACTGTGACATCGTATAATTTAAAAACAAAAAGCTAGCTTATTTATTTATATTACAATGCCAATTATTTATCGGGATGCAAACTTACCTGCAACCTGGCCTTTCAGAACATTGAGCTCAGCCTCAACACTGAAACATGTAACAAACAAATGTAATAATTAGTCTCAGAATTAGTTAAAATCTAAACTCATAATTTAAAAATTTTTAAAAATGGCTAACCCGTAAAAAAAAGTTATAAGACGATGCCAAAAGTTGTACCATTTCTGAAACAATTACCGATTCTTCTCAAAACTACCGATGTCGATAACAGTAACCGAAAAGAAAATAATTATCGATTACAGTACTGCCTAAGTTCGATAATCACGATTCCTACTTGTAATGAATTGCCACATTTCTTGTAATTAATTATCCATGTCTTACTTTCCGTAGTTATAATTTGCTTGGTAGGTTGGGTACACCTGATTGTTGTACTCAGCTGTACAAACCCCAAAGACATAAGGATCGATGGCGACTGATCAATACATTAAGTCAGTGACCTCGAATGAGACAAAAAAAAGAATCATTCATTTCAACAAATGTTAAAGAAATGTACAAAGTTACAAATCAGTATTAACAGCTCTGCAATTATTACAAAAGGTTTAGCAGCTTACAAACACAAATGTTTAACAGCATACAAACACAAATGTTTAACAGCATACAAATACAAATGTTTAACAGCTTACAAACACAAACGCTTAACAGCTTACAAACACAACTGTTTAAAAGCTTACCAACACAAAATTTTAACAGCTTTCCAAATTTAAATCTAAGTTTACTCAAAACATAGTTTATTTCTTAGCATCCTTTGGTGCTAAAACGCCAACACAAACCTACTAGTGGAGACATTTAGTACAGCTTGACAAAGACGTTGATACCTGTCCATAATTACGGGTTTATACAAGTTCATACAAGTACGTTGATTTAGTTGGAATATTATCTTTGCCCTAAAGAGTTGATTGATTCATGATCAGTTAGCATTATCGATACAATTGAATACCAATACATTGATGTCAGATATAGTCCATAATGTGCAGTCTCAATGTACCGCTCTTTGATACTTCGACGTTTGTTTAAACGGCTGGTTGTGTAACAGTACACTAACTCGACGTAAAATGGTATTTATTATTGCCATTATGGACTTTTTCACTATAACATTTGAAGATTCAAAGACAGTTATTGGTTCTACAAATATTATCTTTAATGTCCGCAAAGTGACTTTAATCATATTTAATACTGAAACCATTACAAGTGTTTAACGAACTGACTCAGATAAAAGTGTCTAAAATCGAGATCAAATCAATATGATAGTTAAACATCATTGATCTTCCGATTAAAGTTGTTTTTAAAGAAAGATATAATCGCCTTGAGTGATTTGATATTGATAATGCTTTAATTACTAAATGGACAGAAATACGGTTTAAATACTTCATTACGCCCCCTTTATTTTTAACATGTTATAGAACCATTAAATTGTAAGACTAATGAAATGTCTGGTCATTGCTAGAGTTATATTCTTAAACCTGCTAAGCGGTGACGCTATGGAATATACATTATACAGAATAGGCATCATAAATTTTAACTTAGGCCCCCAATTATCCTGTTATGGTTCGTGTATTGTTATTATCATATCTTTTTAGTTCTGATTATTTAAGACTATAACTTTCGAAAATATATTCACACGTATCATACTTGTTATGAATCAAGTCATTCGCCTAAAACAGACGGTGAGATTTTTTAGTCACTGATGAAAGGTATTTGAAAAGCATTGAGTTTTCTGTATATATATATTACTCATTGTGTGACACTCTCTGTAACATGTGCCCTATTGATGAGATTAGAAGATTAATTGGATGAAACTAAAAACTGTAAGAATAAGACCAAAAACGTAAATACTCTTAAATTAAGCTAAATGACTGTACTTGCCCCCTATTTCATTAACCTTTTTTTGCATTTTACAGTTGCAAGTTTCTTTACTTACATACGATAATATCAGAAGCATGATTAAAGTAGTTTGTATTGTGTAGATGTTATCTAACATTTCCATAAATTGAAAATTATGTATAAATCCAAATTAATTAATAACATTTGGTAAAATTAAGATTTTCATAATATGTTTCTTTTGAATTGATGATCCATCCTTGTTTTTTTAGTGAACTTTGCAAATGATTCATTTTCTTTCCAAAGTTGAAAAACATACACCGTTCGTCATTAGTGGTTAATCCTTATTGGGAAAGCATGAGTCCCAGATTATCTCCATATTATTGTGTTTAGCTGTTTACCTGATAACAATAATCTTGATATTGCACTTCTTACGCACCCACCAAGCCTCTGGATTGTCTCCGTTGCTTGCAATGATCTATTTATCTTTTTTCGTCGTTCATCTAATCAGCGCTTTCTGCAAAAGCTCGATCGTGAATTTTTTTCATCCTTTATTTTTTAAATAACATTGTTAATTATATAATAAGATTTATTGTTCGTTACAAGCTGAAGAAACATAAATTGAGAATTCTTTCTTTCAATTTGTTGTTGTAGCGAACTGTGTCGCATATGTTGATTGAGTTCCAAGATTTTTAATTTAAGTGACCACATTTTCTTGTTGAGTCAGATAACTCAACCATGTATAAAACGCCTTCTCCACTTTTTTGAAATTCGAAAGAAAGTAAGCATCAAATAATGTTCCAAAGGCGTCATGATTTATTTACATAACTCATCAAACATTCATAAAGGAGAACACACTTTTTTTTCTCATTACGTCATAATTACCTTTAAAATAATCAGTAAGATTTTACTTTTGTTTGCATACATTTGTGAGTAATATGTCATAACATCGGTTAATATTTATCTGTTATGTATATGATCCAACGAAAATCTTTTTTGTTTTACTTTTAGTGCAATTTAATAACAGCTTTTTTTTTTTTTTTTTTTTTTAAATGTGCTTTTTGAAGTTTATTTTTAAAAAGATATGTTTTGGGACTTAATACGTATCTTACTATCGTTTTGAAATATTGTATTGTATTGGTTTTCAAAAGTATAAATACTACAACGTCCCATTTCAAAATGTTTAATTGTTGCTTCTTTTTAGTTTTTAAATGTTCAAATTAGTGTTGTTTTAGTCCCAGGTCATATTTTAGTTTCAGTTTTTATTTCGTTTTTTCTGTAATAATTTCAGTTTTCGTCTAGTTCTAGTCTTGCTGTTAATTTTAGTTTTAGTTTTAGTTCTCGTTGACGAAAAGTCAACATTTTCGTCAACGAAGGTTTTAGTTTGAGTTTTCGTCAACGAAAACAACACTAATTCAAATGCCTTATTCTGTCATTGTGTTAATAGCTAATTTGGATTAGCTCATAATATGCACATTTTATATAAAGAGCAAAAAGTTTATCGAATAGGTGTTTTGTTTTTATACTTCTATTTAAAAAAAAATTAAATTCAACGTTCAATTTAGCTAATTTAGCTAGTATATACAAGACTAGAATTTTGGCAAACTTGTTATAATGGTGACGTACTTTCGTCTTATCGTAACAAAGTAATCTCACTTGTATACATTCTCATTAGAAAAATTACTAAAGAGTAATTATCTTTGTGAGTATGCAAGATGTTAGTTTATGAGAACTAAATTAATAAAAATAGCAGATCGGTCATGTAGAATCTACTTGGTGCCAATTTTTTGCTTTTCCCATAAAACGAAATCAGGTACGAAATTGCTTTACACAAATGCTTACATACAGACACACTCAAACATACATATAAAAATGAAACAACATTTAAACTGAACAAATTAGCTCGCAAAATAGCACACATCCATGGTCCAGTCCAGTTGTGCTTGTGTGCAGTGCTCGATTTAAGAAAAAAAACAGTGCCGGGGTTGAAAAAAAAATTCTGCAGAGCCGGGGTTAAATGTCTATGGTTTCATCTCCGGCGGGGACGAAATTAGCTAAAGCAGAGTCGGGGGAGGAAAGTTATCAGTGCCGGGGATATCCCTGGCATCACCGGCAGTAAATCGAGCCCTGCTTGAGTGACCACAGTTTGGCGACAATTTGTTGAGCATTACAAGATGTCTAGATGTAACAGACAAGTGATGGAAGTATTCGTAATAACTTTAGTATAAAGGTCATTTTCCATTTTAAACACAACATCTTAATGTGTTAATATGACCCAAATGGTGATATATATATATATATATATATATATATATATATATATATATATATATATATATTGGCACACGTAACTTAGCAAAATAACAAAGGCAGTTCATTTTTTAAATGCTTAATTTTTTTTTTATTTCATCGTAAATTTTTTTCAAATAATCGTGTCCGTCATCTTCGTAAAAGTTGAAAAGGTCATGGTTCATTGTGCCACAGTTTGCGCATCAACGGATTGAACGCTCCAGCCACCTTGACTTTTATCTTTTGCTTCGAACACGGCATTGTCTTCAAAGGTGACTTTAGAAGAGAATCCAACTGTTTCTACTTCGGGGTAGTAGCTGTGGATTTGACGAGAAATTTTTTTGGAAATAGAGTTTATATCATAAAACATGGATGAACTGTTGTGTGGATTGGAACTCATGACTGTCAACCTGAGCGTCCTGGGTTCAAGTCCCGGTGGGTGCTCGGGATTTCGGTCAGCGCCTGGCTAAATTCCCAGGTCCACCCAGCTATAAAAATCTGTACGTTAATTGGGGAATAAAAGGACTTCTTGGCTTTGTGCAAGCCACAAAATAACTAAATAAATGTAGAGACTAAATAAGAAGGTAAAGTGTACACGTCCTCTGCCGCAATGGCCTTATGCTCTAAAGGCAACAACTCCTCTGCTGCAATGGTCTTATGCTCTAAAGGCAACAACTCCTCTGCCGCAATGGTCTTATGCTGGAAAGGCAACAACTCCTCTGCTGCAATGGTCTTATGCTCTAAAGACAACAGCCTTTCATCACCAAACAAAGACTTTCACTGCAGTGGTACGCACATCTCATTAATTTATGTTATAATAATAAGATCCATTAAGAATGAGATGTGAGTACAAACCTGTAAGGAGCGTAGCTCTTGCTTCTGACGGCTTTGAATCCAACAACGGAGCTGGGAGCTGACAGTGGCACTCTGGTAAACTTGGGATTGATGGCAACACTAGCTGACCCCTGACCTTGGTTCAATACAACAGTAGCACTAGCAGAAACAGCTGTTGATAGAAATGTTTAGTAACAGCGCGTTTTTATATCAGTATATATTTGTGCTATGCCTCATGTCAATAACATGAAGTTCTCAAAACTTTGATATTTAGTCCAACTGTGGCTGTGACTGTTGCCACACGGAATAAAACTTACCAGTGACGTTATTCAGACGGATGATGACGTAACGAATGTCCCTTTCCAGTTTCTGTTGTTCGCTGGCTGTGTTGGTGGCACTGACAAACAGGGCGTCAGCTCTTCCTTCCACATTCAGTTCCTGGTGAGCAAAATAAAATGACCCTTTGTAATGATGTATAGTTTGAAATATTATTGATCTATCAACTGTTTTCTGTTTTAAAATAATCTCACCCGTTTTTTTTTTAAATTTAAATTCATCTTTAAAAACTTTGTTGTTAAACCATGAGATTGAGTTTTATTAAATACTTAAAAATGTCACTGAGTGACGTTGAGATTGATTCACTACACAACTTTATTTAAGGTTTTTGTGTCTGACCTTGAGAGTGAGTTCATCAATGAGAGCCTGACGTTCAACATCCTTGGTCTTCAGCTGCTCAGCGTCAGCCAGAAGTTTCTCGTCTTGAGGGATGTACACATTTTCTACGGTATTTTTCAAAGCTGCGGCTTCATCAGCAATGTCTTTAACCTCGTTTCTCAGATAATTGATGGCATTGATCTGTTGAAATTTGATGAACCGAAAAAAAAAAACTATATATTTTATGTAACAGTAAGCTTCATTTTTGCAGTGTCATTGTTTTCATTTTACATAATTAAAAAATAAAAATAATACTCTGTAAACTCAAGGATTTAAATATTATTGAACTGACCTGCTTAGCCAGTGCATCAAGGCGATTGCCTACTTTAACTTGGTCAAGCTCAATCTGTACGAGGTCCAGTTTGTAGAATTTGTTGATGGCATCCTTCTGGGCAGCTACACTCAGGGTCAAATCGTTGATTCTGTTGTTCTGGCCTTCAAAACGGTTTCCAAGGGCTATAAATGGAGAGAAAAATTAAACTCTTGATATGTGTCAACCATTGAGAGGTGAACACATGGAGGTGTTTATACTCTGTTTTCTATGCCTTCAAAACGGTTTCCTAGAGCTGGAAATAGAGACAATTCTAAAATTGACCTGTGTCAAACGAATACTAATTAGCGCTCCAAAGGAAAGAGGAAATACTTGTTGATTAACATGCACACCATAGGTATTAATCACACTGTGGATGCAAATATAAACACCGAATGTACTACATTGTGTCTACAGAAATGCACACCGAATTCCACGCAAAGTTTTGTCGAAGATTGTGTTGTCTACAAAGTACGTTGTGTTGACTAATAACGTTTGCATTAACATCCACAAAGAATGCAGTACCTTGTGCTGGCATCTGACTAAAAGTCGGAGCGGTTTATATTTCATTATGTTTAAATGCTTAACGATAACTTGCAGTGCGTCGGGTCTGCAAGCAGTTGCTCGATCAGAAGGTTGTGGGTTACGGGTTCAACTCCCGGCGTGTCCAATCACCTACCTATGTCTCTATGGTCATCAAACTATAGACTATAGTGGGAATGTAAGAACGGTACCATAAAAAAAATCCCATCGGTGATTTATACGATTTAAGAGATACATATCTCATCCGCTAAGTGAGTTTACAACACAAGAAACAAACCGGCAATAGAAACACGATAAACAGTCAAATATTATTTGTCTTGAGATGGTAGTTTTTTTTTTAATTTTATAGGTAGCAATATAAATGTAATCTCCTAATCAATGCTGTTGATTGAATATTAAGCAATATCTTTACGTAACATTTTTCTGTATTGCGTTTGTTTGTTTTAAAATAAAAAGCTGTATCAAGAATACGTATATTTTCGATACATAAAATTACTTTCTAATTTCATTTAAAAAAAAGTGTTTTGCTTGTTTATTTCATTTACGATAACAATAAATGTTTTGTGAAATAAATTTACCTGCAATTTGATTTTTCAGGATATTAAGCTCAGCTTCAACACTGAAATATTTAACAAAAACAAACGTAATAATTAGTCACTACCAAAATATGCCAATCTTTTTTACTAAGTTAATTTTTTATTGATCAATGTAAAAGTACGGAGCTGCTATAATGTAAACTATTCCACGTGTCTTACTTTCCGTAGTTATTATAATTTGCTTGGTTTGCTGAGTACGCCTGGTTGTTGTACTGAGCTGTACAAACCCCAAAGACACAAAGAACGATGGCGACTGTAGAGTACATTGTCAGCGACCTGGATGAGAAACAATCAATTACTCAAATAAGATCAAAATATTTTTTTCCCCACTATTATTTAGTTTTATATTTACAACAAAATAAAAGCAAAAGTCTGCATAAGTCTTAATATACTAAAGCTCTATTTCTTCACAGACTTATAGGCCTATTAGTTGATTGTATAATTACAAAACGAACTTACCAGTTGTAGTGTAGACCTCTGCTATATAGCCTGACGAAGACGTTGATACCTTGCCTCTGTTAGCTCGGGTTTATATACAGTCTTGGCTGTCATTGCTGTATTGGAATATTATCATTGCCTGAAGCAGTTTGATCTACACCGTCAGATTAAGCGTTATTAATTGAACAAAATCTCCAAGTTGAAACCTTTCCTCCAGTGCAGTCTGAATATTTTGTGCATTTATTTAATCCTATCTTTTAATTAATTCTGAACTGTGACAGTATTTATTGAATGGGGTATGAGTAAGTCATGAATAAGTCAAAAGAAGAACAAGTTGTGTAACTTGTAATGATGGTAGGGCTGGATCAGTTGTGTAACTGGTAATGATGGTAGGGCTGGATCAGTCGTGTAGCTGGTAATGATGGTATGGCTGGATCAGTTGTGTAACTGGTAATGATGGTAGGGCTGGATCAGTTGTGTAGCTGGTAATGATGCTAGGGCTGGATCAGTTGTGTAGCTGGTAATGATGATAGGGCTGGATCAATTTCTATCTGGTAATGACGGTAGGGCTGGATCAGTTGTTTAACTGGTAATGATGGTAGGGCTGGATCAATTTTTAACTGGTAATGACGGTAGGGCTGGATCAGTTGTGTAACTGGTAATGATGGTAGGGCTGGATCAGTTGTGTAACTGGTAATGATGGTAGGGCTGGATCAGTTGTGTAACCGGTAATGATGGCAGGGCTGGCTGGATCATTGTCGTGTACAGTGATCTGTTCCAAGTGCCGGATATATTTTATGTATTGGAAAAAACAATCGATTTAACTTATGGACTCCTAGCGGGCCGTCCTAACAGCCCCATCGGGGCTCCGAGCAAGCTGGTGTTTTCTGGATTCATACTGAAACTCCTCATAGTAATGAAAGATAAATAGTCCATTGGTAAAATAAACAGCTACACATACGCACGCACGCATGCACACCATATATATATATATATATATATATATATATATATATATATATATATATAGAGAGAGAGAGAGAGAGAGACAGATCTTAAACAGCTGTTCAGCTAACCTTTTTTAACAGTGATAGTTTAATATTGATGTTTTAAAGATGTATGCTTTCTTATTTGTACCCGGATGTATGTGTGATAGTTCCCATTCAACTGATAACTTGATGGTCTCGGCTTAGTTGACTAAAACTAAACTAAGTCCATTATCTGGAAATGAGGATGGCATACAAATGTCAGCACGTCTAACGTTTATCATTTGTGTATGATGCCTCATTGCTCACTACTTGTGGGCCACGCCTCTGTAGTTGAAGCCTCTGGTTTATTACATGTGAATCTTGCCCCCCCCCCCCACCTTCTGGCTCATTAAGTGGGAGTGACGCTTCTGTTGTTTTTTTTTACTTTGAGGGGTGGGGTTTACGCCTCAGGTTAATTATTTGGGGGGGGGGGAGCTTATAGCTCACTACTTGCGGGTGATGCCTCTGGCACATTAATAGCGAGTGGCTCATCTAGTTCACCACTTATGGGTGACACCTCTGGCTCATTACTTCAGGTTGACGCCTCTAGCTGATGACGTGACAGGGTGGGGGGTGACTCCTATGGCCTCTCTCTCTCTCTTTGAACTCTCTCAGTAATCTGCGGGCTGAGACTTAGTCTCTTAGAGCCCGTGAGATCAGACTTGCTGTGTCTCTCAACATCTGGAGACTGCCATAGAGCCCGATGGCCAGCAAGCTTTCGGACTGGTCCACCCTGTGGTCCGCCAGTCCGGGGCACTCGAAAAGCAAATTATCTACGGTTTCCTCCACTTCTCTGCAGTGTCTGCAAAGGGTGTCGCTATTGGGCCTCAACCTCCCAAAGTACGCGCCAATAGGACAGTGCCCAGTACGGAACTGGGCAATTAGCGCCTGCTCGACACGCCTAAGCTTCCACCACGGGTCAGTTTTGGACGGCCGCTCTAGGACTTGCCGGATCTTAAGTCCGTTCACCCCATGAGCCCAGCCCGAGAACCACTTCGATTGGCCTATCACGTTTCGATCTGTCATAAACCCATGATCTTGCGTTAAAAGCTGCATTAGAAACTTCAGTGCATGACACATCAATAAATCTTCAGTTTTGGTTGACAGAAAGAATCATCTTTCAGAAACTGATATTTATCTTATAAATGTATGTAAACAATCACACTAGAAATAAAATAGATCAACAATCTTCAATAGCACAGCTCGGATTTTCATGAAAATCCTATTTTTCAATTGTGAGGATTTATGAATGATTTAGTAATTCTAGCCATAGGGCTATTACTGTGGCCGCCGTAGGATGATATTTATTTGTCATATTTCGGCCTTTCACAAGAAATATCTTTAAATATTATAATTGTATCACAAGTAATGTCTTAAGAGCTATTTAAATTTACAACATGTCAAATGTTAATTTTACTATATACATATTTAGTCTATTTTTCTTAACGTTAATACTCTTATTATATATGTTATGCTATATGATACATACGTTTGCATATGTATTATAATATACATCATTCATATATATGCTTTTTAAATTAATTTTACCTCATATTTTTTTTATTTTTATTGCGTAAATTTTGGGCATTAAACTCGGAGCCCAAATCATCATCCCATGGCTGTTTAACAATTTTAGTGTTTGAAGAAAAGGGGGGAGGGGAAGGGGGAGGAGGCACACACCAACAGGGAAACTACTACAACCACAAACGTTTTGCTTCTGTCCTGGGGGACACAATGCAGATACTTTTAGAGAAAATTTGGAATGTAGAAAAATTGGCTGAGAGTGGCTATAGTAAGATAGACCCACGTCTGTGCAATCAGTCTATCCGCTCAGTTGGCTGAGAGTGGCTATAGTAAGATAGACCCACGTCTGTGCAATCAGTCTATCCGCTCAGTTGGCTGAGAGTGGCTATAGTAAGATAGACCCACTCATGTGCAATCAGTCCATCCGCTCAGTTGGGTGAGAGTGGCTATAGTAAGATAGACCCACTCCTGTGCAATCAGTCCATCCGGTCAGTTCAATACTTTTGGATGTTAAAGAAAAAAGTAAAAATACATTCAGAACCCAATATCAAATTAAGTATCCAGACGCGCTGCCGGAGAGCGAAGTCGATAGTGAACTAGACTTACATCGAAGGGTACATGGTTCTATCCAGGGCGTCACCAAGTCTATAAGCCCATGAAAGAAGGTGTTATGTGTATCCATACGTGCCTCCAAAAGATTAAATAATCCTGACTTAACAATACAAATACCAAGGACTTCCACCTCTCACACTCAGTATGAAAGATGCTATTTACAAATATTACTATATACACAATTATATAAAACTGTTGACTAAAACAAAAGGAAGTAATACCTTCCATACAATACACTAGAATTTAATCCGTGCCTCAAAGTATATACTGTGCAAAATCAATGAAAAGAATGTAACATTTTTTATGTTAAGTATTTTATTTTTAATTTGGAAGGAATTCTACATTTTATTCGCTTGTTTGTTTCATACCAACATAGAATTGTCACTCTCATGGCTACTCTAACAGACTTTCAAATCAGATACAACTAAAGATATTACTAGTTAAAAAAAAACTTCATGCACATACTTGTACATTTCAAAATACAATTGAGGCGTAGCTAGATCTGGGCATCCCATAGACTACATTACTTAATATGACATCCCATAGACTACATTACTCAATATGACATCCCATAGACTACATTACTCAATATGACATCCCATAGACTACATTACTCAATATGACATCCCATAGACTACATTACTCAATATGACATCCCATAGACTACATTACTCAATATGGCATCCCATAGACTACATTACTCAATATGACATCCCATAGACTACATTACTCAATATGACATCCCATAGACTACATTACTCAATATGACATCCCATAGACTACATTACTCAATATGACATCCCATAGACTACATTACTCAATATGGCATCCCATAGACTACATTACTCAATATGGCATCCCATAGACTACATTACTCAATATGACATCCCATAGACTACATTACTCAATATGACATCCCATAGACTACATTACTCAATATGGCATCCCATAGACTACATTACTCAATATGACATCATATAGACTACATTACTCAATATGACATCACATAGACTACATTACTCAATATGACATCCCATAGACTACATTACTCAATATGACGTCTTTATTTCAGTTTTGCAGAGCACACCTTGGGCGTGACCAACGACTGCTTAGTCATTGAATAAAACATCTTGCTGTTGACTATATTGTGTTGTGTGTTCTTTTAGAATTACATTATCAGTATTGACATTTACATAAACGACATACACTCGATAAGGTCGACATTTAATTAAACGACAGACACTCGATAATATCGACATTTACTTAGAAGGCAGACACTCGATAAAATCGACATTTACTTAGAAGACAGACACTCGATAAGGTCGACATTTACTTAGAAGACAGACACTCGATAATATCGACATTTACTTAGAAGACAGACACTCGATAATGTCGACATTTACTTAGAAGACAGACACTCGATAAGGTCGACATTTACTTAGAAGACAGACACTCGATAATATCGACATTTACTTAGAAGACAGACACTCGATAATGTCGACATTTACTTAGAAGACAGACACTCGATAAGGTCGACATTTACTTAGAAGACAGACACTCGATAATATCGACATTTACTTAGAAGACAGACACTCGATAAGGTCGACATTTACTTAGAAGACAGACACTCGATAAGGTCGACATTTACTTAGAAGACAGACACTCGATAATATCGACATTTACTTAGAAGACAGACACTCGATAATATCGACATTTACTTAGAAGACAGACACTCGATAAGGTCGACATTTATTTAGAAGACAGACACTCGATAAAATCGACATTTACTTAGAAGACAGACACTCGATAAGGTCGACATTTACTTAGAAGACAGACACTCGATAAAATCGACATTTACTTAGAAGACAGACACTCGATAAGGTCGACATTTACTTAGAAGACAGGCACTCGATAAAATCGACATTTACTTAGAAGACAGACACTCGATAATATCGACATTTACTTAGAAGACAGACACTCGATAAGGTCGACATTTACTTAGAAGACAGACACTCGATAAGGTCGACATTTACTTAGAAGACAGACACTCGATAATATCGACATTTACTTAGAAGACAGACACTCGATAAAATCGACATTTACTTAGAAGACAGACACTCGATAAGGTCGACATTTACTTAGAAGACAGACACTCGATAAAATCGACATTTACTTAGAAGACAGACACTCGATAAGGTCGACATTTACTTAGAAGACAGACACTCGATAAAATCGACATTTACTTAGAAGATAGACACTCGATAAGGTCGACATTTACTTAGAAGACAGGCACTCGATAAAATCGACATTAACTTAGAAGACAGACACTTGATAAGGTCGACATTTATTTCCCACAGTTCAAATACAGCCATTGGTCATTCAATGTTGCAATCTCCAATGTTTACAGAGGTTAACAGATGTAAAGGTCCATATAGTTCGATTGGGAAAGCGGGGGAAACAGATTTGTATACAAAGAAACAGATGACATTTTGTTATTTATTACATATTATTTTTCAAGAAAAATAAAGTCTAGACATTGATTTCTATGTTAACATTTAATTTCTTATTTACTTTTTTTTTTGTTTTAGCAAGCTCAGAAAGTCTCAAACTTTTGCAATTTTGCGACTCCCTGAGAGACCTGTTAGTTGTTTGAAACTCACTGAGAGACCTGTTATTTGTTTGCGATTCACTGAGAGACATGTTAGTTGTTTGAGACTCACTGAGAGACCTGTTAGTTGTTTGAAACTCACTGAGAGACCTGTTATTTGTTTGCGACTCACTGAGAGACATGTTATTTGTTTGCGACTTACTGAAAGACATGTTATTTGTTTGCGACTCACTGAGAGACATGTTAGTTGTTTGAAACTCACTGAGAGACCGGTTATTTGTTTGCGACTCACTGAGAGACATGTTATTTGTTTGCGACTTACTGAGAGACATGTTATTTGTTTGCGACTCACTGAGAGACTTGTTATTTGTTTGCGACTCACTGAGAAACCTGTTAGCTGTTTGAGACTCACTGAGAGACCTTTTAGCTGTTTGAGACTCACTGAGAGACCTGTAATTATTATTAATTAAATAATTAAAAAATATTTTTGTGACCGTGATCTACAATTTTAGAACCATAGGATGTTTAAAGTCTGGTGCAATGATGCCATTCATTAAAATAAAGATTAAATCAGGTTTAAAAGCCTGAAGGTATCCCTACACCAACACGACGGTGCGTCAAACGCACGATTGTCGTCCTACACATGATAGGCCGTTGTCGAGCCATTTTTAGGACAAAACACACTGCCACGATGTGCGTTCTCTAAAATCGTGTTCACTGACCTACACAGTTCAGCTAAAAATTCTCTTAAATTGACTGCACTCACCTAAACAACTTTAAGTAATTGAGTTATTTATTTACCATTTAACCAGGAACAGCATTTTTCTAGTTATATATATATAATTTCAAAGCTTTCTGAATTACAAAAATACTTTTTTTAAGCAAATTTTTGTAGGCTTTTGATATCTTGAATTTTTTTTTAAAAATCATTATTTGTTCAATATTATAAAAAATATAATCATAATATTATAATTTATAATTCTTTTTATTCATATTCTTAAAAAAATTTCAACTCAGGTGTGTCTGTCTCGAGGATGCGGGCCAAACATCATCGGACAAAAATTTAAGCATTCGCTCCATCATATGCTAGATAGAGAGATTCGATTCATCGTATTCTAGATAGAGAGATTCGATTCATCGTATTCTAGATAGAGAGATTCGATTCATCGTATTCTAGATAGAGAGATTCGATTCATCGTATTCTAGATAGAGAGATTCGATTCATCGTATTTTAGAGAGATTCGATTCATCGTATTCTAGATATAGAGATTCGATTCATCGTATTCTAGATAGAGAGATTCGATTCATCGTATTCTAGATAGAGAGATTCGATTCATCGTATTCTAGATAGAGAGATTCGCTTCATCGTATTCTAGATAGAGAGATTCGCTTCATCGTATTCTAGATATAGAGATTCGATTCATCGTATTCTAGATAGAGAGATTCGATTCATCGTATTCTAGATATATTAAAATTTGAACGAAATGTCATTGTAAGACGAAACCGTTCTTCTATATGTGAATGCAGAAATAGAATAAAATGTTTCAAACGTACAGGGTAGGGGGTCGGGGTAGGGGGACAACACGCCTACATCTACATCGTACCTCTGTTGTCTGTAAAGGGCTGTTTTTTTTTTTTGAACGCAAGTTGAGAAAATGAATGGTGTTTTGTGATTGGTACATTTATTTCATGCTCACTAGCCATTGGTTAATTTTTTTTCTTATCTTTGTCATTCGTGTTGTTTCAAAGCTTAAAAAAAAAAAAACAAAACTATAACAATGCGTTAGACTGTCTTCAATAGATGCGATGTAACTGTTAGGGCGTGGTGGTGGGGGGGGGGGTCAGATGAGTTTCTTTTTTTTAAAAAAACATCATTAGCTTTGTTGAACTGACCCATATCCTCTCTGATATTGTATATAGTTCTGCAATGAAGATACAGTCATAACAGCTTGTCAATATTGTGTGATCTCACTGAATATTTTATGTACTTCATGACACTTATATCCTTTATATTATATACTTCTTTAAATTAATTTTGTTTTTAATTTTATTTTTTAAAATTTTTGTAAAAATGTATTTCTTTAGTCGCCATGTGTTATTCAACAACATGAAGTACACCGTGCTCGAAGATTGAAGCTATGTACAAGTCTAGAACAACATTCATCTAAGCTGATCATTACAAAATAATTTTAGAAGACATGTTTTATTTAATAGTCAACGAAGCGTTCAATTTCTTAGGTGAAATATAATTCTCCCCCATCCTCGGTACAGAAACACAACAATCCCCCCTCCCCATCCCGGTACATCTATACAACAAGCCCTCCCCCTTCTAGAGCCACACGGTACAGCTATACAACAAGGCAGGTAATTTGATTTTTGAGATATCATTAACAAAAATAAAACAGCCTTTGAAATGTAAAAGCTGTAGAAAAACGTTTAGGCTAGAACGAAAATGAGACAGACAGAAATTAATATTGTTTTTCTTCTGATTGTAAATTTGTTTTTATATTGAATTTAAAAAAAAAATAACTCGCATTACAAGTAAAGTGGCGTCACAGAATATAAATTGAACACAATCGAACGCCATGATCCATAACCAGCCCAAAGCCAATCATGGGCGTCGCTAGGAATTTTTTCCAGATGGGGGCAAAAAATATGTTTTTTATTTTAACTGACAATGCCGTACAGGCTTATTTCTCAATTAAATCCAAGTTAAGTATAACATTAATCATTTATTTTGACATAAATAAATGTATTTGAAAACTGAAACATTTTGACTACAAGCACAAGCATGTTCCTATTTTAATTTTTTTCTTGATTAATTTGGCCTTCTGTAGCTTGATTTGTCCTTCAAAAATGTTTTTGGCATTTAGGTTTTTTTTTATAATCTGGCAACTCTTGTTAGTTTATAATCGTCTGCCACTGAATTAATTTTTTTAAAATTTATACTAAATTTATATGAAAAGATGGATATCAGAAAATAAATGTACAGGCTCAATAAAACGAAAAGTAGAGCAATCGCGGGATTCCGAAAAGCCGTTATTAGAATATTTTAGGGCGTTTGCAGTATCTGAATTATCACATGCATTGAGGATAACAGTACAAGTTCAACAACCAGACACAACTGAAGAAACTATTTCTAATTTGATTGTCGCTGTCACTTCATTTCCTAAATTGGATATTGGAAGGTATGTCTTGACATACGACCTTTCAAACGAGTTGAAATTGCTGCTGATTCTCGATTGTTCGACCCCTGATAAAAATATGATTGTCAGAGCTGACAGTGGTGGAAACAGAGGCTTTAGATATGCTTGGTTAACAAACTATTCATCGTGTGTTGTATACTTGCAAATGTTAAAAGTTGGGTTTTGCAAATTGTGCGTGTTGTTTTCGCAAAAAGTAATTCCAGGAGTTCAGGTTTGTCATCAAACCATGCATAAAATGAAAAGATTTCAACGAAGATGCACGTAGCCACATGCAAAGCACATGGCACAAAGACTCTTATTAAGGATTCAAGCTATGTTGTTGCACCACTGGTAGCCAAAGCAGTTTCTAAAGATGAACATTTGAATTTATCAATTAGAAGACAAATTCAAGAAAATTGGAACAAAAATGATCCCTCCATTTCTACAATTTTTTTTTTTTGCGGCATGCATGATTTGGTACTTCGTGGAAAAGAATCACATTCTGGTATTTTTTACGACCTGTTAGAGATTCGTGTTGAATCTGGAGATGAAGTTCTAGGTAATCATTTGTCAATTGATTCTTGTAGTGCTGAATATATCTAGGCAACCAGTGCCGCCGAGCGGGGTCAGGGGGGCAAAAGCACAGGGGCCCGGCGAGTTTTATGGCGAGTTTTGGGGGCCCGGACTGAGCTGGCCAAACAACTTTTGAAAATATTATTATCAACACGAGAGGCCCATGACAGCCCTGCCCAGGGGCCCGAAATTTCTGTCGGTAGGCCTGTCGGAAACTACACAAAACACACAATTTGTGGGTTTCTCTTGCGTGAAGACATTGTTTGTGAAGCATATAATTTAGTTGCAATTTCTATACTTGCCGACGAGACAATATAATTTCAGGCATTTAGCATATGTCAATTGGTGTTAGATTTGTCAAAGATTACCATAATTACAAATTCATTAGAATTTGGATTAGATACAGCCCAGTAGCGTGAAAATTCTACAGCAGGGGCCAGTCATTCTACAGCAGGGGGCAAGCTATAGCAACGGGGTGGCAGGAAATAAATTTTACTAAGTAGAGCAAACAAGCAAAGGGGCCAGACAAAATGCAGGGAGGGCCAGGCTCCCCTGCCCCCCCCCCCGCTTGCTACAGGCCTGATTAGATTTAACAAATTTTGTTGGTCAAGGATAAGACGGATGTTCTACAATAGCAGGTAAAGAAGGAGGAGTCCAAACAATGATTAAAAAAAAAAAGACCCAAAAGCAGCATCTGTTCATTGCAGTTCTCATAAACTAAATCTTGTCTTGAACGATTTAAATAATGTGAATGCTGTACGAAACACAATAGGAAAAATTAAGTCAATTATAGTTTTTTTTCTGACAAATTAATCAGCGAAGAAAACTAACTCCAAATGTTCTTTTGCTATGTGAAACTAGATGGACACATAAATATAAAAGGTTGCGGATTTTCTCTGAAATTGTGACAGAAATTGTTAAACAACTGGAATATTTAGAACAATCTGGAAAAAGCAAGCAAGTTGCACATTAATTACTTTCTGCTGTTAGAGGTTAGGTTTGGGGTACATTTGTTGTTTGTTTAGTTATTGTAATACACTTTCAGGAAATTTTGTTCAGTTTTATTGTAACAACTTTATGACATTTTTTTCAAAATACGCCCATGAAGCAAATCCAAAACCAACAAAACCCGATCCATAACCAGCACAAAGCCGATCCATAACCTGCACAAAGGCGATCCATAACCAACACAAAGCCGATTCACAACCAGCACAAAGGCGATCCATAACCAACACAAAGCCTATCCATAACCAGCACAAAGCCAATCCATAACCAGCACAAAGCCGATCCATAACCAGCACAAAGGCGATCCATTACCAACACAAAGCCGATTCATAACCAGCACAAAGTCGATCCATAACAAGCACAACGCCTATCTAGCTTACAGCCAAGGAAAAAATTAGAAAGTAAATAATTAATGAATCTTTTGCATACAATTCTGTTGGTACTATCACTCACTGTAACACACATACACACATGTCTGGTGGTACCATCACTCACTGTGACACAAATACACACATGTCTGGTGGTACTATCACTCACTGTGACACAAATACATATATTTATATTGGATCTGTCACTCACTGTCACACATATACACACATTTCTATTGGTACTGCCACTCAATGTAACACACATTTCTATTGGTACTCTCACTCACACTAACACACACACACACACATACACATTTATTGCAACTCTCAAACACTCTGACATACATTCATATCTATCTCTCTTTCTCGCTCCCCCCTCTCTCTCTCCCCCCCTCTCTCTCTCTCATATACCTCTCATCTCTTGTAGTGTTGTTTTAGTCCCAGGTCATATTTTAGTTTCAGTTTTTATTTCGTTTTTTTCTGTAATAATTTCAGTTTTCGTCTACTTTTAGTCTTGCTGCTAATTTTAGTTTTAGTTTTAGTTCTCGTTGACGAAAAGTCAACATTTTCGTCAACGAAGGTTTTAGTTTTAGTTTTCGTCAACGAAAACAACACTAATCTCTTGCCCGTTCACTCATTTTTCTGACCCGATGTTCTGACCTGTTCAGGTTTTCATTTCTCTGTGTCCATAAATCAAGCTGGCATCACGTTGTTAATCTCCCTGTTGCTGGTGTCAACTGTATCAAATGATATTAATTAATCTAAACTCCACCTGAGCCGTTGATTCTGGTCAGTGCTCACAATGAAAATCTCACATTTGTTGCTCGATATTGCAATCATTTGAAATTTTTAAAAAAGAGCAGAATCTCTTGGGTTATTTTGAATTATGTATAAGTCATTGTCTCAGGCGAGACAGAAACCTTATACGCGATATTTATGAAGATCGTTTCAACAGACATGGTAACTTGATCAAGGTTGTTAAATTATGAGATATGACTTTCACTAGAGTATCTTAACGTAAGTGAAGTACATTTTACTAAATACAGGAAGTATAAATCACAGTTTAGGCCAATGACGTAATAAGTGAAGTACATTTTACTAAATACAGAAATTATAAATCAAAGTTTAGGCCAATGACGTAATAAGTGGAGTACAGTTTACTAAATACAGAAAGTATAAATCAAAGTGTAGGCTATGAACGTCATGCTATTTCAAAGAATAATGCACATTGAATAAAACAGATCTTTGATCCTTGAAATATTTGCATCAAACTATTACAGTTCCATTACATACGAGATAATGATTTTTTCTTTATATTCTAATCTCATGGTCACATCATTCGTATATATGGACATCATTCCTATAGATGGAAATCACACGTATAGATGGACATCAGCATGGTTTCGATAGTTTGACATCTAAAAAAAAACAAAAACGAAACCAGAGCTACTTGGATACTTCAGAAATATGTTTCTAACAATGGTCAACATTTCTAGTTGACCATTCACTTAAAAATATAAAACATATCATTATGAAGTAGTTTATTCTTTTTTTTATGTTTCAACAGTCTGCACAGCTTAACATTTCAACAATCAAAAAAGAAATGAAATATCCAGATCTATTAGCCTATATTATAACATTTTCTGGTATCTAGATGGCTCAAACAATATTTAGATCTAGACATATAGATAGATGTCCAAAACAATTTTTAGATCTAGACATATAGATAGATGTCCCAAACAATATTCAGATCTAGACATATAGATAGATGTCCCAAACAATATTTAGATCTAGACATATAGATAGATGTCTAAACAATATTTAGATCTAGACATATAGATAGATGTCCCAAACAATATTCAGATCTAGACATAAACATTCCCGAATGGTAGCTGAGGTTCAAAATTACATTTTTTAAAATTTTTCCTGGCAACTGATTCTATGGAGACTTGGACTACACCTTCCAAAGTATGCAATCCAAGGTTATTGATTTTTAAAACCGAATCTTTAAAGTGGACAGTATTGCACCTTAATGCACATTATAGCACCTCTTTGTTGCTCTGCTCACCATCAACTACCCATCAACTAATGTTCAGACATTACCTAGACCAGATAGTCTGGAGATCTAAACAAAAATGAAGTTATCTCTCAAATATTCAAATAACTAAACCACAACTTTTTATAATGGAAACATTCACTTTATTACGAATAAAATTTAGGCTACAGTGTAACATGTTAATGTATAAACAAAGGGAATCTACCTAGTTAATAAACAATATCAAAAGTGTATAAAAATGTGTGACTTCCCTTGACCTTTCAAATATTTATCACATTTGGTGGGGTTTGGGTGTTATTATAATCTATTTATCAGTTTCACTTTAAGTGGGTTAATCCTCAAATCTTGTAACTCACTTTTGGGCCTGTTCTAATTTAGTGAGACGGTTTAAAGTTGGATAACGAGTAGACCCCAAATGAATTAATTTTTTTCAAAACTAAAATGTATTAGATTATTTTAGTTCTAAACTAAAGATTTAACTCATTTGAAGAGAACTTTTCAGGTCATGATCACTGAAATATCAACAATGGTAGGGTTGGAAGAAGGGATTCTACTCTATATCGACCCTTAGTTGTTTCCAGGATCTAAGAGTTTATTGTAGCCGACCATGGGGTAAATCACACACACACACACACACACACACAACACAAACATTTTCTTTTAATAAAAAGGTTTAAGTATGTGGGGAAAAAATTATAAAAAAGGGAGTAAAATTAGACACAATGCACCGAAAAAAAAAAAGAAAACACGTCGTATTTTTGTGTCAAATCCTGTTCCTGTGTCAAAAACATCAACTTTTGGGATTTAGTTCATAGCTGGCCTTAACCACGAATATTTTATGACTAGAAATGTTCCGATATTTTGATAAAATATTTATTAGCCACATAACAAATGTATGATGTGATAATTACAATTCTAACAGTTGATAGATATAATTAAAGATATGGATACATAGTATGGAGTAGAACTTTTAACACTTCACGGACATTATCTTCTTTAGTTATCTCCAAGGGTTGATTGGTATAGTTTTTGATTGGGTCTTTCTTTGACATCTTTAACAAATCATCGGCTCAAACTTTTTATTAAAAGTTTCTAGGAAACAAACATTTCATTTCAATCCCAATCAACATTCAGCCAAAATGTCATACGTAGAAACTGAACAAAACAATTTATTCAATATTTTTATTTCATTTTTTTTTAATAAATCAAATTGGTCTTCCAATAGGTTTTCAATATTTAATTTTTTTGAAGCAGGTTTGAAACTATTTCTGGCATGATTAAAAAAGTGAGTTTAGAATTTCACGGCACCTGTGTTCTGCTAATCACAGCTGCAGCCATGAACAGACCCTCACTGCACCAGTGTACTGATACTCAAATGTGTAGCCATGAACAGACCCTCACTGTTATCTTCGGCGTCGAATATCACACTTTTACTTACAATAATTTGTGACGAGATAGAAATGATATTTGTTGCGTTAGAGCTGCAGATAAATAAACATAACATTATAATATTAGGATAATTGGCTGAGGTACTTGAGCAAACACAAGTCACATACACATATGCCTACCTAGCCACAACAAAAGTCACATAGATGTATGCCTGCCTAGCCACAAGTCACATAGATGTATGCCTGCCTAGCCACAACACAAGCTGATTACGTAATGAGCAACGAACATTTACTAAACTCTTATTTGGTATGACAGATCTCGATCAGGAAATTAATACAAGTTTTTATTCTAAACTTCAAATGAGTGAATGTCTATAGGTGCATGTAGTCTTTGATACAATCTTAGTCTATATTTTATAACACAAATGCTTTATAGATAACCGATTTCGTAATATTTTAGTTATATCATGTAATAGATTTTTATTAGACTCTTATTACACTTTCATTGTCTGGAAGTTTTGTGGATTGGAACAATTAAAATCAATTTTCAATAAATTCTCGAAGCCCAATATGATTTGAGATTTTAAACACTTGTATGTTTAATTAACTAAATTCTTATGGGGTACGAAGCTAATCACTTTTTCGACAAATGTTTATGTTTCGGCCTATGCTTTAATATTTGCTCACAGTAAAAAAAAAAAAGATAATTGGTGTAATCTATATAATTAGATACTGTTCTCCTCGTCAATTCAAGCTTTGGCCGGTCGCACTCACTCAGTATGAGATTTTGCCAACTTCACTGGTCACTATATGACAATGGCCGGTTAGCAAAACATTGGACAAATCGATTTTGTAGCCATGGCCAGTAGCGTAGGAAGAGTTTACGTAGATACAGCATCGTAACGCTCGTGACGTCCTTCAAGATATTGTTGTTTAACATTGTTATTACCTTTTAGCCATCAAATATCAACCCTGCAGTCCCCATTGATCTAAACATTTACCACACAATAAGACTTAAAGACTAAAAAATATCCTTTAACAATTATTGTACATCAATCAGATCCGTTATGATAAAAAGGCAAACTAACCTTTAGTTCAAATATAACTAAAAGCTACGCTTATAAACACTTATAGATTTGAAGTAAGTTATTACAAAGACGATAGAATGAAGCCGTGAAAGTCTAATGTATTCAGAAGAAATAAAAATTAAACTGGTTAAAGAAAAAGTTAATAACTATGTGTCGTTACATTGTGTCTGTACATTGTGTCACTACATTGTGCCAATATATTGTGTCGTTATATTGTGTCGGTACATTGTGTCGATATATTGTGTCGTTATATTGTGTCGGTACATTGTGTCAGTACATTGTATCGGTCGGTACATTATGTCGTAAATGTAAGAGATATACTTTTAACACTAAAAAGTATAAGAAAATAACCTTTTTACAACAGAATTTTATTTAAATGAGCACCATAAATTAAAGTAATCGTTCATCTACATGTTGGCATTCACGCTTTTTTTTCGACAATATTATTTCTCTAATTATATATTATCTAATTAAAGGAAATATATATTTTTAGCTTTTAGCGCAATTCAAAAAAGCTTTTTTTGATGTTTTTTTCTTCTGTTGACTAAGAAAACCTCCCAAAATTTAATGCACACACACACCCATATATATATATATATATATATATATATATATAGTAACTGATATAGTATCAAATAATTGGTGTATTAGCTTACTAATACACCATTTTAAAATGTAAACATTTCAGACATGGTCTCTGTGATGTAATATGGTACATTTTTTTTAGTAGCGTGATACTTTCGTAAATGCAGCCTAGCTTATATCTGAGTCATACCTTCATCAAGCAATGGTTCAGTATTTTATACACACAAACAACCTGTAAGTTACACACAGTACACTTACTATTCAGATGTTTGGTTCTTATTTCTGGACACACTGAATCCTACTATGGAGCTCGGGGATGATCTTGGAGCTCTGGTCAACGGAATGTTGATCGGTCTAGCCACTGTACTCACTGTTCCAGACTTTAAAAGTTCTATGTCCACTTGCTCCTCTATGGCTGGGAAGGAACAAATGCATAACGAGAAGATTTATTGACAGTTACATGAACATCAAATTATATGACCTAGATGTCAAGGTGATTACCCCAAGAACATCAGTGTCGTCTGCCCAATCGGTAGACGCCCCCTCCTCAACTGTCGCCCCCCCCCCCCCCAAAATTTATTTCTTGTATGTCCCAAATTAAACTATTACGAAATTAGTATGACCTTCATGAAAAATAATATACAAGATAAATTCCAACAGACGGTTGATTTTAAACTATAAAGGAAACAAATTTTTGAATATACTCACTTTGGCTCTCAATGTAATAATCAAATAGTTCCCTTCCCTCCACTTGCCTCATTGATTCGTGCACCCCACTGGTTTACAACATCACTCAAAAGAATTTATTATAATTTTTAAATATACCTGGGGGCAGGGGGGGAGGGAACCAAATAGTCATGAGATAAACAGGTGTGAATGCCAACCAAATAGTCAAGAGATAAACAGGTGTGAATGCCAACCAAACAGTCGCCTGATAAATAGGTGTGAATGCCAATCAAACAGTCGCTGATAAACAGGTGTGAATGCCAACCAAATAGGCGCCTGATAAACAGGCGTGAATGCCAACCAAATAGTCAAGAGATAAATAGGTGTGAATGCCAACCAAACAGTCGCCTGATAAACAGGTGTGAATGCCAACCAAACAGTCGCCTGATAAACAGGTGTGAATGCCAACAAATAGTCAAGGTGTGAATGCCTACCAAATGCAACCATTCAAGTGATCAACTTGCATATATGGTCCTATAGAGATATGACATGAGATAAACAAACGTGTACATACCTGTGACTGAATTAATGCGAATCATGACTTGCTGCACATCTCGTACGATTCTATTCAGATTGTCTCTTAACCTGACATCACTAATGAAGAGTGAATCAGTTCTGGTTTCAACGACTTGCACCTATTGCGATAGATGTAATTTTTCTTGTTATGTTCAAATTGAAACAAGGTTTCAAGGAAATTAACACATATGCATCTAGATATCCCATTATTATTTGGGATACGTATGGAGCATTATCTTATAAGCAAATATAATTAACGAAATTTTCTGCAATTTTCAAAACATAAATTATGTTTTTAACAGTTTCTGTTAATAGCATAGCCTATATGTTATCTTTTGTACAATAATTTTTAATGTACTTAAATGTACTAAAATGAAATTATAATTTCAATCAATGTTAACTTTAAAATATATAAACAACCAATGTTAACTTTAAAATGTATAAATAACCAATGTTAACTTTAAGCTGTATAGCCAATGCCAACCTTTAAGGTCAACTCCTGGATTGTGTTCTCTCTCTTTATGTCGTCCGCCTGTAATTCTTCACTAGAATTTAACAGTTGACCCACATGTGAAATGAGCTCATCCTGGACTTTGATTTTACAGTGTCCACAACACTGTCCGAATTTCGGACCTGGCTTATAAGTTGATCAATGAAGTTAATCTGGTACAAATAAGCAGAAAACATACTTCAAGACTGAATTAAATGAAAGGATAATTGTGAGACCATTGAGCTATACAATTAGGTCAAACATGTATCAACACAATGTATAGATCCTATGTATAGATCCTATATATAGATCCAATGTATAGATGCAATGTATAAATCCAATGTGTAGATCCGATGTATAAATCCAATGTATTCAGAGTGTTAATAAGACAGGATAAAAACAGAGTTTTTAAAACTGACCATTTTCTAAAAATACATGTATATATATATATATATATATATATATATATATATATATATATATATATATATATTTAATTTTGCAATAAATTTAAATCTTATCATGATTAATTGTCATACTTAATGCCAGGGAAGTAAGCCATCTAATACTTTCGTTCGTCATAGTTTAACATGGCTATATCCCTTGATTTGTTTCTTGAGATTTTTTTTTTTTACTTTTAACTGCTAAATACCAGTAAACAATGGCCCGGTACTCGGACTGGCGAGTAGGCACGCAGTTGGAGTTGACAATAGTGATATATATTTCAGCGCGTAAAAATCAATCTATATACAACAAATAGCATATCTATGTACTCGATGTGGCCCCAAAGGACATGAGCAGATTATTGTAGCCAAAATACATTTGAGAATAGGGACACTTAATAGTACATCAAATAAAATTTATATGTCATATAGTTCTTTCCAACGAAAATAATCCTCATTATGGATACACAATCTTAACAAAACAACCCCCGACTATTAAACTTTGAATCTAACATCCAATTATAAATAATTTGCGCACACAACACCTTATTATTGATAAATATTAATTCATTCATAATATTTTAATGGACTCCTTTCCAAACAGTTCTTCATTTTATGTTTTATCATGTTCAACAAGACGCATTTAAAAAAAAAGAGAGTCGTGAGTGAGTACCTGCCAGTTAAGCGATACGTTACATGTTTAGCAGGTGGCATAGTACAATATATAGTACTGAGAATTAACTAAGAAAATATTGCCAACCCGGCAGGGCCGAACCTATAGATTTGGGGGCCCGGTGGCTTGGCCTCTTTGTGGGCCCCTGCATTTTGACAATTGACACCATGCCATAAGAAAAATGTACTTATATTTAATGTAAAAAAAAATTTTGGGGCTCCCCCCAAGCTGGGGCCCGGGGAGATATAATCGTTGTGTAGCTTTTATCTGACCTTCAATAAAAAAAAAGAATATTCCATCAATTCAGTTGAGGCAGCAGACGCAGAAAATATCAGGCCTCTTAAAAAAAGAAATAACAAAGCTTTAAACATTATAGTTCTGTGAAGCCAGGGCCGAACCTAGGAATTTGGGGCTTGGCCTTTTCCAGGGACCCTGTATGTTGACGCGAGATAATGTACTTGATATTTAATGTAAAAAAAAAATTATTTTTGGAACCCCCTCCACCCACCATGGGTACGCCTCGGTGTGAAGCCTCCATCATAAATGAGTTATTTAGTATTTGTCAACATTGTGTACGGCGCTACTCAGACTCAACCCTTATACAATTCATTCATGTGACGTGATAGTAAAAAAAAATGAAAAAAAAAATATTGTGACGTAGTTTGGGGGGGGGGCGGTTAGTGTTAAAGGGAGATAATTGTACATTAGCTATTTTATTTCTCGTAGGATAGTTTAACTGACCGTTTCATCAAGAGCATCAAGACGTTTGTTTATTTTGTTTTGATCCAGCTGAAGTTGTTTAAAGTCCAGCTTGTAAAATTTGTCCACAACACTCTTTTGACCAGTCACACTGACCGTTAAATCAATCAATCGACTGTTTTCCCCATCACTCCGACTTTGAAGAGCTGCAGAAAAAGTAATTCTATTTATTGGACACTTTTATTTAAGTCTCTCAGTCATGTGGCGCTAAGTCTCTCAGTCATGTTGTAATAAATCTCTCAGTCATGTGGCACTAAGTCTCTCAGTCATGCGGTACTAAGTCTCTCAGTCATGGGGTACTAAGTATCTCAGTCATGCCGTACTAAGTCTCTCAGTCATGGGGTACTAAGTATCTCAGTCATGCCGTACTAAGTCTCTCAGTCATGCGGTACTAAGTCTCTCAGTCATGTTGTACTAAGTCTCAAATCTAATCTAAGAATTGGAAAATTTGAAATCAATATTCACTAACTTTTTGAGGCCCAATCGATTTGAAATTTTGATCACTTGTGTCTTCTAAATGTAAATAAACTATTTTAAAAGGTTTCAGACAATTATTAATTTCTTCTTGTTTATTCCTTTTTTTGAAAAATGATGCATATTGACATAGGTAAATAGCAGAAAAAGATGATGTTATCTTACATTTAGCAAGTATCCATGAAAGTGAACAGCTCCGATATTATTTTCTTTACTTTATAGTATCGATATATATAAATGGATGTATGTTTGTCTGGTTCTGCAGCGACGAATTCCACATCGCCGAACAGTAAAATAAACAAACTTGGCATACCACTCAGTTATGAACCAGTTTATACATGTCGCTAGTCAGTTTTCATTTAAATTATCTGAGTTTAGATAATTTAGCGTCTTAACTACGGTTTAAACCTTATCTTGATACATTTCGGCAATCCATTTTCTTTGCAATTTATTTATAGGGCGTAAAATACAGTATCCTACTGTTAAGGAGATGAGTTTCAGTGTTCCAGAATTATATTACGTGCACAATTTTTTTCTCTCCATCAAATTACTTTTTCATGAATACAATGAAAAAAAAGTAAACATGTTAACTTTCTTGGTATTAATTTCATGTTAAATTTTACGAATTTAAATTTATAACCAAATGAAAGTTTTACAAGTATAGTATCAGTACTATATGCTTAATAAGACTTATCATAATATGCATACACACATAAACTTACAAATACATACTTTGTAGTGTTAGATTGGTATTGCACGTTAATCTCTAAAGACCCTGTCAAACCAATAATGGTATGGCTTGTTTTACTGCCCTTATTTTATCCCCAACATAGCCGATAGTTCAATGACCATGGAGGCACCACGGGAAATATAAGAAAGGTGACAGCGCTAGCCGGAAGTTGAACCCACAACTAAATATACATTTAGTTTACCACATAGATCTAAATGACCACAAAGTAAAAGGGAATTAACTTTGTATTTAAAACAAGGGGGACTATTCAACTCCGGGGTTAAAGATTTGTTTCAATTTTTGAACAACAGAAGTAAGTGTAATTGTTTTAAACAATATAAAGTACAAAAATATAAAACAAAAATAATCTTTTTATATTTTCGATTTAACATCAAATAAACTAATTATTAGTTTAAATTAACCATAATAAACAAACAAGAGAAATGTATTTGATACTAAAGAGTGAAAAATAAATTTGATTAATAAAGACATTGCGAACAGAACAACAGAAAAAGAGTTCACTTATCGCACTGACTTTTACTAAATCTCCTAAAAAGTAAAAATATAATTTTAAGCCTAGACCCTACAAAGATTTTTAGAAATTATATTAACTAAATAAAATCGTGATGTCCAAATAAAATAAAATGAAATATTTAATCTATATATCTCAACATCATTCTTTGAATTAGGCCATCGCAGTGCTTTCATTTTACTTTTAGAAAAATTTTTTTTTTATTTTAAACAAACAAGATTAGGTCTGGACGATGTCCGTATGTCTACACAGGTTTTAATGGGTCTATAAGTTGGGGAATGTTGACCAATGTCTCTCCCCCACATCCTCTCCATTAGGCTATTAAAACGAGGCAAACTTTGCGTTGACTTACTAAACAATCAATCGATTACAAATGTCTGTGTCTTGTACAGAAATAATGGGTTTGTCAACACTGGCACATGTTGTACTGAAATAAATGGTTTATCAACACTGGCATATGTTGTACTGAAATAAAGGGTTTATCAACAGTGGCACATGTTGTATTGAAATAAAGGGTTTATCAACAGTGGCACATGTTGTACTGAAATAATGGGTTTATCAACACTGACACATGTTGTACTGAAATAATGGGTTTGTCAACACTGGCACATGTACGTGAAAAATGCCAACCAGTTAAATAATAAATGTTGCAGAACAAAACAAACTGTGTCAGTGCTAAGCCCATCATAACAAACTGTGGCAGTGTTAAGCCCATCTTAACAAACTGTGTCAGTGTTAAGCCCATCATAACAAACTGTGTCAGTGTTAAGCCCATCTTAACAAATTGTGTCAGTGTTCAGCCCATCATAACAAACTGTGTCAGTGTTTAGCCCATCATAACAAACTGTGTCAGTGTTAAGCCCATCATAACAAACTGTATCAGTGTTAAGCCCATCATAACAAACTGTGGCAGTGTTCAGCCCATCATAACAAAATGTCTCAGTGTTTAGCCCATCATAACAAACTGTGTCAGTGTTTAGCCCATCATAAGAAACTGTGTCAGTGTTAAGCCCATCATAACAAACTGTGGCAGTGTTAAGCCCATCATAACAAAATGTCTCAGTGTTAAGCCCATCATAACAAACTGTGTCAGTGTTAAGCCCATCATAACAAACTGTGTCAGTGTTAAGCCCATCATAACAAACTGTGTCAGTGTTACGCCCATCATAACAAACTGTGTCAGTGTTAAGCCCATCATAGTTGCTCTGTTGTTGTTTTTAAAGACAACTCTAAAATTAAAAAAAAAATTTCAAGAAAAAAACAACAACGTTACATGATTAAAAAAAATAAACCGCTTGAGCCAATCACTAACCAGAAACTTGATCTTTCAATGCATCCAGTTTATGTTCAACACTGCTGATAGAAATATAACTTGATATATAAAAGTATATCTTCAAAACAAAAACTGTTAAACGTTTTTTTTAAAAAAAAACCCACCCACCTCTCAGTGTGTGGCACTCCTCAAATCCAGAGCACAGACTCTATGAGTACTAGTACCATCAGGAGAATAATTTTTTGAGGAATAAATACATCAAATTTTAGATGATGCAACAAACAATTCGATGAACTTTCTTATTTTGAGAACCGCTTTATGCGACCTGTGTGAGGTATGTTCAGGGGCTGCTCAACGATTTAAAGGGGCCCCCGAGTAAACCAGAGTGTCGGGGCCCTACGAACATCACTAGAAAGATTGAAATATACATATATGGTCCGTTAGTCCGATATCCCCATCACATATGGTCCCCTGGTCAATCCCCGGGTTGGTCCGTCGTTAAGACAACTTTCACTGTTTAATGTATGAATGCTACAAAAAACTATTTAACGGTTTTATCCCATTACCTGAATGATGAAATCTCAGAGGTTTGACCGTCACATGCGATGATAGCACACAACGCGACAACTAACTGGACCACCAACATTGTCTGCGACCTGAAACACCCACAAAAAATGTTAGCTATACACTGTTTCATTCTAAACTGTAGCACTGGCACAGTCCTTTCTCGCACTTAGCCTTCGGAAAAATTAAAGGAATATTGCATATAAATATTGCACGCAAATATTACTCATAAATATTACTCATAAATATTGCACCTAAATATTGCACGCAAATATTACTCATAAATATTGCACGTAAATATTGCACGCAAATATTACTCATAAATATTGCACGCACATATTACTCATAAATATTGCACACAAATATTGCACGCAAATATTACTCATAAATATTGCACATATTGGGTCGAGTGGCCGTGCAGGTATGTAGACCACTCGACAGTCTAAATGACAGTTCTAACCTCAGTGAGAACATGGGGGATTTTTCTCAGGCCCTGTTGAGAGTCCCCCAAGTCACCCAACTTTAAATGAGTACACTGATTCGTAGTCAGGGTAGTAAAGGCGGCTGGGTGCTGTGCTAGCCACAAGATCTCTCAATATGTCAAGGTTATTGAAACATATTCAACACTTCATCTGACCCGATGAGCCCTCCAAAAACATCACATTTAAATTACACATATTATGCCCTGGAGTAGCTTTATTAATACAAAAAATATCTCCACCCCGTATAGAATAATGTAGACTTCTAAACAAGTCTGATAGAAATGTCAAATAACTTAAGGACAGAATCTATTCATCTATACAACTATTTCAGTCTCTACAACCGAGGAAATAAATGTAGTACATCTACGACAAAACTTTGACAAATATTCTGTCGAATTTATTTAGTTTTATGGAAATAAATATAGGAAGAATACAATTATTCAATACTCTATCGCATATGATAATGAATATAAAAAAAAAAAAAACTTCTTGTGGATTAAACAAAAGCTATGACTTTGTAGCCTTAAGGGTGTATTTAAAAACAGAGGTATATCATAACAGTACACTACCGTAAGTCATTAAATTAAATCAGTTTTTTTTTATCTAATAAAATCTACTGAATAGCTCAGCTGAATTCATTTAAAAGAATTTGGTCTCAATGTACTAGATGTGAAGGAAAAGTTATGTTTATAAAAAAAAATGTGTTTAGTTGAGATGTTATATGACTCTATATGTAGACATGACATGTTATATGACTCAACATGAAATGTTATATGAAATTTTATATGTAAACATGACATGTTATATGACCCTGTGTAAACATGACATGTTATATGACCCTATATGTAAAACTTACCTATATGTAAACATAACGGAATGCAATAACATGTCTGCAGTGCTCCGATGTCTGGTGTAAACACGACCAATACAACAATTGCTCATGACTGCAGTGATCCAATGACGTGTACAAACGCCCAATACAACAATTGCTCATGTCTGCAGTGCTCCAATGACTGGTGTACACACGACCAATACAACAATTGCTCTTGTCTTCAGTGATCCAATGACTGGTGTACACACGCCCAATACAACAATTGCTCATGTCTGCAGTGCTCCAATGACTGGTGTACACACGACCAATACAACAATTGCTCTTGTCTTCAGTGATCCAATGACTGGTGTACACACGACCAATACAACAATTGCTCATGCCTGCAGTGCTCCAATGACTGGTGTACACACGACCAACACAACAATTGCTCTTGTCCTTCTTTAGTCGACCTTAAAGCGACTTTTGATGAAATTCAATGATATTTTTTTTTAATTTTGTGGTTTACATGCATTTAAATACTAAACAATCTCAGCATTATTGCATTAATATGAGCGGTATGTGACGATATTTTTTGTTATAAAAAATATAATTCAACCTTTGTAGGATATTACTGAATAATTCATATAAATGTCTTTAAAAGAATATTGTTTGGGCACGCCATTTATATAAAATTATATTTCTCACTATTAATTTGCATATTTCTTGTCAATGAGTTCACGAAACATTAACAAAATACTTCAAAACGAAGGTTACCGACGCAATTGTAGAGTGTGAGGTTGACAAAGAGAGAGAGAGAGAGAAGGGGGAGGGATAGAGAGAGGGAGAGAAAGAGAGAGAAAAAGAGAAAAAGAGAGAGAGAGAAAGAGAGAGAGAAAGAGAAAGAGAGAGAGAGAAAAAAAGAGAGAAACAGAGACAGATAAATAGAGAGAGAAACAGAGAGAGAGGGAGGGAAAGAGGGAGAGGGAGAGAAAGAGAGAGAGAGAAAAGGAGAGAAAGAGAGAAAAAGAGAGAAAGAGAGAGAAACAGAGAGAAAGAGGGAGAGAGAGAAAGAGAGAGAAACAGAGACAGAGAAAGAGATAGAGAGAGAAACAGAGAAAGAGAGAGAGAGAGAGAGAGAGAGAGAGAAAGAGAGAGAGAGAGAGAACCAGAAAGAGAGAAAGAGAGAGAAACATAGAGAGAGAAAGAGATAGAAAGATAGAGAGAGAAAGAAAGAGGTAGAGAAAGAGTTCAATAAGAGCCGGGCTCCAGGTGTTTATATACTTTAAAGAGTTGTACCATAATCAATGTATCAGTATATAGTCATTAAAGTCATAACTTCTCTCAACAAGAGAGTCCAGAGTATATTACAATTGCACGTCATTGGATTTAAAAACAATTTTTTTACGAGATTGAGTTAAATTTCACCTTTCTAAAATCAGGACATGTAATACAAAAAGGAACACTTTTATCTGGCAGGTGGTGCTTCGGACAATAGTAAGAGGCGAGTTAGGAATTGCTGTAACTGAGCAAGTAACACGAGTGTTTTGTGAAGGATTTGATGTATACATGTATTGCTGTGTGAAGGATTTGATGTATACATTTGGTGTTTTGTGAAAGATTTGATTATACATTTGGTGTTTTGTGAAGGATTCGATGTATACATTTGGTGTTTTGTGAAGGATTTGATGTATACATTTGGTGTTTTGTGAAGGATTTGATGTATACATTTGGTGTTTTGTGAAGGATTTGATGTATACATTTGGTGTTTTGTGAAGGATTTGATGTATACATTTGGTGTTTTGTGAAGGATTTGATGTATACATTTGGTGTTTTGTGAAGGATTTGATGTATACATTTGGTGTTTTGTGAAGGATTTGATGTATACATTTGGTGTTTTGTGAAGGATTTGATGTATACATTTGGTGTTTTGTGAAGGATTTGATGTATACATTTGGTGTTTTGTGAAGGATTTGATGTATACATTTGGTGTTTTGTGAAGGATTTGATGTATACATTTGGTGTTTTGTGAAGGATTTGATGTATACATTTGGTGTTTGTGAAGGATTTGATGTATACATTTAGTGTTTTGTGAAGGATTAGATTATACATTTGGTGTTTTGTGAAGGATTTGATGTATACATTTGGTGTTTTGTGAAGGATTTGATGTATACATTTAGTGTTTTGTGAAGGATTAGATTATACATTTGGTGTTTTGTGAAGGATTTGATGTATACATTTGGTGTTTTGTGAAGGATTTGATGTATACATTTGGTGTTTTGTAAAGGACTTAATATATTTATTTACTGTTGTTCACAATTGAGAAGTTTTTCTGTCCCTATTTGCACTAAATGACTGACAACTGTCAATTTAACGAAATGTGTATTAGTATTATTTTCTGTTACTTAGAATGAGAGTTATTGTTTTGAATTATAACTAAAAAAGGGGTCTTTTCTATTGAGGGGGTGGAATGATGAGTAGGAGGGAGTACAGATTTAGTACTGAGTACTTTTGAAGTTCTATTGTTGGCCACTGGAGCGTTGATTGTGTAAAATTACTAGTATTGTTACAAATTAAGTTGTGAGTTCATATTTGTAAGGGAAATAATCAACACTTGTGATGTAAGCTTGGTTTTTTATTTCCCTTATTAGACTGAACTTAAATAGTTCAAATGGCTTCAAACATTTAATGAATCGCTAAATTTGATATTAAAAGTACGTCAATGTAAAATTATTATAAAATTACTCAAATCGTTAAAATTTAGGTCAGCTACGTTTGTGTCAGAATGAGCTCAGTGTTAAATAAACGTTGATTAGAATCTAAATACAGTGCATTCTCCACTTTAGTTTATATTAAACGTCCTAAATATTTTTAGAAGTTTGAAATTTTGATCATCTTTATAGCGAGTTGCACAATTCATTGAATTAATGTACTGGTACTCAAAGATGTGACCAACTGTGAACTGGAACTAATGTACTGGTACTCAAAGATGTGGTCAACTGTGAGCCATGTAATGAATTTATGTTCTGGTACTCAAAGATGTGACCAATGTGAGCTATTCATTGAACCAATGCATTGATGCTGTTATTGATTGATCATGCAGTCGATATGTTTTAATTGGGGTAGGATGGGAGAGGGGGCCAATTTCCTGATATATTTGACAGTTTGGGCCCTCTAACAATTAAGTCATTTACCCCTGACCAGTGCCCTAGTTAGGCCCAGGTTGTGCCCAGGTTTTACCCTGGATGTGCCTAGTTGTGCCCAGGTAGAACCGGGCTGTGCCCTGACTGTGCTGTGGTTGTGTCCAGGTTGTTCCATGGTTGTGCCCAGGTCTGGCCCTGGTTGCGCTTTGGTTTTTGTCCTGGTTGTGACGGCTGTTATCAACATATGCCTGTAAGAGTTTCAACAATCCAAAGTTTCACTCTTATATAACGAGTGATACAATCTTGAGTAGAAAGTTGGTTCAGAAGAAAGTTCTTATGAGTAAAATCAGATTCAATCTTACATTGTAATGGTTTTCTTCAAAAGTGAAGGAGAAATGGTTAACTATTTCGACTCTAGGTAATTGTCTTGTTTACCTATACATAACAAGACGCTAGTGTTATATATATATATATATATATATATATATATATATATATATAACTAGCAAATTGGTGACGTGTGGTGGAGATATTCTAGTAGTAATTGTAGTTTTATTAAATGTTATTATCTGTCTTCAAGTTAAACAGACAGGGGCAATAATCAACAACGGTCGCTCAAAAACTAAAAAAAAAGTTATCTTGGTTTGTTTGTAATTTTATTTTTTATTTTTCAGACAAATTTTAAAGATTATTAAAAAAATTTGATATTCAAAAAGTTTGTTAAAAAAAATCAACTATATCTTATCACCAAGCATGAAATAATTTAGTACTTTCTCTTTTCAGTCTTGAAAATCTTAAAATATATCAACTCTATCAGTAATAATAAGAGCTAAATAAATAAAAAAACATAATAACCAAATAGCTTAATTGAAAGTTTGATAAAACACATTTTCCCCTAATCATGAATAAATTATTTATGTTAACGTATGTTAATTATTGCAAATCAAACAAAAAAATACAACATTAAAAAAACCATAACAATGAAATAAAAGTTATGACAATAAAAGTATGAATAGTGAAGATATTATTTGAAACGAAACAAAAACCAGTTTTAAGTCTACGTACAACATCGTGAGAGGATACAAACACATACATCTGATGAGCATAAATATTATTCTTAATTTTACAAGACATTTGATAATTAGCAGGTTATTGCGGTGACTGAAGTGTATAAATATTTATATCGTAAAACTTATAGATGTATTTATAATTTGTATTTAGTAGTACACACTTAATATATTTTGATTCAAAGTCATTAAAAAAAAAGCAACCAAAAAAGATAATAAAAATAATAATAATAAATCACGCATTCAAGGCAACAAATTTCATAAAGATATATTGAGCGAACATGCCAGTTGGTAGAAATATAAATAATTAGTGATACAGAATAATATTAGCCAAGTAAGATGAATTGTAAAGAAGAAAAAAATGAGAGTTAAGAATTAAAATTGATAGAAAATATCTCATTGGTCGTTACTATCAACATTCTTGTTTCAACCAATAAAAGTGATGAATATTACAATTAAACTGAGCAGTAAACACCACAGAATATAGTTCATATAAATCACACATCGTTATCTAAAAGTCATAAAATATTTTTCTAACAAATTTAAGCCGCTATTGGTGATTTTTTTTTCCTTTTTTAATAGTTAGCACCATCGCTTACGGGCTATGCATAGATATATATTGTGCGGACCATAACTTTAAAAAGAGAAGAGTACTATTCTGTATCTCTATACTTATAAGAGGCATTTGTTGTCTGTCTGTCTGTTCCCTTATAACTCAAGATCCAGATAACCAAATAATGTGAAATTTGTTACACATACACATAATTACATGAGGAAGGTTATAGGACAGGTTTCGTTTCATCTCGATGTGTAGTTTAATTGTAATAAATTTTTTTTTTTTAGTATTTTACTATATTAAAGTAATCTCGACGGCGCCATAAATAAAATTCCTCTGTGACGTCATTTCCCGAATAGAACTTGCGCGCATAACCTATTAAAAATTGAGAATATGTTTGTGTGGCTCGCTAGCACAGTCGGTTACTTGCTTGGCCTTGACTCAAATTTGGCCGACTATGTGTGGGTTCAAATCCCGAACAGTGAAATTTTTTTTTTTTTTTCAATTTTTTTTTTTTTTCAATTTTTTTTTTTTCAGAATAATCTCTATACTTATAAGACGCATTTGTTGTCTGTCTGTTCCCAGAGAGAGAGAGGGAGGGAGAGAGAGATAAAGAGACAGGGGGGGGGGCAGGTGGGAGAGAGAGGAAAGGAGTGTAGGAGGGAGGGAGGGGGAGAGAGGAAGGGAGGTGGGATGGACAGGGGGAGAGAAGAAGGGGGAGAGAGGGAGAGGGAGGGAGAGAGGGAGAGGGAGGGAGAGAGAAAGGGAGGGAAGGAAAGAGAAAGGAACGAAGGGAGAAAGGGGGTAGGGAGGGAGATAGAGGGGAGGGAGGGAGAGAGGGTGGGAGAGAGGGAGGGTGAGATAAAGAGTGAGGGGGGCAGGGAGAGAGAGAGAGGGAATGAGGGAGGGAGGAAGGGGGAGAGAGGGGAAGGGAGAGAGAGGTGGAGAGGGGATGGAGGGGAAAGGAGTAAGGGAGAGAGGGGTTAGGGAGGGAGAGAGAGGAAGGGAAGGAGAGAGGGAGAGAGAGGATGGGAGTAATGTGAGGAAGAGATAAAGAAAGAGAGGGGGCAGGGAGGGAGAGAGAGGGAAGGAGGAAGGGGGAGAGAGGGAGGGAGGGGGGATGGACAGGGGGAGAGAAGGAGGTGGAGGGGAGAGAGGGAGATGGGAGAGGGAGGGAGGGAGAGAGATGGGAGAGAGGGAGGGAGGGAGAAAGGGAGGGAGGGAAAGGGAGAGAGAGGGGTAAAGAGGGAGAGGGAGGGGAAGGAGGGAGAGAGGGGGGAGGGAGAAAACAAAAGGTAAACAGAATACCTTATTTTAAACCCGAGCAAAGCCGGGTACTTGCAACTAGTAACTTATATATTTTTACAAATTCTTTGCAACTATGATGACGTAGTACGCATAGTTTGAGCTCTAAAAAAAAAAAATAAACTTTATAAACAGGTTTAAAAAATTCTTCGAAGACGGAATCACATGAAATAATACAAGATTATATTATTACTAACCGTCAAATATAATTTTTTCGGACACATCAGTTGATTTTAAAAGCGCCAACCTCTAGCATGAATGGGGATTTTTTTTTAATTTAAAGGAAGGAAATCTTTTTCGGTAAAAAATAAAGAACTGAACAGAATTGTACTCTTCTCTTTTTAAAGTAAGGGTCGCGAATATAACACTTTTTCGGTCTCTATTAAATAAGCGTAAGCGATCTAGTCTTATATATCTATGGTTGGCACCTAAATATTGATGTACAATAGTACAGTAACATGGCGGCTTTCAGAAAAATCAACTAAATTGACGATGCGCATTTTCTATTATCTCTATTCTGTGGTGTGTACTTTTGACTTGGTTACTTGGTGTATCGCAGTACGAGATATTCAATAGTAGAACGTACCACAACAACTCGTGTCCAACGAGTCTTCAGACCCATAGAATGTCACTGGACAATTTTTAACTGACACGTCAGCACACAATCCTTCAGTCATTTATTTTGTTCTGCTTTTTTAAAAAAAAAAATATCACCGGATATACATATATAAACAGTTTTATCACTATATTATCTGTGTATACAAAAATCTATATTTACTGCCTTTTTTTTATTATTTACAAAGTATTTTTATTTTGGCTTCACTCACCAAGGGGGGTGGGGGGGGGGAAGTATGACACATTGCTTTATTACTGGATACCAATCACTTTTACTTTTACCCAATAAAATCGAAGCCGAGCAGACCAAATGTGGAGTTAGTTACAGCAATTAGTCAAAGCAATGGCACAGATCATTACATTTTTCACTGTTTTTTCAATGTTTAAACACCTGCTGAAGAGATACAACAACACCCGCTGAATAGACAAAACACCTGCTGAACAGACACAACACCTGCTGAACAGACACAACACCTGCTGAATAGACAGAACACCCTGCTGAACAGACACAACACCTGCTGAATAGACACAACACCTGCTGAATAGACACAACACCCTGCTGAATTCTCTAACCAACTGCTAAATCCACATAGGGAATCCATGATAGATTTACTATAACTTGTTTGGTTTTTATTGTTCATAAAAAAAATAATTTTATTCTAATCATGTTGAAGTATGCGGCCTCGTTATGTTTGGCTCGGACTTGGCATCAAGGTAACAACGTTCAGGTACTACAAGGCTGCTCCATACAACTTATGTACACAATGTTTATCATACTGTTATAATGCTCTCACCGTTCAATAACGCACAGGCATGGGGTTCCGTAAAAGGGCAATTAATGTTTCCAAACAATAAAACAACAATAATGGCCACTGTTCTTGCCGGCTTCATTACTTTCTCCTTCTCTCTATCTCCTGTTACTACGTCATGACGCTCATACCGTCACAGCTTTCAATTACAAAGTCTATGGTGCGCTGATATAGGGAATTCCCGGATACTACCGAGGGCAATGAGAGAGTTATAACAACACACACAGGTACTACAAGGATACTCCATACGACTTATTTACACAATGTTTATTATATTTACACACGATTTTTTAAATTATTGTTATTATGTTGTTTTTTTTCAAATAGAATTGCTTTCTTTTTCACATTTCACATAAAATAATGTAAACTGCACAAACCAATAAAATTTGACAAATATAAAAACGTGTGTGACCCAAATTTAATTAATGGTAACTAAAACACGCACTAACCTATACAAATACAGGCAGGCGAAAATAATTGTTTTCAATAATTATAATTTTTTAAAATGTATTACACTGTTCTTTAAAAATTTGGTTTTGCTGCCAAAGAATGTAAACATGATTCAGTTTAAATAATACATATAAAAAATGCACTTGAAGAAAAATTTTGTAAAAAAAAATAAATATTAAAGGTTAGTAGCGTCTTTTAAATAAATAATATTTATTTGGGGTAAAAAATATTCCTCCTGACAACATAGTCAAAGAGAAATCCACTTAAATCCCGATATTTTGTGACCTTAGATTCCATGAAACTTTCATAGCTCTAAGTCTCCAAATTAAAAAAAACAACAACTAAATAATACATACATACACACACCCACTGGTCTATATTCAAGGGATTCTCAAGTGATGTCATAGACAGATGCCATAACCTACAACCGCGGATGACAAGGGACATGGCGATCTATACTGACTGTATTTCTAAAATCAATGCGAATTGGCCAGATATCCTTATAAAGAATTAAATAGATAAGACTTGCCAGCGTATTGATATGGCAGTCCACAAAACATGAAGGAAAAAACTGCTCAAGAATAAAAACCTAGAAATGGAGATACGGAGAGTTTGGGATATGATAACCACCACTGTGGCCGTTGTAGTGGGATGTGAGAAAGACCATCACTGTGGCCGTTGTAGTTGGATGTGAAAACCATCACTGTGGCCGTTGTAGTGGAATGTGAGAACCACCACTGTGGCCGTTGTAGTGAGATGTGAGAAAGACCACCACTGTAGCCGTTGTAGTGGGATGTGAGAAAGACCATCTTGTGGCCGTTGTGGTGGGATGTGAGAAAGACAACCACTGTGGATGTTGTAGTTGGATGTGAGAAAGACAACCACTGTGGATGTTGTAGTTGGATGTGAGAAAGACCATCACTGTGGCCGTTGTAGTGGGATGTGAGAAAGACAACCACTGTGGCCGTTGTAATGGGATGTGAGAAAGACCACCACTGTGGCCGTTGTAGTGGGATGTGAGAAAGACAACCACTGTGGCCGTTGTAGTGGGATGTGAGAAAGACAACCACTGTGGCCGTTGTAGTGGGATGTGAGAAAGACCACCACTGTGGCCGTTGTAGTGGGATGTGAGAAAGACAACCACTGTGGCCGTTGTAGTGGGATGTGAGAAAGACCACCACTGTGGCCGTTGTAGTGGGATGTGAGAAAGACCACCACTGTGGCCGTTGTAGTGGGATGTGAGAACCACCAATGTGGCCGTTGTAGTGGGATGTGAGAAAGACCATCACTGTGGCCGTTGTAGTGGGATGTGAGAAAGACAACCACTGTGGCCGTTGTAATGGGATGTGAGAAAGACCACCACTGTGGCCGTTGTAGTGGGATGTGAGAAAGACAACCACTGTGGCCGTTGTAGTGGGATGTGAGAAAGACCACCACTGTGGCCGTTGTAGTGGGATGTGAGAACCACCAATGTGGCCGTTGTAGTGGGATGTGAGAAAGACCACCACTGTGGCCGTTGTAGTGGGATGTGAGAACCACCACTGTGGACGTTGTAGTGGGATGTGAGAAAGACCACCACTGTGGCCGTTGTAGTGGGATGTGAGAAAGACCACCACTGTGGCCGTTGTAGTGGGATGTGAGAAAGACAACCACTGTGGCCGTTGTAGTGGGATGTGAGAACCACCACTGTGGCCGTTGTAGTGGGATGTGAGAAAGACCACCACTGTGGCCGTTGTAGTGGGATGTGAGAACAACCACTGTGGATGTTGTAATGGAATGTGAGAAAGACCACCACTGTGGCCGTTGTAGTGGGATGTGAGAAAGACCACCACTGTGGCCGTTGTAGTGGGATGTGAGAAAGACCACCACTGTGGCCGTTGTAGTGTGATGTGAGAAAGACCACCACTGTGGATGTTGTAGTGGGATGTGAGAAAGACCACCACTGTGGATGTTGTAGTGGGATGTGAGAAAGACCACCACTGTGGATGTTGTAGTGAGATGTGAGAAAGACCACCACTGTGGCCGTTGTAGTGGGATGTGAGAAAGACCACCACTGTGGCCGTTGTAGTGGGATGTGAGAAAGACCATCACTGTGGCCGTTGTAGTTGGATGTGAGAACCACCACTGTAGCCGTTGTAGTGGGATGTGAGAAAGACCATCACTTTGGCCGTTGTAGTGGGATGTGAGAAAGACAACCACTGTGGCCGTTGTAATGGGATGTGAGAAAGACCACCACTGTGGCCGTTGTAGTGGGATGTGAGAAAGACAACCACTGTGGCCGTTGTAGTGGGATGTGAGAAAGACCACCACTGTGGCCGTTGTAGTGGGATGTGAGAACCACCAATGTGGCCGTTGTAGTGGGATGTGAGAAAGACCACCACTGTGGCCGTTGTAGTGGGATGTGAGAACCACCACTGTGGACGTTGTAGTGGGATGTGAGAAAGACCACCACTGTGGCCGTTGTAGTGGGATGTGAGAAAGACCACCACTGTGGCCGTTGTAGTGGGATGTGAGAAAGACAACCACTGTGGCCGTTGTAGTGGGATGTGAGAACCACCACTGTGGCCGTTGTAGTGGGATGTGAGAAAGACCACCACTGTGGCCGTTGTAGTGGGATGTGAGAACAACCACTGTGGATGTTGTAATGGAATGTGAGAAAGACCACCACTGTGGCCGTTGTAGTGGGATGTGAGAACCACCACTGTGGCCGTTGTAGTGGGATGTGAGAAAGACCACCACTGTGGCCGTTGTAGTGTGATGTGAGAAAGACCACCACTGTGGATGTTGTAGTGGGATGTGAGAAAGACCACCACTGTGGATGTTGTAGTGGGATGTGAGAAAGACCACCACTGTGGATGTTGTAGTGGGATGTGAGAAAGACCACCACTGTGGATGTTGTAGTGGGATGTGAGAACTACCACTGTGGCCGTTGTAGTGGGATGTGAGAAAGACCACTACTGTGGCCGTTGTAGTGGGATGTGAGAAAGACCACCACTGTGGATGTTGTAGTGGGATGTGAGAAAGACCACCACTGTGGATGTTGTAGTGAGATGTGAGAAAGACCACCACTGTGGCCGTTGTAGTGGGATGTGAGAAAAACCACCACTGTGGCCGTTGTAGTGGGATGTGAGAAAGACCATCACTGTGGCCGTTGTAGTTGGATGTGAGAACCACCACTGTAGCCGTTGTAGTGGGATGTGAGAAAGACCATCACTTTGGCCGTTGTAGTGGGATGTGAGAAAGACAACCACTGTGGATGTTGTAGTTGGATGTGAGAAAGACAACCACTGTGGATGTTGTAGTTGGATGTGAGAAAGACCATCACTGTGGCCGTTGTAGTGGGATGTGAGAAAGACAACCACTGTGGCCGTTGTAATGGGATGTGAGAAAGACCACCACTGTGGCCGTTGTAGTGGGATGTGAGAAAGACAACCACTGTGGCCGTTGTAGTGGGATGTGAGAAAGACAACCACTGTGGCCGTTGTAGTGGGATGTGAGAAAGACCACCACTGTGGCCGTTGTAGTGGGATGTGAGAAAGACAACCACTGTGGCCGTTGTAGTGGGATGTGAGAAAGACCACCACTGTGGCCGTTGTAGTGGGATGTGAGAAAGACCACCACTGTGGCCGTTGTAGTGGGATGTGAGAACCACCAATGTGGCCGTTGTAGTGGGATGTGAGAACCACCACTGTGGCCGTTGTAGTGGGATGTGAGAAAGACAACCACTGTGGCCGTTGTAATGGGATGTGAGAAAGACCACCACTGTGGCCGTTGTAGTGGGATGTGAGAAAGACAACCACTGTGGCCGTTGTAGTGGGATGTGAGAAAGACAACCACTGTGGCCGTTGTAGTGGGATGTGAGAAAGACCACCACTGTGGCCGTTGTAGTGGGATGTGAGAAAGACAACCACTGTGGCCGTTGTAGTGGGATGTGAGAAAGACCACCACTGTGGCCGTTGTAGTGGGATGTGAGAAAGACCACTGTGGATGTTGTAATGGGATGTGAGAAAGACCACCACTGTGACCATTGTAGTGGGATGTGAGAACCACCACTGTGGCCGTTGTAGTGGGATGTGAGAAAGACCACCACTGTGGCCGTTGTAGTGTGATGTGAGAAAGACCACCACTGTGGATGTTGTAGTGGGATGTGAGAACCACCACTGTGGCCGTTGTAGTGGGATGTGAGAAAGACCACCACTGTGGCCGTTGTAGTGGGATGTGAGAACCACCACTGTGGATGTTGTAATGGGATGTGAGAAAGACCACCACTGTGACCGTTGTAGTGGGATGTGAGAACCACCACTGTGGCCGTTGTAGTGGGATGTGAGAAAGACCACCACTGTGGCCGTTGTAGTGGGATGTGAGAAAGACAACCACTGTGGCCGTTGTAGTGGGATGTGAGAAAGACCACCACTGTGGCCGTTGTAGTGGGATGTGAGAAAGACAACCACTGTGGCCGTTGTAGTGGGATGTGAGAAAGACCACCACTGTGGCCGTTGTAGTGGGATGTGAGAAAGACCACCACTGTGGCCGTTGTAGTGGGATGTGAGAACCACCAATGTGGCCGTTGTAGTGGGATGTGAGACAGACCATCACTGTGGCCGTTGTAGTGGGATGTGAGAAAGACAACCACTGTGGCCGTTGTAATGGGATGTGAGAAAGACCACCACTGTGGCCGTTGTAGTGGGATGTGAGAAAGACAACCACTGTGGCCGTTGTAGTGGGATGTGAGAAAGACCACCACTGTGGCCGTTGTAGTGGGATGTGAGAACCACCAATGTGGCCGTTGTAGTGGGATGTGAGAAAGACCACCACTGTGGCCGTTGTAGTGGGATGTGAGAACCACCCCTGTGGACGTTGTAGTGGGATGTGAGAAAGACCACCACTGTGGCCGTTGTAGTGGGATGTGAGAAAGACCACCACTGTGGCCGTTGTAGTGGGATGTGAGAAAGACAACCACTGTGGCCGTTGTAGTGGGATGTGAGAACCACCACTGTGGCCGTTGTAGTGGGATGTGAGAAAGACCACCACTGTGGCCGTTGTAGTGGGATGTGAGAACCACCACTGTGGATGTTGTAATGGGATGTGAGAAAGACCACCACTGTGGATGTTGTAGTGGGATGTGAGAACCACCACTGTGGCCGTTGTAGTGGGATGTGAGAAAGACCACCACTGTGGCCGTTGTAGTGGGATGTGAGAACCACCACTGTGGCCGTTGTAGTGGGATGTGAGAAAGACCACCACTGTGGCCGTTGTAGTGTGATGTGAGAAAGACCACCACTGTGGATGTTGTAGTGGGATGTGAGAAAGACCACCACTGTGGATGTTGTAGTGGGATGTGAGAAAGACCACCACTGTGGATGTTGTAGTGGGATGTGAGAAAGACCACCACTGTGGATGTTGTAGTGGGATGTGAGAACTACCACTGTGGCCGTTGTAGTGGGATGTGAGAAAGACCACTACTGTGGCCGTTGTAGTGGGATGTGAGAAAGACCACCACTGTGGATGTTGTAGTGGGATGTGAGAAAGACCACCACTGTGGATGTTGTAGTGGGATGTGAGAAAGACCACCACTGTGGCCGTTGTAGTGGGATGTGAGAAAGACCACCACTGTGGCCGTTGTAGTGGGATGTGAGAAAGACCATCACTGTGGCCGTTGTAGTTGGATGTGAGAACCACCACTGTAGCCGTTGTAGTGGGATGTGAGAAAGACCATCACTTTGGCCGTTGTAGTGGGATGTGAGAAAGACCACCACTGTGGATGTTGTAGTGGGATGTGAGAAAGACCACCACTGTGGATGTTGTAGTGGGATGTGAGAAAGACCACCACTGTGGATGTTGTAGTGGGATGTGAGAAAGACCACCACTGTGGATGTTGTAGTGGGATGTGAGAAAGAACACCACTGTGGATGTTGTAGTGGGATGTGAGAAAGACCATCACTGTGGATGTTGTAGTGGGATGTGAGAAAGACCATCACTGTGGATGTTGTAGTGGGATGTGAGAAAGACCATCACTGTTGATGTTGTAGTGGGATGTGAGAAAGACCATGTGGATGTTGTAGTGGGATGTGAGAAAGAACACCACTGTGGCCGTTGTAGTGGGTAGGGGGAATGGGTATCATTAAAAAGATCTAGAAAACGTCATCGATTAGTTATCCGGAAAGTTCTAAGTATCTGATCTGCAGACGTTTGCCTTACAGTAAACAGCCCACACCGTGAGGAGGGCTCTCGCCATGAAATAAATTAAAAAGAACTTCATCGTCTCCTTAAGTTAATGTCGTGGACACAATGACTGTGTTTACTGATAGAAGACACTCTTGCTTTTAAACACATAATACAAATCTGGATGATTTTCAACTCAGGCGCAAGCCAGACCTTCGTGGTAGTTAATGAATGCACTATCCACTTGACCATAAAAGGCAATAATTAATATTTTCCAATGTTATAATTATTTCGAATGATTTAGTGTAAGCCAATAAAGACACAATTGCCATACACCGTAAACTATAATGATTTGGATTATAGAATCTTCACACAAATTTTGACTCTATCGATCCCCATTATTTGTGACAGAGTCTATAGACCAACTGACCCTTAGATAGTAGTCTAGGAATTCAATTTAAAATTTCGGTACTGTATTTATTAGAAGTCCCTGTAAGGATGTTTATTTATTAATCATATAAACCATCAGAGGGTCGGATGTTGTTGTGTCCGTTTGTTTTCAATTCCACAATAGCCACATGTGTAATAGCCTCATGTGTAATAGCCACATGTGTAATGGTTATGAAGGCACCACTGAGGACAAAAGAAAAAAAAAAACTGTACGCGAAAAGATTTGACCCCGTAACCTACAGCATGCAGATAAAACTCACAATCAAGTACAAGCCATTCATCCTTTGAAGCTTTATTGAATTTCTTTATATCGTCAACATGGCGATGGAGGTACCACAGGGGACTTCTGTAACTGGGGGTCGTTGGGGCTCGAGACATGCAAAATACCAATCAGGATCAAAGTCACACAGCCATTAGGTCACTCCAGCCTATGGGTCACTCCAGTGAGGTTGAGATAAGGACATTGAATCCAACTTCCAGTTTCTATTGATCTAAAACTCATTTTGGGGTAACCATCCAAGAAACCTAGTGGGAGTATACAGTATTGCCACAGAGATGAGGTATCGACTATTAAGGCGTGCTATAGAGATGAGGTATCGCGCTCTAAGTCATTGTATTAGTTAAATACGGAAATATGAAAAAATCCGATACTGAATAGCTTGAATGAGTTGAAGAAACTTAACTATGGGGAGAGTGTGTTAATACAACTCCAAATCTCAGACTGAAAGATTTGTGTGCGGAAGGAATGACTGTAAAAAACTACACGTAAATGCCACCCATTAAAACATTTCGATGTTTCTGGTATCTTGAGGCTTAGCAACAGAGGCTGTAAAATATGACCAGACGTAATGTTGTCAATCCTATTTCTAAATGGCTGACAAAATAATTTGCAATGCTGGGAGAGATAATCAAGAAAATTATTGCATTAATTTGTGTCAGTTTTTGAAATAAAAGCAAAATCCGCGCTTTCTTCCATTAACGGGGATAATTCTGGAGAGTTTACAGATTTAAAAAAAAATAAAAGTTTTAATTGAAATCATGAAATAGAAATTAAGTTTCAAACTAAGTTCAACAAGTCCGTTTTGTTAGACCAAATGACCATAGGTCGCCTTGAATCCCAATCATTGTAAGTCACCTATAGTATACAACCAATGCAGGTATATCGAGTCTTTGTGTGTGTGTGTGTGCAGGCACGCCGAGAGGGGGGCAGAGGGGGGTCATTGCCAGGGGGCCCGTATCTGTAAGGGGGCCCGGCCGCCCCGACTATGTCAATTTTTTCACGACTTATTGTCTATTAAGGGGCCCGCAATGATGTCCTGCACTGGGGCTCGTGTTGGCTCTCGGCGCCACTGTGTTTGTGTGTGTGTCACCATGTGTTTATGTGTAGCGTTTAATGAGACATCTACATACACACACACACATACAATCTGAATTGTATTTTTATTTAACCGGGGTTGAGTGTGTGTGTGTGGGGGGGGGTGTAGGCTTTGATTACTAAATGTTGTCTACATACACACGGGGGCCTTGACAAAAACAGAGATTTCTTTGAGTTTGTAATTTGAGCCATCATCTGTTGTTTTTTTTTTTATTCCAGCCCAGGCAGGGGCGGTTACTTGGCCATATGAACCAACGGAGGGCGGACAAAGACTTGGGAATAAATGACGAACAATGGGGCCTTTTTTAACAAAGTAGGGCGGACACGGCCTTGTGTAATAGGTGCTGCTACTTGGCCTTGTATAATAGGTACTGCTACTTGGCCTTGTGTACCAATGAAGGATACTTGGCCTTTTGAGTAAAAGGTGGACACTAAACTATGTTTTTTTGGGGGCGGACACTAGACTATGTATATTAGAGGCGGACACTAGACTATGTATATTAGAGGCGGACATTTGACTATTTATATTAGAGGCGGACATTTGACTATGTATATTAGAGGCGGACACTAGACTATGTATATTAGAGGCGGACACTTGACTATGTATATTAGGTTCGGAATTTGACAATGTATATTGGGGCGGACACTTGACTATGTATATTAGGTTCGGAATTTGACTATGTATATTGGGGCGGACACTTGACTATGTATATTAGGTTCGGAATTTGACTATGTATATTGGGGCGGACACTGGACTATGTATATTAGGTTCGGAATTCGACTATGTATATTGGGGCGGACACTGGACTATGTATATTAGGGCGGCACGTGGAAGGCTATGTTAAACAGGATATTATTCTTTATCTTAATAACACTCCTAAATCTTTTATTTTTTGTATTTTACTTTAAAGAAAATACGTTAAAAAATCTTTTATTAAAATGCACTTAAAAGTGAAAAAACAGTTAAATCATTCTATCATACAAATATTGATATAAATTATCATTACAAAAATACAATCATTGGTACCCATCTAGAAAAATGTTGGCCTACTTAATGAGCATTAGTATTAAGTTTACAACTGTTTATGTCACTGGATTTTTGTACACACAGATGAGAAAACATTTGAGACACGTTCATCATTGTTCATTCTTGAGGATTGTGTAGACAGAGATGATAGTAGCATTAGAACAAATCTCTGTTCTTGAATGCACCAAAACTACTATGTTCCTGAATGCATCAGAACTTCCATGTTCCTGAATAAACCAGAACTGCTCTGTTCCTGAATGCACCAGAACTGCTGTGTTCCTGAATGCAAAAAAAACTGCTATGTTCCTGAATACACCAGAACTGCTCTGCTCTTGAGTCTACCAGAACTTCCCTGTTTCTCAATATATCAGAACTGCTCTGTTCCTGAATACACCAGAACTTCTCTGTTCCTGAATACACCAGAACTTCTCTGTTCCTGAATACATCAGAACTGCTCTGTTCCTGAATATATCAGAACTGCTCTGTTCAAAATGAGGGTAGGTGAAAGAGAATCTCGCGCTCCTTCTGTGTTGCTAGAAAGTGTTGGACCAAATTAGCACAAAAAAGATGAAAATCGCTACATATACATTTGTTAGCTATAAACTATGTATTCTTTTTTTTAGCAACATGATGACTTTCTTTTAGTAGCACAAGGTCGCAAGAAGTAGCACTCACGCGATAAATCTCCCAATCTGGCAACGCCGAACCCCACATCTTTACTAAAAATGAACATTGTCAATTTTCAGGGTTTTTTTTTATTCTACTCTCCGTTAAACCTGGTTTCCACAGTACTTCCGCTCCTCCTGGGATAGCTCGGCCTCTTATAGCTGGACGGCGAGCCCCGGCACATGGGCAGCGATTCCCGGAAGGCCTTGCGGAAACCGTCCCCCATGATGGTGTAGATGAACGGGTTCACGCAGCTGCTGGTGTAGGACAGGGTGTGGGCGAAGATCTTCAGGTCGTACAGCGCCCTGCTCCTGGGGAACCGGTCGTCCATCAGCACGTACACCAGGTTAAAGAGATGGATGGGCAGCCAGGTGATGGCGAACAGGATGGCCACTGCGGCCACCATCTTGGCCACTTTCTTCCTCCGGCGGGCCATGGTGCTGCCGCCGCCCATCACTGGTTCGCTTGACTCGGAGTTCTGCTGTGGAAAAAATGTAGAGAATAACATTGTGTATGAGATAAGGTATAGTATAGTTTAGGTTTTAACATTGTATTTGAGGTAAGGTATAGTATTGGTTTTAACATTATATATGAGATAAGGTATCGTATAGGTTTTAACATTGCATAAGAGATAAGGTATAGTATAGTATAGGTTTTAACATTGTGTATGAGATAAGGTATAGTATAGGTTTTAATATTGTGTATGAGATAAGGTATAGTATAGTATAGGTTTTAACATTGTGTATGAGATAAAGTATAGCATAGTATATGTTTTAACATTGTGTATGCGATAAGGTATAGTATATTATATGTTTTAACATTGTATATGCGATAAGGTATAGTATAGTATAGGTTTTAACAATGTATATGAGATAAGATATAGTATAGTATAGGTTTTAACAATGTATATGAGATAAGGTACAGCATAGACTATAACATGATTTAAGAGATAAGGTGTAACACTGATCAGTATATGTGTACAAATGAACCTAACTAAATATTACCTTAAGCATTGACTTTTCGGAATTATATTGTTTTAAATATTTGGATACATTTTTTTTCCAAAGTAAAATGAGACAGCGAACGATTCTGTTTAAAAACAGTTACATCAAAATTTAAAGAGTCAGATTTAAATTTGTGTTTATAATTAACAAATGAATGTCTTTGTTAAAAGTCTATGTTTTAATATTCAAATGTCACATTTTAATTAGGTTTAAAATTAAAACACTTAGATTTAAGTAATTAGTTTAATAACATTTTGTAAACACTCACACTAAAGTTTCAGAATAACACTAAACACTAACACTAAAGTCTCAGAATGACACTAAACACTAACACTAAAGTCTCAGTATAAAGCTAAACAATCACACTAAAATCTCAGTATAAAACTAAACACTCACATTAAAGTCCCAACATAAAACTAAACACTCACATTAAAGTCCCAATATAAAACTAAACACTCACATTAAAGTCCCAATATAAAACTAAACACTCACATTAAAGTCCCAATATAAAACTAAACACTCACATTGAAGTCTCAGTATAAAACTGAACACTCACATTAAAGTCCCTGTTCATTGAGATCTTGTGTCGCCACAGGTATCTGAGTATAAGACTGTAGCTGATGATGATGACCGTTAGGGGCACTACGTAGGTGACCAGTACCACTACAATGATCAGGGCATTCTGAATTCTGACCGGACAGGCCAATGTACATATCAGGACCACCTTGCCGCTGATGACTTCCTCCCGTAGTTCAGGAATGATCAGGTATGGACAACAGATGACAGATGAAGCTGTGGGTGAATATATTAACATTAGAAAAGATGATTTTTTGAGCAATAAATCATAAAAAAAAACTAAATTATATACTATTTCTGTCTAATGTACTGAGAACAGAATAATTAATGGCTAGATGATTGATACAATACTAAACTATGATATATTTAAATACAGTCGTGTATTTCTGAGCCCCTAAAAGTCACCACCAAATGGGCTCTTTTTGATCACAATATGACAATAGGTGATGACTACACCACGAGGGGAAGCAATGGACGGAGGTCTCTAGCATGAGTTTTGGTTGTCTTTCCCTGATTTTTTTTTACAAGTTCCTGAAAGGATGTGATGTTTCTCTCTTACATTCTATAAACTACTAATGGGACGGTTTTATGGTGCCCTTCTTTCACTTCCAGCATTGCCAATAGTGCAATATCCATGGAGGCACCACGGGAGACATATGTAGGTGATTGGGACTCGCCGGGATTCTAGCACGTAATCGATAGCAAGCAGGGCTTTCTGCATGAAGAGCTGGCCTTCTACAGCATGAAGATCTGGCTTTCTGACAATCGCCAATTATACACCCACATATTTATACAGTTAACCCTGAACTATCAGAAAACAACGAAACTGGATAGGAAGGAGATCTACTAGGAATTGTTTCCGGGTCAATCTAATAAAACACTTTTTTATTGCTTTAAAAAATCATTTTATTTACAAAAAAAAAAAAAAATCCATTTTAAACAAGCCTGGAATTTTTTTTAAGCGGATAGTCACAAGCCGGACAAATGAATGTTTATTAAAGTTGTTTTATGTCCATAAGACTACGGCCTTATGCATTTCATTACTGTCCATTTACTGTATTCTTTATATACTAATTACATGTTGGTGTTGTACCTGTATGACCTCATTTCAATGAGATTTTAAATGTGTAGACAACTCAACTCACAACCACCCTCCTCTCATCTTTTTTTTTTTTTCCAGATTTGATGACGCAATCCCTATATTTTATTTTTTCCTCCACTGACAAAAATGAATTGATTAAAGTCTATTATTAGTTCTTAACGCCAGTGGCATTCCCCCAAAATGACCTAAGTGGCTTTATCTGTGCGTTACAAGATTTATTCCGATTCTGTTGACCTTGGGCTAAAATCAAACTTAATGGACATTTTGTCATTTTTTTAAAGACAAATTTTTAAATTAAAAAAAAAATAAATAAAAAAAAAGGTTTAAAAAAATATGTTTTGATAAAAATCTTTTGAACCGTTGTGGATGAGAATAAAACAGATTTAGGAAGTAGTTTTTGTTGTGAAAAATAACATTTTGTGTGAATGTCACAGCCAGAGAGCTCAGGTTTCAGACGCCATTATGTGGTGGTAGCTTAGAGAGGTCTTTACCCTAACAGTATTTCTGGTAGGCTGGGACTCACAACTGGCACTGGTATCAAATGTCTGGAAATTATTGACATTACAACTTCTATTCTGTTTGCGGTGAAGACTTTCTTAGTTTAAAGGTTTTTTTTTTTGTTTTGTTTGTTTATAAAATAAAACGCTTTGAGAACTTTTAGCATTAAAAAAAACACCCGCATGTTTTATTTTGTAATAGTTTTCGTTTGTTGACGTCATATTGAAATCTCGTTGCAGACGACAAACATTATAAGATTAAAACATTGATTTGTTTTGTCCGAGAATTGGGAAATAGCAGACAGAAGCTGTACTAAAATAAACACAATTTTAACAGCTATTCGTAAAATGATAAACTGTTGTTTGTAATTGAACAAGTTTGTTATTGAACGAGTATGTAATTGAACAAGTATGTAATTGAACAAGTATGTAATTGAACAAGTATGTGAGTATGAAATTGAACAAGTATAAAATTGAACAAGGATGTAATTCAACAAATATAAAATTGAACAAGTATGTAATTGAACGAGTATGTAATTGAACAAGTATGTATTTGAACAAGTATGTAATCGAACAAGTATGTAATTGAACAAGTATGTAACTGAACAAGTATGTAGAAGTATTTCTCATTGTATTTTATCTTCTCACAACCTCCCTAAAAAAGATTAGATATTTTTACACTCAGTTGAACCCAATACACAACTGTGTAACAGTTATCAGTGCCGCCGAGAGGGGAGGGCGGGGGGGAGCAAATGCCCAGGGGCCCGGCGAGTTTTAGGGCCCGGACTGAGCTGGCCAATCAACTTTTGAAAATATTATTATCAGCACTGGGGGGAGCGGGGCGTGACAGCCCTGCCCATGGGCCCAAAATTTCTGTCGGTGGGCCTGCAGTTATGACTTTTTGTTCTTTTTTCTCAAGGTTCACAAAGGTCCAAACAGACGACTATAACAATGTGTTTCTAGTTACTGATGTCAGCTTGAAAAACGACACGCCGGAACAAAACCATTGGCGTGAACCATAGCTGAAGCCAGGGGCGTACTCTAAAACATGCCACACCCTTCCCTCGCATAAATACAAACATGCTGAACATGCCACACCTTTCCATTCCGTAAATACAAACAACATGGGGAACATGCCGCCCCTTCATGGTGTCAAATCGAGTGCCGCCCAGGACTGGGCGTTTCTCCCTAATTAGGGCTTAGTGTTAAAAACTGCATTTAAGACATCATCCCGCGTTCAACACCCACCCCCTTTTCTTCCCGGGTTATATCAACCCCCATCCCCTTTTATCTCTAACCCAGTCCTCCTCAGTGGCACGCCCGTTGGAACACTAAACCAATGACTCGTGACGGTGGACACGTCTCCGCCGCACATCCATCTCCCCCCCTTCATGAGATGAATTCCTCGGACCAGGCTAAATGATAACAGAACGTTGCGCCTTATCATATGGCACCGTTGGTCGGGACACCTGGACCTGAAACCAATGACTCGTGACGGTGGACACGTCTCCGCCGCACATCCATCTCCCCCCCTCATGAGATTAATTCCTCGGACCAGGTTAAATGATAACAGAACGTTGCGCCTTATCATATGGCACGACGTTGATGTATGTTTTCAGAGTATGTTCCAATGATATAAAAAGAGATGAGTTTTAGTAATCGGGGAGCAGTACATCCCCTTGCGGGGACTGGACTAGGCGCATTCCCCCACTCCGAGGGGTCCACGTCATACGAGTCTGTTTTAGACTCCCAACTGTAAACTTCCTTTAGAGTTATTTGTATACTTATGATTTGCATATTGTAACTTAGCGGCCCAGCTAAGAGTTCTTTTTAGAACTATATGTTTATGTATCTGCTTTGAATAAAGTCTAAGTGTTGTTAATCGCACCCGACTTGAGTCGTTCTGTATTTATTCGTCACGTGGCTGTGTGCAAATATAAATTATTGACCTCACGTATTCAGTTCAGAAATAGATTACCCACAGACAACGACCATCACAGCAGCCCTACAAAGGCAAGATTGTGACACTTAGATTAAATTACAGTATTCCCTCTTCTGTCTATGGTAGATGACGCAACTAATTCAAATACATACATGGTACTGTTGTACCTGTATGACTCATTTCAATACGATTTTAAATGTATAGACAACATACCACTGAACGTCGCTTGTTAATACTTTATACGTACGTTTTAAGTAATAACTACATAACTACATTCTGTTTGTATGTATCACTGCAAATACAATAATTTTGAAAGTAAGACACGAGTTGTGCCTGTAGATGTATTTTGTTATTTCAAAGTGTTTGTAGATATCAAAGGTTCCCCGGGTTGGGTTTCCGTTTTCTATTATTAAATGACATTGTCCACTACAATAGCCTGAGGCCTATTTGTCTGATCCTCTAAAGTGCTCGACTGTCAGCCAGACGGTCCCTGGTTTGATCTCCGGTCATGGTTAAAGTCCTCACTATATCTTCCGTGGTGCCTCCATGGCCATTGCTCTATCGGGTAAGATGGGGATGAAAGAAGGGCACCATTAAAGCCGTCCCAATAATGGTTTATAGGATCTAAGAGATTTCATCTCATCCTAACAGGGACTTCACACACTTGCTAAACCAGATATACGGAAGTTCTGTAACAGAACATATACTGTATTGTGCTACTTACTAAACCAGATCTACAGAACATATATTGCATTGTGCTACTTACTAAACCAGATCTACAGAACATATATTGCATTGTGCTACTTACTAAACCAGATCTACAGAACATATATTGTATTGTACTACTTACTAAACCAGATCTACAGAACATATATTGTATTGTGCTACTTACTAAACCAGATGTACAGAACATATATTGCATTGTGCTACTTACTAAACCAGATCTACAGAACATATATTGCATTGTGCTACTTACTAAACCAGATCTACAGAACATATATTCTATTGTGCTACTTACTAAACCAGATGATAATACAGATAATGGCCGCGACTTTTGGTGTCCTGCTCTGCATTGATTTGATGGGGTGGACGATGGCGAAGTAACGGTCAATGGTCATCGCTGTTAGTGTCAGGCAGGTGGACAATAGAGTGACCTGTGGACAGAAACAAATTTTGCGTTTGGGGGAAGGAACGGACACACCAACAGGCATATATCTTTTGTGATTTCATACAAATTTCTGTGGGGCTTATGGACTAGGTGGCGCCCATCTGTGGGCTTATAGACTTGGTGGCGCCCATCTTCTCCCCGAGTCAGCGGCGAATAGTTTTGGATTTACTAAGGATAAAACCCTGTACCCTTTGCATGTCAGTCGAGGTCACTATCAATTTTATTCAGGGAAATACTAAAAAGAACACGTAACCTCTGTTATAGATTTAATTGTTGAACAATTGCTGTTAAATGTGAGATGTTTTACTTATTATGATTAAATAAAAACTTGTGTTTAATAAAATATTCGGAGTCCCCAGGTTGTGAACCATTACTCTTGTAATAATTAAAATCTGTCAGGATGGCATTTATTATTCCCCTTTTTTAATTTGTTTGTGACAAATATTCTGGGATTATTACATTAGTCTGTTATTTTTTAGTGAAAAGATTTTCACCATTACAAAAAAAAAATGATTTATACGATGATGAATTTTATGTTTTTTTTAATTTCGTAACTCTTTGCATCCTCTTTAAAAAATACGCTAAAATTTTAAAATTCATTTTCCAAATCGCATAGCTTTAGATTTTGCGTTAAAAATCTTTGTTATAAAGACTTGACAGTGTTTATAGACAGATGGTGAAAAGACATGGTATTTAAAATGAATTCCAAAAAAGTTAACAGTACTTACGTATGAAATATATTGGTTAAATTTACACATGACCTCTCCATGTTGCCACTTGGCTGAGACATAAGCTGATGTTGTGATTGGGACAACAATCACAATGAAGGCCAGGTCCGCTAGGGCAACGTTAATTATATAACAATTTGTGGCTGACCTGTGGCGAGACAAAGAGTGGACAATACGGTCATTAGAAGTAGTCGTTGTTGACATTCAGTTATGAAATTTACATAGAAGTTTAAAATACATTATATGAACGTTTAAAATATTGTGTGTTTCATATTAAATAGTAAACTATGTCTCAATGTTGATATTTATTATTGTCTGATTTGTTACAACAGACACTCAGAACAAAAAATGACACACGATGATTTGATCTTTGAATAATCATAATGAATGAAACTTTCTTTACATATTACCAAATCCGTTCTTGTGTTGTTTTGGACCCTAGACTAAGATATTTAGAGGCCCTAGACTAAGACTTAGAGATATTTCGGGTTAGGAGTACTGTCTTTACCCCTTAAGCACTATAGGTAATAGGAATTTGCATAGTGTAAGTCCTAGTCGGCCGCTTGAGAACGGAACTGCATATAACAACAGGGCCGCTGTTATGAATTCTGGGGCCCCCTGATAAACTATGCCAAAGAGCAAAATAAAGAAATAAAAATAAATTTCAAAAGCGTCGGAACTGCTACAGATGTTCCAGAGGCGTAGCGAGGGGTGGGCAAGGCAACTCGCGCCCGGGGCATTTTACCTTTTTAATACCTTTTTAGCGCCCCCCCCCATTCGAAAACCATATAATATTATATGTAAAATATACCATTTGGCGAACCAGAACCTCGGCGCCGGAGGACATATGTACCCCCCTGCCCCCCCCCCCCAGTTGCCTCAATCTCGCGACAAAAAGAGGTAAAGTTATCTTAGCCCCTAAAGAGCCACCGGGGCAGATGAACTGTAGAATTAATCTGTTTTTTTATAGCCTCGACATGTAACTCTAACAAGAGCCAGGTACCCATTAAAAGCTGGGTGAACTTGACGGACATTATACCAACTTTCACAAGGACCTGGGAAAACCCCCATGGTTCTCATCGAGGATCAAGCCCAGGACTCTGACGGCGACAGACTGTTCTACACCACTCAACCATCCGTCCCTTTGATAACAACAACGTATGGTACTATGATAACAGAATGAGACAATGTTATATGGCAAGTGATATCAGTAACTCAACTATTCCAAGTCAAAGTTTACTGCAGTCACAGTGTAAAATTATCCAATTTATTGTCCATAGACTTATGCCACTAGATAAGATGTGTCCATGCCTATTTGGTAATCTATGAATCATCAAATAAGAAACAATACACTACGAATCATACGTTCATCAATCATCAGATGAGAAACAATACACTACGAATCATACGTTCATCAATCATCAAATGAGAAACAATACACTACGAATCATACGTTCATTAATCATCAAGTTAAAGAAACAATCTTTAGTGACGTCACATTTAGGGTCTCGCTCCTTCCCCTCCCCCCCCCCCGCCCCCCGGGCCTCCTTACAAAATCAAGAAAAAAATTACAAAAAAATCTGGAACGTCCTGATGATCTGTGTAAATCCTGATGAATGTTTCTTCCAGGCGAACTGGTTTAATCCGATCATTTATTTCATGTACTGTTTTGGAATGGAATGTATTGACTTCCGGAATATATTAAGTAATGTTTACACTCTATGTAGAGTCAGATATGGTGTAATCAGGGCCGTTTATAAGAAAAGGAACACTACGCTTCTGCGGACTCCCCCCTGTCGGATTATTATTTACTTTGCCGTAATCTAATGTAAATTGATACTTTGATAAACTGTTATTTAACAGATTTATTTTGTCCAGAATCATCTCGCTACTAAAATGTCGTTCAGTAGTTATAGTGTGTGGGTGTGTTCCCAATGAAAGTAGGCCTACATCCTTGACATTCACGCCCGCAACACGAGAGGAAACTCTGAGCTTTTGTCAGGGGGTCCCGACTAAAATGACATAATAGTTGGGAGGTGAGAGGGGCGCCAGTTATCATTGGGGGGGGGCTCAACAGTTGCAAGCGGCGACATTACAAATATCTTGGCCTAGGGCCCCCATATTTACCATTTCCTAACTTTTCATAGGTCAACAAATGTACTGTAACGAATGATTTATCTTTGTCACCATGTAACGGATTGTAATGAGAAACTCAATTCATGTTCCATGGTTCATAATAGTTTATTAACATTACAATAAAATATAAACAATAGAATAAATCCAGTATGAACTGAATTATCACAATGACTAATAATCTCCTTAAGTCAATGAATAAACACTTATCAACTTCCCATTAAACTCAACTCAATTAACTGAACTCATATACTCTGATACTCTTACTGAACTGAACTGAACTGACTGATTCGCTGACTGACTTCCGAACTGACTTCGTATCTCACAAACATCCTCTTATATAATTTGCTTGCATCATAACTCGAACATTCTACGTCCAACTAAATCGCACTTACTAGACAATCATAATTCTATAAACATAATATCTAGACTCTCGAAATAACTAGAGTGACCTCAGGTTGACCTGGTTGGCCAAGCTCCAAAACATACACACACAGCTGTGTGCATAGTACACACAACTACACTATTACATGCCCCTTTGTCTGTGGCACCCAAATATGCTTTTTCGTAGGTCACCAAATGTACCTTTTCCAAGGTCAACAATTGTACCTTTGCTTAGGCCCCCCAAATATTCCTTAGGCTAGGGCCCCAAATATACCTTTGCCTAGGACCACCAAATGTACCTTTGCTTAGGCCCCCCAAATATTCCTTAGGCTAGGGCCCCAAATGTACCTTTCCCTAGGACCACCAAATGTACCTTTGCTTAGGCCCCCCAAATATTCCTTAGGCTAGGGCCCCAAATGTACCTTTGCCTAGGACCACCAAATGTATCTTTGCCAAATTCCCCTAAATACCTATGTACGGTTCTGAGTGTAAGCTATCAACACGTTTTCTGAACAGACGGTACGATTTTATGTAATTCAAGTTGTGCAGCATACTAGAACAAACACATGACATGTCAAACCATCAAGTAGAGACTTTCATGAAATTGAACGTACTTTTTGGTAAGGTAGAATGAATAAGACAATAAACAACGTAGTGTAAGATACAATCATGTATAATAAAATAATTATAATTCTTTAGTAGTGCTACGTAAATACTACACACGTTTATCCAACCATTGCACTTGTATACCGCTAAGTTAACATTCAAATAAAAATACACTCATGAACTAATTAAAAGATGTTCTACTAAATCTACATTTCAATTCTCTTCTAAAAATTGTGTTTTTTTATATTCACCGCTTAAAGAAAAACTGACCCAAAGAATTTAGTAGTACAATGGTAGTACAATGGTGCTACTTCTCTTAGTTATTTCAAACTATGTAAATAAACTTCAAACTGTGGACGATTTTTTAACTTTAGTAAATAAACATACCAACTTGAACTATTTTCTTTTCGTATTTACAAACGTTAGCATTTCTTTCAGCTAGAAGAATAGCTATATAAAATTGATGTCAACGGGTGCATTTTTTCTCCAAAATTATCAAATGGAGTCTTTTTTAAAGGCTTCTTTGCCAGCGGCAATAACAGAACATTTAGTTGTATCCACAGACTAATGTTTAATAAGGCTTTGTGTATATAAATAAATAAATATATATATATATATATAGGCTTGCCATACGTCCCGGTTTGGCCGGGACAGTCCCGGATATACTGGGTTGTCCCGGTGTCCCGCCCGGTTGTTTAAATTGTCCCGGTTTAGATTCAGGGCACAGTTTCTTGGAAATAATTGAGCAAAATTATTAGATCAGAGAATGATTAATCTGCTCTTGTGTGATCAGTAACATTTTGGTAAGTAACACAGTAATACAAATTTACAGAAGTGAAAAATACGAGTGGTACAACAAGAAGAAAACTGTTTTGTTTTGTAAAAATATCATGTTTGTGTACCATTATGAATAAAATAACAAAGATTATCTATTCTATATTTTAAGAGTTTTCTACATTACTGTTTTCATACCCCCCCACCCCCCGGAACCGACAACCCTAAACCTAAAGTAAAAAAGACAGAACTGTCCCGGTTGGTCCGTGAAAAAATATGGCAACACTATATATATACTACAAACTCGTCTAGCCTGGCGTACGTACGGGCGCGTGCGAGCGTGTGTATAACTTCCGTGGCTAAAAATAAACTGGGGAATTCCAAAAATTTTAGTCTCACTTAAGGGGAGTGAACTCTTGCTTGGCTAAAAATAGTCTTGGGAATCCCAAGTAGTGCGCAAATTATGTAAAGGTGTAAGGATTGTCAAAGGGATACAACTCAATTATAAGGAGTCAGTCGCCGGTCCGGGTACCGGGCCTTTGATCTAGTATACATATATAAATATATATATATATATATATATATATATATATATATATATATATACTAGTTGCAAGTACCCGGCTTTGCCCGGGTTTAAAATGAGGTTTTCTGTTTACCTTCTGTTTTCTCCCTACCCCCTCTCTCCCTTCCCTCTCTCTCCCTCCCACCCCTCTCCCTCCCCTTTCCCTCCCTTTCTCCCTCCCTCCGTCCCTCCCTCTCCTCAAATCTCTCTCCTCTCCGTCCCTCTCCCATCTCCCTCCTCTCCCTCCCCCCTCCTTCTCTCCCCGTCCATCCTCCTCCCTCCTCCTTCCTCTCTCCCTCCTTTCCCCCTTTTTCTCTTTATCTCTTCCTCCCATTTCTCCCATCCTCTCCCTCTCTCCTTCCTCCCCTCTCTCTCCCTCTCCCTAACCCCTCTCCTCCCTCCTTTCTCCCTCCCTCCCTTTCCACCTCTCTCCCCTCCCCCTCTCTCCCCCTTCCTCCCTCCCCTCATTCCTCTCTCTCCTCCCTGCCCCCCTCACTTTTATCTCTCTCCCCCTCCCTCTCTCTCATCTCCTCCCTCTCTCCCTCTCCTCTCCTCTCTCCCTCCCTTCCTTTCTCTCTTCCTCTCCCCCTGCTCCATCTCCCCCTACTCCCTTTCCATCTCCCTCTCCCCTTCCCTCCCTCCACCTACCTTCCTCTCTCTCCCCCTGCCCCTATCTCTCTCTTTATCTCTCTCCCTCTTTATCTCTCTCTCCCTCCCTCTCTCTCTCTTTCTCTCTCTCTCTCTCTCATTCGTTGTCTGTCTGTCTGTCTGTCTGTCTGTTCCCTTATAACTCAAGATCCAGACAAACAAATAACGTGAAATTTGTTACACATACACATAATTACATGGGGAAGGTTATAGGACAGGTTTCGTTTCATATCGATGGGTAGTTTAATTGTAATTAATTTTTTTTATTTTAGTATTTTACTATATTAAAGTAATCTCGACGGCGCCATAAATAAAATTCCTCTGTGACGTCATTTCCCTATGATCGAATAGAACTTGCGCGCTGGTGCTGTATTGTGCCTTTGTGATACAATGAATTGTTGATGTTTTTTCATGCTCTCTGATGTGTACAGTTTGAGGAAGGTAAAGGAATAAAGAAGGATTTTAGAAGAAGTGTGAAGCCATAATAATAAGTATATATATATATATATATATATATATATATATATATATATATATATATATTAGGGCTGCTGATTAAACTGCGTTAATTTGCAATTAACGCGTCAAAAAAAATTGGCGATTAAAATTTTTAACGTAATACCTAAATGCGTTAATTTGACCAAAATGCTGAAAGTTCACCAAATCGATAAATAACGGGGGCAGGGAGGGTGAGAGAGGGAATGAGGGAATGAGGGAGGGAGGAAGGGGGAGAGAGGAGGAGGGAGAGAGGTGGAAAGGGGAGGGAGGGAGAAAGGAGGGAGAGAGGGTGGGAGAGAGGGAGGGGGTAGGGAGGGAGAGAGGGGAGGGAGGGAGAGAGAGAGGGTGGGAGAGAGGGAGGGAGAGAGAGATAAAGAGTGAGGGGGCAGGGAGGGAGAGAGGGAATGAGGGAGGGACGAAGAGGGAGAGAGGTGAAGAGGGTGAGAGGATGAGAGAAATGGGAGGAAGAGATAAAAAGAGAGAGGGGGCAGGGAGGGAGAGAGGGAAGGAGGAAGGGGGAGAGAGGGAGGGAGGGTGATGGAAAGGGGGAGAGAACGAAGGGGAGAGGGGAGATGGGAGAGGGAGGGTGGGGAGGGAGAGAGATGGAGAGAGAGCGAGGGAGAGGGAGGGAGAAGGAGGGAGGGAGAAAGGGAGGAAGGGAAAGGGAGAGAGAGGGAGGGAGGAAGAGAGAGAGGGAGGGAGAGAGGGAGGGAGAGAGGGGAGGGAGGGAGAGAGAGGGTGGGAGAGAGGGAGGGAGAGAGATAAAGAGTGAGGGGGCAGGGAGGGAGAGAGGGAATGAGGGAGGGACGAAGAGGGAGAGAGGTGAAGAGGGTGAGAGGATGAGAGAAATGGGAGGAAGAGATAAAGAGAGAGGGGGCAGGGAGGGAGAGAGGGAAGGAGGAAGTGGAGAGAGGGAGGAGGATGGACAGGGGGGAGAGAACGAAGGGGAGAGGGGAGATGGGAGAGGGAGGGTAGGAGGAAGAGAGATGGGAGAGAGAGCGAGGGAGAGGGAGGGAGGAGGAGGGAGGGAGAAAGGGAGGAAGGGAAAGGGAGAGAGAGGGAGGGAGTGAGAGAGAGGAAGGGAGAGAAGGGGTAGGGAGAAAACAGAAGGTAAACAGAAAACCTTATTTTAAACCCGGGCAAAGCCGGGTACTTGCAACTAGTATATATCTATACTTATAAGACGCATTCGTTGTCTGTCTGTCTGTCTGTTCTCTTATAACTCAAGATCCAGAAAACCAAAAAACGTGAAATTCGTTACACATACACATAATTACACGAGGAAGGTTATAGGACAGGTTTCGTTTCATCTCGATGGGTAGTTTAATTGTAATTAATTATTTTTATTTTAGTATTTTACTATATTAAAGTAATCTCGACGGCGTCATAGATAAAATTCCTCTGTGACGTCATTTCCCTATGACAGATTTTTAACAGAGGGGTAACTCCCGGAAACTGCAATTGTAAACATGATGAAATCAATAGTCATATCCATAGATATAAAGACTAGATTGATTACGTCTATTATATTGTGCCCGATGAAGTGCTATAAAATGGTGCTTGAAGTTTAAAAAAAGAAGAGTACAGTTCTTTATTTTTTTCCGAAAAAGATTTCTTCACTTAGATTTGGCAAGACGCAGCGCAGCCATTTTAAATGAAAAAAATACCAGCTAGAACATTTGGACGCTACTATAATCAACAGATGTGGCAGAAAATCACTTTTATGGTATTTAACTTGAAATATAGTGTGGTCCTGTATTTTTTATATATTTTAATAATAATAGTACCAACATTATTGCTATGACTCTTACTGTATATGATATTTAATGTATCAATATATGTAAAACGAATAAGCAATATCTATTGATGTGACCCGGAAAAAAAAATACGAACTCCGTCTTGATGTTACCGTAGCCACTGCGTATGTAAAATCAGTAGTATCACTTCAACTTTCATTAAATGTCGTGATGTTTTATACAGACCACTAATATAAATTCCACTATCCCTAGGCTAAAGCGCTACCGGTGCTGATAAAGTAGAATTTATATTTTTCTATAACTAGTGTTTATAAGTCAACTACGAACTATTTAATTTATAGTTCGACTGATTTTATTTTTAATGATATTGATCAAGTAAAAATTTTTTTTAATGTAATCAAAACTGTCCCAAATTAAATACTTATATTAATATATGATAAAAGCAATAATGTTGATACATCATTTTTTTTGTTAAGAAGGGAGCATAGTTCTGTTTGGTTTTAATATTTGAAAGCTGAGTTTATATGCATACAATTGACAGTGGCACAACCAGCGAAAAATGCACAGGGGGGGAGGGGGGTTACATATTGAAAAAAGACAGTTTGACAGTCTTTTTAGTAACTTTATAACGTATTGATGATTTGGTTGCGCCACTGACTATAGAGTACAAATGCTATTAGACAATTAGAATAGTTAAAATTAAAGATTTAATTATAATTTAAGGTTTATTATTTATATTATTATAATGTAAATAATTACAGTCAAACCTTCGTTTTCCAATGAAATTTTTCTAGTTCTAGAAATAATTTTATAATCCAAAGTAGACATTTATTTAAGATTTTCCCATAAGATTTAATGGAAACCAAAATGATTGCATCTAAAAAATATTCTTAAGCATATTTTGAATACTATTTTATATATTTTTATTCAATATGCAGTGCTCAAATGTATTAAATAGGACATGTTTTGCTCTTGCCAATTAATTCAATACTATCCCATTGTAATTTTTTTTTGTGGTGCGTTAACGTACCTAGACCCTATAACCTAGTGAAACTTTCTTCGCCGTTTATCAGAAATATAACGTGACGTTGTCATTAAACAGATTTATTACTTGAATCGCTACATCTTGCAAAATACTCGTAAACCTGGGTTTGACTATTTTATTTGAAAAATTTAGTATTATTTAATTTAATGCATAAGAAATTTTAATCCACAGAATAATACAGAGCAAGAGAAATTAAAAGTACTTCTATAATGCTACAATCTTCATTCTGATATGGAGTTCAAGAGACATTCTGCTTTTTGTCTTGTCATTGTTTGACTTATAGCTGAGTTCATTTTTTTTGGACAAAGAAATTCAAAAAGTATTTTAAGACATTTTCATAGATTCTTCAAAAACATTGAATGGAGGCAACAATCCCACTAAGTGAAAAAGTAGAAAATACACTTTCTGGAAACATTTTAGGGATCATTAACTTCATCATAAGAAATGTGGACACTTTTTTCAACAACTTACAGTTAAAATAACCTCTGTGAATTCTCAGACTATTGGACTCATCTAATGAATAATTTATTGGAGTATTTCTACATCTTTGATTTAATCTCTGCATTACCAGTTTTTTGTGATCTACTGAATAATGTCTATTGACAATCTTCATGTGTTTCATTTAATATTTATATATGTATTTAGATTAATAAAATACTGATTATTATTACATTTAAACATTGTATCCTCTAGTTGATTTGATAATTTAAAAAAAAACATTAACTTTTTTTTTTAAAGAAATTCATTTATTGTAAAATAAATAATTGAAAAACACAATAACCAAGGTTTGCATCTAAAATAATTTTTAATTTGTTTTAATTAACATTTAAGAAAAAAAATTAAATTATAACCTATATCAAATTAAAAGTGCTTTTTTTTCTTTCTTTATTGTATATTGTTTTGCATGTGGGTAGTGTTAACAAAAACAATTTGTCATAGTGGGTTGCGAAGTGTAAAAGTTTGAGAACCACTCAATTAGACTATAGTGTAGAATTATCTAGTTTATTAATTTATGCTCATAGTTCATAATTGGATTATCTTAAATATTACAAATTATTACTGGATCATGTAACTTTTTCCTCATTCAGACAGTTAAAATGTTTATAAAATGAAAATATATTCATTCAATTTTGCAATAATTACTATGATTCCAGTGTTATAGTGAAATATCATAAAATAGGCTTAAATTTCTAATACAATTAAAAATTAATGTTGATGACTAGAATAGATACTACCACAATTTAAAAACAAATACTTAAAGCATTTTGCGATGTTGTACACAGTGGTGAAACAGTGATTTTATTTAGTTTTACTTAATTGAGATTGAACCAGTATTTCATTTAGTAAAATTAACTTAATTTTATTTCAATTAGATGACATTATAAACATATTATGATTTAGCATAAATTGAATAAAAATAGATGCATCTAAGATTAAACTTTTGACTAATATTATTATTAAAATTATGTACAGTAATCATTTCTAAAAATTATTTAGCCTATGCACCTCCACTTATGCAACCTTTACCATATCCTAAAGTTAATTTCTAAAAATATTTGTCCAATCAGATAACCAAGACCCCATGAGTCTATCACTTCACAATGGTTATAACCCAAATGAAGAAAACCCAGCTATCTTATTAAGCTTAATGTTAAGCATCCACATTAGTTGGTTTATTAATGACATAAATTATTATTATAAGTTCACTAAATTGCATTGAAAATCCAATATAACAGCTGGTGTGACTTGTCATGTTTTGACTGTATGATGAACATAACATTTCTTCAAGCATACATTTTAAACTTTTGAATCCTGATTTATAGCTAACAAAATGTATCAAATTACTTAAATTAATCTGAAAATCCTACAAAATTTGAACGATTGCAGCTAGAACAGAAAATTCAAAATAAAACATAACTGATCAGATAAGTGTTCTGATACCAGTATTTATTTACAAGTCTATATATTTGTTTAAATAGGTAAATGTGAGAGCATAACTAACAAATTTGAAATGTTTCTTTGACTTCTTGGGCTTCTTTGTTGAACGAAATCACTTATCAACTCTGCACTTTATCTCTTCGGTATGGGTTCATCCTCCTCATACTTTTAAGTAGACATCACATTGATCAGCTACTAAGTTTGATGGAGCTGATATTCCTTATCCACATGAAAACTGGATGTTGACAACTGTGAAAATATTTATTTTAATTGCTTTAATGGAAAACAATATAACAATAAGAAATCATGTCTTTTTTTTAAACAATATGTAATATTTATTTAAAACATTTATCTTTGGTCATTATAAGCCCATGGACTGGTTGGCTTCAACAGGGATATTTTAACTTATAAACAAGCAGGGGTGATAAAGGCTTTTGATATCAAGCATCACGAACTGCATCACAGTGTGGAAAAAAAAACTTGCCCATACCTTATGTTTTAATATCATTATGTATTATATATTGTTTTATAGATTTTAAAATCTTTTGTCATGCCTATAAAATTTTCTGCTTCCAAGTTTGGCATGCGAGCAGTATTGAGCTATCCATTTTAGACCTAAATATGTAATGTAAATAAAAAAAGTATATGTTTCTAGCCATTCCCAAACCAAAAGACTTAGAAAAATGCTGCTCTGGACATCCAACTAGTTAGTCAGACCATCATTTCCCTGAGTTATGTGAAAATTATTTTTAAGAGATATAAATGTGATATGATTTTAACGCTTATTCTGTCAAAGAAATCAGAGGTAAAAAAAAAGGAACCATAGTTTAGTATTTACCAAAATGGATGTGTAATGACAGTACAAAGTGACTAACACACACACTTTAAGTTGATGTCTCTCTCTTGTTTAATTGAAGGCAATTGATTCAAATGTTTCTTCTTTTAGGGGCCAATGGAAACCTTACAAAGAATGATAAAATAGATAAGTATTAACTGATAAAAAGAAAGTTATTTTAGACAATCACATTAATCATTATTATATTCCATATCATCATGCATATGTTACAATGTAATATTAATAGCAAGTAAAGGAAAAAAAAATATCTACCATAAACTGCATCACATGTAATTGTAATTAAAGGTAATAAAACTCATTTGGTCAAAACATTATTTCACATTAATATAAAAATATGTGTAGACTCGTTAACAATTACCTAATAAAAATATGGCAAGTGGTGATACCTTATAAAAATATGGCAAGTGGTGAGTGCCTTAATAATAACTACTTATAGTTATAAGCCAAGCCCAAGGGTTATTTATTGGTTGATTTAAATCATATGTATTACTATTTCTAGTTAGTTTTTTAAAGGTTGAAAAATAAATTAAATAGTTTATAATGCGTCCTTACCTGTGAAAAGTCCTTGATTTAGTGTTTTCTAGAAATTAAAATACAGTCACTGACAAACCAAACATGATGTTTTAGTTGAAATAAATTGAATAATAACATCGTCTTGTTTGAATCGACTTCCTGTTTATTCAACCTATGAGTACTTACGTACTACGTCATCAAAGTTGGCAGGATTTTTTGAAATATATAGGTAAGGGTCGGAAGTAGTTCAGCACCGTTGGTTCGACGCTCTTCCATAGCCCATGAGCAATCTATTCTTTATATCTATGGTCATATCTATTTACCTATCGTTTTATGTATTCGGAAGATTAAAATTAAAGGTGCACTTTAATAAACCGAAATACGTTAATTAAGATGTTTCTGTGACATTATTAACATTATTAATACAATCTCAATGCGTAGTTTAATTGTAATTAATTATTTTAGTATTTTACTATATTAAAGTATCCACGGTATGGGATCGCCTTCACTATAAATAAAAATCGCGCACCAAGTGAATGTGTAATTGAACGGACGGTGAAGAAAGGGCTAGGGACGGGAAAAAAAAATATTGTTGTTGTTTTTTTTTTCATGCTGCAAGTACCCGACTTTGCCCGGGATTAAAATAAGGTTTTCTGTTTATTTAAGAAGCGTAATTTGACGTTTAATTGTACAGAGAGAGGGAGGGGGGAGAGAGATAAATAGAGAGGGGGCAGGGAGGGAGAGGGAAGGAGGGGGCAGAGAGGAGGAGAGAAGGAGTGAGGGAGGGAGAGAGGTGGTAGGGAGGGAGATTAATGGGGAGGGAGGGAGAGGGAGGGTTGGAGAGAGAAAGGGAGGGGGAAGAGAAAGGAAGGGAGGGAGTAGGGAGGGAGATAGAGGGGAGGGAGTGAGAGAAAGGGGAGGGAAGGAGAGAGGGAGAGAGAGGATGGGAGGGAGTGAGAGATAAAGAGAGAGGGGGCAGGGAGGGAGAGAGGGGGGGAGGAGGAAGGGAGGAAGGTGGAAAGAGGGGGGACGGGGGTGAGAGGAGGGAGGAATATAGGTAGAGAGAGGGAGAGTGAGAAAAAGAGAGAGAGGGTGCAGGGGGAGAGAGGAAAGGAGGGGTAGGAGAGAGGGAGGGGAGAGAGGGAGGGAGGGGTGGACAGGGGGAGATTGGGAGAGGGAGCAGGGGGAGAGGGAGCAGGGGGAGAGGGAGAGAGAAAAGAAGGGAGGGAGATAGAGGGAAGGGAGGGAAAGAGAGGGTGGGAGAGAGGGAGAGAGAGAAAGAGTGAGGGGGCAGGGAGGGAGAGAGAGGGAATGAGGGAGGGGTGAATGGGAGAGAGATGGGAGAGAGGGAGGGAGAGGGAGGGAGGGAGAAAGGGAGGGAAAGGGAGAGAGGGGTGAGGGAGAGAGAGAGATGGAAGAGAGAGGGAGGAAGAAAGGAGGGAGGGAGAGAGGGGGTAGGGAGGGAGAGGATGGGAGAAATGGGAGGGATAAAGAGAGAGAGGGGGCAGGGAGAGAGAGGGGGAGGAGGAAGGGAGGAAGGTGGAGAGACGGGGGACGGGAGTGAGAGAAGGAGGGAGGGAGATAGGGAGAGAGGGAGATGGGAGAGTTAGAGAGGGAAGGAGAGGGAGGGAGGGAGAAAGGGAGGGAGGGAAAGAGAAAGGGAGAGAGGGGTAAGGAGGGAGAGGGAGGGGGAAGGGAGAGAGGGGGGTAGGGAGAAAACAGAAGGTAAATAGAAAACCTTATTTTAAACCCGGGCAAAGCCGGGTACTTGCAACTAGTATATAAATATATATATACTTATTATTATGGTTTCACACTTCTTCTAAAATCCTTCTTCATTCCTTTACCTTCCTCAAACTGTACACATCAGAGAGCATGAAAAAACATCAACAATTCATTGCATCACAAAGGCACAATACAGCACCAGCGCGCAAGTTCTATTCGATCATAGGGAAATGACGTCACAGAGGAATTTTATTTATGGCGCCGTCGAGATTACTTTAATATAGTAAAATACTAAAATAAAAAAAATTAATTACAATTAAACTACCCATCGATATGAAACGAAACCTGTCCTATAACCTTCCCCATATAACAGACAGACAGACAGACAACGAATGCGTCTTATAAGTATATATATATATATATATATATATATATATATATATATATATGTATATATATATATTCATGGTATGTATTGTTTGTTCTAATCTTTAGTACCAAATATATCATCTTATTAAAGTACATGCACCAAAAATTGGATACGTTTTTCTGTATAATTTATTAGAATAATTCGTAATGTGTGTATGTCGTTCATAAAATCTTTTATCGCACTAATTTAGTTATTTGTATCTCGTGTGCTACATATCCAGTTAAATAACACGATGTCCCAGCAAGTCTTAAGTAATGAGTGTGTCAAAAAACAGCTCAACAAAGATGGGAGAAGGAATGAAGATAGCCGGTAAAAAAAATTACTCTATGGCCTTTCTCCGGTGATATGGGATTTTTTTTTCTTTGAAATCCAAGATTAATGTGTTTAGGGAGAGGGGTGGAAAGGGTGAACACAATGTGTGAGCATTATATTGTGTGGTCAATATATTGTGTGGTCGTTATATTGTGTGGTCGTTATATTGTGTGGTCGTTATACTGTGTGGGCATTATATTGTGTGGTCAATATATTGTGTGGTCGTTATATTGTGTGGTCGTTATATTGTGTGGTCGTTTTACTGTGTGGTCGTTATATTGTGTTTTCGTTAAACTGTGTGGTCGTTATACTGTGTGGTCGTAATATTTTGTGGTTGTTATATTGTGTGGGCGTTATGTTGTGCGATCGTTATATTGTGTGGTCGTTATACTGTGTGAGCATTATATTGTGTGGTCAATATATTGTGTGGTCGTTGTATTGTGTGGTCGTTATATTGTGTGGTCGTTATATTGTTTGGTCAATATATTGTGTGGTCGTTATACTGTGTGGGCATTATATTGTGTGGTCAATATATTGTGTGGTCGTTGTATTGTGTGGTCGTTATATTGTGTGGTCGTTATATTGTTTGGTCAATATATTGTGTGGTCGTTGTATTGTGTGGTCGTTATATTGTGTGGTCAATTTATTGTGTGATCGTTATATTGTGTGATCGTTATATTGTGTGGTCGTTATATTATGTGGTCGTCATATTGTGTGGTCGTTATATTGTGTGGTCGTTATACGGTGTGGTCATTATATTGTGTGGTCGACATATTGTGTGGTCGTCATATTGTGTGGTCGTTATATTGTGTGGTCGTTATATTGTGTGGTCGTTATATTGTGTGGTCGTTATACTGTGTGGTCGTTATATTGTGTGGTCGTCATATTGTGTGGTCGTCATATTGTGTGGTCGTTATATTGTGTGGTCGTTATACTGTGTGGTCGTTATACTGTGTGGTCGTTATATTGTGTGGTCGTTATATTGTGTGGTCGTTATATTGTGTGGTCGTTATACTGTGTGGTCGTTATATTGTGTGGTCGTCATATTGTGTGGTCGTCATATTGTGTGTTTGTTATATTGTGTGGTCGTTATACTGTGTGGTCGTTATATTGTGTGGTCGTTATACTGTGTGGTCGTTATATTGTGTGGTCGTTATATTGTGTGGTCATTATATTGTGTGGTCGTTATACTGTGTGGTCGTCATATTGTGTGGTCGTTATTTTGTGTGGTCGTTATACGGTGTGGTCAATATATTGTGTGGTCGTCATATTGTGTGTCGTTATATTGTGTGGTCGTTATACTGTGTGGTCGTTATACTGTGTGGTCGTTATATTGTATGGTCGTTATATTGTGTGGTCGTTATACTGTGTGGTCGTTATATTGTGTGGTCGTCATATTGTTTGGTCATCATATTGTGTGGTCGTTATATTGTGTGGTCGTCATATTGTGTGGTCGTTATATTGTGTGGTCGTTATATTGTGTGGTCGTTATACTGTGTAGTCGTTTTACTGTGTGGTCGTTATACTGTGTGGTCGTTATATTGTGTAGTCGTTATATTGTGTGGTCGTTTTACTGTGTGGTCGTTATACTGTGTGGTCGTTATATTGTGTGGTCGTTATATTGTGCGGTCGTTATATTGTGTGGTCGTTATATTGTGTGGTCGTTATACTGTTTGGTCGTTATATTGTGTGGTCGTTATATTGTGTGGTCGTTATATTGTGTGGTCGTTATACTGTGTGGTCATTATATTGTGTGGTCGTCATATTGTGTGGTCGTCACATTGTGTGGTCGTTATATTGTGTGGGCGTTATATTGTGTGGTCGTCATATTGTGTGGTCGTCATATTGTGTGGTCGTTATATTGTGTGGTCGTTATACTGTGTGGTCGTTATATTTTGTGGTTGTTATATTGTGTGGGCGTTATATTGTGCGGTCGTTATATTGTGCGGTCGTTATTTTGTGTGGTCAGTTTAATATAAGCTTATTTTTTAGGTTATTTATTTTGATATTATTTTTTTTTGGGGGGGGGGGAGGCTTGTAGTGATAACAGTGAAGACCTTTTAAATCCACGCGTACTTCATAATGTTTTAATCTACAAATAAATGTAATAAATGTGATACTAATGTAAGTGCAGCTAGCATTTAAATGTGATCGAAGTAAGTAGGCTCTAGGCAGTTACGGGAAACTATATAATTTGGGAAACTACGCAGTTAGGGGAAATTAGGCATTTAGGGGAAATTATGCAGTTAGGGGAAATTAGGCGTTTAGGGGAAATTAGATAATTAGGGGAAATTAGGCAGTTAGGGGAAAGTAGGCACTTAGGGGAAACTATGCAGTTAGGTAAAACTAGGCAGTTAGGGAAAACTAGGCATTTAGGGAAAACTATATAACTAGGGGAAACTAGGCAGTTAGGGAAAACTAGGCATTTAGGGAAAACTAGATAATTAGGGGAAATTAGGCAGTTAGGGTGTGTGTGTGATGTCCCTGTAAGGATGAGATGAAATCTCTTAGATCCTATAAACCACTAATGGGACTGTTCATATGGTGCCCTCCTTTCATCCTGCCTCAAAGCCGACGGTGCAAGGGTGATGGAGACACTACGGGAGATATTGTGGGAACTTTAACCATTAGTCCTCACCGGAAATCGAGCCAGGGACCATCAGGTCGACAGTTGATGGCTTCAACACACGACCATTCGTCCCTATAGTCAGTTAGAAGGCCCTTGGCAATTAGGGGAAACGAAGTAGGGGGCTTTAGGCAGTTAGGGGAAACGAAGTAGTTAGGGGCTTTAGGCAGTTAGGGGAAATGAAGTAGTTAGGGGGGCTTTAGGCAGTTGGGGGAAACGAAGTAGTCAGGGGCTTTAGGCAGTTAGGGGAAACGAAGTAGTTAGGGGCTTTAGGCAGTTAGGGGAAATGAAGTAGTTAGGGGGCTTTAGGCAGTTGGGGGAAACGAAGTAGTTAGGGGCTTTAGGCAGTTAGGGAAAACGAAGTAGTTAGGGGCTTTAGGCAGTTAGGGGAAATGAAGTAGTTAGGGGGCTTTAGGCAGTTGGGGGAAACGAAGTAGTTAGGGGCTTTAGGCAGTTAGGGGAAATGAAGTAGTTAGGGGGCTTTAGGCAGTTGGGGGAAACGAAGTAGTTAGGGGCTTTAGGCAGTTAGGGGAAATGAAGTAGTTAGGGGGCTTTAGGCAGTTGGGGGAAACGAAGTAGTTAGGGGCTTTAGGCAGTTAGGGGAAATGAAGTAGTTAGGGGGGCTTTAGGCAGTTGGGGGAAACGAAGTAGTTAGGGGATTTAGGCAGTTGGGGGAAACGAAGTAGTTAGGGGCTTTAGGCAGTTAGGGGAAATGAAGTAGTTAGGGGGGCTTTAGGCAGTTGGGGGAAACGAAGTAGTTAGGGGATTTAGGCAGTTAGGGGAAATGAAGTATTTAGGGGGCTTTAGGCAGTTAGGGGAAATGAAGTAGTTAGGGGGCTTTAGGCAATGAGAGGAAGCGAAGTAGTTAGGGGGCTCTAGAAAATTAGGGTAAACGAAGTAATTAGAGGGTCCTAGGCAATTACCCAGATTGCGTTAGCTAAGATCGGCTCTGCATGTATTGTAGTAATGGGCCAACATCACTTAATCTGACACTTTTCAAATAATAAACAATTATAGCAAGCCTTAAAAGTACAATAATTTATTCTTGAATAAGGCTGTCAACCAATTCCCCAGGCGATAATTATTATCGTAAAGTACGACTTTTTTTTTTGGGAATATCAACTTAGAATGGCAAATCTTGTATACATGTCAGTGACCTCATGAAATAGATACATGTTCAATCAAGTGGTAGTGTCTTATAATGATGCTTGTATAAAATAATATGAACAAAATTTTTCTCTTGGAACATAATTGACCATCATCGGGGGGGGGGGCAACATGGTGCATTTCCTCACTATTATATTAATAATCAGCATCCTGTTGTCTGTGGCTAATTGAGTGGCCAACATGAAACAGAGAATTTCCACAAAGAACGCGGAAAGAAGACACAGGGACTGGAAACAAAATACCATTACATGACCATGAAGTCAGTTTATATTACACTAGTAGAAAAAGCCTGCTGAAGCTTTCTGAACGAAATCCGACAGAAGGGATAACAAAGAAATATCCGAAATACTGCAATAGAAAAGAACATGTGGCCTTTATTGCCATGAACAGAATACATATCATAGATTTCCTTGTACACAACATGTTTAGTGTATAGACCATTAGCCTGAGGGAGACACTACAACACATGTTTAGTGTAGGGACCATTAGCCTGAGGGAGACACTCGCACGCATACGATTATGTGTTAGATGACAATGAAGTCAGTTTATATTGCATGAGGTACGCACGTTTAACACAGGTGCATACGTTCAATACAGTTGCACAATTTCAATACGGTGTGCACATGCAATACATGTACACACGTTCAATAAGGTGCACACGGTCAATACAGGTGCACACGATCAATACAGGTGCACACGATCAATACAGGTGCATACGGTCAATACAGGTGCACAATTTCAATACTGTGTGCACATGCAATACATGTACACAGGTCAATACAGGTGCACACGATCAATACAGATGTACATGATCGGTACAGGTACACACGGCCAATACAGGTGCACACGGTCAATACAGGAGCACAATTTCAATAAGGTGTCCACATGCAATACATGTACACACGGTCAATAATGTACCCATGGTCAATACAGGTGCACACGGTCAATACAGGTGCACAATTTCAAACCGGTGTGCACATGCAATACATGTACACACGTTCAATACAAATGCACACGATCAATACAGGTGCACAATTTCAATAAGGTGTCCACATGCAATACATGTACACACGGTCAATACATGTACCCATGGTCAATACAGGTGCACACGGTCAATACAGGTGCACAATTTCAATAAGGTGTCCACATGCAATACATGTACACACGGTCAATACATGTACCCATGGTCAATACAGGCGCACACGGTCAATATGCGCACTCTAGAAATTCCTATTCTACATCTGTCAGACACTTTCTTTCATAAATATATTCATTACTTAACACAGATGTCATTCTGTGACTGTGATGTATTTGATACTACGCGAGAAGACTCAGTCCCGTCTCCATGACCTCATGTGTAACCACTTCTGGTCAGCATCCATCAATTCTATATTTACAAAATCGTCTGTAAAATGGTTTAAGTTTAATAAACCAATGATTTAAAAGGGTTTAAGATTTTGAAACGCTCAATTAAAAAATTGCAAATTTTCATTCACAATCATTTGTCTTTCACATAAACTAGAGGGAAGTCTTCTGGTATATTTCAGTTCTATCAAATTACATGCATAGCAGAATTAAAATTAAAAATAACCCATTAAAGTCTGATTTATTTTTGTAACAGTGTGAACTAAGAACAGTCTTCAACAAGAAAGTTGTCAAGTAATTGTCATTCTCTGTGCGAATGGCTCCTGGCAGTTCTTTAATTTGTCTCACTAAAATGTTTTTCTATGTGACCAGTTATGTTTAAATTGGAAAGTCACGTATCCAGTGGCGTAGTGAGGGGTGGGCAGGCGGGCATCATGCTCCTGGCGCTACTCACAAAGGGGCGCCAAATGGTATATTTTACATGTAATATTATATGGTCTTCGAATGGGAGGGGGATGGGGCGCTAAAAAGGTTTTGTGCCCCGGGCGCGAGTTAAGCTCGTTGCGCCATGCACGTATCTTGCGATGGAGATTCCTAAGTCCGTTAATCAACGTAGCATTAATAAATTATTATACATAAGACATTTAAAATGGTTACACTTAGATATATTGTTGAGTCAGTTTATAAATAGCGTACATAGTAACCGATTGATAATAAATTTAATGACATGACTTATTTATACTGCCTACATTGATACATTTAAAAAGTGTCCATTAATGTTTTAGCTTCAGAAAATAATTTTCTTAAATACAGAAAAACATGTACACACACACATATATATATATATATATATATATATATATATATATATATATATATATATATATATATACATATATATATATATAAGGGTGGCCCAAAATAGCTTTTTGTCAAATTTTTTGAAGCATTTTGTTTTTTGTGTTTCCTTTGACTTCAAAAAGGCACAGAACAAATTTCATGAATATATGACTTTATTTAGTACTGCCTCATCGACACTGAAATTTTAAATCATTTTTAATGAATTTTAAATGTATGTATATATAAAGCACACAGAAAATGCTAGAAGGTTCTGGAAAGTTTTAGAAAAATATATAGAAAAACGCGGAAAACTTGAGAATGTTATGGGAAATTCTAGAAATCTCTAGAAGTTTTGATTTTCATATAAATACCCAGCTTCGCCAGTGCATTTCAATTTAGTTATAAAAATCAAGTGTTATAAGATCAAATGTTGCGACTATATAAATATCATTCATTTAATTATTACTACTAGGTCGAAAAGTGTTGTTCATTTAACTGGCATAGAAGTTGCACAACTCCTGTTTATTGAGCTAGGTACTTCCCCTAAATGAGCCTAATGGCCAATGATATGTTTACAAACACAGCCGTCTAGCAGCCAGTTGGTACTATTTTTTCATGAACTATTTCTTTGCTTTTATAATGTCCAGTTGACATGCCAATGTTTATTGAGCTAGGTACTTTCTCTAATTCAGACTACTGGCCAATGGTATGTTTACAAACACAGCCGTCTGGTTCACATTCGGTAGAATTTTTTCATGAGGACATACTAATGTCCATTGAGCTAGGTACTTCCCCTAATTGAGCCTACTGGCCAATGGTATGTTTACAAACACATCCGTCTGGGAGTCAGTTGGTACAATTTTTTCATGGCCTATTTCTTTGCTTGTATACTGTCCAGTGGACATACCAATGTTTATTGAGCTAGGTACTTCCCCCAATTGAGCCTACTGGCCAATGGTATGTTTACAAACGCAGCCGTCTTCAATGTGACATTTGGGGGTAGTACAACTGGACCGGATGTGCTGCTATTCAAGCGCATCAAGACGTTTTGGCCAAAAATAAGATAGGCAGAATTTAGTAAAAATCTACATCATGAAGATTTAAACTTGTATATATATATATATATATATATATATATATATATATATATATATATACTTCCATCAATAAAGTTAAAAATATTTTGGATGATGTATTGTAGGGAATTTGTTTTTACAATAACTACCACCTCATGTCATCGTAATTAGTTCATGTATCAGAACATGAATTAATTCATGTGTCAGACTATGTAACAGTTTATGTCAGAATATGTCATTATGTATGTCAGCTCGTGTCAGAATATCTCAGTACGTATGTCAGAATATGTCATTACGTATGTATTAATATGTCATTACGTATATCAGAATATGTCATTATGTATGTCAGCTCGTGTCAAAATATCTCATTACGTACGTAGGCTCATATAGTTTAACAAAATAATTGATTTACTGTTTAGACATAAGCTAAGAAATAAGAAAAATAAATAACTGATAACTTCTAATAGTCTGAAAACATAAGTAGTTTGGTTGTTGATATTTTACTTGGAGGGTTATCAAAATTGATTTAAAAACACAGGAATTAAAACCGATAGTAATACAAGACTATCTTGTGCTGATACAGTACTGATTACATCACACGGTAAGGGTGTTGTGAGGGGGCATATAGTTCCTCCAATAGACAATGAGCTAAATTAGTTGAACCAGATAGTTCCTCCAATAGACACTGAGCTAAATTAATTGAACCAGATAGTTCCTCCAATAGACACTGAGCTAAATTAATTGAACCAGATAGTTCCTCCAATAAACACTGAGCTAAATTAATTGAACCAGATAGTTCCTCCAATAGACAATGAGTTAAATTAATTGAACCTGCCTCCCATCCTGAGTGATCAAGGTCCAATGGTCCAAATATTTCGTTTTATTCAGGGAGATGAAATAAAAGGATGGATTTTTGTTGGAGACACTGACGCGAGATGTAGGACCAGAACGACGTGATAAAATACGGACCCCGGTGCAAAGAAGTGTAGGGAAGGCTTGTGGGCCCCGTTGCAAGGAAGGATTGCGTGCCGCTGAACAAAGAAGGCTTGTGGGCCCATTTTCAAAACTAAAGTGACATGTATATTTCAATCTTTTAACTATGTCATTTCATCCATATGTGTACCAAGTTTGAGCCTTCATCTTCAATTAGAAAAGGTTCAAAATTAAAACACAAGATTTAAGGACACTAACAGCCAAACACAGAAAAAAGGGCTTTTTTAAATCATAAATTTCGTTACGTATTATTTCTTCCTTTGAATATTTCCATTTAAACTACAATATGACCTAATATATATATATATATATATATATATATATATATATATATATATATATATATATATATATATATATATACTAGTTGCAAGTACCCGGCTTTGCCCGGGTTTAAAATAAGTTTTTTGTTTACCTTTTGTTTTCTCCCTACCCCCTCTCTCCTTCCCTCTCTCTCCCTTCCTACCCCCTCTCTCCCTTTCTCTTTCCCTCCCTCCCTTTATCCCTCCCTCCCCCCCTCTACTTCCCTCCCCTAACTCTCCCATCTCCCTCTCTCTCCCTATCTCCCTCCCTCCTTCTCTCACCCCCGTCCCCCCCTCTCTCCACCTTCCTTCATTCCTCCTCCCCTCTCTCCCCTCCCTGCTCCCTCTATCTCTTTATCTCTCACTCCCTCCCATTTCTTCCATCCTCTCTCTCCCTCTCTCCTTCCCTCCCCTTTCTCTCCCTCCCTACCCCCTCTCTCCCTCTCCCTCTCTCCCCCTCTTCCTCTCTCTCCATCCCCCTCCCTCATTTCCTCTCTCTCCCTCCCTTCCCCCCTCTCTCTTTATCTCTCTCTCCCTCCCTCTTTCTTTATCTCTCTCCCTCCCTCCCCTCTATCTCCCTCCCTACTCCCCCCTTCCTTTCTCTTTCCTTCCCTCCCTTTCTCCCTCCCTCTCTCTCCAACCCTCCCTCTCCCTCCCTCCCCCTTTATCTCCCTCCCCTACCACCTCTCCCCCTCTCTCCCTCCCTTTCCCTCCCTCCTTCTCTCCCCCTCCCTGACCCCTCCTTCCCTCTCCCCCCCTGCCCCCCTCTCTCTTTATCTCTCTTCCCCCTCCCTCTCTCTGTACAATTAAACGTCAAATTACGCTTCTTAAATAAACAGAAAACCTTATTTTAATCCCGGCCAAAGCCGGTTACTTGCAGCATGAAAAAAAAACAACAACAATATTTTTTTTTTCCGTCCCTAACCCTTTCTTCTCCGTCCGTTCAATTACACATTCACTTGGTGCGCGAATACAGGGAATTCCCTGTGCATTGAATAGTAAAATACTAAAAATATTAATTACAATTAAACTACCCATTGAGATTGTATTAATAATGTTAATAATGTCACAGAAACATTTTAATTAACGTATTTCGGTTTATTAAAGTGCACCTTTAATTTTAATCTTCTGAATACATAAAACGATAGGTAAATAGATATGACTATTGATTTAACCACGTTTACAATTGGAGTTTCCGGAAGTTACCCCTCTTTTAAAAATGTATCATCGGGAAATGACGTCACAGAGGAATTTTATTTATGGCGCCGTCGAGATTACTTTAATATAGTAAAATACTAAAATAAAAATAATTAATTACAATTAAATTACCCATCGAGATGAAACGAAACATGTCCTATAACCTTCCCCATGTAATTATGTGTATGTGTAACAAATTTCACGTTTTTTGGTTTTCTGGATCTTGAGTTATAAGGGAACAGACAGACAGACAGACAGACAACAAATGCGTCTTATAAGTATAGAGATATATATGCCCATTTAAACTACAATATGACCATACAGATATCCAATTTAAAGTACATTTAAACTAAGATATAACCAAACTTATATAATTATGACTAGGCAAGAAGACTGGCTTGCTTCCCCTTTTTTCAGCACAGTGCTAAACAGTGAATGTAATCTGTTCCATCATCTCCACAGTAGTTCCCCCTTACACCACCCCCCCTTGCCCTGCCAGTGCCATACAGATAACTGCATAGATCACGCGTCCAGGAATGTGCCATAACTATCCCTGGGGTAGGCAGCTCACAATTTAGGTTGTTGCTGTTTTTTCTCTCCCTCCTGTGATTAATAATTCATTTCATTTGAAATAGCATTCATCATTTATATAAGTATGATATACATCTTCACGGAACCGTTAGTTCGCAGTTTTCTCATATGTCCAATCAATGTCAGGTTATGTAAACTATTCGCATAACACGGTGTTTGTCAATAGATTATGTCTGTCAAATTATCAGATACTAATCATCTAAGTATCTTTCAGCTGCTGACCCATTGTTTTTGTTCCACTGCGTCCACGTGACAGTAATAACAAATAGATAACTAAAATCAACAAGTCTGGTCAAATTCCAGAACATTTCGTGTGTCTATTTCACACGACACAAGGTCAGTAGGACGTTTTACATCAGTCTCGCCTGTTTGTATATTTTCTTCAGCCGCCATCTTACTAGACATACACAGAGCCGGATATAGATTTGGTAAGACCCTAATCTATTTGAGATATGGTGCCATTTTTAAGTCCAGATATTATATGTCAGTGTCAAATACTTAAAGTATATATAACAATCTCTCGCTCGATCAATTTTGTAGGGCCTCCAAGAAAGTGGGGGCTCTAAGCTATAGCGTCTTTAGCTTATATGTAAATCCTGCACTGCACTACATAGAACCAGAGGCGGATACAAGTATGATGAGGCCCGTGTGTGTAAAAAAAAAGGAATGGGTGCCTTTGATAGAAGAGGCAACCAAAATAAAATATATATAATTAATGCGTACAGTTTATGTTGTTAAGGTGGGTCTTCCAAACTCAGTGCCCAGAGGCGCGTACCCGTCTTTAAATCCGCCTCTGCATGCCCCATCACAACCCTAAGAGATTGTCTACAGGAAATATATTTTTTTGGTTCCATTGCACAGTCACACTGTTATCTATCACACATGTGTGTTCATTTAATACTACTTAAATAATATTAATATTTCAAAGCAATAATGATGAATAACGAAGACACTAGCTGTACATTTGCAAGCCGTGTTTTCTTTGTAATTAAAAAAGAAGTTCCATTGATTAAGGCGTTACAAAATCTAATCCATTACCGACCGTCTCAACCAGCCAACCCTTTCTTTACTAATTTACCTGACCATTTACCTCCACGTTACCTGACTGTTTTACTTACCACATACAGGATCTAAGTTATCTGACTATTTGTACTTACTACATACAGGGTATAAGTTACCTGACTATTTGTACTTACTACATACAGGGTATAAGTTACCTGACTATTTGACTTACTACATACAGGATCTAGGTTACCTGACTGTTTGACTTACTACATACAGGGTATAAGTTACCAGACTATTTGTACTTACTAAAATAGGATCTAAGTTACCTGACTATTCCCTCAATTATCTATCCAATCGTAAAGTATTGTCAAAATATTTATACAAAAACGACGTCTCGTTATGTTTGATTTCTGTTATTTAAATTTTTTTTTAATCCTTAATACAGTTGGTAACTATAATACATTGAAGGGTCAGAATTTGACTGAAGTCCATGTGGTCTTGAATTCAGACACATACCCACTTACTGAGTGGACTTGAATTTAAACATATACCCACTTACTGAGTGGACTTGAATTTAAACACATACCCACTTACTGAGTGGACTTGAATTTAAACACATACCCACTTACTGAGTGAACTTGAATTTAAACACATACCCACTTACTGAGTGGACTTGAATTTAAACACATACCCACTTACTGAGTGGACTTGAATTTAAACACATACCCACTTACTGAGTGGACTTGAATTTAAACACATACCCACTTACTGAGTGGACTTGAATTTAAACACATACCCACTTACTGAGTGGACTTGAATTTAAACACATACCCACTTACTGAGTGGACTTGAATTTAAACACATACCCACTTACTGAGTGGACTTGAATTTAAACATATACCCACATATCCAGAAATTTAACACTGCCCTGTGAGGGTTATATCAATTCTACACAGAGACTGTGGAGCAGTGGTAATTACATGTATGACGAGACAACAGCCACAATGTAGTAGAAACAGCAAGCAACTACAGACGACACTCAGACTAAGTACATTACATGAAAGTAATTACATTATGACGAGACAACAGCCACAATGTAGTAGAAAGAAACAGCAAGCAACTACAGACGACATTGAGACTTAGTAAAAATAATGTCTCGTGTGTTAATGGATTGTTATTTTTGTCTTCTTACGATTCGACCGTATAGTCAAATAGTATGTCAGGTCTTATGTCAGGTCTTATTGAAAGCTGGAGACCCATCTTTATCATGTCGCTAGCCACCATTAGGTTAAAATCAAATCAGTTATAATGTATTTATCTTATTATCGATGGAAACTTAAAACAAGAATTTACTTTTATCGTAACTTTATGTTGATTAAACCTTTATGCCATATAATAATAAATGGTTGCATAAGAGGTCAAAGAGAAAGGAAGTTCAGTTTCTTGAAGTATAGTCGTACAGAGTGTTCTTAAGAGCCATATCATAATCTATTTAATAACATTTTGTGATAAAAAAAAAGAAAAAAAAATGTCCAGGCCAATCTACTAAGCTATACGAAAGTCTCTAAGTTCCACAGTTAACCTCCTTAATACTCTTAATGGAAGCAAGGGATAGCAAGTGCCTTATGTCTCAGTAAATTAACAAGAACAATTTGGCCTGACCCACTTTTAGCATCCCAGACTAATGCACCAACAGACATTGATATAAACATTTTTTATATAAATAACGGGGTTTTTTTGTACCCAAATTGTGTTCATATGTCCATTCCTTTAACACAATGGCTGGATGAACTCGTGTCTGCTCTACATTCGCAACAAAATATTACTATGGTAATTTAATTGTATCAAATATTTGTTATTAATTTAAATCAAAACAACAATATTTATTTCATATATTTTCATTTCTGCATTATTTTATTTTTATTAATTACACCAGTGAAATGAAATAAAACATATTAAGAAATTTCGCTAACAATTCACGCAGAAACTGAATGAATTAATGAACAGAACGAGGTAATCAAGTAAAGACAGATTTGTGTTTTCTAGTTTGTTTATGCAAGAATGGCTACTTCATTTCATTGTGATACGTGCATTGCTAATGTTGTTGTCTTATTTTTAGAACTTGATAAATCGATATTTGAATTGGTGGCAGTGGCTTAGTGGGGGGGGGGGTATCATGCATCGGGCGCTACTCACAAAGGGGCACCAAATGGTACATTTTACATATAGTATCATATGGTTTTCGAATGGGGGGGGAACTAAAAAGGTATTATGCCACAGACGCAAGTTAAGCTCGCTACGCCACTGGCTAGTAGTAATAGAGTGGTTAAAACTAGTCACATACTGGGACTTCTTAGGACTTTGGAAGCCCTAGGCAGAGGCGTCCTGCAATATTATAGCCATAGGTAGAGACTTCTTGGCATATTAAGGGCCCTAGACAAGAAAAGCCCAGCAGGGCCCTCTTAGCGTCAGATTTTTCTAAAGAATGAATACTGCAAGGTGGCCCTTAGATAATGGATGTCCCAGATGGTTGTTTTGTTTGTTTATATAGGCCTACATAAGAACGGACTTTGATACAATGTATTTAATTTCAGCTCCAACACCAGATCACCATGAGTCAATGATAGATTTACACAGTCTAACAATAATACACTGGTACACTTAACAGTCTAACAATAATACACTGGTACACTTAACAGTCTAACAATAATACAATGGTACACTGAAGGACTCAATTGATACCTCCTATATATTTCACCCTGTGGTACAATTGGCCCAACCACTGGTTATTACATCCCAGTACAGAACACGTCTCACACTGACAGAAATTTCCGATTGACCCAATCACACAAATACAATCGTGCGAGAACGTGGCCCAAATAAATATGTGCAGCCGTGGGCAAACTGCGACCCGCTGGCCAAATCTGCCCCTCGTTACAGAGTGAGCCCCACAACACATAGCCTTTTATAATACGATGTTTACCTTTTTATTTATAGATTGGCTCATATCAACACTCTTACATGAGTTAATACCAAACACTCCACATATCTGCTTTCAGGACATTCGCGCCGGTGAAATGTACGAACCAAACGGTGTCCCCGCGACTGAGTTCGTTTTCTCACTTATAAAAAAAGACGGAGTACTGACCTTGACATTGAGCGGCCGCCATGTTTACACATTGTAAACACTACGATGATGTTGCCAACGACGCCGATGAGAACTATGACAGACCAAACAGCTGGGATGAGGACTTTGTATGAATATGAGCTGAAACAGATCAAACATATGTAAACAATGGTAAGGTTTAATACCAGCTAAAGATTTTATGACATTAAACACTGTCAAACTAAGATTACATACCATTTAACATTGTCAGTTTAAAATTTGATTACACTAAATTTCGACTAAGATGCGAGAATAGTATTTAACACTGTCTAATTAAATACTACACCGGCATGCATATTTCTGTTCAGAATTTTTTTTTAAACTGGCACAGGTCGATAAAAGGTCAAATTAATGCAGGGTGGGGGCAGTGGCGTAGCCAGAGCTGGGCAAGGGGGCATCATGCCCCGTGCGCTACTCACAAAGGGGCGCCAAATGGTATATTTTACATATTATATTATATGGCTTTCGAATGTCTGGGGCGCTAAAAAGGTCTTGTGCCCTGGGCGCCACTGGATTGGGAAGGGGGGGTAGCCATTTTGTCCAGGAATAGCTTAGAATCTAAGTACAGGTCTATAGTAATGACATTCAACTTACTCGTACATGTCAGACAGTGTATGATTAGTTTCATTCACTGATACCAACACCTCCGTTATTTCTGACTCTCGCCTTGTAGACAGCTCAAGACTGTCAGCCATTTCTGCAGATACTGCAATACTTAAACAAATGGAATGACACCATTAAATTGATTGTTTACTTACAGTTTTTTTTTATAATACAGATACGGCAAGAAATACATTTACTGCATTCTGTTAAACTAGTTTCTCTAAATTCACACATCTTTTACGGACAATGTTAATCAAAATAAAATGTTAATTAATGAATGCATCCAATCAAACAATTCAACAGAAAAAAAACAGCAACAAACTGTTGAGGTCGGATCATTCGGGGGGGGGGGGGGGGCGAGCTAGACTTGAGTGCCGAGATTGTAGTCTTGATATGTCAATAGACTGGGTGCCGAGATAGTAGTCTCGATATGTCAATAGACTGAGTGCCTAGATAGTAGTCTTGATATGTCAATAGACTGATTGCCTAGATAGTAGTCTTGATATGTCAATAGACTGAGTGCCTAGATAGTAGTCGATATGTCAATAGGCTGAGTGCCGAGATAGTAGTCGATATGTCAATAGACTGGGTGCCTAGACAGTAGTCTTGATATGTCAATAGACTGAGTACCTAGATAGTAGTCTTGATATGTCAATAGACTGACGGCCTAGATAGTAGTCTTGATATGTCAATAGACTGAGTGCCTAGATAGTAGTCTTGATATGTCAATAGACTGAGTGCCTAGATAGTAGTCTTGATATGTCAATAGAACTGAGTGCCTAGATAGTAGTCTTGATATGTCAATAGACTGAGTGCCTAGATAGTAGTCTTGATATGTCAATAGAACTGAGTGCCTAGATAGTAGTCTTGATATGTCAATAGACTGAGTGCCTAGATAGTAGTCTTGATATGTCAATAGACTGAGTGCCTAGATGGTAGTCTTGATATGTCAATAGACTGAGTGCCTAGATAGTAGTCTTGATATGTCAATAGACTGAGTGCCTAGATAGTAGTCTTGATATGTCAATAGACTGAGTGCCGAGATTGTAGTCTTGATATGTCAATAGTCTGAGTGCCTAGATAGTAGTCGATATGTCAATAGACTGCGGGCCTTTAGGCTGTTTGATACGGCCCGTGGTACACGGCTTTCCGTATGTTTACATCAATAATGTTAATATTTAATTTATATTTCCATAAACACTGCATCCAACTGCTCTTGTCTGGCCCTTCTGTTGAAATAAAGAACCCATTGTAGCCGGCGTTTCATAAAGTTTGCCAACCAAATACAACACCTTTCATTAATCCTATTTGTACATTGGTGAAATAAAAAAAAAAACACTTTCAAGATGGTTGGCATTGTTATCCTGACTGATGCGCTCTCTGTTCTCCAAGCTTTAACAGGGGCAGGAGAATGACCCAAGCGGTTGGAAGCCATGGTGGAGACAATCCAAGATCTTATGGCCAGGCATTGTGTACTAGTGACTCTTCAGGGGATTCCCGGACATATGGACCTGGCCGGGAATGACCAGGCCGACTTCCCTGTAAAGTCAAAACATGCCCTATCGCAGCCAGTGGATGCGGATAAGACTTCACTTGAGGCAGCGTGTGCCAATATCAGGCTCTTTGAGCGAACTCAGTGGTTCTCGAGTTGGGGCACTCGGGTGACGGGCAATAATGTCCGCAGTCAGATGGAGCGGCTGTCCAAAACTAACCCGTGGTTAGGGCTCAGAATGCTCGAGCAGGCAATAATTGCCCAGTTTCGTACTGGGCACTGTCCTATTGGCGCGTACTTTGGGAGGTTGAGGCCCAATGTCGATTTCCCTTTGCCGACACAGCAGAGAAGTTGAGGAAACCGTGGGTCATCTGTTTTTTTGAGTGCCCCGGGCTGGCGGACCACAGTGTGGACCCTTCGGGTAGATTGCTGGCCATTGGCCTTTATGGCAGTTCCCAGATGTTGAGGGACACAGCAAATTTGATCTCACGGGCTCTAAGAGACCACGTCTCAGCCCGCAGTTATCACTGAGAGAGTTCAGAGAGAGAGAGAGAGAGAGAGAGAGAGAGAGAGAGAGAGAGTGAGAGAGAGAGAGATAGGGCAACTGGGTGAATATGACATATACATTGGTGTACAGTCCAACATATCAGCTGCAAATCTAAGTGCTTGATCACATTAAAGTTTGTTTTTACAGAGCTTATATAACACATATTATGAGGTCATACTTGTGATCTGGTACATTATGAGGTCATACTTAACTTGTGATCTGGTACATTTAAGTTCGTTTATATAATTTTCATTTTAATTGTTAGCTTTTCGAAATTTATCATACAAAATTATAGATGATGACCTTAATGTGGCTGGATAGCGCAGCAGATACTGAACTCGGCTCACACGGAAAAGGTACATTGCTCTGTCCCTGGTAAAGCCGAAAATATTCGCCTCTGGCTATATATATAAGCCTACAGAAAGGACGTATGAAATCACTGCAGATCTGTTGATGTGTCCATTCGTTCCTCCAAACGACCACCAAGCTCTAAGGGTATTAAATCATCTTCCATGTCTAGACCTTAGTCTTCTTAATTCCCATCGTGATCTAACTTTTGTACAGGCTTAAATAGTAAGACCCTCCCTCCCCCCCTACCTTTGTTCACCATTGGTGCGGCAGTAACACGTGACTTTAAGCGCGGGGGAAACTGGTCTGATTAATTAACTTATAACGTGTTCTTTGAATAATAAATAAGAATCTTATGGATTATATCCAACTCTATACGTTCGTTTTTATATTAGTATAAGAATATATTTCAACTTTTTTTTTAAAGCTTTCCGCTATAAATTATCTTGAGTTATTTTTCAAAGGTAGTTAATTATGCACGGTAATAAGTACCCATACATTAACTGTCATTTTCCCTTCAAAAGCATCAACGAAACAAAAGTGTAATTTCCTGGAGAGGTTGTTGAGAAACATTACGACAACAGAATCATTACGACAACAGAAACATGGATTGAGATACAAAATACTTAACGATAAAGCTTGCCATAAATTCATCAATTACAAATGAATTTTACTTCACACATAAAAGATAAACAGACAACTTAAAACATTACAAAATATAATTGTAAGAAAAGAAACAAAAAAGTATTTCTTTTTTACAAACAAAAAACATAGAACATGTGTTCGGTCTTGCTGCCCTTTCATTCCCCTTAAATAAACGTGTATCTACTAAAAGTACATGTACAGCATATGTGTCTATGTTGTGTATCAAGTTTTCTGTTGTTGTATCAACTATCTCAGTATATCTGTATTCTGTGACATGTTTCCCCACTGATGTAACTAATATCTCAGTGTGTCTATATTGTATGACATGTTTCCCACTGTTGTACCAAATATCTCAGTATGTCTGTATTCTGTGAAAAGTTTCCAACTGTTGTAGCTAATGTCTCAGTGTGTCTATATTGTATGACAAGTTTTTCAATGTTGTACCATATATCAATATTGTGTGACATATTAACAATAATAGTACATCTAGTATATTCTAACAACAGTTGATTTGGGTGGGGAGACTGTACACAAAGTGATACAAAGTGGCGCACTACTGGAAGTCTCCCTTAATGGATTTTTCTTTCTCTGCCCTCCCCCCCCCCTCCTTCACCGTCCCTGTTAGCCTCGCCCTGAATGTCATTCTACCGGGTCATTAAATGGACAAGGTGGTGGGGATTGGGGTGCGGGTCTGGAACACAGTGAGTGAACGAAGAGAGCCAAAATTAGCTTAAGAGCTGTCACTCATTAGATTGTGGAGGGGGGGGGTCTATCGGAATTTGGGGGCAGTGCACCAGTGATGATTTAGTCACTGCTATAGTTGTATTGATTAACTGTAAATAACATTTGTCATAGCAGCTGTACTGGTCTCCCTTTAGGAAATTGTACATAAAAAGAAAATTGTACATTAATATTTTCTAGATATCTGTCTATTACATTTTTTTTCGTTATTTATTGAGATATTTACTAGTCACCATTACAAACGTTCGTTGCATAGACTCGACCCCCGGGGAAGTTAGTCACTGTCACAATATATAATAAACATTGTGTTACAATCAGAATGTTATTTAGCTAATAAGTTTATTTTATAATGTACTATGTAGTCTATTTTTACTTACTAGTAAATTTTAATTAAAAAGTAAAAGTAAAGTTCCCTTAGCCCTAAAGGGCCATTGGGGCAGATGAAGTGTAGAATTCATCTGTTTCTATAACCTCGGCATATAAAGGAATTGTGTGGTTAGCACAACGCCCAGCCGCCTTTACTTCCCCAACTTCCCCATTTAAAGCTGGGTGGACTTGTGGGACGACTTTGAAACAAATTTCACCTAGAAAAATTCCCCATGGTTCTCACCGAGGATCGAACCCAGGACTCTCAGGTTGACAGTCGAGTATCTACACCACTCGGCCATCCGCACCACTAAATTTTAATTAAAGTATTGTTTTATTTTAATAATTTTTTTAAAAAATTATTTTTAATATTAAAAGTATGTATCTTGTTTTTGTTTGTATAATTGAAAAAATACAACAAAAGAACGAATAAATGGTGTACATTAGGGTTAGTACTTTTTACATTTTTTTTCAGAATCTTATTTTACATGGCATTTTTTAATGAACAATTGTGAACAAAATATGAAAATAATATTAATTTATTTTCACTCCAAAAAACCTTCCCCACCAACGCCATCTTGTGTTTACAAATAAGAAGCGTTTTTCAATAAAATTACTTCTTTATGGATTGCGCAATAACAAATATTTAATTACATTTATTACATCCAGGAACTTTATAAGGTATTTTTTTACCTTTACGTCTGATACAAAATAAATAGAAAAGGTAATTTTATATTTAAAGTGCACTGTTTTAATGTAATATGCGTCTACTGCAATTTTGACAAAAATGGTCAAATCTTATGATACTGATATTCTTAAATTACATATAAAAGTTCCTCGATTGATATTCTTAAATTACATATAAAAGTTCCTCGATTGATATTCTTAAATTACACATAAAAGTTCTCTGATTGATATTCTTAAATTACACATAAAAGTTCCTCGATTGATATTCTTAAATTACACATAAAAGTTCCTCGATTGATATTCTTAAATTACACATAAAAAAGTTCCTCGATTGATATTCTTAAATTACACATAAAAGTTCCTCGATTGATATTCTTAAATTACACATAAAAGTTCCTCGATTGATATTCTTAAATTACACATAAAAGTTCCTCGATTGATATTCTTAAATTACATATAAAAGTTCCTCGATTGATATTCTTAAATTACACATAAAAGTTCCTCGATTGATATTCTTAAATTACACATAAAAGTTCCTCGATTGATATTCTTAAATTACACATAAAAGTTCCTCGATTGATATTCTTAAATTACACATAAAGTTCCTCGATTGATATTCTTAAATTACATATAAAGTTCCTCGATTGATATTCTTAAATTACACATAAAAGTTCCTCGATTGATATTCTTAAATGACACATAAAGTTCCTCGTTGCAAGTGGTTTCTTAAAAATATTTTTTTTGTTATCACCCCTAACCTTCACCCTCCAACGTCTCCACCTAACCCATCCCAACTTTCCACGTCCTTCCAGTCAGACATACACCCCCTTTACTGCCATTTCACCTAGACTCCCCCAAAGAAAAAAAATTAAAAAGTTTGAGAAACTCTGGTGGTACACAGTCACAGGCCCGTGGCCAGGTCAAAGTAAGCTGGAGGGGCACCAATACCCAACAAGGGAGCACCTTTACTTTCTTTATATTGTTTTCACTGTGTCTTCTTTTTAAGCTTTGGGGGGGGGAGGAGCCACTTTCCTTAAGCAGGGGGGGGGGCACGTCACCCCAACTTTTTACACAAAGCTACGGGAAGAACTTTACAGTCCTTATATAGTTTCAAAACAAACTATTAAAAATGGTGAGCCAGTCATTGGTATATGATACACCCCTATTTCCCTGGAACCTAAGCTTGCGTTGTACACAAGTAATGAGTAAGAGATTAAATAATTTAACTGAAATCGATACAAATCAAATCTTCGAATGGGATATAGAATTTGAACAAGTAGATTGAAGAACGTAAAAAGAGTTGAATTGAAATCAATAATTGTAAAGAAAGACAAAACAGATAAATTTAAAACCCATTCATATATTATATTCCAATACATTACGGGGAGGGGAGCTGTTTATACGGTTTTCATATTTAAAGTTTCGTAAAACTCTCCATAGTTTTAGTTATTAAAACATATTGAATATAAAACTGTTTAGACTTCCTGATAAAGTTGTTTAATTCAATTCAAAGTCTTCAGCAAGAAATGCAGCACATATTAAAAATATTGAATTTGTAAGCAAATACGATGCTTTATTTAATAAAGCAAATTGGCTGATATAAATAATATTTTTTATTAGTCATCCAGCACTCTGTAACATACGCCGCCTTATCGTCAATATAATTACTGTAATTATTTTTTTAATCAACAATGAAACAAAATAACAGGCTGACATACATGTGGTGCAAAGTTGAAATTTGACCTATCATGTGCAGACTGTATGGAAGATAGATTAGTGGCGAACAGATCCAACTCGTAAGCAAGTCAACTTTCACACGCACACACACATAACCCGCACACATTTTATACACTAATTTACTAAGCAAAAAGCATATTCTATTAGGTGTATTACACACCACCTTTCCCTTTCCAACCCTACCCTTCCCGACTTGCTTCTAGACCTTCACCCCTTCAACGTCCCCCCCCCCCCCCCCCCCCCCCCCCCCCCCCCCCCCCCCCCCCCCCCCCCCCCCCCCCCCCCCCCCCCCCCCCCCCCCCCCCCCCCCCCCCCCCCCCCCCCCCCCCCCCCCCCCCCCCCCCCCCCCCCCCCCCCCCCCCCCCCCCCCCCCCCCCCCCCCCCCCCCCCCCCCCCCCCCCCCCCCCCCCCCCCCCCCCCCCCCCCCCCCCCCCCCCCCCCCCCCCCCCCCCCCCCCCCCCCCCCCCCCCCCCCCCCCCCCCCCCCCCCCCCCCCCCTTTTCGGTATTCAGTTTCTAACAAACATATTTCGGAGGGGGGAGGGGATTAATTGTGCATTACTTTTTATTTTTGGTTCAACAACTTCGTGTCTGCCTCAATCCACCCTTCATTCCCATCACCTATCGAGTTATTTTGATATAACATTTTTAGAGCATTCGGAAAAAAAAATGCTCTCTTAATGCCCCTTTTGTCTGTCTTGACTAATATGTCACCTAGATCTCAACAACCATAAGTCCTAGACCCATGATCATATCCTCATTTCTTTGTTCAGCCTTCATCTTTTTCCATTTCGCGATCTGACCCTCAAGGCCGTAAAGGGGCCTATAAATTTTCGATTTTTACTATATAGCTATATTAAACAATGGACACCCTATATCTCAGCACTATAAGTCCCTAGACCCATGATGTATATATCATTTTGTAGGTCTTGGCCTGCCATGTGTACTCAAAGTTTATTTTGCGATAGGACCCTCAGGTCAGCAATCCTAAAAGAGCTACTATAACCCATATATAGTTTATAAGCTAACAAAGGGCTCATTATTTATTTTTGTAACGTTATTCAACTGACTTACTTCCCTTACTTTATAAAGCCATAATCAATGACACTTTGCATTTACAAATTTACAAATATTTACTGAAGTAGCTAAGTACTGAACTAATACGATGCTAACACGTCCGTGTCAGTGGCGCACTGTTTTTTCATTCAGGTCATGCCAGTCTCCATATTTTTTTTTAGACTTGCTCAACACAGCTCAAGATTCTTTTAATATAACCTTTATCATATACTATTCAGTACAGACAGATGTTAGTTAATATTTTTTTTGTAATGGTACATATTCTGAAACAGTTACCATTTGTTTGTAATGCGCCATACATATTTATAATTTCCTTAATCAGGATTTTCCCCAAAACAGCAGCACAAAGAAATTAAAAAAAAAGATTTCACCATATCTAATAGTTTATTGCCTACACTTCAGCGTTGACTGTGTTCTCTTGACCCACTTTGTAGCCTAATGGTAGCGCCGGCCCTCCATAGCATTTTCACATCTTAACTATATTTATACACCATTTTTTAAATTCTAAAATTAGAAATTAGTTCAATATTGCTTTATTCTTCACACATAAATGTATTATATATATATATATATATATATATATATATATATATATATATATATATATATATATAACAATAATCGGTTGACATTCTAATACTACAGCATTCTCTCTTTTTCCGCGGTTAAAACGGCTACAGAATTTACCGCGTTTTGAGAAAGTTTTTTGATGAAATAATCTTGTCTGATTTGAACACCCTTCTTCTAATCGTACTTTAGAAAGTCGAAATCTTTTTAAAGTCACGTGAGTATCAAAAGATATTTAGGTTGTTGTCGTTGTTATTTGCTGTATATTGTACGGAAAAATTTTTTGGTATATTTAGAATTGAAATGACGTATACAATTGATACAGTCGGACGGACACACATGACATGGCATTAGCATATGTGTAGTAGATAGTAAAATAGCAAACCAGACTAAAATTTTATTAAAATTTTTTTTTCCCTCTTTAAACATCATCAAAATAGTAATTAGCTTCATACACCATAAGAAGGTATTTAATTGACTCGAACTTTTTAAAAATAGTGTATTGTCATCGAGAATAAAAAAGTGATCGATATTTCAAATCGATTGGGCTTAGAGAAGCTGGTGATAAGTGATTTCGACTTTCACTAAAAAGATCCGCCTGTCCCGCCAGAGTGACTATAAATAAAACCCAATGGAAATGATTTAATCAACTTTACTAAATAGTAAATAAATGTTTGTAATATAAAAATAAATTGATACATGTTTATATATATATATATATATATATATATATATATATATATATATATATATAATTTACTTGTGAGTAAAACATGAAATGAAATTAGTATAACTTATTGATAAGACGTAGTTCACAAATAAATTTGCATAAATCAGACTTCCGGCAGTGAATCTCAATCTTATTTTAGGCATTGTTATGTAATTTAAATTATTGTATCGTAATGCTAAGAGTATGGCGAAATTTCAAATATTGTGGTTTTAAAATAAAATAGTTTGCTGAAATGTAAAATTCTGGATGTGTTTCTGAAAGTATTCAGGTGTAGGCCTAAAATTGAGGTATTTTGATGTTATTTTAAGTAACGTGATTGTAATTGGATGTATTGTGAAATAAAATGAAGTGCTATTTAGAGAAAAATCCTCTCAGATCTTAACGTATAAACCATGAATAGGGTCACTTGAATAGGGTCACTTGGTGAAGAAATTAGAAAAAAAATTGAATATGTTCCTACTTGAGAAAGTAATCAGGCGGCCAAAGAATTCTTTCAGAAGATGTGTTTGATCAGCTGGCAAAAGAGATTTCCTAGTGTCACTACAAACAAACTGAGAGGGTCTGATGCCACGTTTCACATTCCCCCTACTGTATTTACAAATTGGTCTGACCAGAGACTTACAGGCCAGTATGTGATAGGCCGGTGCTAGGCGAAAGTGTGTGGGGGGGGGGTGTGGATAGGAGGAGTAATTTGGAGGTAAGGTCAGTAAACATATTTAGGTCACTGATCATTTCTAGCTTTTTTAAAAAATCTCCTAGTAATTTGTGTCATATTTAGATCGCCGGTCATTTCAGGGTTTTTATAACCTTTAAGTAACTCGTGTCATATTTAGGTCATTGTGTTTTAAAGGTTTTTATAATCTTTTAGCAGTTCGTGGCATATTTAGGTATCATGGCGCACCGCCGGGCCCTATCATGCCAAGAGGCCTTTTGCGCCTTCTTTTCCCTTTTTAATAGTTAAGAAAAATATATTTAGGCCTGTCGAGAAAAGGATGCTGCAGGCACATTGCTCCGTGTTAAACCATGCATGTGATTTGAGCATTTCAAATGTCTAATTATTTGTAAGGACCAACAAGTCTTTATTGGACTGGGGCCACAGAAATCTCTCTCGGAAGCCCTGTTCATACGACACGACCCTGTAATACCTGGAGGATATAAGTGTCGACAAATCGAGTCATTGGTTTGGGAAGGGGTGGGGTTGGTGTCGGCTAAAGTATCTTAGACACCGATTACTTTTTGAAAAAAAAAAGAAACATTCATTAAGAATTTATATATTCGAACTTACGTCCAAAAGAGTAGGGCTGTAACTGGACAAAGTGATTGATCTACTTTTCAACATAATTGGTCAAGTCTCAGTACTCTACTATTTATCATAATTGGTCAATTCTCAGTACTGTACTATTCATCGCAGTTGCTCAAGTTTAAGTAGGATACAATTCCTCAAGTTCTATTAATCGCTAGCAGTATACCCGGCGTTGCCCGGGACACCTTTATGAATGCATGTTTAGGTGTATTTTTTTTTGTCTTACTTTATCTAGCTCATTTATTGTTAAATGTGAAAATTATCATTGTCTGAAATCAATAGTCCATTGTATTACCTTAATTACAATGGATGTACTATGGTGTGATGTACTATGGTATGATGTACTATGCTATGATGTACTATGGTATGATGTACTATGCTATGATATACTATGGTGTGATGTACTATGGTATGATGTACTATGCTATGATGTACTATGGTATGATGTACTATGCTATGATATACTATGGTGTGATGTACTATACTATGATGTACTATGCTATGATGTACTATGGTATGATGTACTATGCTATGATATACTATGGTGTGATGTACTATGCTATGATGTACTATGCTATGATGTACTATGGTATGATGTACTATGCTATGATATACTATGGTGTGATGTACTATGCTATGGTGTACTATGCTATGATGTACTATGGTATGATGTACTATGCTATGATATACTATGGTGTGATGTACTATGCTATGATGTACTATGCTATGATGTACTATGGTATGATGTACTATGCTATGATATACCATGGTGTGATGTACTATGCTATGATGTACTATGCTATGATGTACTATGGTATGATGTACTATGCTATGATATACTATGGTGTGATGTACTATGCTATGATGTACTATGCTATGATGTACTATGGTATGATGTACTATGCTATGATATACTATGGTGTGATGTACTATGGTATGATGTACTATGGTATGATGTACTATGGTATGTGTGTCGTTAAGATTTGTTGCCGTGCCTGCCATTGCAATGTGTCAAGTTTCAAGATAAAATGTTAATCTGCTATTGAGGGATTGATTGTCAATGTATTCATAATTACAACTCTATTAATCTACGGGCTGGAACTTTGGACGAGTGTTAATATACAAAGTAATGGGGAGGAAGGGGGTGGAGGGGGGCATCTATAGACACGACGAGTAGGTAAAATCTTTAAGTCGTGTATTATGTTTTTTTTATCTATTTTTATTTTTCAGTTTAAGGTGTGTCACAAAATATAACAAAAAAATAATAAATAGCGGGTTGCGAAAGCGTAATAGTTTTAGAACCTATCCACCAAAGAAATTCAAGTAATCACCTAAATAGCCTGCACAGCAGTCAGTGTACCAATGCTGTAAGATGTACCTGTTTGATAGCCTGCACAGCAGTCAGTGTGCCAATGCTGTAAGATGTACCTGTTTGATAGCCTGCACAGCAGTCAGTGTGCCAATGCTGTGAGATGCACCTGTTTGATAGCCTGCACAGCAGTCAGTGTGCCAATGCTGTAAGATGTACCTGTTTGATAGCCTGCACAGTAGTCAGTGCGCAACTAGTGTAAGATGTACTTGTTTAATGTCTGTAAACACAAGGTTAAAGACATTAATGTTTAATCCCACCGAGTCAAAACCTCTACACCTTGTATTCTGCCCTCCAGCTAATCAAAAGAAACCATTCACGGGCATTAATATTGACACAAGAACGGTAATAAACTACAATTTTTATTCAAGGGGAGGTAAAAATGAAAAGCTGCATTTTCTTCAACTTGAATGCTTATTTATCTGTTTACTTCTCTATTTTAAGGATTGAAAAAATAAATCTTACGTTTGTCCAACAGAGACTCAAGTTATACAACTGTTTATTTATTCATTAAACTGAAGCATGTTACGTTTATCATTTTGTATTGGGTCGCTGATAGAGTATAAACACTGACTATTTACGGTGTCTTTATTTACATGTCAAATAGTTTAATGCACCAATAATATGTTTCTCTATTCCATTCATCTGTTCAATATTTGCCTAGACTTGAGAGAAATCTCTCTGTAGGATAATTTAATACAATTTTACAAACTGTTTATTTTTTGTATTTTCATGTCAATATTCTTCATTTTGTTTTGACCCAGTTAAAATAAACACAAGTGGGGCAAGGCTATCACAAGACAGATACTTGTACTTGTATAGACAGACAAGACAGGTACTTGTATAGACAGACTAGACAGGTACTTGTATAGACAGACAAGACAGGTACTTGTATAGACAGACAAGACAGGTACTTGTATAGACAGACAAGACAGGTACTTGTATAGACAAGGCTGTTCGTCAGACAGATGGATAGGAGGTAGGCAAAGACTGTGCGAAAGACAGATAGGTAGGCAGGCATACCTGACTTTCACTTGTACAAGTGTAAGTATTGTTTAAGTATTGTTATCCTACAAATCAAGATTGACTCAAATGATATTTAAGACATTGTACAGAGGTATACATAAGTGCCCAACCGAGGTCTCACTAGTGGTAGTTGGGGGCTATATGATTCTCACTAGTGATAGTTGGGGGCTATATGATTCTCACTAGTGGTAGTTGGGTGCTATATGATTCTCACTAGTGGTAGTTGGGGGGCTATATGATTCTCACTAGCGGTAGTTGGGGGCTATATGATTCTCACCAGTGATAGTTGGGGGCTATATGATTCTCACTAGTGATAGTTGGGGGGCTATATGATTCTCACTAGTGATAGTTGGGGGGCTATATGATTCTCACTAGTGATAGTTGGGGCTATATCATTCTCACTAGTGATAGTTGGGGGGCTATATGATTCTCACTAGTGGTAATTGGGGGGCTATATGATTCTCACTAGTGGTAGTTGGGGGGCTATATGATTCTCACTAGTGGTAGTTGCGGGGCTATATGATTCTCACTAGTGGTAGTTGGGGGGCTATATGATTCTCACTAATGGTAGTTGGGGGGCTATATGATTCTCACTAGCGGTAGGTGGGGGCTATATGATTCTCACTAGTGATAGTTGGGGGCTATATGATTCTCACTAGTGGTAGTTGGGGGCTATATGATTCTCACTAGTGGTAGATGGGGGCTATATGATTCTCACTAGTGATACTTAGGGGCTATATGATTCTCACTAGTGGTAGTTGGGGGCTATATGATTCTCACTAGTGGTAGTTGGGGGCTATATGATTCTCACTAGTGGTAGTTGAGGGCTATATGATTCTCACTAGTGGTAGTTTGGGGCTATATGATTCTCACTAGTGGTAGTTGGGGGCTATATGATTCTCACTAGTGGTAGTTAGGGGCTATATGTTTCTTATTAGAGGTAGTTGGGGGCTATATGATTCTCACTAGTGGTAGTTGGGGGCTATATGATTCTCACTAGTGATAGTTGGGGGCTATATGTTTCTCACTAGTGATAGTTGGGGGGCTATATGATTCTCATTAGTGGTAGTTGGGGGCTTTCTGATTCTCACTAGTGGTAGTTGGGGGCTATATGATTCTCACTAGTGGTAGTTGGGGGCTATATGATTCTCACTAGTGGTAGTTAGGGGCTATATGTTTCTTATTAGAGGTAGTTGGGGGCTATATGATTCTCACTAGTGGTAGTTGGGGGCTATATGATTCTCACTAGTGATAGTTGGGGGCTATATGTTTCTCACTAGTGATAGTTGGGGGGCTATATGATTCTCATTAGTGGTAGTTGGGGGCTATATGTTTCTCACTAGTGATAGTTGGGGGCTATATGTTTCTCACTAGTGGTAGTTGGGGGGGCTATATGATTCTCACTAGTGGTAGTTGGGGGCTATATGTTTCTCACTAGTGATAGTTGGGGGGCTATATGATTCTCACTAGTGGTAGTTGGGGGCTATATGATTCTCACTAGTGATAGTTGGGGGCTATATGTTTCTCACTAGTGATAGTTGGGGGGCTATATGATTCTCACTAGTGATAGTTGGGGGCTATATGTTTCTCACTAGTGATAGTTGGGGGGCTATATGATTCTCACTAGTGAACATATTTCTGTATAGAAAATATTTCTGTATAGAACATATTTCTTTACAGAACATATTTCTGTATAGAACATATTTCTGTATAGAACATATTTATGTATAGAAAATATTTCTGTACAGAACATATATCTGTATAGAACATATTTCTGTACAGAACATATTTCTGTATAGAACATATTTCTGTACAGAACATATTTCTGTATAGAACATATTTCTGTATAGAACATATTTCTGTATAGAACATATTTCTGTATAGAACATATTTATGTATAGAACATATTTCTGTATAGAAAATATTTCTGTATAGAACATATTTCTGTATAGAACATATTTCTCTATAGAACATATTTATGTATAGAACATATTTCTGTATATAACATATTTATGTATAGAACATATTTCTGTATAGAAAATATTTCTGTATAGAACATATTTCTGTACAGAACATATTTCTGTATAGAACATATTTCTGTATAGAACATATTTCTGTATAGATCATATTTCTGTATAGAAAATATTTCTGTACAGAACATATTTCTGTATAGAACATATTTCTGTACAGAACATATTTCTGTATAGAACATATTTCTTTACAGAACATATTTCTGTATAGAACATCTTTCTGTATAGAACATATTTATGTATAGAAAATATTTCTGTACAGAACATATTTCTGTACAGAACATATTTCTGTACAGAACATATTTCTGTATAGAACATATTTCTGTATAGAACATATTTATGTATAGAACATATTTCTGTATAGAACATATTTCTGTATAGAACATATTTCTGTATAGAACATATTTATGTATAGAACATTTTTCTGTACAGAACATATTTCTGTATAGAACATATTTCTCTATAGAACATATTTCTGTACAGAACATATTTCTGTATAGAACATATTTCTGTACAGAACATATTTCTGTATAGAACATATTTCTGTACAGAACATATTTCTTTATAGAACATATTTCTGTATAGAAAATATTTCTGTATAGAACATATTTCTGTATAGAACATATTTCTGTATAGAAAATATTTCTGTACAGAACATATTTCTGTATAGAACATATTTCTGTACAGAACATATTTCTGTATAGAACATATTTCTGTATAGAACATATTTCTGTATAGAAAATATTTCTGTACAGAACATATTTATGTATAGAACATATTTCTGTGCAGAACATATTTCTGTATAGAACATATTTCTGTACAGAACATATTTCTGTATAGAGCATATTTCTTCCTTAAAACTTTCTGTGGACAGCTGCAGCTGATATCTTCCTATATATTCATGAAATGTTAAATAGGGGTCACACGGGTTGAGTGAATAACAACTAAATACCTTAATTTATGATTGACTTGAACAATTTATGAGTCACGCATAGATTTCACAGACATGTGGTACTTCGTTAATTAGTTTGTACCAAGTTCAGTTTACAAGTCCATTGTCTGGAGTACTTGAACTTGTACAATAACCAATAACATTCATTTAAAATACTAACCCCCCCCCCCTTTTTCCTTCCACTAGAAAACGGGAGAAGTAAGAGGTGGGTGAGGGGTGGGGGAGAAGATAGTTTAAATGATCATTTTCGGAGGTTAGGTTTTAAAATAAAAATAATTCACAGGTAGCTCGATGTTACACGTAATGTATTCAATCACAATGCTGGGTCAATGTGACCAACAAAAAAAAACATGACTCATTTACTATATTTTAAAAAAATGCATTAGCCATAATTGAATGTTATAAAATATGGCGGCAAAATAAAGTTTCTCTTTGATCCATGAACATTTTTTTTTAAATTCAGGTATGAAGGTAGAATTTTTGGCTAAAATATATTAAAAAAAAAAAGAAATTTATGTAAAATTTAATTCGCTTGGGGAAATTCTGATTTAAGTGATACATATTCAATGAAGAAAGATAGTTCCCTCCTGTCAGTCTAATATCACTCCGCCGATCTATCCAATCAAGTCTCTACTGGATATTGTAATGTACTTCTCCAAATATTTTTTTTTAATAGCGTGAAAAAAAAAAGGAAATGCGACTTACCGACTTGACGAATCAGTAGTCAGTATTAGCCTCATCTTTGAACGAGAGAAGAAATTCAAATACTTCAAAAACAATAATCATAAAAAACGAAAAGTACAGCAGTCCTTACATTGTTTGGTTCAGTGAGTGGGATATTGAAGGTGGATGATAATATTATATTATGAGCTAGACTCCAACAATATGGTGGTATCCCCCCCCCCCCCCCACGCTGTGTCGTCCGGTGACATGATGTGTGTAGATTTTGTTTTGAAACACGTCGATTCTCAAATTGAAAACTCAAACACATTAATAGATGGTGAATAGATGTTGAAAAGATGGTGAATAGATGGTGAATAGATGGCGAATAGATGGTGAATAGATGGCGAATAAATGGCAAATAGATGGCGAATAGATGGTGAATAGATGGTGAATAGATGGTGAATAGATGGCGAATAGATGGTGAATAGATGGCGAATAGATGGTGAATAGATGGCGAATAGATGGTGAATAGATGGTGAATAGATGGTGAATAGATGGTCAGTAGATGGTCAATAGATGGTCAGTAGATGTGAGCGTAAGAACCAGTGTAGAAGCTTACATTTTAACAGGAAACCCATTCTCACGACAATAAGGAGTAAAGTACCCCATGAAGCCGCCCATTCTCACGACAACAAGGAGTAAAGTACCACATGAAGCCGACCATTCTCACGACAACAAGGAGTAAAGTACCACATGAAGTTGCCCATTCTCACGACAACAAGGAGTAAAGTAACCCATGAAACCGCCCATTCTCACGACAATAAGGAGTAAAGTACCCCATGAAGCCGACCATTCTCACGACAACAAGGAGTAAAGTACCACATGAAGTTGCCCATTCTCACGACAACAAGGAGTAAAGTAACCCATGAAACCGCCCATTCTCACGACTATAAGGACTAAAGTACCCAATGAAGCCGCCCATTCTCACGACAACAAGGACTAAAGTACCCAATGAAGCCGCCCATTCTCACGACAACAAGGACTAAAGTACCCCATGAAACCGCCCATTCTCACGACAACAAGGACTAAAGTACCCCTTGAAGCCGCCCATTCTCACGACCACAAGGACTAAAGTACCCCATGAAGCCGCCCATTCTCACGACAACAAGGACTAAAGTACCCCATGAAGCCGCCCATTCTCACGACAACAAGGATTAAAGTACCCCATGAAGACACCCAATCTCACGACAACAAGGACTAAAGTACCCCATGAAGCCGCCCATTCTCACGACAACAAGGACTAAAGTACCCCATGAAGCCGCCCATTCTCACAACAACAAGGACTAAAGTACCACACGAAGCCGCCCATTCTCACGACAATAAGGACTAAAGTACCCCATGAAGTCGCCCATTCTCACGACAATATGTAGTAAAGTACCCCCCTAATGCCATCCCAGGCTAGCGATAAAATACGCCCCGCCCGGTGCATACGGCGCCATCGTCTCTACTCATGCTACGCAGCTGGTTACCGCACACCTTTTTTCTCAAAATGTTGACACAATCAAAGTCTATGCACCAAAGTTTGAGAACCTAACATAAAGGACACATACAACATCAGTTACCAAATGTTACACACGGTGTGATGTAACTAGGACAGAGACCAAAACAGAAATTCAATTAACGAGGTCAGCCAATCTGTAAGACTCATCAACGCCACACCTATTTTTATCAGAAGTAAATATCAATTTTTAGTATTAAATCAGTAATCATTTAAATTATAACGTACTAAAAGCAGCCACTCTTTGCAAATGGGAAAAGTTCCATTGTGGGGGCACAGAACGCAGAAGACAATATCACGTGAGCGAAAATGAAACATACACGCTCTTATCACGTACCTATATAACTAATAGAATCCCCTTTGAAAAGAAAAATGGCCAACAACATACATCTATTGCCAAGCCTCTTGGAGCTCTTCATGTAATAATAACAATCTTTGCTTAAATCATAGCATCAAATTGATTTTAAAATATTCATCAATCGTTTATAGTCGCAGTGAAACAGTTGTCGATAAAAAGCATTCATCTGAAGTAATTTTATGATCTACTTCTGGACTTTTCATGATGAATGTTGGTATAAACTGTGATCTATCTTTAGAACTACTAGTCAAAACATACTTAACTGCATCCAGAATTTAAATTAAAAAATAACTATTTTTTAGTACTTTCCATTCGCTTAGAATTTCCATTTCCCTTTGTTTCTAGCTTTTGTTTGTTTCACTTCTCTTTGTTCCTAGCTTTTGTTTGTTTCATTTCTCTTTGATTCTAGCTTTTGTTTGTTTCATTTCCCTTTGTTTCCAGCTTTGTTTGTACCAACGAAATGTGACAATTGTTACAGGGTCTTGTTTGCTGTATCCAGTGACAAGTTCAACACACAATGACCAGATCGAACTGTGTCTGACCAACTGTTTGTTTGACTGCAAGTGAGACAGCGTGTACAAACTGGGTCAGAACGTGTGTGCGTGTGTGTGGGGAACGGGGGGGTGGGAGGGTGTGTTTACTTATCAGTTACATCTGTGTTTTGTACCAAATAAAAAAATTCTATTACATAAACAGACTGGCCGGCTATCGCATGAACACACAATCTGAAGTGTAACCTAGACACAACCAAGAAGAGAAGTTGTTGAGTTCGTTTGTTTTTTCATTTAGGGAAGGGGTGAGGGGTGGGTTGTGTCTTGGCCTAAATCAACTTAGTTGGCGAAAACGCATTCTTATGAGTAATCAATATTGGTAATCATTAAATTAGCGTGTATGTTAGTCTGATGTATCTATACAAACGCGTAAACAGAATGGAAAGTTTAACTAGTTTATCATGATCTATATCATGAGATATCACATCACTAGTTACTGGCTCATTCACATTCACATCACTATTTACTGAGTCATTCACATTCACATCACTATTTACTGGCTCATTCACATTCACATCACTATTTACTGGCTCATTCACATCACTATTTACTGGGTCATTCACATACACATCACTATTTACTGGGTTATTCACATCACTATTTACTGGGTCATTCACTACACTATTTACTGGGTCATTCAACTCACTGTTTACTGGGTAATTCACATCACTATTTACTGGGTCATCTCTTGCCAGGTGGGGCCCGAAGTTGTAGCCTAGTTCGCCTATTTAAAAAAAAACCGTCTCTGGATCACGTGAACAAAACTATTCCAGTCCTATTGATGACTATATAAACTTTCATTAAACAAAACTATTCCAGTCCTATTGATGACTATATAATCTTTCATTAAACAAAACTATTCCAGTCCTATTGATGACTATATAAACTTTCATTGAACAAAACTATTCCAGTCCTATTGATGACTATATAAACTTTCATTGAACAAAACTATTCCAGTTCTATTGATGACTATATAAACGTTCATTGAACAAAACTATTCCACTCGTATTGATGACTATATAAACTTTTATTTGAAATATTTAGCTGACGTCAAAGAACAATAGCATCTCATTGTTCTACAACATTTAAATTTTGTTTAAAAAAAAAAATTCACCACAAAACAAAAGCGAACAAAACAAAAATTATGATAAATTGAAACAGACAGACGGGAGATAACTGGGACAGACAATGAGGCTGCCATGAGAGTTATCGTTCATTATAGTCTTGAACTCAACATGAGCAATGTTAGAAGACAAAAAGAGAGATAGATAGATAGATCGATAAATAGATAGATAGATAGATAGATAGATAGATAGATAGATAGATAGATAGATAGACAGATAGATAGACAGATAGATAGATAGATAGATTAAATATTTCGCATAGACTGAAGCAAACAATGTCGGTGAAGAAAGGGAAACAATTCACTTAAACTTTTTCCAAGAAACCTGTTCGATTTTCTACCTAGTATATGAATAAACTGTAGGCAAAAATCAAAACAAAAGAGTGTGAAACAAATTTTTATCGATCGTTGCTTCAAGAGTTTGACCAGAAGTTTAGTATTACAGCTCAATTAATTAATTCAAATAACAAACAAAAGGTTTTACCCCTTGTTAGTGTAGCGACTGAACATACACACAGACTCAATTTTCTTGACTACTCTGACCGACATTCAATTAATAAAACAAAAAATCACGTCATCAAAATGTGGGTCTTGCATTGGCCTTGACATTGAAACCTTTCCTGGAAATTCTAAGCTCGTGTTTCAAAGAAAAATATCTTTCTGAACATTTTTCTTTCTATTCCTTTTATCCATGATCATAAGGAGTAGTCTCGTCAAGTGAGCCTGATTCAAGATATGATAAAGGGCCCATTCTTACGTGTTTGTTGGCATACATTTTGGGAGCCCTAAACAAAATTTAATTTGGGGCCTCGGACAAAAAACGAGACAAATGTACCACCCGACAAATATTGCCCCCTTTTGATATATATATATATTTAATTAAGCCCCCCCCCCTCCTTCTGTAAGTTGTTTAAGCCCCGGGGTCAAACTTTGTCGCGCTGTGACAATAAAAATTCCTACAGTTTCTGATTTTGAGTTATGACTGTATACTTGTTACTGAGGTATGACTGTATACTTGTTACTGAGGTATGATTGTATACTTGTTACTGAGGTATGTGTGTATGTCATTAAAGAAACGGTTTAATAGTACAGGTATACTAATGAATTATATAACGAAAATAGTGAAGTTAAAAACATATTTAAAAAAGAATAAAAATTCTTCAGGGAGAGAGTCCATGTGGTCCGCAAGTCTAACAAGTTCACAATGTTTAGTGAGTCCATGTGGTCAGCAAGTCTAATAAGTACACAATGTTTAGTGAGTCCATGTGGTCAGCAAGTCTAACAAGGTCACAATGTTTAGTGAGTCCATGTGGTCAGCAATTCTAACAAGGTCACAATGTTTAGTGAGTCCATGTGGTCAGCAAGTCTAACAAGGTCACAATGTTTAGTGAGTCCATGTGGTCAGCAAGTCTAACAAGTTCACAATGTTTAGGGAGTGAGTCCATGCACAGTCAGCAAGTCGATTTAGGTTAGGCGTATTGTTCGTTAGTCACTAGAAATTAGGGGTGGGGTGTGATATTCTGTTGCTCTATAATCAAATTAAGTCCTGACCTAATCCAATTATTACATGGCTTGGTCCAGTCTACTTCCTGTCTGTGTCGGCCTAAATTTATGTCACTCTTTAAGAGGGTTAATTTGATCAAAGCTGCGTGTGTGTTGCAAACTGTTAGATGTCAGAGATAATCTTTGTTGGCATGTTTTTTTTACAACACAAATTGTTAATGAAACATAAAAACGAAATGTACTTAAAGTTTGTCGTTTGAATTGTTATTAAATATCTAACAAATGGATGGAATAACTGAACTTTTTTATCTCTCTCGCTCTCTCACTCTCTCTCTCTCTCTCTCTCTCCATATATATATATATATATATATATATATATATATATATATATATATATATATATATATATATATATACCTCTCTCTTTTCCTTATTTACTTTCTTAAAGACACGCACACACACACACATACACAAACTTGTACAGCTTAATAAACCGGCGGTGTACAAGTTTGAAATTTAGACCAGTTATTCAATAGCTTAACACTCGTTTGTTCTATAACTGTCTAGTCCTGGTCTGTCTAGTCCTGGTCTGTCGTCCTGGTCTGTTCTTCACCAACTAATACTGAAAATCGTATGTCCCTTATAAAACCAAAGATGTTTTACAATACAAGTACATTGATTGGTTTTAATAAACTTTGTTATCATAAAACTACTTAGTTACTAGCAAGATTATATTACCTACAGCTATTGCTCAGATCAACAAATATGGCCTTATCTCATTCACTCATTTATCTTCTGCTGAGAATAGTGCAGTTGTGGGTGTAGAACGAGACAAATCAGAATTTGATTACCTTATGATTATGTATAGTGTTAGAGTAACATCAGCATAGAAAATGATCCAATCGACAGTCGAGATTAAATCACTCAAGTATATAAAAAAATATGCTAAACTGCATACATGTACTATTATTACAATCCCATTGGTTAACATAATTCACGTGGGAGTTCTCTCAGCCATCTTTATTGCATGTTTCATGAAATCTCTTTCAAGCACCCTCAGCATTTATTTGATGCAGTTTGTCAATTATAACTAAAAATGGAATCTGATTATATGTTTCCTTTTTTTACTACATGGAGTTTATTTTCTAGACAATATGGAAAAAGCCTTTATCCATAAAAATGTTTATATGGTTTCTTAGAGAGAAAGATTGTGAACTGATATACCATGATTGTGAAATGAAACACCATGATAGTCAATGGCTACTTCATGATAATTAACAGACACACCATGTGAGTCAACCAATATACCATGGAAGTCAACTGCTACGCCATAATAATGATCCGATACATCATGATAAAGATCCAAAACACTATGATATTGATGATCTTTAGCTTATACACCAAGGTAATCAAAATGATATTCATGATATTCCACTGATACACCATGATATTCAACTGATACACCATGATATTTCACTGATACACCATGATATTTCACTGATACACCATGATATTCAACCGATAAACAGATACAACATGATATTCAACTGATGCACCATGGTATTTCACTGATACACCATGATATTCAACCGATAAACAGATACACCATGACATTCAACTGATACATCATGATATTCCACTGATACACCATGATATTCAACTGATACGTCATGAGATTCAACTGATACACCATGATATTCAACTGATACACCATTATAATCCACTTATACACCATGATATCCAACTGATACACCATGATATTTCACTTATACACCATGATATTCCACTGATACACCATGATATTCAACTGATACGTCATGAAATTCAACTGATTCACCATGAAATTCAACTGATACACCATGATATTCAACTGATACACCATGATATTCCGCTGATACACATGATATTCAATTGATACACCATGATATTTCACTTATACACCATGATATTCCACTGATACACCATGATATTCAACTGATACGTCATGAGATTCAACTGATACACCATGATATTCAACTGATACACCATGATAATCCACTGATACACCATGATATTCAACTTATACACCATGATATTTCTCTTATACACCATGATATTCCAATGATACACCATAATATTCAACTGATACACCATGATATTTCACTGATACACCATGATATTCAACTGATAAACAGATACACCATGACATTCAACTGATGCACCATGATATTCCACTGATACACCATGATATTGAACTGATACACCATGATATTCAACTGATACACCATGATATTCCACTGATGCGCCATGATATTCAACTGATACACCATGATATTCCACTGATACACCATGACATTCAGCTGATACACATGATATTCCACTGATACACCATGATATTCAACTGATACACCATGATATTCAACTGATACACCATGATATTCCACTGATGCGCCATGATATTCAACTGATACACCATGATATTCAACCTATACTCCAGTCTCCTCTAAGTATCCTACCAAATTGCGAAGTTTAGCTACTGGTAGTCTATCGTTAGTGATATCCCTTTTTAGAGCGGTTTGTCTGTCTGTCATCACCCTAGATCTCAACAACCATAAGTCCTAGACCCATGATGTATATATCATTTTGTAGGTCTTGGCCTGCCAAGAAATGGCTTAGTACCGTTTTTTGCTATATAAGCTATATTAATAAAGAGCGCCTATATCTCAACAACCATAAGTCCTAGACCCATGATGTATATATCATTTTGTAGGTCTTGGCCTGCCAAGAAATGGCTTAGTACCGTTTTTTGCTATATAAGCTATATTAATAAAGAGCGCCTATATCTCAACAACCATAAGTCCTAGACCCATGATGTATATATCATTTTGTAGGTCTTGGCCTGCCAAGAAATGGCTTAGTACCGTTTTTTGCTATATAAGCTATATTAATAAAGAGCGCCTATATCTCAACAACCATAAGTCCTAGACCCATGATGTATATATCATTTTGTAGGTCTTGGCCTGCCAAGTGTACATCAAAAGTCCATTTCGCAATAGGACCTCTGAGGGCCGGGCTTCAGGGCTCCTAAGGGGCTTATATATTATATATACACCTTGTACGTTCAATAACCCATTCATTTGGTGCGAAATACTGCAGCACGTAGTTTCACCAAGATTTATTAAGAAACTCATCAAATGAAATAGTAAGCTTGTGTTCTGAGTTTAATTGAAAGTATCAGAGCTATGCAACAATTGACGGAGTTTTCGGACGATTAAATGACTACAATTTCGAATGTTTTCAATTATGAGTCCTATTTCAGCAACCACAAACCACTTGTAGTTAGATTTAAGAGAAAATATTTTTTTTTCAAATATAAAGAAACGTCTTTATAATATTTTTTTTTACAGATATATGCATTACACAATTGAATTTATAAACATTTCCAAAATTTACAAATATTTACTGAAAGCTAACAAACTTACTGATACATAACATGAAAATGCGCTAACACGTCCTGTGTCCAGAATGGAACAGGCTTAATTGCTTGTTTTTTTAGTTTATTTTTATAAAACAAAATTTCGCATGTACAGCATTCACAGATACAACATTGGCATATATAACATTCACATATACAACATTCGCCTGCAGTTTTCACACCATTTTTTAAACTTATGAGCCAAAGTTCCTAAACAGAAGACACATCTACGATCATTTCTCTCATTCTATCTGTTGATGCTCTAATTAAACCATCGAACAAAAAATGCATTAACACTAAGTCGGGCGTTTTCTTCTAATGACATAAAATGTTTTCTTGCTTCCATTCGAAATCGAGAAGAAGAGCTCATTTAACAGAATCAAACCAATGAACTGACACAATTAAAACATCAAATTAAATTACGTTGTTCTGTGGCACTCTTGGTTGGTCATTTAGCCTACAGTAGAATGAATACATTAGCCTTAAGGCGTACATCATTATAATTTCAAGCATCAAAGTCTTTGATCCAATGGATCTATTGATAAACAATGATTCATTAACGATTGTACTAAGTGAGCCATGAGGTGTAGTACTCCATTGAGAGGCTCCATTAGAGGCTCCATTAAGAGGCTACATTGAGAGGTTCCATTGAGAGTTCCATTGAGAGGCTCCATTGAGAGGTTCCATTGAGAGGCTCCATTGAGAGGTTCCATTGAGAGACTACATTGAGAGGTTCCATTGAGAGGTTCCATTGAGAGGTTCCATTGAGAGGTTCCATTGATAGGCTCCATTGAGAGGTTCCATTGAGAGGTTCCATTGAGAGGTTCCATTGAGAGGCTACATTGAGAGACTACATTGAGAGACTACATTGAGAGACTACATTGAGAGTTTCCATTGAGAGACTCCATTGAGAGACTACATTGAGAGACTACATTGAGAGACTACATTGAGAGACTACATTGAGAGGCTCCATTGAGAGTCCATTGAGAGGTTCCATTGAGAGGTTCCATTGAGAGGTTCCATTGAGAGGCTCCATTGAGAGACTACATTGAGAGGTTCCATTGAGAGGCTCCATTGAGAGACTTCATTGAGAGGTTCCATTGAGAGGCTCCATTGAGAGGCTCCATTGAGAGTCCATTGAGAGACTCCATTGAGATGTTCCATTGAGAGGTTCCATTGAGAGGTTCCATTAAGAGGTTCCATTGAGAGGTTCCATTGAGAGACTACATTGAGAGACTACATTGAGAGGTTCCATTGAAAGGTTCCATTTAGAGGTTCCATTGAGAGACTACATTGAGAGGTTCCATTGAGAGACTACATTGAGAGGTTCCATTGAGAGGTTCCATTGAGAGGTTCCAGTGAGAGGCTACATTGAGAGACTACATTGAGAGACTACATTGAGAGACTACATTGAGAGGTTCCATTGAGAGACTACATTGAGAGACTACATTGAGAGGTTCCATTGAGAGGTTCCATTGAGAGGTTCCATTGAGAGGCTCCGTTGAGAGACTACATTGGGAGGTTCCATTGAGAGGTTCCAATGAGAGGTTCCATTGAGAGGCTCCATTGAGAGGTTCCATTGAGAGATTACATTGAGAGACTTCATTGAGAGGTTCCATTGAGAGGCTCCATTGAGAGGTTCCATTGAGAGGCTCCATTGAGAGTCCATTGAGAGACTCCATTGAGAGGTTCCATTAGAGGCTCCATTGAGAGACTCCATTGACAGGTTCCATTGAGAGGCTCCATTGAGAGGTTCCATTGAGAGGTTCCATTGAGAGGTTCAATTGAGAGGTTCCATTGAGAGTTTCCATTGAGAGGTTTTATTGAGAGGCTCCATTGAGAGGCTCCACTGAGAGACTCCATTGAGAGACTCCATTGAGAGACTCCACTAAGAGGCTCCACTGAGAGACTCCATTGAGAGGCTCCACTGAGAGACTCCACTGAAAGACTCCATTGAGAGACTCCATTGAGAGACTCCATTGAGAGACTCCATTGATAGACTCCATTTACTAATGTTAACTTCAAGAAACCTGTACTCTACAGTACACCCAGTACTGTTACATGTACTATGACAGTACTGGATCCTCATGTGGCACTAAGCGCTAGTTTAACTAGTGTGAGGAGTATTCGTAATTGTACTATTAATTGGGTTGTCATAAAATAGACGCGATACCATTATTTAGATACTTTTTTCACTTGGCTATCAACATTTGGCAACAATCCATTAATCTATGGCAAAAAATGATTTTAATAAGTGTGAAATATAAACATACATAGGTTAATTATTGGCCCGAACATAAATTCCTTTAACTGTGAGCTTTCGTCTAATACTGTATGAAGTTCAAGTTTTCCCTTTTTAAGTTATAATAAAATTGTAAGTATTGTTTTATTAAGAATATAAACATTAACTTTTTTTAAAATTTGAGTCAATGTTTCTTAGCAGGCATTTCGGTTTGTTTAAAAATGAGAAAAAATTTTGGTTAGGCTCAAACGGATTGAAAATATTATATATTAATAAAGTTTGGTAAGAAATAGTTCACTTGGATAAAAATTGATAGTTGAAAATTAACAGAATTGAAAAGTCCCTTTCACATAAGGCGTCAGACATACAACATCCAGTACTTAAGCCTTATGAGCACTCCAATTATTATATAGATCAGCAGTCTATGAGAGCCTCAATTCGATATAGTCTATAGTAAAAAATTAGAATACGCGCGCCACCTTAGTCGATTTGATGACATTAAGTGAATACAAATAAAATACAAATATATAAGAAACTGATTGAGTAGAAAGCGAAGTAAATTCACAGCAGCTTTTAGGGACGCTTTTGGTAATCATATTTCATTGGACCAGAAATGGTTTTATTATACGTAACATTTGGTTTTTTTTTTATTCTATTCAAGTTGACATTTTAATTATCAATTGATAGATCGATTGATGTAAAAATATATTAAATAATGCTAAGATTTACTTAGATTTATATAGATCTATTTATATTATTGATCTCAATATATATATATATATATATATATATATATATATATATATATATATACTTATAAGACGCATTCGTTGTCTGTCTGTCTGTCTGTCTGTCTGTCTGTTCCCTTATAACTCAAGATCCAGATAACCAAATAATGTGAAATTTGTTACACATACACATAATTACATGGGGAAGGTTATAGGACAGGTTTCGTTTCATATCGATGGGTAGTTTTAATTGTAATTAATTTTTTTTTATTTTAGTATTTTACTATATTAAAGTAATCTCGACGGCGCCATAAATAAAATTCCTCTGTGACGTCATTTCCCTATGATTGAATAGAACTTGCGCGCTGGTGCTGTATTGTGCTTTTGTGATGCAAAGAATTGTTGATGTTTTTTCATGCTCTCTGATGTGTACAGTTTGAGGAAGGTAAAGGAATGAAGAAGGATTTTAGAAGAAGTGTGAAACCATAATAATAAGTATATATATATATATATATATATATATATATATATATAGAGAGAGAGAGAGAGAGAGAGAGGGGGAGGGAGAGAGAGATAAAGAGAGAGAGAGGGGGCAGGGGGAGAGAGAGGTAAGGAGGGTAGGAGGGGAGGGCGGGAGGGGAAGAGAGGAGGGAGGGGGTGAACAGGGGGAGAAAAGGAGGGGGAGAGAGGGAGATGGGAGAGGGAGTAGGGGGAGAGGGAGCAGGGGAGAGGCAGAGAGAAAGGAAGGGAGGGAGAGAGGGAGGGGAGAGATAAAAAGTGAGGGGGCAGGGAGGGAGAGAGAGGGAATGAGGGAGGGAGGAAGGGGGAGAGAGGGGGAGGGAGAGAGAGATGTGGAAAGGGGGAGGGAGGGAGAAAGGAGGGGGAGAGGGGTTAGGAAGGGAGAGAGAGGAAAGGGAAGAAGAGAGGGAGAGGATGGGAGAAATGGGAGGAAGAGATAAAGAGAAAGAGGGGGGTAGGGAGGGAGAGAGAGGGAAGGAGGAGGGAGGAGGATGGACGGGGGGAGAGAGGGAGAGGGGAGAGAGAGGGAGATGGGAGAGGGACGGGAGAGATTTGAGAGAGGGAGAGGGAGGGAGAAAGGGAGGGAGGGGGACGGAGGGAGAGAGATTTAAAAGAAGCTTTTCTGTTTACCTTCTGTTTTCTCCCTACCCCCTCTCCCCTTCCTCTCTCTCCCCTCCCTCCCTCCCCCTCGCCCTCTCTCCCTTTCCCTCCATCCCTCTCCCTCCCTCTCCTCCTTCTCTCCCATCTCTCTCCGTCCATCTCCCCTCTCCCCCTCCTTCTCTCTCCCCGTCCATCCTCCCTCCCTCCTCCTTCCCTCTCTCTCCCTCCCTGCCCCCTCGTTCTCTTTATCTCTTCCTCCCATTTCTTCCAACCTCTCCCTCTCTCCTTCCCTCCCCTCTCTCCCTCCCCTCTCTCCCTCCTTTCTCCCTCCCTCCCGTTTCCACCTCTCTCTCTCTCCCTCCCTCTCTCCCTTCCTCCCTCCCTCATTCCCTCTCTCTCTCCTCCCTGCCCCCTCACTCTTTATCTCTCTCCCTCCCTCTCTCCCACCCTCTCTCTCCCTCTCTCCCCTCTCTCCCTCTCTCCCCTCTCTCCCTCCCTTCCTTTCTGTCTCCCTCTCCCTCTCCCATCTCCCTCTCCCCCTGCTCCCTCTCCCATCTCCCTCTCTCCCCCTCCTTTTCTCCCCCCTGTCCATCCCCCTCCCTCCCTCTCTCCCCCTCCCTCCCTACCCTCCTTTCCTCTATCTCCCCCTGCCCCCTCTCTCTCTTTATCTCTCTCTCCTCCCTCCTCTCTCTCTCTCTCTCTCTCTCTCTCTCTCTCTATATATATATATATATATATATATATATATATATATATATATATACTTATTATTATGGCTTCACACTTCTTCTAAAATCCTTCTTCATTCCTTTACCTTCCTCAAACTGTACAAATCAGAGAGCATGAAAAAACATCTTTGCCTCACAAAAGCACAATACAGCACCAGCGCGCAAGTTCTATTCGATCATAGGGAAATGACGTCACAGAGGAATTTTATTTATGGCGCGGTCGAGATTACTTTAATATAGTAAAATACTAAAATAAAAAAAAATAATTACAATTAAACTACCCATCGATATGAAACGAAACCTGTCCTATAACCTTCCCCATGTAATTATGTGTATGTGTAACAAATTTCACATTATTTGGTTATCTGGATCTTGAGTTATAACGGAACAGACAGACAGACAGACAGACAGACAACAAATGCGTCTTATAAGTATAGAGATAAATCAAATCACGAAATTAATATTGTCTAAAGTGAGATAATGAGCTGACGTCATGAATCACATGACATGACGCGGTGAATGAGACAACCTGCGCTAGATCACTCAAGGAATGGAATCTGTACAATAACGAGCTGGCGTGAGACGTGACCAGAATACAAACTGTCCAGGTCGGGTAAGGGCAGACGATAGTGACGACATGCACGAACATCCGATGAGCACTGTTTTAGATGTGCTATAGCGATAGCACTGCGGATGAGGAGCACATTGTTTGTGGATGATGTCGATAATACTGGTGATAAACACATCTGTGGTTGCAACCACATTGAGACTATGATTAAAATTTATTTCGATGTTGTTTACATTATTTAATATTAAGTTGGCCCATTGTTTGTCATAATAAATTCATAATATGAGAGCTTATTATCGCCATTAGTTATTTAAAAAGAATTTTTTTTTTGAAAATAGGCCTATTTATCCTTAGAGTAGAGTATCTTCACTCGTATAAGATAAAAGTAACGGTTTAGAACAACAGTAACGGTTTAGAACAAGAATAACGGTTTAGAACAACAGTAACGGTTTAGATCGACAGTAACGGTTTAGAACGACAGTAACGGTTTAGAACAACAGTAAGGGTTTGGAAGAACAGTAACGATTTAAGAGATAGCAATGGTTTAGACCAAAGTGTCGGTTTCGGACTATTGCAGAGCGTTAGAACAAAAGTAACGGTTTGATGCAATTATAACGGTTTAGAACAAAAGTAACGGTTTGATGCAATAATATCGGCTTAGAACAATAGTAACGGTTTAATGCAATTATAACGGTTTAGAACAACAGTAACGTTTAAAATAACCAGAAACAGCTTTTAAACGTCCTTGGCACGAGCAGAGAAGGGCTCGAAGTCCTTTCTTCCGATTGGTTGAAAACAAAATACTTCCTGGTACTCTGTAGGAGCTCCACATGTTCTAATTCTAATTAGAATTGTCTATTGAATTCCAACTGTTTTAGTGTTATAAAAAAAAAAGTAAAAAAAAAACCAAGGCTTTGTTGATATCACCATGGCAACCGAGAGTCGCTTCAAAATGACGTCTCCACTGATCTCTCCGCTGCTATTTTTGGCAATGAAATAATTCAAGTGACGTTAAGGTATTATTATTTTCAACGTAAATAGAATAGATTTGGTAAGCTTAGATAGCCACCAGCAGGTGCAGAGACGGGGTGAAATTGGCTAGGAATGACGGAAAGGACACAGTAAACATGTACAATGTCAGTGTCGAATTGATACTGAAATGTGTTATCTTTAATCATTGAAAAATTGATTTAGTCTGAGTTCAGGTCACTGTCATCAAAGTTTAGGTCACTGCCATCAAAGTTTAGTTCCCTGTCATCAAAGTTTTAGGTCCCTGCCATCAATGTTTATGTCACTGTCATCAAAGTTTAGTTCCCTGTCATCAAAGTTTTAGGTCCCTGCCATCAATGTTTATGTCACTGTCATCAAAGTTTAGTTCCCTGTCATCAAAGTTTTAGGTCCCTGCCATCAATGTTTATGTCACTGTCATCAAAGTTTAGTTCCCTGTCATCAAAGTTTTAGGTCCCTGCCATCAATGTTTATGTCACTGTCATCAAAGTTTAGGTCACTGCCATCAAAGTTTAGGCAGCCCCGTTGCGTGAAAATTCTACAGCAGGGGCCAGACAATAGCAGGAGGGGCCAGGTAATACATTTTACTAAGTAGAGCAAATAAGCAGGGGGGGCAGACAAAACACAGGGGGGCCGGCCCCCTTGCCCCCCCCGCACGCTACGGGCCTGAGTTTAGGTCACTGCTATCAAGGTTTAGATGATTATTTTTTATCTTTTTTTAAATTTATTTCCATGAACCCCAACCCCCCAACTTGTGTTATTCCGTTCAAGTATTTTATATGTATTAGGGTTTGAATGTGTGCGTGCGTGTGTTTTAATGTGTTTGTACTTGTGTAATTTGATATCAGGGCCGGATTAACCATTAGCCGAATATGCTATAGCCATACCCCCCCCCCTTCCCCCACACCCTAAACAAATCGGTCCTCGTTTTTCAAGACTGTTAGGATTCTGTGTAAATAGCTCACCCCTGACATTATACACAAAATACAAGGAATATGTATAACTCTGGAATCTTCTGGAAACACTTCACATCTGATACCTTTTGTCTAATGTCTTAGGCCTTGATATTTATGGGTATATTTGTGTGTATATGAAGTTATATATACTCTATATTTGTGTATATATGTAGTTATATATACTGTATATTTGTGTATATATGTAGTTATATATACTGTACATTTGTGTGTATATGAAGTTATATATACTGTATATTTGTGTGTATGAGTAATTATCTGTACTGTATATTTGTGTGAATATGTAGTTATATGCACAGTGCATTTGTATGTGTTTGTGTAGTTATAAGCACTGTATATTTGTGTGTATGGGTTATATGTATTGTATATATTTGAATGTAATCTTGTGTCATGAACTTTTTTATTATCGTTTTTTTTCCCCACAACAGCTCAAATCAATGTGTCACCTTCAAATAATTCTATCTTGTTTATAACAAAAGATATACAAGAAAACAACTGTCCGTTCTCATTATTCATAATTCGTCAAGTTGGGTTTATTTCCCATCTGCAAACATTGCTAAACTAATTTGAAGACAGTCAAGCAACTGAATTATATTAAAATAACAGAATCCAATCAAATAGCTCCATTCCTTCGTGTAAACCTGGAGTAAGGCAGGGCAAATAAACAAGACCTACACCCAGTTTACATCTCAGATGTAAGTTCACTGAGCAACACAAAACAAAAAATACAGCTGAAGATGATAACTAGATTAAACAACCAGATTGAATTGATAATCTTTAAGTATGCGTACTAGCTGCAGTGGCGCAACCAGCAAAAAATGCTTGGGGAAGGGGGGGGGGCTCACATTATGAAAAAAGACGGTTTGACAGTTTGACGGTTTGACAGTTTGACGGTTTGACAGTTTGACGGTTTGACAGTTTGACAGTTTGACAGTTTGACAGTCTTTTTTGTAACTTTATAACATTAATTATGTATTGATGATTTGGCCTGAGGGGGGGGGGTTGCGCCACTGACTAGCTGTAACGATGGTAGTAGCTAAGAAACATTGTTTTTTTTTTTAATTTCTGTGCTAAATACTGATATAAATAACTTACATAAATACTGTTATGAAAATAGCTCACACAAAAACCGTTATAAAATAGCTAAAATAAAAACCGTTCTAAACTGGCTAATACAAATACGTTATTTAGAATAATTCACACAAATACCGTTATAAACTAGCCAACTCATTCCTTCTTTCTGTTCAGAATAAAGAAACTAGAACAATTTTTTTTTGAAAACTTGATACTAATCACTATTACCAAGTTTGTAAGTATGCATACCGCTATTCTTGTTGACCCTAACCAAACTTTGGGGAAAAAATTGCTTTATTCGCATTCTTTTTCATCTCCATTATCTTCATATGAAATTATTTACGAGCGCTAAGACACAATTATAAAAACCAATGAATTAATTTGATCGAATTTATGAAAGTACAATAGAGTTGTTCATCTGTTTATTATCTGGTATGTCTATATTGTCAAACAAAGATAAAAACAAAAACAGAGAAACATGGTATTGTGGGAAATCGAATTGAAGACAGATAATTTATGTTTGAGTGCATGTAATTGTGTGAGTGAGTGAGTGTGTGTGTGTGAATGAGTTAGTGCAAGACTCCCTACAAAACGTTATTTCCTATTCTCCGTCCGTCCCCGCCTTTATTCGCGTACGTACAGAGATATACCATCTGCTTAAACTGTCTATTTAAATACATGACAATGTATTATGTAAACGTCAATACGATGAGGTCTTCCTTGTTGACTTACTAGTCTAAATCTGATTGGCCGAACTGTTCCTCCCACCTCCCACATCACCCCATGTTTGAGACATAAAACATATATAAATATAAATATAACAAAGAGTGGTAAAGTTTTAAATGATTTCAACAGAAATATTTTATCATAATAATAATTGTGAGATAAATTAAGCAATATTAAATTAGTTTATTTTATTAGTCCTATAACTGTACAAAAAGACGTTGTCATATATTGAATCATGTAAAGATGTCATATATTGAAGCATGTAAAAATGTCATATATTGAATCATGTAAAGATGTCATATACTGAAGCATGTAAAGATGTCATATATTGAAGCATGTAAAGATGTCATATATTGAAGTATGTAAAGATGTCATATATTGAATCATGTATAGATGTCATATATTGAATCATGTAAAGATGTCATATATTGAAGCATGTAAAGTTATCATATAATGAAGCATGTAAAGTTGTCATATATTGAAGTATGTAAAGTTGCCATATATTGAAGTATGTAAAGATGTCATATATTAAAAAATGCTGTGGGCTCAGGTGTCAGTTTTATTGAGATTATTTAAAGTAGAATACTTTAATTTCTTGCATTTATCGACAAACATGATCAATGAATGTATGCATGTATGTATGTATGACTGTATGTATGTCTGTATGTATATATGTATGTATGTATGTTTGTATGTATGTATATATGTATGGCTGTATGTATGCATGGCTGTATGTATGCATGGCTATGTGTGTATGTATTTATGTATGCATGCATACTTGTACGTATGTGTGTATTATTTGTGTATATGTATGTAAGTATTTATGTGTGTGTGTGTAATTTACTGTAATACACATTTTGGTGCGCATTTGTATTTCTCTCATTCGAAGAACCAATGCATTCTATAAATAGAATAATCCTAGTTAATGCGTACAGTGTTCTGATTGGTCTTCCAATGAGATAAAATGATTAGAATGATTTGGATACATCAGTATTAGTGTAGATATTAGTTTAGGCTTAAGGGTGAAATATTGATAGACCAGTTGACTATCATAGTAGTTAGATACAATAGACTTATTAATAGTTTAAGAAAATCTCTATTCTTTAAATAAGTGAATTTTATTAAATAGTTTTATGTTATGAGTTGCACAGAGTTTGCTATTTCCTAAAATGTAATAGTGAATTTGAATATGTAAAGTAAAATTTGATCAGCATGAAAAACTAACGTACCAATTGGCGAGCCTACCAAAAAATATATATGATCTGGGAAGTTGTTATAGCCTGCCCTAAAGGTAATCCATGCAGCCTTCTAACAAGCTGCCGAATTTATTTATCTGGCATATATTGGCAGTTTTTGGTATGTATTGGATATTGGTATGTATTGGTATTTATTGGTATTTAATGGCATGTATTGGTATGTAATGGCATGTATTGATATGTATTGGTATGTAATGGTATGTATTGGTATGTAATGGCATGTATTGATATGTATTGGTATGTAATGGCATGTATTGGGATCTATTGGTATGTAATGGTATGTATTGGTATTTAATGGCATGTATTGGTATGTATTGGTATGTATTGGTATGTAATGGCATGTATTGGTATGTATTGGGATGTAATGGCATGTAATGGCATGTATTGGTATGTAATGGCATGTTTTGACATATAATGGAGAACACCTTCGTTGGTCCAAACGTTTCACGAAAGAGATGTCTATATTCTTCGGTTTATTTGATATTTTTTCTTCCATACACCAACCAAGAAAATATTTTCTTACATTTTTAAGATGCCAAAATCGTGTCTCCCTCTTAACTGTCAAGTCAAGCCTCCCCCCCCCCCTTTTTTTCTCACATACCCCCTGACCTCTAGAGACACCGTATCCTCCTCCCATACTTTAAATTCTAATGTGCATGTTTTGTGGATATAAAGTTTGATCTCAAATGTTCACATCTCTCTTCTCTGCCTTTTTTTCTTTCTTTATTTTTTTTTTAAATAACATCTCTTTTTTTTTTTTAAAATTCCGTCCAAGTTTCAAAACCTCCCAGTGTTCTGGTAAATTGATATCCGATTGAGGAATTATTGCTGCATTTAAATTTCTTCACAATCAATCCATTCCAGTTTTACAACAGAGGACATGGAGGGCGAACTCTGGCGTCAGGCGTTATATTTATTTTTCACAAACCATAACAATAGAATTCAAAAAATGTTATCAAGGGATAGGCCTGACCACAGATCAGATATTATATAATCTCTAGGCCCGACCACAGATTAGATATTTTATAATATAGTTCACGGTAAGGTTGGCCATCATTTGAGCTGCATTCCGATATCTCACAGAGTACACATTACTATAAATAGCCAAAGTGTAGATATCTCAAAGAGTAGGCCTATACTTCACTATAAATAGCCACATTGAACTCAATTAAACAAGAGTTGGTGAAAAAGTAATGAAATATATTTTTAAAAGAACCGGTTACATCTGGAGCCAATGTGAAAGAAGAGCCGGATACTACACTAAGAAAATCATTGGGACACAGTTGATATAGTTAATCCAATGAAAATAATGTCGTCCAATCAGCGACATGCAACTTAAAGGGTCCACTACCTGTATCAGAGCAGACTTCAAGAAATTTAAATAAGGCGACATTATTTGGGGGGGGGGGGGGGGAGATGAGCCAGAAAACAGATGACAATAATATTATTTCCTTCTCTACGTACATGTTAGAAATAAATAAAATGTGCTTAATTAATAGGAGCGTTCGTGAGATACGACCTCATTACAAATTCAAGATAAAATATTGGGCTTAATGTTCGAACGTTAATTGTTAAGGTAACAAAAACAATTATATCTAGGTTTGCAGGCTACAGCCAGTACTTAAATATTGGAGGCGAAGAAATTGTTAAAAAGTATAATCTTTCTTAGATTAACCTCTATTCGAAAAAAAAACATAATCTAGTAATACTATATCATATTTTACTGAATTTTAAATTAGTTCCACTGGCACAGTCATGAATAAACAGACAAAAAAAGCAGACAGATTAACAGGTATACAGATAGAAAGACAGACATGAAGGCAGACATGTATAAATACAGATATGCAGACAAACTGATAGAGAGATATACTTTCAGAGAGATCGACAGACAAAACTACAGTGCATGGATTTCCAAAATTGTCTAATTTCATAAGCCCTGTGTGTTGTATGATCCTTACCAAGTCTGTAATTCCCCATGATATTTTGTCATGGCCTCGAGGGAATTGACCAATAGTCTGGCTCCCATTTGGCTATGTGACACGTGACAGATCTGTGTAATAGATCAAACGGCCTCAGGACAGCTGGCACCTAGTTGGCATACTTAGAGACCAGTTCTTAGATTACTCAATTCACACCACATTCTATTCCCCATATACAGTTTTATATAAACGTTTATTATTTGAATGTTATACAGTTTTATAAAAAGTGTTCTTTAAGTGTTACAACAAACAAAAATAAGCTGATGGTAAATTACAAACAACAAATGCTACATCATTTTGCAGTGCCGAACCTAGGGATTTGGGGGCCCGGGTGGCGGGCTTGGCCTCTTTTGGGGACCCTGCATTTTGACATTCCACGCCATGACATGAGATAATGTACTAAATATTTCATTAATTTTTTTGGGGAGGGCCTTCAAGTTGGGGCCCGGGAGTACTTTCGAATTTGGACCCCCCTTCCACGACCCTAGGTACGCCTCTGTCATTTTGTGAGGTTCAGACAAAGTAAAACGTAACAGGTGGGTTGAGTCCATATCAACCAATATTCAAAATAACGAAATATTTATGGACAACTAGCATGGGGACCCATTTGTTCGTGGTGCCCCTAGGCGGGCCCATGCATCAAGACGGCCAAAGAATTACGGTAGATATATTTGACACGTTTTGTCATGTACTGACTTGAAAAGTGTTCCAGTGTTGGAGTGACTTTCAAATATGCCAATGTTCAGCCATGTTTATATAAATGCCGAACCTATTTGTGCTATCACCCGTATTGCTTAGTAAACTATAGAAAACAATGTTGATGTAATTTAATCAGCATTTAATATGAGTATAAGGTATATACATATATATAATATAACACCATATAATATGATGTTATTTTATAAATATGGTATGCCATCCTATAATATAATGAAATTGTAAATATATGACATGTGTAATCTTATTTTTATCTCTATGTAAAGTTAAGAATTGTTAGGTTATCATATTATTAAATTAATATATTGTCAGATTGCTACTTTTTAAAAATTTCCTTTTGTAAACTTAGTTGTTGTTTTTTGAATGACCAGTTCGTATTGAAGTGTCCAGCTCATCTCTGGCCATCAGAGGAAAAAAAAGGATTAATAAAAAATCTTAATTCAAAAACATTTTTTCGAAATATTCTAGAAAGTCCTTTAGATTTCAGGTTAATAGTACAAGTGGAGTCAACTGGGCCGTGAAATCAAGGGTACAAATGATTGAATCATTAAAAATAAAAGAACCACTGATCACGTGGTTCCTCTCATTCATTCCGGAAACAATTTGACTCCATCGGTTTTTTTTTCTCAAAGATAAAGTTAAATGAGACTTTTTTAAAAGTCGATAAGGCTGCTGGTGGGGGTGGGGGGATGCTGTTGGGGGTGGTGCTGGTGGTGGGGGGGATGCTGGAGGCTGATGTTGTGGGTGGGGCTGTAGAGGTTGTTGGCGGGGACTGGGGATGGCAGAGTGTTGTGCTTGAAGGGGTAGTGATTGTGTTGGAGGCTGCTGGAGTGGTGTGAATGATAGAGGCTGGTGTTGTGGGTGTGAATTGTTGGAGGCTGCTGGTGATGGTGGAGGAGGCTGATGCTGTCTAAACTTTGGGTCGATTCATATTTTTTGTTGTTGTTGTTGTTGGCTTTTTTCTGGTACGCGAAGTGAGAGTGATGGACACAAAACATTTCAATGAAGTGATTAGGTTTGAAAGAAAAATATCTCGGGGGGCTTTTTTCCTGATATTCCAATCCCTTTTAAATTCCGGTTTCTGTTTGTTTGTCTATTGGTTCAAATATTTTGGACCTTATTGATGAGTTCCGGCTGACGGATTTCTCCTTTTTTTTTCCCCTTCAAATATAAAAAAAAAAAATTCCTACAGTTGGTCGAGGTAATTAGGTGGACAGGACACTTGTCTTGGTCGAACGTCTGTCGTAGATTGCCGTTCTGATGATTATAGTCGTCAAACAGATGAACATGTCAAATGTCAGAGTTTGTGGGTCAACGCAGGTAAACAGATAAAAAGCGATAAACAAAACAAATAATTAAGGCTGTTGTTTTGTTTTATTTAATGCATCTGTCGATCTTTTATCTTAAATTGTGTGTGTGTGTGTGTGATGTTTATTAATAGGTTTTTATGACTTGATGGAGTAAAACCAGGACGGCTTTTATATTCCACCAGTAAAGACTTCGAAGACCGTGAAAAGACTTATGCTACGTCAGTAGTACCTGGTTCGATATCCAGTGAGGACCAAGGAAATTGTTCAGGTCTTGGCTCAAGTTCCCGATATACCTCCCGTGGTGCCTCCATGGCCATTGCACTATCGGCTATGGTGGGGATGAAAGAAGGGCAACATAAAAAACAAGCAATTAAGCCTGTTCCATTCTGGACACAGGACGTGTTAGCGCATTTTCATGTTATGTATCAGTACGTTTGTTAGCTTTCAGTAAATATTCGTAAATTTTGGAAATGTTTATAAATTCAATTGTGTAATGCATATATCTGTAAAAAAAATATTATAAAGACATTTCTTTATATTTGAAAAAAAAATTATTTTCTCTTAAATCTAACTACAAGTGGTTTGTGGTTACTGAAATACGACTCATAATTGAAAACATTCGAAATTGTAGTCATTTAATCGTCCGAAAACTCCGTCAATTGTTGCATAGCTCTGATACTTTCAATTAAACTCAGAACACAAGCTTATTATTTCATTTGATGAGTTTCTTAATAAATATTGGTGAAACTACGTGCTGCAGTATTTCGCACCAAATGAATGGGTTATTGAACGTACAAGGTGTAGAATGGGGCTATATATATAATATATAAGCCCCTTCGGAGCCCTGAAGCCCGGCCCTCAGAGGTCCTATCGCAAAATGAACTTTTGATGTACACTTGGCAGACCAAGACCTACAAAATGATATATAAATCATGGGTCTAGGACTTATGTTTGCTGAGATATATGGCGCTCCTTTGTTAATATAGTTTATATAGTAAAAAACGGTACTTTTTAAGCCCCCTTTTACGGCGCTCAGAGGTCAGATCGCGAAATGAACTTTGGCTGCACACATGGCAGGCCAAGACCTACAAAATGATATATACATCATGGGTCTAGGACTTATGGTTGTTGAGATCTAGGGTGATGACAGACAGACAGACAGACAGACAAAACGGGGACAATAGAGCATTTTTTTTCGAAAATGCTCTAAAAACCGTCCCATTAGTGGTTTATAGGATCTAAGAGATTTCATCTCAACATTACAGGGACTTCACACACGTCAGTAATGCAGGGGACGGATGGTCGTGTGGAAAAGCGCTCGACTGTTTGCCGGAGGGTCTTTGGTTCGATCTTCTGTGAGCACCAACGGATATTTCAGGTCATGGCTGATGTCCCGCTATGTCTTCCGTGGTGCCTCTATAGCCACTGCATTATCGATGGAGGGGGGGGGGTGAAAGAAGGGCACTGCGAAAACCGTCCCATTAGTGGTTTATATGATCATCCTTTCAGGGAATTCATACACGTCAGCGATGCTGTCACTATTGGTGAATCTGCGAGGTTTGCACTCTCTCTCTCTCTCTCTCTCTCTCTGAACTCACTATCTGCTATGATTTAAAGTCTTGTATTTTGGGTAATATGAGTACTGAGATGATATTTGAAGAAGACCTCTAGAGGCTATTGATAATCTCTAAAAGACAATGACCTAATATATCAAAGGTAATGAGTACTATGAATATGTGATTTAAGGTAATGTAAGTTCCTCAAAAATCGAATGGGCGCATGTCAACTTTATCCCAGCCTTCCCACTCCTCCCCACCCCAAGGCTCTTCATGAGATTAGAGAACCTATGATGTTTGAATAAGTTGTATCCAAGCAAAGTCTATTTTGTTTCAGCTAAGTGTCCAGTTCGACTAATTAACAACTATACAGATGTATGAGAGGGTGGAGGATGTTGTAATGGTATATATTGTTCAGATGGAGGTGGAGGATGTTGTAATGTATATACTGTTCAGACGGAGGTGGATGTTGTAATGTATATACTGTTCAGATGGAGGATGTTGTAATGTATATACTGTTCAGATGGAGGATGTTGTAATGTATATACTGTTCAGACGGAGGTGGATGTTGTAATGTATATACTGTTCAGATGGAGGATGTTGTAATGTATATACTGTTCAGGTGGAGGTGGGTGTTGTAATGTATATACTGTTCAGATGGAGGTGGACGTTGTAATGTATATACTGTTCAGATGGAGGTGGATGTTGTAAAGTATATACTGTTCAGATGGAGGTGGATGTTGTAATGTATATACTGTTCAGATGGAGTTGGGTGTTGTAATGTATATACTGTTCAGATGGAGGTGGGTGTTGTAATGTATATACTGTTCAGACGGAGGTGGATGTTGTAATGTATATACTGTTCAGATGGAGGTGGATGTAGTAATGTATATACTGTTCAGATGGAGGTGGGTGTTGTAATGTATATACTGTTCAGATAGAGGTGGGTGTTGTAATGTATATACTGTTCAGATGGAGGTGGGTGTTGTAATGTATATACTGTTCAGATGGAGGTGGATGTTGTAATGTATATACTGTCCATATGGAGGTGGATGTTGTAATGTATATACTGTTCAGATGGAGGTGAATGTTGTAATATAGATACTGTTCAGAGTGAGGTGGATGTTGTAATGTATATACTGTTCAGATGGAGGTGGATGTTGTAATGTATATACTGTTCAGATGGAGGTGGATGTTGTAATGTATATACTGTTCAGATGGAGGTGGATGTTGTAATGTATATACTGTTCAGATGGAGGTGGATGTTGTAATGTATATACTGTTCAGATGGAGGTGGATGTTGTAATGTATATACTGTTCAGATGGAGGTGGATGTTGTAATGTATATACTGTTCAGATGGAGGTGGATGTTGTAATGTATATACTGTTCAGATGGAACAGTCTCCAGATACGTTTAGCGATCTGGTTAATTGAATTTCTAAAAATTAATATGTACTACTATATTTACATAGAGTACAGTATGTCTATGTATGAAAATACTTGGATGACAATATTCTTTCTTTCGTTTACAAAGCCAGATATCATTTTTCAAAAGAATTATAGCCGTCACAGGGGGATAAGGTATTGCTAGCTGGCATCTGATCTTAATACATGGATTAACAAACTGTCCAACTTTAACTGGCTGTCCACATGACACGAAACTTCCCCCCCCCCCCACCCACTACAAAAACACACACGTCTCAAGCACACGGATTAAGGCTCTCACACCCAGACACACCCACACATTCATCACAACTAGACACACCCCCACCCCACCCCCCACATTCACCACACACAAACTTGAAATGAACTTATCCTCACACTTTATGACACCACAGTATCGCAATATTTTAATTGGAGACTACGATACTGTCGTTATGTTAACCTTTTTAATAGTACATGGTTCGGTTAACTTTTATGATAGTGCATGGTTAGGTTAACTTTTATAGTACATGTTTAGGTTAACTTTTATGATAGTACATGGTTAGGTTAACTTTTACGATAGTGCATGGTTAGGTTGACTTTTACGATAGTACATGGTTAGGTTAATCTTTACGATAGTACATGGTTAGGTTAACCTTTACGATAGTAATGGTTAGGTTAACTGTTATGATAGTACATGGTTAGATTAACTTTTACGATAGTACATGGTTAGGTTAACTTTTACGATAGTGCATGGTTAGGTTAACTTTTACGGTAGTACATGGTTAGGTTAACTTTTACGATAGTACATGGTTAGGTTAACTTTTATGATAGTGCATGGTTAGGTTGACTCTCACACTTCAAGCACTTGACTATTTGTTAACAATTCCACAGATTTGATGCGCAATGACACACCTCCATTTAGCTCCTACCATTCAACTTTTCAAACAGCCTCAAAGCACAACTTCTAATCCTACTTTGCGCTATTTTTGGTGCACGTGCATTTGGCTAGCCATCCAAGAGATAGTATTTTTTTTTTTACACCTCGAGCAGATTTTTGCTATCAATGAGCGTCTGAAACTTTGTTTGACTGAGGGGTAAACTTAACTTTAACAGATTGGCTGCATAAAGCTGTTTCCATTTTGCCAATAAGAAAGTGGACATTGTCAGTATTTACGACGATGAACTCGTCCGACAACCGTTGACCTCACAGACGTAAGACGCCACATGAACAGACAAATGTAAAGGGATCCCTAAAATATTTCTTGATCTCGTCATAGGAAACACTTGTCACCTGGACATTGAAATGTCGAGGGAGGGAGGGGGGAGAAAGGAGGGGGGGGGAGGAGACAGTCTATCTGTAATTTAACAAGAAAGACATGTGCTGCTACAATTTTTTTTGGTCCAGCTTTGCAACGTCAGCCGAGTGAATGATGTATGCCTTCAGGCGATGGGGAGATCGTGGATTGGTTGTCAAAGCGTAATAACTCTGTAATGTCCTCTGAACTTTTAGAAATTATTGTTCTTTATACACACTGCACCCGAGATGTGAGCGTACAGCATCTCAGCAAGCCGCGAGTAGGCACAGAGTCGGTCTTTTGGGGGGTCCACTCTTAAGTGGACCTTGTGAGGGCCAATTATTTTAACAGCTACTAAAAAAAGGGCAACATGATTACTTTGGTGGTCTGAGAGGGTCTCCAGTTTTCATAGATTATTAGTGAGTCGAATATTTGCTTAGGGGTCCCAACAGTTCGTCGGCCTAGGTAACCTAAATGTACCATTAACAGGTATCCTGAATGTACCATTACCAGGTATCGTGAATGTACCATTACCAGGTATCCTGAATGTACCATTACCAGGTATCCTGAATGCACCATTACCAGGTATCCTGAATGCACCATTACCAGGTATCCTGAATGTACCATTACCAGGTATCCTAAATGTACCATTACAAGGTATCCTGAATTTACCATTACAAGGTATCCTGAATTTACCATTACTAGGTATCCTGAATGAATCATTACTAGATATCCTGAATGCACCATTACCAGATATCCTGAATGTACCATTACCAGGTATCCTAAATGTACCATTACCAGGTATCCTAAATGTACCATTAACAGGTATCCTGAATGCACCATTACCAGGTATCCTGAATGTACCATTACCAGGTATCCTAAATGTACCATTACAAGGTATCCTGAATGTACCATTACTAGGTATCCTGAATGTACCATTACTAGGTATCCTAAATGTACCTTTACCTAAAGATGATGCATGTATTATATCACAAAGTTCCCAGAAAAAAAAACTTCATGTTTTTCTAATTCGTGTGCACCAAATTGTATCCATCGATATATATTGATTACAAGTCGTTCACTATGTACTATGTCAAAAAAAATGTTCATCTTTTCACATTACAAACAACACATTCCATCAAGTTGTGTTACAAAGTTTTAGCCATTCAAGAAGATAACTGTTTAATTGCTATGTGACATGCTGGTTATGTTTCTGGTAACAACCTGAAGACTGTGGGAGTCAATACAGAAATAGAATTAATTAAATGTAAATGTCTTAGTGTGATCAAAACCACACCACCCTGCGTCTGATCCGTTACTTAAGACATTTTTGTCAGCAAATCTCATTTCATGTATCTGAGGATAAAATGTGTACTTTTAAGTCTGCAAATATATTAGTGTGTACTAATTGACTAATGTTGTACTTTTAAACTAAAGGCATTCGTTGTACTACAAGGCTAGCAGACGTGAGCTGTTCATGCTGAAGATTTGCAGTGATATCTGTCAGTTAGTCCTCTGGCAGTGATATCTATTAGCTAGTTATCTG
>JAGDYQ010000002.1:10594824-10633115 GCA_021962125.1 Bulinus truncatus
AGTCAAACTTTTCTAGGTAAGAGATGTGCAATTAAATGTCTATATCATTGTAAATACAGCTTCATTATCAAACTGTTCTATGTGAGGGTTGTGTCATTATTAGCTGAAGCCCCCAATATTTTCTTCTGTGCCCCGGGCCTCAATTTCCATAAGTCCGCACCTAGAAACACATTTTTATAGTTTATTATATTTACTTTTGATTTTCTTTAAAACCATAAGACAGTGTAATAATGCATAAAGGTGTGAAACCTAATATACAATGGAAGAAGACATAGAGTTCATTTTAGGATTATATGACCAAATGCCTAAGTTACCTCAGCTTTATTATCTGGAGCATTCAAACAATAAAACAAGATGAACGACCTGGCTACTGTCTACAAGAGATATTTATGGCGGCTATGTATGAATGCGTTATACAGCTCAGCAAATGTAATTGTGAGCTGAACAATAAATAAAGACGATTGATTTATGAAGCAATAACCCCTGTGTGTAATGTACAGAGCTGCACGGGGCTGTGATTCTCATCCAACCCCCCTACCGTCCCCGGGTTATACATGCACTAATTCTGAACATTCCATTACAATATGATAAAGTTCGTTGTTAAGTCTGTTGACGCCTTACGCTCGTTAACAGTTTAAAAAAAACACCAGACTCAAAATGTCAATTTCGCCATTGATTTTCCTTCTGTAAACTTTAAATAGTCGAATTATTATCGTTTAGCCGTTTAGTTTGTTTCGTTTTAAAATCTAAACATAAAACATTTTCCATTAGATAGCCAAAGGAAAATAAATTCACTTTTTTTATCAAGCAGCGTTTGATTCACTACTGCCAATAGACGTCTCAAATATTTATTTATTTTTTGCGATCTTTCAAGAATATGAATAAGTTGGACACCACTGGCCCAAACTATAGTCTTAATGCAATAAAGATTTTAATTTGCTAAGAAAATCAACAGATAGATAATTAAGATAAACAGAATCTATATACATAATTTTTATTTGGATTCTGCGTTAAATCGAAAGCGGAAAACAAGAATTCAAAATGGCGTCTTACCCGGGTCTCGATTCGATAATTCTTTTTGAAAAATCTACAGTTTTAAAGTTTCTGTGGTTTTTATTATAAAATGTAAAAGTCCCAAATATTAAAAAGTAATAATTAACATATAATATCAATCAAATTATTGTAGTTTTTATTACAACATCGTCAAACGAAAACAATAGTAATAATCGAAAATCTCCGACGATAAGAATAGCGAGCGCGTTTTCGTATCTAATTTCTAAATAAAGTTCTTTTTTAAAAGTCGAAATAATATATAAAAAAAAGAAATTCTGCAAATTTCTATACAAATCAAGTTCTCAGCTATTATAATATTTCATTTTTTTTAAATAAATAGGGCTATGATTTATTTTAAATTACAAAAAAAGATTATATAGGCCTAAAACAAAGACAAGTGGAAGTGAAAAAATAATCGAGCAATTTTTTTTTTAAATAGTACATAAAAATTATCAATCTGAACGTGTTACGTGGTGGCTGAATATATAAGCATCTTGGGGTTTTCTTTTTTTTATGCTGACTATCCAGGTTCGATTCCTCTCAGGGACATTTTTTTAATTGTTTTTTTTTTCAGAATGTATCCTTTTAGTTGTTTTTAATAAAAAGTAACTAATTAGATCTCTTTGACATTTTTAAAATTGAAATAATGTATCTTTTAGGATGTTGTAAGTAAAAGAAACAACAACTAATTAGATTTTTAATTATTTCATAACTTAAAAAAAAAATTATTTTGAAAATATGTATCAAAGCTGAACTCAGAGGCGTACCTAGGGTGGGGTGAGGGGGGTCCAAAATCGAAAGTACCGCCGGGCCCCAGCTTGAGGGGAGCCCCCCCAAAATTACTTTTTACATTACATATTAAGTACATAATCTCATGTCATGGTATCGAACGTCAAAATGCAGGGGCCCAAAAAGAGGCCATGCCCCCGGGCCCTCAAATCCCTAGGTTCGGCACTGGCTTTACAATAGTATATCTTCATGCAAAGGCTTTGCAGGGTACATCTAGTATTGCATAAAATGTAAAACCGTAACTTTAAATAACACAATACTTCACTGTAATACTCTCATACCTTCAGCATTTTTTCTTGGTGAAATGAATTTTATTACAAACAGTGAGATAATGAAATCATATAAATAGATTTAACAGTGGTAACCGTAATAAATACGTGCTAAACAGCATTTGCAATAAATTGTTTTAAAATCATATGGGAACAATAATATCATGGTTACGTTGTAGATTAGTAGATAATATATATTATTTCCGTGGCACTTCTGTTTCTTGGTAGCTTGTATATTTATATTACTGGTATATTATATTAATTCTGTCTCTTCGGAGGTATTCTTGTTGACCGACTTGGGTGTATATTAAATTATATTAAGTGTCCACGTATGTATGAGACGAATCACATGCAGAAAGCACTGAGTAGACTTCTATGTATACATGTATATATATTTATCTGCATATGAAGGGACTTCTTATTTTACATTGTACAATACAAGTGGTGTGATAAAATATATTCTTACACTATCAGTGTCTCGGGTTGTCTAGTATCAGAAATATATATCGTCTGTTGTTTTTCACTTCCGCCTAGCCAAGTGGCCAGATAATTGAAACCATCTCTACGAAATCTGTGGACGCGCTAGTCTAATATGGTTATTACAACAAAGTACTAAAGCTCAATCAAAGTGTGTTGGAGGGGTTGCCTGTTTTAAATAATTTAAAGGAGAATTTCGTTTTATAATGTTACACTGAGATGGGAATACATTTTACTTTGTGCGTTATATGATCCGCTCCAAACCTGTTTAGTCTAAAAAAAAAGTTCTTAAAGGCAGAGGAAGAAAATATAGATACACCTATGTATGTATTTATTGATAAGATTGAAGCCACTGACAGTTATCGCCCTGTATTTAAAATTAATTATTCATGGGGTAGGGGAGTGAAGTTTGTTTTGATTGTAAAAAGTGGGGTGGTGGGCGTGGATGGGTCTTTTAATGCATGCGCAAGATATATGGCTGACTGATAGTAGCCTACATACATGTATATATGTATATGTATCATACTGAGATTATGTCCAAACGTAGCTTACCGTAGAGCTATGCGAAGTTTTCTGTAAGAGATGCAAGTTCAGACTCATTGTTTTCTGTAAGAGATATAAGTTCAGACTCATTGTTTTCTGTAAGAGATATAAGTTCAGACTCATTATTTTCTGTAAGAGATATAAGTTCAGACTCATTATTTTCTGTAAGAGATATAAGTTCAGACTGACTCATTGTTTTCTGTAAGAGATGTAAGTTCAGACTAATTGTTTTATGTAAGAGATAATGTCAGTGCAGATTTAATCCACAATTATTAAAAGCGAGCCGCCTACTTATATTATGTTTTAATTATTGTTTATCCAACGAATGTCGATGTGTGGTGCTAAAACCTTTACCTTATTACATATTTACAATTTATGTGCACAAAATTTTTTTCAATACTATGATTGGTTTTGATGAGTCTCTTTCTGACACAAAAATCAGTTTTTGGAGCTAAGGCCTTAGAATTGTTTCTCATAGTTTAGTGCTACATTTTTTTGCTGACATGTGAATCTAAGTAATGAAATCTCTAGAAGGTTCCGGGAAATTCTAGAAAAACGTCGAAAACTTGAGAAGGTTCCGGGGAATTCTAGAAATCTCTACAAGTTTTGATTTTCATATAAATAGCCAGCTTAACCAGTGCATTTCAATTTATTTATAAAAATCAAGTGTTATAAGATCAAATGTTGCGGCCATATAAATATCATTCATTTAGTTATGACTTCTAGGTCGAAAAGTGTTGTTCATTTAACTGGCATAGAAGTTGACACAATTACTGTTTATTGAGCTAGGTACTTCCCCTAATTGAGCCTACTGGCCAATGGTATGTTTACAAACACAGCCGTCTGGCAGTTATTTGGTACAATTTTTTCATGACCTATTTCTTAACTTGTATACTGTCCAGTGGACACGCCAATGTTTATTTAGCTAGGTACTTCCCCTAACTGAGCCTACTGGCCAATGGTATGTTTACAAACACAGCCGTCTTCAAAAAGACATTAGGGGACCGGATGTGCTGCTATTCAAGCCGTTTAAGACGTTTTGCCCAAAAATAAGACAGGCAAAATTTAATATATGCCACGATGTTCGACTGGAGCAAAATCTCAAGCCATAAAAAGAAGAAGTCATCACATTTTGTTCAAATATCCTCCAAATGAAAGACAACTCAAGATATTTGCCACGTGAAGATTACAAAGAACTGACTCTGAATCTTATCTTCCTGGGAAGAATTCCCCCCCCCCTTGGGGTGCGTTTTCGTGTTCCAGGAGCTTATCACCATGCAAGGTGGATGTCTAAAATAATCTACATCATGAAGATTTATCTCTTCCGTCATCAATTCAAGCTGACTAAGCATGAAAACAGATCAATTGCAGAATTTGGTCTCTTTGCATCCTTGGTTTACATTAAAGCTTGGAGTTAGCATACACACCTCTAAATGATCTGGATTTCATCAAGCTTCTTAGTGATTATAGAATGTGTCTACTTTCATTTCTCAGATTGCATTGAAAACGATTGGCCGACATCTCTGGTACCTCAGTGCAGAACTCATTTCTCTGGTTCTCAATTCTCAACGTGTCTCAGTGGATAAGAAAAAACAGCCTTGCTACTTGCTTGAGAAAGAAGAAAGGTGCATCCGCAGCTCATCTGATTTTTCAGCACTTCATAATGTGATATTATAGGATTTTGCGACCTCGTCATCGCTGCTCTTTTTTAATTCTTTTCTGCTTCCCACAAATTTTCTCGTTACTGATAACAAACTCCATCTTTTCAGAAGGCAACAGCAGTGATCTATTCCTTGAAAGTTGTTAATGACTGTGCCGAGCGGGGAATTGCACTAGCGTCATCATTCAACTCATCTCTCACCAAATCAGAGGATGAAAAGCAGTACTTGTTCCAAATTTTTTAACAGCATCGCACAGAGTTTCCAGAATCAAAAACAATCAACTATGCTGAAGAGATTGCAACTTGAAGAACTTCAAGACTTAGAAAGCACAGACTAAAAAGCTTTTTAAGTGTATTTATGAATGACGTACTTAGAACTAATCTGCAATACAGTCAGGTTAATGTATCATGTAACTAGTATTATTATAATGTTTAATTCCTACTGTGCAATTGTTCTTTGTATCTAAAAAACAGCATTTTAAACCTTGCTAGATTTTCATTTAATGCAACTGCCGAATACCATAAAGCACGAGATAACAAGTGCACTGAGGCACTATTTATAGGAGCCCAAATGGTGTGAACCAGAAAACTAAAATGCTCATGATAAAAATTCAACTTTATTTTTTTCCATTATAAAGTGAACCACCCAATTCACACATTGTTTCTTGATGTAAAGGTAAGATAATGAACATTTTTAACTCTTCAATAAAATGAACTTACCGAGATGTGTTTAGAGTTACCAATCTCTAACATACTTAGATGTGTTTAGAGTTAGCCAATATCTAACAGACTTAGATGTGTTTAGAGTTAGCCAATATCTAACAGACTTAGATGTGTTTAGAGTTAGCCAATATCTAACAGACTTAGATGTGTTTAGAGTTAGCCAATATCTAACAGACTTAGATGTGTTTAGAGTTAGCCAATATCTAACATACTTAGATGTGTTTAGAGTTAGCCAATATCTAACAGACTTAGATGTGTTTAGAGTTAGCCAATCTCTAACAGACTTAGATGTGCTTAGAGTTAGCCAATCTCTAACAGACTTAGATGTGTTTAATAGAGTTAGCCAATCTCTAACAGATTTAGATGTGTTTAGAGTTAGCCAATCTCTAACAGGCTTAGATGTGCTTAGAGTTAGCCAATCTCTAACAGCCTTAGATGTGTTTAGAGTTAGCCAATCTCTAACAGGCTTAGATGTGCTTAGAGTTAGCCAATCTCTAACAGACTTAGATGTGCTTAGAGTTAGCCAATCTCTAACAGACTTAGATGTGTTTAGAGTTAGCCAATCTCTAACAGGCTTAGATGTGCTTAGAGTTAGCCAATCTCTAACAGACTTAGATGTGTTTAGAGTTAGCCAATCTCTAACAGACTTAGATGTGTTTAGAATTAGCCAATCTCTAACAGACTTAGATGTGTTTAGAGTTAGCCTTTCATTTTTATTTTGTTGTATGAAGGGTCATTTTTTTAACATTACTTTTTGATGTGTTATGAAATTAGATCAGAAAAAAGAAAGTAAAAAAAAAATAATTAATATACGAACTTGTTCCACGACCTAATGTATGAGGCTGGTTTATGGTCAATTGGTACTTGGTTCAATTAAAACAGTTTCATTAAACTGTATAAATGTAAAGACAGACATAATGGCACATTCATATATAAATATATATTATACATATATATATATATATATATATGTATGTATATATATTTATGTATACACATAGAGAGAGAGTGAGGGAGAGAGAGAGAGAGAGAGAGAATGAAAGAGAGAGAGAGAGAGAGAAAGAGAGAGAGAGAGAGAGAGAGAGAGAGAGAGAGAGAGAGAGAGAGAGAGAGAGAGAGAGAGAGAGAGAGAGAGAGAGAGAGAGAGAGAGAGAGAGATAGCGATAAAGTTTATCATTCTGATCCTACTTATTGTCACACTTCCATTCTACAGTACATTTCACCTGAACTAAACATGGGCAGTAAATTTAGCTACACAAAACAGACAGATGCCACAGATAATACCAGAGAAGCTCTTCACATGATCAGAGAGTCACGGCAGAAATATCTCGACCATCACACCATAGAACATGAGGTCAGCGACTTTGAAGGGCGGCTGTCCACGGACATCAACTTCAGTTTAACAGATAGCTTGGACAATACAAATAATCGATGCATTACCAGAAAAAGTTTGGACATGAACAGCATGCAAGTCTCTAAAAGCCTGAACACATCTGGCCCCAATAGCTACAGAGATGATGAAAGAGAGGTCAGCATAGACAGCGGTACCGACACAAGGTCAAGCGTCAGACGCCGGTCTCAGAGAACTAAAGATCAGGCTCTTGGGGATTTCATGAGACCAAGCAATGCAACTGAAGACCATGACCTAGAGATGTACAAATATCCATTTGAGAACATTGTCTTTGAAGGAGGGGGGACCAAGGGGTTGGCCTACTGCGGCGCTATAAGGGTAAGTGTGTAGATGATAACTTTTATAATATGTATTTGTTATTCAAGTCACGTGACAGATGCGTCCTCTCGTTAAGAATCTACTTCCTGGTTGGTCCATATGGAACACAAATTATATTTTAGAAGCTCTTTTATTGTGCGAAACACGATTGTCCATATACTTTTGTAACCCATTCCAGACTTGCATTGAATAATTAAAACAACATCAACAGCAACAACAACACAATCAAATATTGATGACATGTTGATGACATGTTGATGACATGTTTGAGAATGTTCCAGCAAACAACAAAAAAATGTGCACAAAAGAGTTTCTTCTAGAAACGGGTCAACCAGTTTACTGTTCCATTGCTGACTGTGTGTGCAAAACAAAAATCACACTGGCTTAATGTTTACTTCATGACTTACCCTACTTTATGAGTGTGTAAAATTGAATGGCTGATTGTTTGCTTCATGACTATGTGCAACATAACTGACTGTAATTCTACTTGATGAGTGTGTTTACAATTGACTGACCGACTGACTGTTTCTATAAATATAAAGACTGTGTGAAACGGACTAACTGGTTGACTGTTTCATTGACAAATGTGTTGGACGTGACGTAAGAGTTACACTTTAAATGTGCTTAAGTTTTGTTTTATAAGTAATTTACACTGGTAAGTAAGTAAAGTTCCCATAGCCCTAACGGGCCATCGGGGCCGATGAAGTGTAAAATACATCTGTTTCTATAACCTCGGCATATAAAGGGGTTATGTGGTTAGCGCAACGCCCAGCCGCCTTTACTTCCCCAACTAAAGTCAGGTACCCATTTAAAGCTGGGTGGACTTATGGGACGACTTTTAAACAAATTTCACCTGAAAAAATTCCCATGGTCCTCACCGAGGATCGAACACAGAACTCTCATGTCGACAGATGAGTATCTTCACCACTCGGACATCCGTCCCACATTTACACTGGACCCTAGCAAAATCCTTTGAACACAGAGCATAACGGTGCTCACACAAAGATGTGGCATTTTACGGACTGTATCGAATACAGTGTGACACTGACCACAAGTTGCAGTAATGGTGAGTTAAGACTTAGTCGTGATCTGTCCAAGGTTTGTCTGGGCGATATGTTATGACCTCAATACAACGTGGACTGTTTTGTTTACACGATTATCTAACTGTCACATTCTACTATCACAGTTAGCCACTATTTGACCTGGTCAATGTAATATGTATTAAGTAAAAATAATGCACTGTCCTGTGAATGTTCTTTGTACCAACCAGAATTATCTTTATTCTTAATATACCCTGAGTGATCTTTACTGTACACATTGTCTTTATTGCGGATATCTTTCATAATTTTCTTATAAGTACATTAAAAAAAATTAAACTTTTTTTTTAATTCGTTGATATATTTTAGATTCCCTAGCGCGAAATAAATAAATACATTTCAAATGAAAACACAAATATAGACATCCAAGAACTAAAGTACTACATCCTGAGACTAATAGATTACATTATTACCCGTCGATTACAAAAGTATCACTCTAATTCTGTAATAAAACAAACATGTATTTAATGTAAAAGATTTAACCAGAGCTAAGTCTTTCTCCATTTCAGCGTTTGGAAGAACTCGGTGTAATGAGACAGATCAAACGGTTTGCTGGCACCAGTGCTGGGTCAATGACCGCTGCCCTACTGGCTGTTGGATATGACTCGCGTGACCTGGAGGAATTCTTCAAGTTAAATCTCAACGATCTGTTATTAGGTGAGTGACACACCTGTCAGGTCTTTACAGCTTTGAATCGGTCAGAGTGAAACCAAGACATTTATATCATATTGACATTCTTGAATTAACTTATGTAAACAGATAATAATACCCAGTTTTTATTGGGGCCAGCTATGATTATTCTACTGAAATACTACAGACGGTTAGGGCTAATTTTTATAACAACTATTGTTATGTATTTTTATGCGGATTTAAAGTTATGCAATTTACGTTGGAATTTTTTTTTCTTTTGCAATAATTGTAAGACATATACTGGTATTAAAAAAAACTCTATCAGTTTTTTTTTTTGAAAAATATAACTGTATTAAATTTATTTGATGGTTGGTGTCCTCTAGTGCGTTTTGTAGATAGAAATGGTCCTTTTAGGTATCACACATTTAACCAAAATCAAATTCATTCAGGGCAAATTTTTCCTTTTTATAATCTGCATAATTGACAAAATTGTTTGTTTAGTTGATACCAGAATAACTGAAACTTTTTTTTGAGGTAAATGAATTTTGAGACAAAATATTTTTAGCTAAGTTGATTTATGGTATCTAAGTCTATATTCCAAATTTGAAACCTTTACGTGAGCAGAAACCCCAGAAAGACTGAAAGGCAGTTAGTCTAACAGAAGTTTAGATTATTGAATACAATAGTCAGGGGAGAGAGCTTGCTACTTTAAATAGAAAATTGTATGAGTTATCGTTCCCAATTCTGTGGCGCGAAGTAGAATCAATCATAGATATCTATGGTATCAACAATGACGAGATATCACTATACTAGTTGCAAGTACCCGGCTTTGCCCGGGTTCAAAATAAGTTTTTTGTTTACCTTTTGTTTTCTCCCTCCCTCCCCTCTATCTCCCTTCCTACCCCATCTCTCCCTTTCTCTTTCCCTCCCTCCCTTTATCCCTCCCTCCCTCCCTCTCCTTCCCTCCCTAACTCTCCCATCTCCCTCTCTCTCCCTATCTCCCTCCCTCCTTCTCTCACCCCGTCCCCCCTCTCTCCACCTTCCTCCATTCCTCCTCCCCCTCTCTCCCTCCCTGCCCCCTCTATCTCTTTATCTCTCACTCCCTCCCATTTCTTCCATCCTCTCTCTCCCTCTCTCCTTCCCTCCCCTTTCTCTCCCATCCTATCCCCTCTCTCCCTCCCTCCTTTCTCTCTCCCTCTCCCGTCTCCCTCTCTCCCCCTCTTCCTCTCCCTCCCTTACCCCCTCCCTCCCTCTTTATTTATCTCTCTCACTCCCTCCCCTCTATCTCCCTCCCTACTCCCCCTTCCTTTCTCTTTCCTTCCCTCCCTTTCTCCCTCGCTCTCTCTCCAACCCTCCCTCCCTTTCCCTCCCTCCTTCTCTCCCCCTCCCTGCTCCCTCCTTCCCTCTCCCTCCCTGCCCCCTCTCTCTCTTTATCTCTCTCCCCCTCCCTCTCTCTGTACAATTAAACGTCATCAAATTACGCTTCTTAAATAAACAGAAAACCTAATTTTAATCCCGGCCAAAGCCGGGTACTTGCAGTATGAAAAAAAACAAAACAACAACAATATTTTTTTTTCCATCCCAAACCCTTTCTTCTCCGTCCGTTCAATTACACATTCACTTGGTGCGCGAATACAGGGAATTCCCTGTGCATTGAATAGTAAAATACTAAAAATATTAATTACAATTAAACTACCCATTGAGATTGTATTAATAATTTTAATAATGTCACAGAAACATTTTAATTAATGTATTTCGGTTTATTAAAGTGCACCTTTAATTTTAATCTTCTGAATACATAAAACGATAGGTAAATAGATATGACTATTGATTTCACCATGTTTACAATTGGAGTTTCCGGAAGTTACCCCTCTTTTAAAAATGTATCATTGGGAAATGACGTCACAGAGAAATTTTATTTATGGCGCCGTCGAGATTACTTTAATATAGTAAAATACTAAAATAAAAATAATTAATTACAATTAAACTACCCATCGAGTTGAAACGAAACATGTCCTATAACCTTCCCCATGTAATTATGTGTATGTATAACAAATTTCACGTTATTTGGTTTTCTGGATCTTGAGTTATAAGGGAACAGACAGACAGACAGACAGACAGACAGACAACAAATGCGTCTTATAAGTATAGAGATAAGAACAGCGTGTAAGAATGAAGCCTGAAGTAAGTAAGACATATCTATATATAGATTTTGAACTTTCGCGCGGGTGCTGTGTCGTGCCACATCAACTTTTGCCTCTATGCTTCAAAGTGGCAGAGGAAAAAAAATGATTTGATCATCATTGCAATGTTTTGTTTTGATTTTCACATTGAGAGTATTCATTACTGTTAAAAAAAATAATACAAAGTTATTAGCGTTGACGGATAAAACGTAATTTGTGACTTCTGAAATGTAGATCATTTCTGAACGTTAGGCAGGTGGCATAAATTAGAACCCATATCTCTACCTAATGGTGTGTTAGAAATGTTTCAAGTGTCACGTTTGAACTCCCGACTTAACGGGCAACGCCGGGTACACTGCTAGTATCTATATATTTATAAACGTATGTTACATGTATGTATATTTGTATGACACACAAAATAAAAACCATTTTTTAACAAAACATTGTACTAAAAATAGTTACATCATTGTTTGAGAGAATATTTGGTGGCCATTTTTGGCTTAGACACAGTTAGGGCCTACTAATCAAATGAAGTTCTCTATCTTCTATGTATATCGATTTATTCAAGAAAACCAACAGTCATTGTCATAGTGTGCACTGTTCCATAGTACATATCTGTATTACATGTCCTTTAATTGCTAAAATAAAACAGCTCTAAATGTGATACAGAGTAGTGTAGGTGCAGAGAGTATTGTGTAGTAATACACACTATTTGACTGAATAACTCATTCTTCAATAAAATGTTATTTCTTTATATCCTGCAAGTAAACATCACTACTACTATTAGAACTTTTTTGAAAAAATTATAAAACTATGTACATTAATAGTAAGTGTGCTGACCTGATGGTATACAAACGACTTCTACTGCTCACTCTACATTAGACAGATGATAACTACACGTATATGCGATATAATAGACTGTTTACTAAAAGGGAAGTAATACTGTTCATATTATACACCAGAGCGCCATCATTTCTCGAAAGCAGACACAACAGCAAAGTGAAATATGTTATATATTATTATATTTATAAAACTTTGTATGAGAGTTACACTGAGAAAAGTATGTACTGTTATAAAAGTTTATCCCGAATAAATTTAGTTTTGTGATGGATGAAATGTAGTTATGTGACGGATGAAATGTAGTTTTGTGACGAAAAAATGTAGTTTTATAGTCTCTAAACATCTACTTATTCATAATTCAATGAAATAAATCGAAACCGAAAAGATAGGAAAGATAGCCTTCATATTTTTACCATCAATCTAGCTAGCCTCCATATTTTTACCATCAATCTAGCTAGCCTCCATATATATACCATCAATCTAGCTAGCCTTCATATTTTTACCATCAATCTAGCTAGCCTCCATATTTTACCAACAATCTAGCTAGCCTTCATATATTTACCATCAATCTAGCTAGTCTTCATATATTTACCATCAATCTAGCTAGCCTTCATATATAAACCATCAATCTAGCTAGCCTTCATATATATACCATCAATCTAGCTAGCCTTCATATATTTACCATCAATCGAGCTAGCCTTCATATATATACCATCAATCTAGCTAGCCTCCATATATTTACCATCAATCTAGCTAGCCTTCATATATATAACATCAATCTAGCTAGCCTCCATATATTTACCATCAATCTAGCTAGCCTCCATATATATACCATCAATCTAGCTAGCCTCCATATATATACACCATCAATCTAGCTTGCCTCCATATATTTACCATCAATCTAGCTAGCCTCCATATATATACCATCAATCTAGCTAGCCTCCATATATTTACCATCAACCTAGCTAGCCTCCATATATATACCATCAATCTAGCTAGCCTCCATATATTTACCATCAACCTAGCTAGCCTTCATATATATACCATCAATCTAGCTAGCCTTCATATATTTACCATCAATCGAGCTAGCCTTCATATATATACCATCAATCTAGCTAGCCTCCATATATTTACCATCAATCTAGCTAGCCTTCATATATATACCATCAATCTAGCTAGCCTCCATATATTTACCATCAATCTAGCTAGCCTCCATATATATACCATCAATCTAGCTAGCCTCCATATATATACACCATCAATCTAGCTTGCCTCCATATATTTACCATCAATCTAGCTAGCCTCCATATATATACCATCAATCTAGCTAGCCTCCATATATTTACCATCAACCTAGCTAGCCTCCATATATATACCATCAATCTAGCTAGCCTCCATATATATACCATCAATCTAGCTAGCCTCCATATATATACCATCAATCTAGCTAGGCTCTATATATTTACCATCAATCTAGCTAGCCTCCATATATTTACCATCAATCTAGCTAGCCTCCATATATATACCATCAATCTAGCTAGCCTCCATATATATACCATCAATCTAGCTAGTCTCCATATATATATACCATCAATCTAGCTAGCCTCCATATATATACCATCAATCTAGCTAGCCTTCATATATTTACCATCAATCTAGCTAGCCTCCATATATTTACCATCAATCTAGCTAGCCTCCATATATTTACCATCAATCTAGCTAGCCTCCATATTTTTACCATCAATCTAGCTAGCCTCCATATATTTACCATCAATCTAGCTAGCCTTCAACGAGCTAAACCAATACCGTTAGCCCAACGAAATAATAAATCTAGTTTGTCTAATCAGAATATTTCATTTCATTATATTAGTCATCCAGTCAGTCCAATCAGAATATTTCATTTCATTATATTAGTCATCCAGTCAGTCCAATCAGAATATTTCATTTCATTATATTAGTCATCCAGTCAGTCTAATCAGAATATTTCATTTCATTATATTAGTCATCCAGTCAGTCTAATCAGAATATTTCATTTCATTACATTAGTCATCCAGTCAGTCTAATCAGAATATTTCATTTCATTATATTAGTCATCCAGTCAGTCTAATCAAATTAACATCCAATCTATTGAAGAAAAAAAAGAATCAACATCAAAATCTATTCGTCCAGTAATTCACTTCTTCATTTTCTCTATTCTATCCAGATAACAGTTGGGGTTATCTAAGTTTGATCCCAAATCTATTTCGGTTCTATGGATGGAATCCAGGCAAACGTATTTACGATTGGTTCGGTGAGAAATGAAAGAAAAAACTGGCAAAGAGGACATCACCTTTAAAGAGGTAAATTATCTTCCTCACATTGTGAACTCATTTTGATAAACAATTAATTTATAGTACATGTATAGGAAGGGTCTGTGCGACACAAGATGTAGGAATGTTTTTTTTTTTGTAAGATGTCAGAAAACTCCATAGAAATCTTTTTGAGACATATATTTTAAAACGACTTTCACTGAAATTTGAAAATTCAATAAGTGCAATGAAGTTAATATTTAAATGGCGAACCTTAACTTCTTGTATTCTGCTCTTAATTCTGTTGATTGCCGACACATTTCATATTACTTAATGCTTAGCATAATGCTGGTAAAAAAAAATCTATAATCAATTAAGTTGTGTCTGAATGGATTCAATCACTTTAAACGAATGTTTGGCACTGAGATTATATTAGAAAAATAACTTAGTTTTTCGTTTAGTAGGCTACATGTTTTTCATCCAAATATAAAGTTGTATGTAAAGAAAAACAACCTTAAAATATATGTATGTGTATATTCATATATATAGAAGTTGTATTTCTATACATGTGGGTCTCAGGCTATATATATATATATATATATATATATATAAATTAACTAACTCTAGCGAAAGTAAGTACATGATTAACATGTTCCAGGCAGTATTTTGGAAAGGATAGAGCGGGTTGTGCTCAGGGCGCCGAACTAGGAAGGGGCGCGGAAAGACCGTTTTACGTGTTATTTACACTTTTCAGATTAGGAGATGTGCGTCAAAAATTTTATTTTGCACGGGGCTCCGCAACTGCTAGCTACGGCCCTGCTTCCAGGTTTATAAAAAAAAGTAACTAAATTTGGTCAGTGTTAGTACATGTAGTACAACAATAGCCAGGTCTATGGTAAAGTAACTAAACTTGGTCAGTGTTAGTACAACAATAGCCAGGTCTATGGTAAAGTAACTAAACTTGGCCAGTGTCAGTACAACAATAGCCAGGTCTATGGTAAAGTAACTAAACTTGGTCAGTGTTAGTACATGTAGTACAACAATAGCCAGGTCTATGATAAAGTAACTAAACTTGGTCAGTGTTAGTACATGTAGTACAACAATAGCCAGGTCTATGGTAAAGTAACTAAACTTGGTGACTGCCAATTCATGTAGTACAACAATAGCCAGGTCTTTGATATAGTTACACTAACCTATTTAACGTGAGTACATGTAGCACATTGATCTCCAGGTATATAACACGTTTGACCGTGAGCTATGTATTGTGGTCACAAATGTGAACCAGATGACGCCACTCTACTGTCACCCCAAGACCACGCCGGACATGCCCATCAGGCTGGCTGTAAGAATATCTTTAGGTATCCCAGGTAAATCATCAGTAACTAGTCTGATGTCAGTGCTAAAGGCCATGAGAATTCGTTTTTATTTAATTAATTAATTAATTCATCTAGTACTATCATTGGCCCAAATTTTTTTTTTATTTGGATGTTTTATGGTGAATTGTAAAATTAATTAGGTACAAATACTCTGATAGTTTCAGTAAGTTATCAGCTACACATGTAATCTCAAGTATATAATGTAGCTCTGTATGTACACGTTACAATTCACTATAATAGATTGATTCATGAAGGACTGCGTCTTCATTTTAAAATTTTTTTGCTACTTAGTTTTTTGTTGTAGTGTGTGTATGTTAGTATTTTTATGTGTTTGTAGCGAGTGTAATTTACTATAATGCACATATTGGCAGGCACGACGAGAGGGAGGGGTCGGGGGGTCATTGCCAGGGGTCCGCATCTGTAAGGGGGCCCGGCCGCCCCGACCATGCCAATTTTTTCACGACTCATTGTCTATTAAGGGGCCCGCTATGATGTCCTGCCCTGGGGCCCTTGTTGGCTCTCGGCGCCCTGCATATTGGTGTGCATTTGTATTTCTCTCATTCGAAGAACCAATGAATTAATTATTACAAATAAATAATAATCCTAGTTAATTCGTACAGTGTTCTGATTGGTCTTCTAATGAGATGAAAGGATTAGAATGACTTGGATACATGTGTATCGACTTTATTTTTTGGGTGTAGAGATCAGTTGACGATAGAGATGGATTTTTTTCGAGTATAGAAATGAGCTTATATAGAAAGATTAGTTAAAGAAGTAATTCAGTAGACTTGTTGACATTTTTTTACGAGATCTCTAGTCTGTAAATAAGTCAATTTCATTAAAGTGTTTAGTGTTGTGAGCTGCACAGAGTTTGTTGTTTTGTATAAATGTTATAAAAAAGTTGAATTATAACGTAACAATTGACCATCTTGAAAAAACTAACGTAATAGTTGTATAGGTTAAAGTTCGACTAATTTTCGTCTTACTGAATATAGCAGACGTATTCTCGTCTGGGTTATGAGATACAAATGTCATAATCAAACGACTTGAAGTCAATTGCGCCGTAACATTACACCAGACACGTCTGTCTGCTGTTAATGATCCAGGAGATAAGGGTGTTTGTATGTAGTTGTTGTGACGAGGTCAGGTAGGAGTGTAGTTGTCAATGTTGTTGTGACGAGGTCAGGTAGGAGTGTAGTTGTCAATGTTGTTGTGACGAGGTCAGGTAGGAGAGTAGTTGTCAATGTTGTTGTGACGAGGTCAGGTAGGAGTGTAGTTGTCAATGTTGTTGTGACGAGGTCAGGTAGGAGTGTAGTTGTCAATGTTGTGACGAGGTCAGGTAGGAGTGTAGTTGTCAATGTCTTTAAATGTTGCTCGGGAAGTCACAGTGTGTCGAGAGATACTTGATACATATCAAACGTTTATAACTGACACGTCTGGAGGACTCGGATTCCATCCACCACACAACCCCCCCCCCCCATTCCTGGATTGCTCACACTTGCGTCTTCGACCTCCGTGCTTCAGCAGACACACATTCTTTGTCCCACCACCCACTTTCTTCACCAGACCCCCACATACTAACACTGCTAGTTATTCTTCACAAGTAATGGCAATAGTTAACTGTTGCCATGGCCAGTGGCGTAGTGAGCTTAATACCTTTTTAGCGCCCCTCCATTCAAAAACCATATAAGAGTACATGTAAAATATGCCATTTGGCGCCCCTTTGTGAGTAGCGCCCGGGGCATGATGACCCCCTTGCCCCCCCCTTACTAAGCCACTAGCCATGGCCTAACTTATATGGCGGCTGATTATTGATCTGCTGGGACTTGGCTCGAAACAAATTCATAATATCAGCATAATATCAATTTACAACGCACCAAAATAATTATAATTTTTTGGGAATGACATATAAACAGGTAATGTATTGATGTAACACTTGAATGAAATAATTTCCATAAAATTCTTTTGTTTACCTCCGCAGGTTTGTTTGGAGCCGTGGAGTACACGCAGCACGGACACACAGACTTCTTTGTAGATGGGGGAGTGTTGTGTAACTACCCAATACATTGTTTTGATGGTGAGATACAGTCAACAATATCCTTGTATTGACTAGATCACCCAGTCTATATCTATGTATAAATGGTTGGACCACATTTTATACACATCCCCATCATCTAACCAAATAAACAACAACACTACACTGGGGCATGGGAATGTTTTAGTGTTGATAAAATAAATGTTTATATTCCGATCATTTAAAAAAAAATCTGTTTGATGTTGGCATTAATGAAACAGCTCATCTTTAAACTGCTGAAAATATAGCCAATATTTTTGAATAAAAAAAAACTGTCCACATAATTAATAATGTTCAATGTAAAAAAAAAATATGAGTTACTGAAAGATTACCCAAATATGCTTTTTCTAAAAATCTATTTCTGCAGGTTGGTGGCTCTCAATGGAAAAAAAAGATAATTTTTTTGAAAGACTTCAAAATTTAGATGATATTCCAAGATTATTTGACAAATCAAATAGATTTGGCAAATACAATGACAAAACAATTGGCTTGCAAGTGGTCAGTTTTTAAAAAAATTCTAAAATATGTTTTAATGTTGGCATGTAGCAGCATATGTTCGATAAAAATTTAACTTTGATGTTTACTCTTTTTTCATCAAAATTATTTTTGTGAAATTTTGTCATTAGCATTTTTTTATTGTTTCATTTTAAAAATGTAATGTTTTTATCATTTTGTCAGATTGTGAAGGTGAGAGGAATAATATTATACTGATTATGAAAAAAATTGTAATCGGAAATGTCGTAATCATTGTTAATGTGACATATTGTTTATGTAACATATTGTTTATGTGAAATATTGTTCATGTGATATATGATGTTAACAATGTATTATCTTTTCTTCAGTACTCAGATGATGAACCAGATCTACTAAAATACCAGCTTGAACATTCCAGACCAGGAGTTCAATTAAACAGTCTACCAGAAACCAAACTTGCCAAGTAGGTCACAAGTGTCGTTTTGTAGGGAAATGAACATCGGTAATACGTTAGCATTTGCGTTGATGAAAGAAGAAAAAGAGTTACTTGAAGGGGTATAAAGTCAAACTGCAGCAATATAACTCACACTACTAAATAGTTAGGGTAGTCAAGACGATGAAGGTCTTTACAAAATACCTATTTGAAAACAATGAACCAATTCATCAAAATGGTAATGCTGTGATGTCTTTTAGTTTTACCCGTTGTAACAAGTTAAACGGCGCCAACTCGGATGGCCGAGTGGTGTAGATACTCGACTGTTGACCTGAGAGTCCTGGGTTCGATCCTCGGTGAATTTTTCTCATAAAAGTCGTCCCATAAGTCCACCCAGCTTTAAATGGGTACCTGACTTTAGTTGGAGAAGTAAAGGCGGCTGGGCGTTGTGCTAACCACACAATCCCTTCATATGCCGAGGTTATAGAAACAGATGAATTCTCCACTTCATCTGCCCTGATGGCCCGTTAGGGTTAAGGGCATGGGCGTCGCTAGGAATTTTTCCGGGGGGGGGGGCAAATAACAACTTTATGACATTTTTTTTTAAATGTAAGGGGGGGGGAGCAAATGCCCCACTCTTATATGACATGAATACGCCCATGGTTAAGGGAACTTACTTTTACTTACTTTAACCAGTGTATGCTCTCTGTTCAACTCTGTTGAAATGATTAAGTCAAGAAATCACTAGAAATGTGACAAATAAACATTTACATTGCTTGACAATCAGTTTGCATTTAGCTCAACCTCTGATGAAGATTTTATGAGAAGGTTTTTTTATAAATTTCATTTTTATAACCTCTTTACAGAGCTAAAAACAGAGAAGAACAAAATAAAAGGGAGCACGAAAGTTTAGTCAAAGCAGTGAACTCATTTCTTAGAGTAAGTAGTTGATTTGACTTGGGTTTAAATATATATCGCTATTTCAAAAGTTATGGTGTCCAGCATTTAGAACTAACCAGGCCTGTAGCGTGCGGGGGGGCCAGGCAGGGGTCCGCCCCCCCGCGTTTTGTCTGGCCCCCTCTGCTTATTTGCTCTACATAGTAAAATGTATTACCTGCCCCCCCTGCTGTTGCCTGGCCCCTGCTGTACAATACCTGGCCCATGCTGTAGAATTTTCACGCTACGGGGCTGGAACTAACTGTCACCACATCGGACGCCTCCGCGGTTAATTCGACCACATGATTTGTAAAAAAAAAAACTGTGTTACGTTATATTCTCTAGTGCAGAGCTTTTCCGAGACTGTACCACAAATGGTGCTAACCTAAGTTCACGAATAAATGAAATTATTTTTCATAATGAAACGCGCTTACCTTTCTATTGCGACATTTGGACACGTGACTTGGTATTTTTAAAACGAAAATTATGTGTCGCTGCGTAACTCGGCATAACCTATCCCGTACCCTTGTGGTACTCGTACTACCGGTGTAGAACTGTGTAAACTTTCCATGTTTTATATTAGAATTTGAATTGTCTGAGTGTTTACTGTCAACTACTGTGCTTACCATCACATTGAGTGACACTTTTTGCCCATGAAACTGTATTTTTTTCTTTCGTGAAGTGAGAACCCCAAGAATATAATAAATGTTTATATTTGTATGTATGTATATATATATATGACATATATATATGATATATTTATATATATATATATATATATATATGTGTGTGTGTGTGTGAATTTTCAACGATATTTTTGCGTTTCGGTTCACTTGCTAAATTGCCTACAAAAAACCGTTATTAAAAGTGTTAAAATATTGAGTTGACATCTATAATTTCTCAGGCTTTAAAAGAAAATGATGCAGATAAAAGTGCTACAATTAGCAGAAGTGAACTTCTAGCAGCACTTGATGATGTAAGTCATCTAGACCAAACCTTTTCTTTATTTTAATATATATGTAAATTTATCCTAGTTTATCGTCACAATTCTTAATCTGATATATTTAGTGAATTGACTTTAAATAAAACTCAGGGATCTGATGCACTCATTGCATTCCACTTCACTTTTTCATACATTTCGTATGTATAGGCCTTCTAACTTGAATACTCACGTAATTCTATTTATACATGTATTAACATATTGGCCTTCGTTTTTCAACTCGAGTAGTTAAGTTTAATAACTACATTAAACTGTTTTGTTATTGAAAGATTATTATCACGCGAATATCAAAAAATCTGTGCGACTGTTTAAATAAATGCAAAGAAAGACTAAACTTGGACTATTTTGGTCTTGCATTATTGGGTTATTTTAAGATTAATTTTTAGACTTTCGTAGGCCCATGTTAGCATGCATAAGGCCCTGGAAAATATATTTATAATAAATTTCCAGCATTGCGGCAGTAAAAAAAAACTTGTAAAAAAGTGCCCTTAGAATATTTATTGTTTAAATGTAATCTATGTTACGGAAAAACGTGTTATCTATGTTACAGAAAAACTTATTTATATTACAGAAAAACTTTTTATATATGTTACAGAAAAACTTGTTCCCACCTAGAGATAGAAAGATTCTGTTTGGTGACGTGAAATCAGAAACTATTTTGAAGTGTTTAGATAAAGATGGAAATAATCAGGTGTGTGTTGATAGTTTATATTTCTTTGTGGATAACAAATATCTCATTTTCACACATGATATTTTATTGTACGCACCTGATATTTCATCGTACCCACGTGATATTTCATTGTACACACTTCATATTTCATTGTACACAATAAATATTCCTATGTACAAGGCTTACATTCTATTTCACACTACTTCGATTTTATTTCGCAGCTTATGTTTTAAAACTGCACAGCTAACATTCAATTTTACACTTGACATTCTGTGCACACCTGACATTTTGTGCACACCCTTGATATTTAAGGGTCATAGTTAAATTATAATTAGAAAAGAATACACATAGATTGTTTTCGCATGAACTTAGCGTTCAGATTTACTATGAGCTATATGTGTCAACATCATACATGTAATAAGGAAAAAAAATTAATTACTGAGCATAGTGCAGTCGGCCACGTTTAATTTTTGTTTGAATCAAAGTCCAAGGTATCTTACATTAAAGAACCAGGGATGATAAATCAAAGTCCCAGGGATAGTAAATCAAAGTCCCAGGGATGATAAATCAAAGTTCCAGGGATGATAAATCATAGTCGCTTATGTTTGGCTGTTTACTTTATTTTCGTCTCAGATCAAATTCAATGAACTTGTGAGTTTTATAGAAGAATCTGATATCAACATGCATTACCGCTCCCAAGGATACGAGAGACGTAAGACTGGAAATATATTCCAGTTTCTGTATGCACTGTATGATTCACTTTTAACTCACGGCAAGCGAGTTTATGTAAAAGTAAGTGGAACGTTCCTTTTTTTTTTTAATTTTCAACATACAATTATCCCTTTCCTTCTATAATCCTGGAAAGATGTGTGAACCATGGTCGCTAGTACAAGTGTCTAAATAACTAACCGCTGAGCTGTTAGAGATATTTCAAAATGTACTTTGTGTTTAACAACCATGTGAAATGTTAAAAACTAACTTTTATGTGTTTTTTTTGATACAAAAATTCTAAAAATCTAATAGTTTGTTTATTAAAGAATTCTTTTTTGAAAACCACGGAAACTCATTATGAAACCAGCCAATAAACCCGCCAATAAACCAGCCAATAAACCCGCCAATAAACGCCAATATACCCGCCAATAGACACGCCAATAAACCCGCCAATATAACTGCCAAATCATTAAAATTTAAAGTTCTCTCTGCTCTAAAGGGTCATCGGGGCAGATGAAGCATTGAATTATTTTCTTCTGTTTCTGTAACCACGTGACATTAAATGATTTTGTGGTTAGCACTTGGCCCAGCTACCATTACTTGCCCAACTTAATTCAGGTACCCATTTAAAAGTTGAGTTAACTTGAGGGACCAGATTTCACAAGGATCTGGACAAATTAACCTTCTTTCTCACAGAGGATTGAACTCGAGGCTCTCAAATGACAGTCGAGTGCTTTACACCGCTATACAATCCGTCCCACAAAATTGAAAAGAAATGACGATTCGCTTCCGGTTTTAAATTGTATGCGTTCTTATTGTATTTACAGAATTTAAAAAAAGGAAAAAAAAACGTCTAAACCGCACGAATTTTTTTTTTCACTTTTCTCTCATTTTCTATTTCAGCAGAAAGACTGGAAACGTACAGTTGGCATCAACACAGGTTATATCGGAACGACCGACTTCATCTTGGAACCGGCGGATGTTAAATTTTTGTGTGAACGAGGCAGGCTTTGCTTAGATGCATTTCTGAAATCTTATGTGGCTGCCAACAACCTCGGGGTAAACCCTAATAGCAAGTCTCTTGCTGATGTAAACAAGAACTCTAAAGGTTCTTTGATCTCCAGTAAGTATTGCCAGAACCTTGGAAGTTCAGATGCTGTCAGTATGGAAGTGACATCCCCAGTCGTAGCTTTCACTCCTTTCACTGACCAGACGTCTGATGATTCTGAAATCTCAGTGGCACCGGTGACAAGTAAACTCCCCGCCAAGTTCCTGTCTCTGACTGAAAATATCCAGTCGCATACAGATCAAATAGCAGATTTGGCGGAAGTTAAAGAAGCAGACGTCAGTGAAACTTCTAATTTACTATTTAACTAGCTACACGGCGTTGCCTGGGAAGTCGATGTGCCACGTGACATCCCATCTTAATTATTCAAACACATTTTTTTTTTATTTCAATTATTTAGAATGATGGGATAGATATAAAAATAATTGTTATACAGTGAGTAAATAGGAAGTTAACCTAATCCTACCAATGAAACATTATATTTGTTTAAGTAAGTTACACTATTCTAATCTATTCAACAATAGGAATTATGGTTTAGTAATACACATCCACCCATACACATATATTACAATGTCAGTAAATAGAGAAACTAATCACTATTTTATGTTTACAAGCATACACAACTGTATGAATTTAAAAGGAACAAATATCTGTGCAGCATGATTAGAAGATCTATCAGGTAACTTTAACAAATAAAAAATACAAAATGATTTTGAAAAAAAAACATTTATTAAAAAAATGCTATAAAATGAAATAAAAAGTAAAAACCAACAAATAATGTTCAGCACTCGGACAGTAAATCGTGGATGCAGCAGAAAGTAATATTTAATGAGTTTAAAAGAGTTTTATATGTGATATAGTTAACATGCGCGCTTTATTCTCTAGTTAATGAACAATTTAAAGCAAATTTAAAGTGTTTTATATATTTTTCTACATACAAATTTTCTTTTCTTGTAATGTTAATGTTCAAATTAATTTCAACAAAAGTTTATTTTGTTTAAATCTTAGATATTATTACGATTATTCCAAATATTTCTCTGAATCTAATTTTAGCTTGTATTATTGCTTTTTACTCAAATATAATTTAGATCATTCAAAATAAAAAATGTACTTTTTACTAATGATTCCTTTAAAAAAAAATGAATAAATCGCTCCATATAACTATTTTTTAAATGATTATTTTGACTTAATCATGATAATCCCAAAGATAAACTAATTAGACAATTTTTTTGTAAACAAATTATTTCCCAACTTTGCAAATGTTTTCCAGGGTACACCTTGAACTACAGTACTCAGTAACAAGTAAACATGTTTTAGGTATAATAAAGCTGACTCTATCGCTAGAATAGCCGTACTTAATTTGTTTCTGGGGGGCTAAGCAAGTACAATTTAAAGCCTTTAGACTAAGTTCAATTTTGAGGCCCTTGGCAAGTGTAACTAGGAGGCCTTAAGAGAAAACGCAGTTGGGGCAGCTAAAAGTCTTCGGCCTCTTTGTTCTCTTAGAAAACTGGTCCCTCTCTGAAACTCCCAACTGTTAAATTATTTTAGCCCCGGGGCCCCGGCCAAAGACTCAGATTGGCAGAATAAAAATACTAACAGGAGGACCCCTTAAAAGTAGGGGGGAGGGGGCATAGACAGGAGGCTGGTTGGCCTGTTCGATAGGACAGTTTTATTAGTTACCGTAAAAGACATAATGAGCGGGAAGTGTACATTTTTATAGATAAATCATTTACGAGGCATCTTTTTTTTTAAAATTTCACAGATTCTTAGCTAATTGAGTTTTAGACATTTAAATTTGTAGTTACAATTATAATATTTGTTGACATTTAAATTTTTTTTTTCAAAATTTAATAAAATTTGAAAAAAAGATATTGTAACCAAAAATATATATCATATAAACAACGCTTTGACAAATAAACAGCATATGCAGCTATATCATGTGTTAACATTTCTTTTTTTGTATTTGTATTTGGAAGTTTGTATGTTTCTTGTATCAAAAATACGTATTACTGTAATATATAAAAGTTCCCTTAAGCCTTAACGAGCTAGTGGGGCAGAGATAGGTCTAGCGGGGTAGAGGGATGGGGGGCTAGCGGGAAATATTCGTTTCGCTACCTCGGCATATCTAGGGATTGCGTGGCTAGCTCAACGCCTAGCCACCTTTGCTTCCCCAATTTAAGCAGGAGCCCGTTTGAAGCTGGGTGGACAAAGAGACTTTCACCCAGGAGAAAGACTGGAATCTGTACAGTGGCCAACAACACAGGTTACATTGGGAAAACCGACTTCAACTTGGAACCCACCCAACCATCATGTAATTAGCCCTCTGAGTAATGCTGTCACGTCGTCATACCTAATATTATTATGATATGAAAATAGATATGTACTAATATATGTGTTAATGTCTTATACTTCAAAAAACAAATAAACACCAGGCTATAGTGTCAACAGTTCATTAATTAAGACTTAAAGAACTGAATTATAATCATTTAGGCGTTTCGTCTTTATACAAACATAAAACATTTTCTTTGATATCCTAATAAAAAAAAAGATATCACTATATCAAGCAGCGTTCTATAAACTACCTTGAACAAACGTAATAGATTTATTTTGTGAAATGTATGACCCGTCGTTACGGATCTCTGTCAAGCATTTTGTGGCCCGAAAGTCAAAGTGACCCAGACCTAATGTACCGTCTTAACACAGTCAAAGATTTAAACAACTCAGATAAACGATAGGTACACACAATAAATCAAATAACAAAATACAACATATGTGACGTTTATATGTATTTATCAAAGAAATGCTTAAATACATCATATGTGACGTTTTCATCAAAATAATGGCAGCATTTTCTAAAATAACATTGATTTTTGTGCATGTCTAATGCGTATTTAAAACCAAATATGTAACAATATTCGGGCGAAGTAGAGATATTTGAGAGCCTATTGGACTTTGCATTTGTCGTAAATACCGACATTGAGACCAGTGCTGATTTACCGTATAGTGCCAATTAGGTAAGGATTGAGGGAAAACAGGTCTTGTAAACTTAAGTCTGCTGTCATTATCGTTGATAGTGACAGAGTTAATCACCGAGCATAATAAGTAAAAAAGCGACGGTAGCTAAAGACAGTAAAGTACCTGGTTTCATTATCGCTGACCCAGGGTCAGCTGACTTGACTTTAAGAATGACCACAGTGAGGCGTTGATCTGGGATTAAGAGGTCAACCGGACTGGCAAAGGGTGTGGTAAAGAGCTCGACTGTCGACCTGAGGTCACTGGTTCGATCCTCGGTGAGGACCAATCTATTTTCATGTCACGGTTAAAGTCCCCGCTATATCGCCCATCGCCATTGCAGTATCGGCAATGGTGGGGATAGAAAAAGGGTTAGTTTAAGGGACTTCACAACTACAGGTAAGGTCAAAAAGGGGACTTTAGGTCAAGACTTAGGAAAGTTTTAATAAGGCGTGACATATATATATATATATATATATATATATATATACTTTTGTTACATGTATGCAAAGGTCAGTGAGAAAATTACGTAAGAAGCAAATAAACCTAGCTCCAGAGATGACCAATTAAAATGTACACAGGGAATTTGTAAACGGTTTTGTTAATCTATTTAAAATCTATTTTTCACAATCAGATTGGAAAAATTCCTATAAGAAATCTGGACATGAACATGAGCAGGTTTGAGAGTTGAAATAAAAAAATGAGTTTGACATTGTGTAGTAAAATGTTTTTTTTTGAGAAATTGATTCGTAAACATGTTTTACTTTCATATAATAGACTGGTACACTTATGATCATCTTTCCACCTAATTGAATATTTCACATGTCTGCTATCTAGACTCATTTTACGTCCGTATCTTTTGTGTTTCTATATTGAATGATGTGTGGCTTATTATCGACTGTCATGAACAGAATTGGGTTTTTCTTTATTCCTCCCGGTCTGGGGGAGATATAGCGACTCTATTGTATTCACACATGTTAACATGCGTGTCGTTCTGCCTCACCTATTTGATATATAGGGATTTTTTGGACAGTGCCATACATGACTCCACAACATAGAAACCAGAGAAACAATGTGAGATACCAGAGAAACAATGTGAGATATCAGAGAAACAGTGTGAGATATCAGAGAAACAGTGTTTGGTGACTCTTCAGAGAAGAGTAAAATATCACAGGTTTATTACTTTTATGTTCGTCATTCAATAGCATTAATTAAAAAACCTGCTGAAGACTATCAAATTGCCTTTTCGTCCGTATGGCCTCTTTTCTGACTAATGTCACTGATACATATGAAGGGAAAAGGGGGGAGGGGAGGGAGATATGAGAAGGGAAATAAATATGGGGGTAGGGGAGAGAACATGCAGGGTGGGGGTGAACTTGGAAGTGAAGGGGAGAGGGGTTCATCAGGTGAATGTTTTTGTATCGGCATTTATTGCAAGTCAGTGAGGAACCGAGAGACTGAATAGGCGTGATTTCCATGAAAATTTCAAGAGAGAGACAGAAAGAGAGAGAGAGACAGAGAGAAAGAGAGAGAGAGAGAGAGAGAGAGAGAGAGAAAGAGAGAGAGTTAGAGATACATAGAGAACGAGAGAGTGAGAGAGGGAAGATGGACGAGTTATAGCAAGATTAATTTTTAATGATACATTGGTGAAACATTCAATGTTTATATATAGATAAATGTTTTGTTATTTACCGTGTTAGAGCTCTTTATTGTTGTTTTCTACGTACTTGATAGTACAATATTAACAAGTCTTCAACATGTGAGCTCTCTATCTAGCTTGCTCCAAGCAATGACCGTCTCTTTACAAAATTCCAAAGCGGTTCATTTGCCTTGGACTGTTGGGGAAATAAGTGTGTGTGTGGGTGGGGGGGGGCATATAATTAAAAGAAGAAGATGGAAGTTCTGAAGTTTATTTGATATTGTTATACTGAGATGGGGAAACTATTTTGGCGCTAGAAATAATGTAATACGTCCCACAATTGATCATTCAGAGATAAATTTCAGGGAGTAAAAAAAAAATCAATGTTTGTACATATGAGAAGTCCTCGGAAAGAAAGGACATAGTCACACACTCTAATTATGTCAGTTTTTTTTTTCCGCGGACTCCTCATATTTATTTAATAGATAGAACACACTGACAATTATTACTGGTATTAATTGTTTTTGACACTTGGCGTTATGGGAATGAGGGCTCGTATGTAAGGTTAACCTGTGGGAGGAGGGGGATGAAGTGGTCATGTGCAGTTGTAACAAGGTGACATTCAGGCGAGATATCTAATGCTTAAAAAGGTAGTATATATATATATATTAGTATATTTATGTTTGTAGATCAAGTGCAAACGTATCACACCGTCGGGATTTGTTGTGTTTCCTGTGATAGATGTGAGTTGAGACTCATTTTTTTAATTGCCTGGAAGAATATAATATACTTGACTTTGTATGTATTTACATTAACGTATAAATAGCGACGAATAAGTAGTCTTTATATCTAGATGGACACCATAGCTTATATATTTAGCAATAATAATTGATACAAATATTTGTAGGATATAATTGATTAATTGCCGTTACTTTTTAATGCATTTTTACAAATGCTTATTTATTTATTCTCTACAAAGTTATTTTTTTAAAATAATATATTTTACTTTTTGGATATTTGTATTGAAATCATCTTGTAGTTCACCTTTGAACCTGTTTGACGATTAATAATACAAGAGGCAATATTGCCATTGAGATAAATGTAAAATTTGACAAATCAATTTTCATACTAATCAGACTTGTTTTACTATTATGCCCGTTTTTATTTAACCATCATACTAGCGTTGGGTTTAACAGAAAACAGTTTTAAATAAAAAACAAACCTTTAGTACAGGGTTGGGCAACCTCTTTGATTCGCTGGCTACTATAGGCTGTTTGAGTCGCTGGCTACTATAGGCTGTTTGAGTCGCTGGCTACTATAGGCTCTTTGAGTCGCTGGCTACTAAAGGCTGTTTGAGTCGCTGGCTACTATAGGCTCTTTGAGTCGCTGGCTAGTATAGGCTGTTTGAGTCGCTGGCTACTATAGGCTGTTTGAGTCGCTGGCTACTATAGGCTGTTTGAGTCGCTGGCTACTATAGGCTCTTTGATTCGCTGACTACTATAGGCTCTTTGAGTCGCTGGCTACTATAGGCTGTTTGAGTCGCTGGCTATTATAGGCTGTTTGAGTCACTGGCTACTATAGGCTGTTTGAGTCGCTGGCTACTATAGGCTCTTTGATTCGCTGGCTACTATAGGCTCTTTGATTCGCTGGCTTCTATAGGCTGTTTGAGTCGCTGGCTGCTGTTGGTTGTTTGGGTGGGTGGCTGCGGTTGGCTGTTTGGGTGGGTGGTTGGTGTTTGTTGTTTGGTTGGTTGGCTTCTGGCTTTTGTTTGGTTTGTTGGCTGGTTGGGTTTGTGTGGTTTTTTGGCTGCTTGGGGTTCTTGGGTTTTTTGGTTGGTTTGGACTTTTTGAGTCGCTGGCTACTATAGGCTCTTTGAGTCGCTGGCTACTATAGGCTGTTAAATATGACTGGTTGGCCGGTGTTGACATGAACTGACAAAGATTAAAGTACACCTTAATATTGAAAGTCTAGTTCTGTTTCAGTAAGAAACGAGTTACGGGCTGCTGGCCAGATTAAACATTGGGGTGGGCCGGATTTGTCCCGCGGGCTGTATTTTGCTCATAGTTTAGTTCGTGGATCAAACATGCGGCCAATTTAAAAATGACAAAATGACCTGTTTTAAATGGTCTCTAAAGACTCCTTTATTATTAATTCATTTTTTTATTAATTTGTTAAAATTGAATTATTTTAAAACAGTATCTTTGCAGCTGTGATTTAGCTTGCATCAAGGTTCGAACTGGTAGTTAAAAGTTAGGCAATCCATCATTGAGTACCGGCACCTATTTTTTTTTACAAAAAAAAAAAGCACTGAATACAAACATGCACTGGTTATTTCTACGTCAAAATGTCCTACTATGTAAATAAAGAGTTTAAAACATCAGTTTTTCTGCAAAAATTTAGAAATTTTATAATTCAAAGTAATATTCTGAAAAAACAACATTAAATTTATTTTTTATATATACAATCAATTAGTCTAATCTTTTATTATCACCATCAGCAGCGAAATGAAAGCAAAGTGTTTAACTTATTAGGGGTTCATTTTTTGTCACCTTACATCTACGAATGTGTTTCAATCGATTAAACAAACTTTTTACATGAACATTTTATTAGTGTACAGTAAACAAAAATCTTTCGATATTCAGTTTCTATTAATTTATTCGCAACGAAATCGGTGCAATGTTGGACTTAGAAGGGGCCCATTGTCATTATTAAACAAACATACAGGAGTTCATGTTTATATATTTATATATATATATATATATATATATATATATATATATAGAGAGAGAGAGAGAGAGAGAGAGAGAGAGAGAGAGAAAGAGAGAGAGCAATAAATATTATTATTCTGAGCCAATTAATTATCTCCCTTGCATTCTACAGAACATTTCCCCTGATCTAAACATGGGTAATACCTTTAGTTACACGAAGAAGACAAATGCCACTGACCATTCCAGAGAAGCTCTTCACATGATCAGGGAGACTCGGCAGAAATATCTTGACCATCACACCATAGAACATGAGGTCAGCGACTTTGAATGGGGGCTCTCCACAGAAATCAACCTCGGATTTTCGGATAGCTTGGACAATACGAACAATCTATCCATGACCAGAAATAGTTTGGACATGAAAAGCATGCGAGTCTCTAAGAGCCTGGACACATCTGGCACAAACAACAACAAAAATGATGAAGGAGAGGTCAGAATAGAAAGCGGTGCTGGCACAAGTTCCAGTGTAAGACCCGACAAGACAACGGTCATTAAAGATGATGACGTTGAACTGGAGATGTACACATATCCATTTGAGAATATTGTTTTGGAAGGAGGGGGTGTGAAGGGGTTGGCCTACTGCGGCGCTATAAGGGTAAGTGTGTAGATGATAACTTTTATAATATGTATTTGTTATTCAAGTCACTCATTGGTGGCTCATATGGATGGCAAAAATGTCTTCTGGTGCCTCGTTCGTTAAATAAAGATGTACGTTATACGAAACAAGATTTCCCGTAGACATTATTGTCAACCGTTCCAAGTTGATTCCAGAAATTGAAAACAAAAAGAATTCGTTTAATAAATAGTGGTGACCCTGTTTAAAATACGTGTGAGTGTGGGCTAGTAAAATACGTGTGAGTGTGGGCTAGTAAAATACGTGTGAGTGTGGGCTAGTAAAATACGTGTGAGTAGGCTAGTAAAATACTTTGAATCATGCAATTATGTTAATTGCTTATCAAGTTACACGTGAAGAACACACTCGCTCACAATATGTACACAAACATTCCCACTTTAAACTTATGAAAATTTTGACCTGCCAAGAAAAAGACCATTTTTTTTACTAAATTTAACCAGACAGATGTCTTGAACTAAACTGTACTTCAAAACTGGAACAAAAAGGAAAGAAAAAGAATATCACGTGATTAATTTGTCTTTATTCAGCCAGATTAAAAAAAAATAAAAGTTTTCGTCGTCTTTTTTAATTTGAAGGTTTAATCGTTGTCTAAAATACATTCATACTGGAAGGCAAGATGTACAAGCCATACATACACTGTACTGGAAGGCAAGATGTACAAGCCATACATACACTGTACTGGAAGGCAAGATGTACAAGCCATACATACACTGTACTGGAAGGCAAGATGTACAAGCCATACATACACTGTACTGGAAGGCAAGATGTACAAGCCATACATACACTGTACTGGAAGGCAAGATGTACAAGCCATACATACACTGTACTGGAAGGCAAGATGTACAAGCCATACATACACTGTACTGGAAGGCAAGATGTACAAGCCATACATACACTGTACCAGAAGGCAAGATGTACAAGCCATACATACACTGTACCGGAAGGCAAGATGTACAAGCCATACATACACTGTACCGGAAGGCAAGATGTACAAGCCATACATACACTGTACTGGAAGGCAAGATGTACAAGCCATACATACACTGTACTGGAAGGCAAGATGTACAAGCCATACATACACTGTACTGGAAAGCAAGATATACACTGTACTGGAAGGCAAGATGTACAAGCCATACATACACTGTACTGGAAGGCAAGATGTACAAGCCATACATACACTGTACTGGAAGGCAAGATGTACAATACATACATACACTGTACTGGAAGGCAAGATGTACAATACATACATACAGTGTACTGGAAGGCAAGATGTACAATACATACATACAGTGTACTGGAAGGCAAGATGTACAAGCCATACATACACTGTCGGAGGCAAGATGTAAATCATAAATAATGCAGGAAGGAAAGTAATGATAATAATTTGGGAAGGAAGATGTATATAATACTGTTATGTTGGGGTGTGTGTGTTGTGCATACTCACAGAAGATTTCATTTTCTTAGGGGTCAAGGGAAAAAAGCTTTTGTCTTGTCCGTCACTGTAAAAATAATATTTAACATATGCATGTATTGAGTAGAGACTAAGTTCTTGTGATTAATGTAACATCTAGATATCACAGTGTATAAATTAAACAAAATATGTATTAAGTAGAGACTTAAGTTATTTTGACTGATGTAACATCTAGATACCGTATAGTGAAAATTAAACATACTAAGGAAATTCATTTTCAATAGGTATCCCTTAGGAGAATACATTTTGTCCCCGTCTATTGTCCCCGTTTTGTCTGTCTGTCTGTCTGTCTGTCATCACCCTAGATCTCAACAACCATAAGTCCTAGACCCATGATGTATATATCATTTTGTAGGTCTTGGCCTGCCAAGAAATGATTTTTTTCCATTTTGCGATCTGACCTCTCAGGGCCGTAAAAGGGGGCTTAGTACCGTTTTTTACTATATAATCTATATAAAAAAGGAGCGCCTATATCTCAACAACCATAAGTCCTAGACCCATGATGTATGTATCATTTTGTAGGTCTTGGCCTGCCAAGTGTACATCAAAAGTTCATTTTGCGATAGGACCTCTGAAAGCTAACAAACGTACTGATACATAACACGAAAATGCGCTAACACGTCCTGTGTCCAGAATGGAACAGGCTTAATTGCTTTTTTCTACATAGTGAAACAATTTGAAAATTGTGTAATGTAGATGCATAGCTGTACATTTGTTTCTGGCGAAATTTCCCCAGATTGACTAATAATTTACCGAAAATGACACATGAGTTTTTCTATGACTAATAAATTACATAGATAGTAAATACAAGTTTCAATCTAATTGTGTAATGAAACAAACATGTATTTAGTTTAAGAGATTGAACCAGAGCTAAGTCTTTTTTTTTTCATTTCAGCGTTTGGAAGAACTCGGTATAATGAAACAGATCAAACGGTTTGCTGGCACCAGTGCTGGGTCAATGACCGCTGCCCTCCTGGCTGTTGGATATGACTCACGTGACCTGGAGGAATTCTTCAAGTTAAATCTCAACGATCTGTTATTAGGTGAGTGACACACATTGGGGTGTATTTAACGCATGAATCAGTCACAGTGAAACCAAGTCATATCATCAACAACGTAGATAAATATAACGACCTGATTGTTGTAATAACACGGGTATCTATAACCACGCTCTGTCAGGCCGTGCTTTGACATTTAACCTGTACAATACAAGCTTTGGAAAATGTATCAGTAATATATATATTTTAAGTAATATTGTACGATCTGAGGAATTATTTATTTTGCACTTTAATAAAAGCTTATTTTTTAAATTTTTTTTTAAATATTCTTTTAATGAGTGGTCTTCTTACAATTGCAATTTGATGGTATTGCAAGTAAGCTAATATATGAAACCTGATGCAGTTGATGATGTCTTATAATTTTAAATGTTGCACGTATTATTAACTAATTTCTTTCTCGTCTCATTTTTTGTCACAATTAAACATAATTCTTACATCTCGGTCCTTCAGGACAAACCTTGTGACAATGAGTCTCCTGAAATATTCTTTCCCGAACTTAACCGAAAAATAAACACACATACATTTTGAAAACGACGTAGCTGCGAATGGCTTGGGGCCTGTGACAAGACTTTGCGTTGCATCGGCTTACGGCGGCCCCCGTAGGTTGGGACAGTTCCTTACTATACTTAGTCGCCGGGACAAGTGATGCCACTCTTGGACGCTTCCCATGAATGTCTGTACGTCTCTCTACACCGTGGTGTGTGTCATTAGTTCTGTAATACATGTAGTGATGCTACTACACCAGTCAGCCCCATGGTAATATCACCAATAAAACAATCACCATCGAAATCTATTTCCTCCATTAGTTCACGGATTCTCTATTCTATCCAGATCACAGTTGGGGTTTTCTAAGTTTGGTCCCAAATCTATTTCGGATCTATGGATGGAATCCCGGAGAACGTATTTACAGTTGGTTCGGTGAGAAAATTAAAGATAAAACTGGCAAAGAGGACATCACCTTTAAAGAGGTAAATTATCTTTCTTACATTGTAGAACTTATTTTGATAAACAAGTAATTATGGTATGGCTAATGTGTTGGGGTCATCGGGTGTGGAAATTTTAGTTTTGACAGACGTCGGTGTCGGAAAAATCCAACATTGAGACATTAACTTTAAAATAATTGTCACTGACATTAGGTTTTATAAATTTGCGCATATTTAATCTCATGATACACATGTACACCATATAGTCCTAGCTGTACCCTGCAAATAGGTCCAGGCAGTCATGGGTGAGATCACTATCTATATTGATACAGATTTGTTCCTTACTTTTAAATCGGTCGACCTATTTCACATAAATCAATACTCAATAGTTATTGTCTTTTGGTGAACATCTACACATATTATTTGATCAGATTACTTTAGGCTCATTATTGAAACTGTAAATAAATATATTTTAAAATTACTGATATTCAGTTTTCTTTGGTTCAGTATTTGTTTATCTTGTAATGAGTCGAAAAAATAGAATTACATGACAAAAAAATAAGCAGTAAAAATATATGGTGTGAAAATGATAAAGTTTGAAATTAGACAAAATTCCAATCAGCACGTGCTTGACAGATGCGTCTCATGTTTGATTTTTATTTACTTATCAATATTGTGCAGAGTATTGATTGCATTCAAAGTCTTTATTACATTCAAAGTCTTGATTACATTCAAAATATTTATTACATTTAAAGTAAAGATGACTCGAAGACATGCCAACTTTGTCTAATTTTCTCGCTGAAATGTGTTTCACCTGTCTATTGTAAATCAACTAACTCAGGTGATTGTACATGTTGTTCAACAATAACCAGGTCTGTCATAAATAAACAAACTCTACTAAGTGATAGTACATGTTGTTCAACAATAGCCAGGTCTATTATAAATTAACAAACTTGTCAGGGTTGGCGATTGTGGTCTTACTATTTATTTCTTTACACACACAACTAATACAAGTTCACAACACTTCCCTTTTATTAATCAAAATTACTTTATTGCATAGTCTACAGCACTAATCACCCTATAAATTAATCAACGATTAAATCACGTCTAAGCGATAAATTACTATATTAATTGTCCGATCCATCAACACATTAAAACACTTCTCACTAACTCTTTCGTTCCTTCCTAATTCACTCCCTTCCTCAAACTTAACAAAAACGACACTAACTCCCCTCATTATGTCGTGCCCTGTATCTAACCGCTGCCCTCAGAAACACTCGGCCAACAACAGGGGAAAAAAACCACTTGATGACGTCAAGATACTGGCATATGAAGATGGCAGTGATCTATCCTCGTCCGCTAAAAACTAAGCAAAATCATCCATTTCTCCCCTCTTTCACCTTCACCACCTGTCTAATTACGTAATATCTAACTCTACACGCTGCTGGTATTAAGCATCAGTCTCTGACCTACTTTCACTGTCCTTACAATTGGTTTGTCTATCTATCTATCAACCAATCGATATATCTATCTATCAATCGAACTATATGTCTGTCTACCTATCTATGTCTATCTATCTACTTTCACTGTCCTTACAAAACTATAGCAAGTGATGGTACATGTTGCTCAAAAATAGCCAGATCTATGATAAAGTAACTAAACATGGTCACTGCAGTACACATAGTACAACAATAGCCAGGTCTATGATATAGATACACTACATTAACCTATTTAACGCGAGTACATGTAGTTCATTGATCTCCAGGTTTATAACACGTTTGACCGTGAGCTATGTATTGTGGTCACAATGTGAACCAGATGACGCCACTCTACTGTCACCCCAAGACCACGCCGGACATGCCCATCAGGCTGGCTGTAAGAATGTCTTTAGGTATCCCAGGTGGGTCATTAGTATCTAGTTTGATGTCAATGTCAAAGGTCATGAGAAATGTGTTATTTTTATAAAGTCATCCTATACTATCACTGGCCTGCTTGTAAACTTCACTGCTTTTTATTTAAGCTGTTTTGTGGCTCGGATTTGTGATGGTCAAATTAGAGGCGAAGGGTTTGGTTTTACTGGTTAATATTGGAGAAATATGTGAGTCTATGTGGTTTACTGTATGTCTGTATCATTTATCACATTACACAATTTTTATATTCACAACATGATATCGTGCCGTAACTGTACATCTGGCATGTCTTTCGGTCGTTAATATGCCAGGAAATAACATTTTTTTTAAAAAGTTGTAGTGACATGGCCAGTATGGAGTGTTTGTCACCCATCAAGAAATAAAAAAAGAAATAATGTATTCATGTTTACGTCGAATGCTATAAATTGAAACAATTTAAAAAAAAAAACAACATTATTATATAATTAAAAAGCGACACCAGTGGGTCTAAAATTTTTGATTCAAGATGAACTGAAATAGAAACGATGAGCCTTACATAAAAATAGGCCTATATGTGCATTTTTTTTTGACATCATGGAAGACGATGGCATAGAGACGTTATCATCAAGAAGGTAATCTCCATTCTAAATGACAAAGGTATCAAGTGTGTATAGTCTTGTGTTTGTGAGTGTGTAGCTGTATCTGTACATGTATTTTGTTTAATCTGTGAATTTAAAATGTGTATTATTCCAATATAACACTTGAATGAAATGATTTACATAAAATTCTTTTGTTTAACTCCACAGGTTTGTTTGGAGCCGTCGAGTACACGCAGCACGGACACACCGACCTCTTTGTAGATGGGGGAGTGTTGTGTAACTACCCTATACATTGTTTTGATGGTGAGATACAGTCAACAACAACCTTGTATTGACTACATCGGCCAGTCTATATCTAAGTATAACTGGTTGGACCACATAAAACAAATTTTCCACAAATCTCCATTCCAAACAACATCACTCAGGGCATCTTTCTTCTGACCATCCATTTGAAGTTGTGATTTTTCTTTCAACTGTTAGAATGAATGATTTCATTCCCATTCAGGCCCGTAGAGTGCGGGGGGCCAGGGGCCGCCCCTGCGTTTTGTCTGCCCCCGCTTATTTGTCTCTACCCTCAGTAAAATGTATTACCTGGCCCCTCCTGCTATTGCCTGGCCCCTGCTGTAGAATGCCTGGCCCCTGCTGTAAAATTTTCACGCTACGGAGCTGATTCCATTCATTTTTTTAAATCCGTATATTGACTTTAGGGACATAGTTCACATGGGAACCTTTGAGGATAGAGCCAATGGAAATAATAAAACTGCGACGTCATTGAGATCATAGAAATAAACGCAAGATTATTATCAATTTATATTTCTTATGATTGAATTTCAAAGGGTGTGAATTCTATATTTCATTAAATATGTCCCCTCTTTACAAAAATTTGTTTATGCTTAATGGGTTTTTAATACACATGTTCTCTGAACCATGCCGTTATCACGATGACATGTCTGTTAAATTATGTTTACAAGAAGTGTAAATCATGAAAGAAGAGTTTAAAATTATTGTCGAAGACGCCACCGAGACTGTCATCAGGTGAAGAAGGGATTAAATTTACTTTGTTGAGTTTTACAGACATGTATTGTTGGCTAACACATTTACAAAGTGTATTTATTTGACTACGACACATGCACCCAACATTTTGTGCAGTTAACCGAGCAGCAGCAAGAGCCAGAAGATATTTTTTGTATGAAGAATTCATTTATGTGACGAATTTGACTGTTATCACGAGAGCAGGTTAGAGTCAAAGATATTTTTGACAGGGTTCAGGTGTACGTTAG
>JAGDYQ010000002.1:10633615-10727221 GCA_021962125.1 Bulinus truncatus
GGTTACGTATTGCTTCGCACAAAATTGACAAAAATCTCACAGTCCATGAAAATCCAACGTATTAACTTTAAAAGTCAAAAGGATAAATGTATTTACATTTTTTAATTTAAGAGGCAGTTATTTTTGCTTATGTAATATTTCAGTTAAGGGTTAACACTTCACAGTCTAACGGATAAATTGCAACAAAATACTTTCAGCTTGTAAGAAGAGCACACTGGTACTCAAGTAGTGTTGTTTTCTTTGACGAAAACTAAAACTAAAACCTTCGTTGACGAAAATGTTGACTTTTCGTCAACGAGAACAAAAAATAAAAAATAAAATTAGCAGCAAGACTAAAATTAGACGAAAACTGAAATTATTACAGAAAAAAACGAAATAAAAACTGAAATTAAAATATAGTGTTGCTTTCGTTCACGAAAACTAAAACTAAAACCTTCGTTGACGAAAATGTTGACTTTTCGTCAACGAGAACTAAAACTAAAACTAAAATTAGCAGCAAGACTAAAATTAGACGAAAACTAAAATTATTACAGAAAAACGAAATAAAAACTGAAACTAAAATATAACCTGGGACTAAAACAACACTGTACTCAAGTTCCTCCTTTCATGTTCAGAAAGTTCAGCTAACTCCGAGAGCCCTATATTATTGTTATCATGTCAAGTGCCCAGCCCCGGGAGCTATCAGATAGAAGGAGGAAAAGGTGGGGGGGGGGGGGGAGGGGATACTTTAATAACTCCTTCAGCAAAGTATTGTGTACTATGCAAACAAACACTCTCCCCACTGCATCTGGATTGTGTTGACTTCATTCTGTCTCCTCCATGGGAGTCTGAAACTGAGCAAGTTGATAAATAAATTTAATGGTGAGGTGCCAATCAAATTGTTGTTTTTCGAATCGATACACTTCAAAAATAAACAGGGAAAGGTGTGGGGGGGGGGTTAAGGGGATAATTTTTTTTAAGAGTGGTATATTTTTTTATCTTTGCTTTACAGGCTTTCTTTCTCTTCATTTTCTTCAGTCTTTTTATCCATACTTACCTTCATATAACTTACAATATGTGTTGTCTGTCTATCTATCTGTAAGTCTGTCTGTCTCTTCAATTTCTTCAGTCTACATAAGCATCCATCTATATGTCTGACTCTTTCTTTTTTTTTTTAATTTCTAGTCTATTTTTAACTATGCACCCATCTATCCAAGTGTATGTCTGTCTATCATATCTTTTCTATTTTAGCCAGTCTTTTTAATGGTTTATCCCTCTCTCTCTCTCTCTCTCTCTCTCTCTCTCTCTCTCTCTCTATATATATATATATATATATATATATATATATATATATATATATATATATATTTGTAGTACGTTTCTTTAAGTGTGTATAGCTTGGATTGAATTGTGAAAGTCATTCCATTTTATATTACCATGTCTTTCTAACTATGTAACTGATATATAATATGACATAAAACAGATAGCGAAATTCTCACAATTATCTAAGACAAAGTAATATAACTTTGACATGTTTTAAATGACATGAAGTGGTCAGACCAGAGGGGTTCCCATCTCTATTTCCTGTCAATTGCCTTAGTTGGTATCATCAGTCAATTGCCCCAGTTGTAATAATCTGTCAATGCCTCAAGCTACTATTGTTTGTCAATTGCCTTAGTTGATATCATCTGTCTATGGCCCCAGTTGATATCATCTGTCTATGGCCCCAGTTGATATCATATGTCTATGGCCCCAGTTGATGTCATCTGTCAGTGCCTCCAGTAACTATTTTCTGTCAATTACCCAAGGTCAATAAAGTCTGTCCATTGCCTTTGTTGATATAATCTGTCAATGGCCCCCGGATTTCCTGGCTGTGGCCCTGTGTACATCATTACTGATAACATATAAGATAAACAAACAAACTAGCTTATTTTAATGTTGGCCTAACTACAGACTCTGTGTCTGATATTTTTTTCCCCTTTACAGTGAGAGGCTCCGATCTACTTCTCCCCACGGGCTCTCTGGTTATTTAACCCTGCTGCTTCACTAAACGGTTGTTTGTGTGCCAACGAGACTTCCTGCCTGACAATATTTGATACATGATTTTTTATTTTTAAACCTTTTTTTCTTTTTGTTTATATTTAGTTGTTAGGTTTTAGATTTTCTCGATAAGAATAAGATAAACATGTATAATACTGTATCTGTATAAATACTGTATAATACTGTATCTGTATAATACTGTATAATACTGTATAGTACTATAATGGTATACTACTGTATAATACTGTATCTGTATAATACAATATATATATATATATATTTTATATACATGTATATATATATATATATATATGTGTGTGTTTGTGTGTGTGTGTGTGTGTGTGTGTGTGTGTGTGTGTGTGTGATTTTGAGCATTGTTCCTTGCACATAAGTAGACTTGAGCTTGTTGGGTTTGTTTGCACCAATCTTCCTTGCCTCATGATTACCCTCTCACTCGCCGATAGCCAGATACACACCCAGACATCGACGTCATGATGCAAGAAGACAACAGCGATACGACGATTAACAGGAAAGCATCACTCACTGATATTTAGGCACACCCCTGACTTATCCTAAATCCTAAATATAACCAAAACAGCCAGACAACATGTACACACACCTTCACTCGTGTCAAAGATTTTAACAATCTGTTGAGAAAAATCAAAATTTATAATATATAGGTTAGAGGCTTATATTTGCCAGCCTTATCTAGAATAACAAAAAATATAATCCGGCATTATTTTATACAAAGTGTACAAATTATAAAAAAAAAAACAGCTTGTTACGTGAAATATCAATTAGGTTAATTTCTTATTTATGATTATTTATGCTTCAATGCCAAGAAAAACAACTCCTACTGAAATGACTAATGTTGGATGTTGTCACATATATAAATAGGAAAAAGCGGTAAAAAGAAAATAGATTTCAAGAATACGAGCATGCTTTGAAGTTCAAACTTTGGTTGTATTATTTCTGGGTTGTTGTTATTTTCGTTTGTAAAATTTTACTATCTGGTCCTTTCCATTTGCGATCATGCCATCTTAATGCCATGTATCTGGTCCTTTCCATTTGCGATCATGCCATCTTAATGCCATGTATCTGGTCCTTTCCATTTACGATCATGCCATCTTAATGCCATGTATCTGGTCCTTTCCATTTGCGATATTGCCATCTTAATGCCATGTATCTGGTCCTTTCCATTTGCGATCTTGCCATCTTAATGCCATGTAAAAATATTTCTTTGTGTAGTGAAAGTATTATGTTAGTAGTTTTTCACTAAACTAAGTTGAAACTTAATTAACTTAACAGACATTTTATTAATTTACTGTTAACATACAAATTGTATTTAAAATGTTTAGACACGGGCCTCAGAGAGGGCATGCTGGGTATGACCGAACCACGCCCTATCACCCAAGAGTCAGGAGATGTTTTAGTGTTACTCAACGTTAGAAAAACTAAACATTAGTTTTGTGACCTAAATATGGGGGCCTTTGACACCAAAAATGATCTCGCACTAGACCCCAGCACACTGATAAGCCCCTCTGTGAACACGCCTTAAGTACGTATAACAATTCATCAAAATACATCATGTATTTGATGTTCTAGTTAGCTCCATTTTTGTCCCTTGCTATGTGACAGGTGCATTATTCCATTACGTGCTATGTGACAGGTGCATTATTCCATTACGTGCTATGTGACAGGTGCATTATCCCATTACGTGCTATGTGACAGGTGCATTATTTCATTACGTGCTATGTGACAGATGCATTATTCCATTACGTGCTATGTGACAGGTGCATTATCCCATTACGTGCTATGTGACAGGTGCATTATTCCATTACGTGCTATGTGACAGGTGCATTATTCCATTACGTGCTATGGAGAATCTCACTATCAGCTTTTTCATATCATGTTCGATTGATTTTCGAAATTATTCAAAATTATTCGAAACTTGATAGATTTAGAAATAGAACAATTTTAAACGGATTAAGTTCGTATACTGAGGACTATGCTAGTGAACTAAAAAAAAGCGTGGGCTCCAGGAAAAAAAAATGAAATAATTAATCCATATTGACAGTTATGTTTTTTTTTAGTCAATATTCATCTTATAAATGTTGTATAGGCTGAGTCTATTACATATTTCAAATGTTAAATCAATTACATATTTAAAATATGAGTCTACTACATATTTATTGTGTCAGTTACATATTTAAAGTATGAGTCTACTACATATTTATAGGTTGTGTCAGTTACATATTTAAAGGTTGTGTCAGTTACATATTTATAGGTTGTGTCAATTACAAATTTATAGGTTGTGTCAATTACATATTTATAGGTTGTGTCAATTACATATGTATAAGTTGTGTCAGTTACATATTAATTGGTTGAGTCGATTTTCTTCTATTATGGACTATTTTTAGCGCCTGTGCTTTAACTCTAAGTGTAAAGTATTTCCAGGATTTAAAATGTGTGTTCAATTTGTGCCACCAGCGGAGGGGAGGAGGAAGACTTGCATGTTGAGTGAGACAAACATTATATTGATATATAACAGAATACATCAATTTAAAGTTTAACCAGGACATTCTAATCAATGTTCTGCTCGCAGAATGAGTTTAGAGATGATAAAGTATTGAGTTTTGTGTACAATTATAGACCCAGTGCTGAGTTCTATTTGATTGATAATTAAACAAGAATCGTTAAGTAGATATATTTTTTGTATCTCATCAATAAAAAAAAAAGTGTTTCACGATAAAACGTACAAAATGTTACAAAATATATAAACTGTGTAGTTTTCATGATGGACTAAGTAGGTGGTTGTCTTAGTACTATCTGATTCGGTGGGGGGGGGGGGGGGGGAATCTTTGGAGATTTCAATTTGTGAAGGACCTCGGGCTGAAATGAATGAGCGATCGAGTGTGAAAGGGGGCACCGATAGTCTAAGATTATTAGGGGCCCAACCTTTGTAGCCATTGATTTTGACAGCGTTGTTGTCCCCACTTGTACCTTTGCCTAGGGGCCCCACATTAGCCCTTGCGTAGAGCCCCCAATTAACGTGATAATATGTAATAACGACTATGATAATATTAATAACGATCATGATAATATGTAATAACGACCATGATAATATGTAATAACGACCATGATAATATGTAATAACGACCATGACAATATGTAATAACGACCATGATAATATGTAATAACGACTATGATAATATTAATAACGATCATGATAATATGTAATAACGACCATGATAATATGTAATAACGACCATGATAATATGTAATAACGACCATGATAATATGTAATAACGACCATGATAATATGTAATAACGACCATGATAATATGTAATAACGACTATGATAATATGTAATAATGACTATGATAATGTCTAATAACGGCCATGATAATATGTAATAACGACTATGATAATATGTAATAACGACCATGATAATATGTAATAACGACCATGATAATATGTAATAACGACTATGATAATATGTAATAATGACTATGATAATGTCTAATAACGGCCATGATAATATGTAATAACGACTATGATAATATGTAATAACGACCATGATAATATGTAATAACGACCATGATAATATGTAATAACGGCTATGATAATATGTGCAATCAATACAGTTTATTCTCTAGGCAACGACTTTAAGTTTCAGCTTGAGGTAAAAATTGAAGCACAAAATAAAGATTTGCTGAGTGAGTTTCACGTAAAATTATAACTTATGAAGAGTCAGTAAAGCAAGAAATGAAAAGATTTAGTCTCTTACAAGAAAGATTCTAAGTTTATTACTAAGTAGCCAGTATCACCTTACACAACACGTTTGTTGAACAGACGAAGAAAAGTCATACACAATCACAATGCGCATCGATAGCTTTGCATTGTTAACAGATTTACGACCAGGCAGAAACTTAACAACACTACGTAGCAACTGATAGAGTTCTTTGGTGATGTCCAGGCGAAATATTGTTTATAGGTAATTATGACAGACCCGTAATTCTGTTAACAATGGTGCCTCTGAAGTTTCATTAGTTTGAAAAAAATATGTGTTTATGAAATACTGCATAAATGAAATGAGAAAATATTCATTTTCTAGAAACAGATAAATATTAGATTAAAAGACCTAGAAAAAAGGCAATAATACATGGGTGAGCAAGAAACAATTATATATATATATATATATATATATATATATATATATATATATATATATATATCAAGATCTAGCTGTAAATACATGGATAGAACTTGATGTTGGTGTTACATGAGGATATTTTATATATTATTCACTCCTACACGTGTTTTCCTTGATGCTGACGAGACAAGAGGTTATTTTATATAATTATTCCATTCCTACACTTGTGTTATATTATTGTGTTATCATTCTGTGAATCCTACATTATGAGAATCACTGTGATGGAAGTGGTAACTGGATACGCTCAGATGTCGTCTAGTTTCTTAGCAACATTATGAAATCTTTATCGATCGATGGAAAAGGCTTTTTTTTTTTTTGTTTTCTTTGTTGTTTTGTTGAGTGTAAAACATCCGCCATATGTGTTACGTCATCACAGGTGACAACCAGCTGCATTCACACTGGAACCCGATCAGTTCCAGTTCAAGTCATTTTAATTATCCGCTTATGTGTTTCCGTTTTAGTTAACCAATATATGTCTACATGTGTTGTTGTTTTTTTTTTTTATATGAGTGTCTAAATTGGTTGACACTCAAAACGAGAGTGTTTTCTATGTGCTGCACGTCAAACATTCCTCTCATTTTATAAGTTAGAAGTATATTTCAATGGTTGTATTCTAATAAAGAATTTTGACAAGCAGATGTAAGAATTTCGTTGTATCAGGGTCTAATAGACAAAAATGTCGTCTCCTGGTTTCAACGTTTTTGTTTGTTACAGATCAAAATCATATTACGTTTGTTTACGTTTGTTGTGTGTTAGTAAACTAGATTTTAATGTGGGCAACAAAAAAAAAACAAACGTTCTGTCAGATCATATCAACTCAAGTTACCTCATGTCGCCTCATATTGCCTCATGTCGCCTCATATTGCCTCATATCGCCTTATATTGCCTCATATCGCCTTATATTGCCTTATATCGCCTTATATTGCCTTATATCGGGGCATGTTGCCTTATATCGCCTCATGTTGCCTCATATCGCCTTATATTGCCTTATGTCGCCTCATGTTGCCTCATATCGACTCATGTTGCCTCATATTGCCTCATTTCCCCTCATATTGACTTATGTTGCCTAATATTACCTCATTTTGCCTCACATGACCTTCTATTGCCTGAGTCAGCAAATGTGACATTGATCATTGCCAAACTGTTTACTGGTCTTATTACATAATGACCATGTTCAAATCTTTATTTCTCAGTTATCTAAACCGATTACCGGAAATCAGAGATGAGGAAAGAAAGAATTGCGATTTGTGAGACGAAACAGAATTGAATTCAGTCAAATCTTCCTGTCAGTTTAAGTTTTATGATAGAACTTTAAACTTTGTCATGGATCCAAAAAAAGAATCAGACATACAATTTAAAAAAAAAATATATAAAGCAACAGATACAAAATGGCCGAGCAGAAAACACAAACTTTTTTTCATCTTTACTAAAATTGTTTTTAATTCATTTGGTCTTCGATAACATAATTTTATTCAAGAAGCAGAAATATTTTGCTACATAAAATGTACCTGATTACTCAATTTTTTTTTTATAGCAGGCAAAATATTTGACTCCACCAGGTGTGAAATCTAATTATAGAGAAATATTTCTTCGATTTTTTCAGAATGTGTAAAATTAATCTATAAGTGCCACTAGTTATCTGTTAGATCTACGTCAGATTGAAAGGATACAAGTGAATTATTAGTAGAGATACTTTTGTATATAAATATCTGTCTGTATAGTAATACATTTTTTATTAATACTAACACACGCACACACACACACACACACACATATATATATATATATATGTGTGTGAGTGTGTGTGTGTCTGTGAGAGAGAAAGAGACATTTATTAATTATTAATTAATAATGTTAGAGGTATTTAATACATATTAATTAACATATTTTAATGTATATTTAGATTTATTTGCAAAAATAAAACCGAAATCGGAAGAAATTGTGTCCAGTAATAATTTCCTAAAGTTGGCTTCTAGTTAAAAGATATCCTTCACCGAAATGATATAAATATTTTTTTAAATAGTTTACTCGTATATAGTCATCAATAATTTCTCTTCGTCACTTTGTCAGTGTATAGTTTTGAATCGCCTCAAATATATATCAAGGAATGCTTCTTTTCTCTGTCTCATGTATACTATACATGTACACATAATGTTTACAGTATCAAGAGAAGTATATAGTCTGCCTAGTTTATACTGTACCGGTTTGCAAAGACAGTCTACAGTACTCTACGGTATCAAGAGATGTATCCATTCTCTGTTATATCTATAATGTACCGGTACACACCGAGTTTACAGTATCAAGAAATGTATCTATCCTCTGTCTCATCTATACTGTACCGGTACACACCGATTTTACAGTATCAAGAAATGTATCTATTCTCTGTCTCATCAATACTGTACCGGTACACACCGAGTTTACAGTATCAAGAGATGTATCTATTCCCTGTCTCATCTATACTGTACCGGTACACACCGAGTTTACAGTATCAAGAAATGTATCTATTCCCTGTCTCATCTATACTGTACCGGTATAACACAGAGAGTCTACCGCCGTCCGCTGTACTCTAATTCCTTTCTCCGGAATAGTTTCCTCTGAATGTGATTAGATGAGGACCAAGGAAATTGGTCTAAGTAATTGTTTAAACTGTTTAGTCTGTCCAGGATACTCACATTGATCCGTGGGTGACCACAGGCAGAATGGGCTCCGTCGCGTCATTGCATAGCACCAAAGTGGGTTCACTGACTTGGTCACATATTGCCAGCATCAAAGTGGGTTCACTGACTTGGTCACATATTGCCAGAACCAGAGTAGGTTCACTGACTTGATCACATATTGCCAGAACCAGAGTAGGTTCACTGACTTGGTCACATATTGCCAGCACCAGAGTAGGTTCACTGACTTGGTCACATATTGCCAGCACCAGAGTAGGTTCACTGACTTGGTCACATATTGCCAGCACCAGAGTGGGTTCACTGACTTGGTCACATATTGCCAGCACCATAGTGGGTTCACTGACTTGGTCACATATTGCCAGCACCAGAGTAGGTTCACTGACTTGGTCACATATTGCCAGCACCAGAGTAGGTTAACTGACTTGGTCACATATTGCCAGCACCATAGTGGGTTCACTGACTTGGTCACATATTGCCAGCACCATAGTGGGTTCACTGACTTGGTCACATATTGCCAGCACCATGGTGGGTTCACTGACTTGGTCACATATTGCCAGCACCAGAGTAGGTTCACTGACTTGGTCACATATTGCCAGCACCATAGTGGGTTCACTGACTTGGTCACATATTGCCAGCACCATAATGGGTTCACTGACTTGGTCACATATTGCCAGCACCATGGTGGGTTCACTGACTTGGTTGCATACTACCGAAAGTTAGTCTATTGGAAATTAAGATAGACTAATAAAGTCTAGATACAAATTGTAAAAAAATGTTTTTAAATTTTTTTTATCAAGTTAGCTAGATAAGCATTATAAAAAGAAACAAAATATACGTGCAAAGTAAACATCTTTATAATAGGAATACTATAGGTAGTTACAGTTATTTTTATTTATTTTTTTATGTTAATGTCCATGTTAAGAATTTAGTTACTTTCTCCCTCCCCTCCCCCCATAGCCACGAGTGCAATTGCCATGGAGAAACCACGGGAGACATAAAGTAGGTGACAAGCACAACGTCCACACTTTCCCCAACTTAACTACTTAAGCTGAATGGACTTTGGAAATTTCGGCAGTAATCCTGAACTTACTCTGCGAGGACCGAAGCCCTTCAGGTCAAAAGCCATGCGCCTACGTCACACAACTATACCCTCACCTGCCCCATGTTACAGTTAAACCAAAGTAGTTAACTATACCCTCACCTGCCCCATGTTACAGTTAAACCAAAGTAGTTAACTATACCCTCACCTGCCCCATGTTACAGTTAAACCAAAGTAGTTAACTATACCCTCACCTGCCCCATGTTACAGTTAAACCAAAGTAGTTAAAGAATGAAATATTCCATCTGAACTAATACAAGATGGCCTCCAAACAAAAGACAAAAGTTAACATTTCTGTTTATGTGAGTACATTAAAGAGGAATACTATTTTTGTTTTAGTCTAATTATCAAACAAGGTAATAGTTCTTAAAACAGTTTTGTTTTGTTTAGCTGTGTGTGTGTGTGCGTTTGTGTGTGCTTGTGTGTGTGTCTGTGTAGAAGCCCCTATAAAATATTACATGCAAGCATGCAATGCAAAAAAATGAAGGACGCCAGTACTGTAGTCATATCACAGGATATCTCGGTCGGCTATGGTGGGTAATTAAAGAAGGGCACTTTATACAATACAACTGACCCATTTTTGGATCTGGTTTAGAATATCTAAGAGATTTTTCATTTCATCTTTACAGGGACTTTACACACACATACACACAAACACACAAAACAAACACACAAACACACAAGCAAACACACAAACACAAACACACACACAAGCACACATACACAAGCACTCAGTCACAGAGCTAGTTAGCAGAAATTAACATAGGTGGTACTTGAACTTGTAACTCGCGACAATAGTCAATGGGACCGTTGAATATAATCAACAAGTGATCCATAGAGCCCAACCTGGGAGTGCTGATATCACATGATCGGGTTGGTGGGGTGTGGAAGAGTGTGAAGATATAAACGTCTTCTTAGACCTAATTCTGAAACAATGAAATTCGCTATGCATTTTTTTTTTACTTTTTTACGGATTTTATTTACTATGAAAGTAAGAAAGAGATGGAGTGAATTTAGGAGCCCGAATCGGTGTAAATCAATTAACGTTAAACTATCATTGATGTTGTAGCTATTTACAACAAAAATCACTCTCCAGCCCTCCTTCAGCACACTAGGTCACCCTGACTGATCCAGCAGATGATCCCGAAATGATAAGATATTTAAATGATGATCGGCTTGCGTGGACGATCATTGATTTCAGAATCTATTTGGCGGTGTTGGTAACTCGATGCATGGACTGACAGTTATGACGTGAATGATTCTCTTGAAGAGTGCTGAAGGACACAAACAACTGAACTCTTCTGTGTGTGGTGGTGAATTGCTTCACACATAGCCAGACTTTTGGTCATCACCTGGCCTTATGAGAGGCCTATTAAAAAAATATATATATGTCAGGCCGCTTGGTCCATATGTTTAAAAGGAAATAAATTATAATCAGGATGACTGCTGGTAATTAATGTCAGGTCAGGTGTATCAGATTTTACCCCCATCCGTCCCCACCCTCCCACCCCCAAACTTCAACAGTTCATGTTGTACTAATTAACTTGTGTTCGTTAATGACAGCCAGCCACGAGACCCAATGTCATGAGGTTTGTTTGAATTGTACGAGGATTATCGAACTTTAAGGATTCAGTTTGAGAGTAGATGACGCCGTGGTCACGTGTCACTTCAAGGTCATTTATTTTTATCATCACATTCCTAAGACTGACAACATTTCAAAAGAGTTTGTACTAGACGCAAGTAAGTGATAAACAACGGATGTACTTTTTAAACTGATTGTAAATGCTGGTGTTGAGAACGAAACAAATGAGATCTAGGAAAATACTCATCGATGTATTGATCAATAGAAATATCAAACACACAGACAGGGCCTTTCTTAGATATCTTGAGGCCCGAGTAATAACATTTTGGAGATTTGTAGGGCTCTATGCAATAATTAAAATTCGGGGCCCCATAGAAGCAGATTAAAAAAAAACTTAGGGAAACTTTTGTTAGTCGTTCTCCTTGTTTACCTATCCATGAGAGCAACTCTGACCAGGGCCGGCCTTACGAATTGTGGACCCGATTTAGCGGATGCTTGCGAGGCCCCACTTCTAGCCTGTGACAAGTGCCATGACTGATAGTGATATGCTAAATGCAAATTGCGGGGCCCCTATCATGCGCGGAGCGATCGGTCAAATCGGCCTAAGGCCTAAGGCCCTGACTCTAACCACTACTCGTCCGTTGGTCTGATATACACAGTGCAGTACATTTTATGACTAGTGTCACTACTCGTCCGTTGGTCTGATATACACAGTGCAGTACATTTTATGACTAGTGTCACTACTCGTCCGTTGGTCTGATATACACAGTGCAGTACATTTTATGACTAGTGTCACTACTCGTCCGTTGGTCTGATATACACAGTGCAGTACATTTTATGACTAGTGTTACTACTCGTCCGTTGGTCTGATATACACAGTGCAGTACATTTTAGGACCAGTGTCACTAGTCGTATAGCCCTATCCCAACTACGAGATGGTGTGTCATAGCAACAGGGACAGTTGAATTGTGTTATATTTCAAAACGTGCAGTGTAAAATGGTGAAAGACCGAAACTAACAGGACAAATGTGCAGTATAGTTGAAATATATTAACTTAGGAATCCATTAAGATACTTGTTGACGCTGCATCTAACTAAATAACTAGCATTAATCTTTACTGAGGTGTTTTACAGATAACATAGTTATAAACTGAGGTTTGTTACAGATAACATTGTTATAAAATGATGTGTATTACAGATAACAATGTTATAAAATGAGGTGTGTTACAGATGACATTGTTATAAAATGAGGTGTGTTACAGATGACATCGTTATAAAATGAGGTGTGTTACAGATGACATTGTTATAAAATGAGGTGTGTTACAGATAACATTGTTATAAAATGAGGTGTGTTACAGATAGCATTGTTATAAACTGAGGTGTTACAGATAACATTGTTATAAAATGAGGTGTGTTAGGGAAAACACAGCTATATACTGAGGTGAATGAGAATGGAATAACTATTTATCATAATAACATGGCTAATTGAAGAAGACTCAGTAAAAACTAAGTTATCCAATAATAATGAATTGGAAGCGCACTTCAGTCCAAAAGATGGCACATAAGGCGCCTGACAACGCCCATGTCAATAATTAAACGAAGAGCCCATTCAAGTTTGTAAACAACATAAGTAAAAAAAAAAAACAAACATAGAAAGTCATTTTTTTTTCAATTCAGACAGAGTAACTCATTTCCTCAATTCAATTTGTGTTTACAAATTGAACTTTTCGAACTCAAAAATGTAATCGGAGATTCAGAGAGTGTATTTCAGTTTATTTAGGGTAAATATAATTTAAAGTAAATAATGTTGATGTGTTTGTTTACTGTAACTGAAGTTGACATAATTATTTCAACAGTACAACATATTGTTTGGTTTGTAAAATGTTTGTAAATTATTCTGTGCTACATTTGGTGCTCAACTGTCGACCTGAATATCCCTGGTTCGATCTCCGGTGAGGACCTGTAGATATTCCAGGTCAAGGTGATAGTTCCCCGCCATATCTCCCGTGGTGCCTCCATGGCCATTGAACTATTGGCCATGGTGAGGATGAAAGAAGGGCATTATAAAAACTTCCCAATTAGGATCTGAGGGATTTTCATCTCATCCTTACAGTGACTTCACATACACACACATTCATTCATTCTTCAGAATTCAGGTCAGAAGCCATAAGTTCTGGGGACTTCACACACACACACACACATTCATTCATTCTTCAGAATTCAGGTCAGAAGCCATAAGTTCTGGGGACTTCACACACACACACACACACACACACACAAACACATATTCATTCTTCAGAATTCAGGTCAGAAGCCATAAGTTCTGGGGACTTCACACACACACACACACACACATTCATTCTTCAGAATTCAGGTCAGAAGCCATAAGTTCTGGGGACTTCACACACACACACACACACACACACATTCATTCTTCAGAATTCAGGCCAGAAGCCATAAGTTCTGGGGACTTCACACACACACACACACACATTCATTCTTCAGAATTCAGGTCAGAAGCCATAAGTTCTGGGGACTTCACACACACACACACACACACATTCATTCTTCAGAATTCAGGTCAGAAGCCATAAGTTCTGGGGACTTCACACACACACACACACATTCATTCTTCAGAATTCAGGTCAGAAGCCATAAGTTCTGGGGACTTCACACACATACACACACACATTCATTCTTCAGAATTTAGGTCAGAAGCCATAAGTTCTGGGGCCCCTGAAAATCCATGACATCATGGCCACCTCTGACCCTCTTTAACCCAAAGTTTGCTACTAGACTAGTGAAAATACATTTCAAAATTGATGGGGGGGAGGTCATCCAAGGATTGGGAGGGGGCGGTCCAAGGATTATGGGGCCCCTGATAAGTGTTAGGGTTAGGGTTAGGGTTAGGCCCTCAGAAGTCATCGGGTTTCATCAAAGAAACTGGCAAATATAATGATATAAGTTTAACTGCAAAACAATAACTACGATTGAACCAATATGTTATCCATTTATAAATATGTATAGACTTGACAAACAATGTTGGAGGAGTAAGTTAGGCAGCCAATATATCAGTTGGTTTTCTCTATTGCAATATATTAATATAAACAGTAAGGTGTTAACCTATAAACAATATATTACGTGCCTGTGGCAGTCAGGAATGGGTCATCTCAGGAAGGGAGATGGGGCCCAACATTAGTTAAAGCTTTGGGCATCTCAGGGAGTGAGGGGGCCCAACATTAGTTTAAACATAGGGCACCTCAGTGACGGAGGGGGCCCAACATTAGCTAAAGCTTAGGTCAGTTCAGGGACTTATTATGTCAGTGATTATGACGTAATTTGTTATACAAGCATTACTCTCGAGTCATCGATGCATTGCTCTTAATGATGACGTCAAGTTGACATACGACACCTCAGATTTAATTGATCTGCAGTCATTTTTTAAAAGAAAAAAAAAATAATAATTTGTAATTCTGCAGTTTTTTTGGTTTATTTTATCGACTTCAAAACTTGATTAGTTTTTTATGTCTGTAAGTAATTGCACGGATTTCCAGGGATAAACTAGTCAAACAAATTTAAATAAGATTTGAATTTTAATTTAATTTTTTTTTAAATTATTAGAAGTGTTAATGTTTACCCTGACCAAACTTAAAATCTGGCCATGTCTTGCTATTTGTTTACAGTGTCATTTCGCCTTTCGTAGATTTAACACTTAAATGTTAACAAACAAAGTCGCAGTAAAGGGGATGTAACTCAAACATTTATTAATTCCACGCCTCACACATGCCGTTAGAGTCTCTAATGGGTAACATTAATGCCGTTTAAACTGACTTAACAATCAGTGGGGTTGTGCCATTAGCAGAACACTATTGGTTTGAAACTGTTTGGAGCCTTAATGTCAACGAAGAAAGGGCTCTGTCAGAGTAGGTTTTCATCAGATTAACACAAACTTCAGAGATGAATTTACTCACCCTATACATGTCTATGTAGAGAGGTATCTAAGTCTTTATTTACGTGCACCCGTTTACGTAAGTCAATAGTTTTGCATAAAGAAAAGTTTTAAAAATTTTCTAGCGCGGCTAACTCATGTATTTGTATTAGGGTGTGTGAGCCAAACACCATGTACTTGTATTAGGGCGTGTGAGCCAAACACCATGTACTTGTATTAGGGCGTGTGAGCCAAACACCATGTACTTGTATTAGGGCGTGTGAGCCAAACACCATGTACTTGTATTAGGGCGTGTGAGCCAAACACCATGTACTTGTATTAGGGTGTGTGAGCCAAACACCATGTACTTGTATTATGGTGTGTGAGCCAAACACCATGTACTTGTATTAGGGCGTGTGAGCCAAACACCATGTACTTGTATTAGGGCGTGTGAGCCAAACACCATGTACTTGTATTAGGGCGTGTGAGCCAAACACCATGTACTTGTATTAGGGCGTGTGAGCCAAACACCATGTACTTGTATTAGGGTGTGTGAGCCAAACACCATGTACTTGTATTATGGTGTGTGAGCCAAACACCATGTACTGGTATTAGGGTGTGTGAGCCAAACACCATGTACTTGTATTAGGGTGTGTGAGCCAAACACCATTTACTTGTATTAGCGTGTGTGAACCAAACACCATGTACTTGTATTAGGGTGTGTGAGCCAAACACCATGTACTTGTATTAGGGTGTGTGAGCCATCATTCTAATGCTGCGCTCCGCAACCAGTGTGCCGCACCTCGTGTTGAAAAAAAAAGTTGCATCGCCCTAATCCAAGCGCGAAAAAAGGTTGTGAACCACTGAATAAATCTAAACATTTATAAACTTCCACGGCCAGCAAACTATGACTGTGATACTCAGTCGTTATTCTTGTACAGATTCTGTTTTTATACATTGTAAGGAAACTCAGTCAACTAGATAATATATCCCACATTTTGTTTTGAAGTTTAATATCTCAAACAAATACAACCTATATATATAAAAAAATAAAAATAAAAGATATATATATATATATTTCGGCACCTTGGAATAGTTGTAAAACTGAGCTAATGTAGACCAACCCCTGTACCCCCTCCTATACCACCCCATCCTCAGCGCCCCCCCCCCCATGTTTTAGTCAGAGAGGCAAACGATGTTCGTCTAATGTGACCGACATTTGAGCTACATTGGTCATACATAAATACGTCATCGTCAATTTTATTGATGTGTCCTGGAAGAAAGCCCCAGTCTCTCTCCTCTCTTCTCTCTCCTCTCTTCTCTTCTCTTCTCTTCTCTTCTCTCTCTCTCTCTCTCTCTCTGTCTCTCTGCTCCAGGGACTGCTGGCCACAATTAAGATAAGCTTCATAACGTTTTATGATGGACACACAGTTAACTGACCTTTTGAAGATGTAGTCTTTTAAGATGTAGTTCTGAAACTCATATTATATAGATAGTAAGATGGGTAAATAGCACAAACAGAGCGACATAAGGGAATTAGAATGAAGAGATAGAAATGGAAAAGAAGACAAACAGCTAGACAACGGTGTAGATAAACAAAATAGACATATTCAAAATAGTCTCCAATAGTACAGAATAGAAGTACTTCTAATTTGTGAAGGTTCTACTCAGGAAGGTATTCACTGGCTATATCTCTAATAAGGATGATGACTCTAAAACGATTTATAACAGCGTCAAATTCTTTGAATGGTTTGTGTCAAGTGCATGAAATCTTAGAAATATTTAAAACAGATACCTGTGTATTGTGTGTGTGTATATATGTGTATAGATGTGTATTTATGTGTGAGTGTGTGTGTGTATGTGTGAGTATTCAACTCACACATTTCTATGTCTTTGTTTAAAAACAATGTTAAAAAAAAAGACTTTTGTATACTACTCTTCTCTTTTATTGACAGGAATATTTCTTATCGTATATAAGACTAAAACTTATAGCTATATAAGACTAAAAATAGTATCACTAATTTGATAATCTATATAAGGCTAAAACTTATAGCTATATAAGACTAAAAATAGTATCACTAATTTGATAATCTATATAAGACTAAAACTTATAGTATATAAGACTAAAAATAGTATCACTAATTTGATAATCTATAAAAGACTAAAACTTATAGCTATATAAGACTAAAAATAGTATCACCAATTTCATAATCTATATAAGACTAAAAATAGTATCACTAATTTGATAATCTATATAAGACTAAAAATAGTATTACTAATTTGATAATCTATATAAGACTAAAAATAGCCTCACTTATTTGCACACTACCTCAACGTTTATTCTACCATTACGATCTCCTTCCATAAACTTTCACATTTTAAAAAATTAATAAAACGTAATTAGCAGCTATTACAATTCTTTAAAAAAAATTTTGACTTCACCGAATGTATTAGTTGCAAAGCGAAAGCTAAGCGTCAAACACTGCTGCCAGATTGGCGAAGTTCCCGCCAGTTTTGGTGAGGTTTTCATCGTTTGGGGGAGGGGGTGATGGAGTATCGTTAGAATTTTTTAGCACACTGGCGGGTTGGCGGGTTTTAACAGCTTCAACGTTTATAATACTTAAATACAGTTAAATGGCATACAATATAACATCCTATTACATTTGGATATTACTTTTTCCCTTTCATAATCCGCTGTTTTTTATGCGGGTTTCTTATTGAGTTTTGGCAGTTTTTATTTCAAATATCTGGCAACAACACTGCTGTCAGGCTTTTTTGTCAGGAATAAATTTAAAATAGAACCTGTGATACTTTTGACTAACCGATATTTTTAATTAGTAGATGTTTCAAAAGTACAATTCATGATATATAAACTGTGGACTTATAGATGGTGTTAGTAAAGTACCGAACATGTTTTAGTACCAGTTTTCCAATCGATATTTAAGCTTGTCTTTCTGAATACTTTTAAACTGATAGTCAGTAACTAGCGGCGGGTGGTCACAGAGAGAGTTAAAATAAAACATCAATATTCCAGCTAACATTTTGATTGGAAAATTTTTTAAAAATGTGTACAGGAAAAAAAAACTAATTTCCTTTGTCATGTTAATATGTCCCACTGAGCACATGTGACTTGGAAAATGCAATACATACAAACAAAAAAATGTACGCAATAAATACAATACACACAACAAACACAATGCACAGACTTAACACAATACATACAATACACAATACACAGACTAAACACAATACACACAATAAACACAATACACACTATAAGCACAATAAACAAAATATGCAGTACAAGAAATTTAACCAAGTTTGTTATGTAGAAGGAATTCTATACACATTGGTTCACTAATTACAGCTGTTCTGTAAACATTGATTCACTAACTACAGCTGTTCTGTACACATTGATTCACTAACTACAGCTGTTCTGTGCACATTGTTTCACTAAATACAGCTGTTCTATACACATTGTTTCACTAATTACAGCTGTTCTATACACATTGTTTCACTAATTACAGCTGCTCTCTGTAGAATGTAAATTATTCTTTAGCCACGGGTCCCGTTAGGCGCTGGTCCGATCTCGAGAAATCACTCTAATTGGGCCAAAATCTTGCTTTGAGATTATACAAGGATAAAGTAGTTCAACCCCCCACCCCTACCACATAAATTTGTTTTCATCCCCAAACATTCATAGTTCAACTTTTGACTTTGGAGACTTCCATCCGATTTTTTCTTCTTCTAAGATTATAATATAACTTATAGCTTGGTTGAACGTTTCAATTAGGTTCAACAATTCATTGTCTCAGCAAACATCTATGGACTCGTTGTACTTGCCTCTATTCATCATTTACAATCTCACTATTCAACATCATCCCTGACTCCCAGACTTAGCTGATAATGTGTGTTGTGTAACTCCTTCCATGGAGATGACTGTATGTCTCAGTCACTGGGTCTAGTGTATGACCGAACAAAGACTCTGAGACACAAACTGTCCGGACATAAAAGAAGGGAGGAGAAAGTATTAAAATATGAGCGCGTCTGTTGATTCTGAGTTTTACTGCTGTCTACAGTTAAGTGATAAACGGTCATCTTTTGTTTGATCAAAGGACTAGGGGAGTAGACGAATTCTGATGTGTGTGTGCGCGCGCGCGTATGTGTGTGTCTGTGTGTATGTAGTGACAGGGTCAATTGAGCAATAAAGACAACTGGGTACAGAGAAAGAGATCGAAAGAGGTATGGGAGGGGGGGATTCAGAAAACTTAAATCTAAGGTGTCTCTTTTTGAAATTGTATAAAGTCAGACTATGACTTAATATGTCAGTCTATGACTTAATATGTCAGACTATGAATCAATTTGCCAGGCTATGACTTAATATGTCAGACTATGACTTAAAATGTCAAATTCTGAATCAGTTTGTCAGACTATGATTTAATATATCAGATTATGAATAAATAAGTTATGCTATGACTTTTTATGTCAAATTATGAATCTATAAGTCGGCCTTTAAGACTACAAAATAGTCTATGCCTCAAATTATCGGGCCTATGAACCTATATATCTCAGTTTATAAAGCTATTGTCGGTCCATGAATATGTATATATAGATCTATAGACATATCCGTCATTCTATAAATCTATATGACTATAGATATGTAGGTATTGGCAGGGCCGGCTCCAGAGTATTTGCCGCCCTAGGCGAACCTGTCGCACTCCGCCCCCTACTAAAGGCAACTAAAAGAACTAATATTTAAAGTAATATTATAACTTTCACAAAGGAAAATTATGCTGTCGTTTGTTTCAATAACTATTTAAGTTGTTGCAACAGAATCTATACAATGTCATGTATAATTGTGTGTTATGGCTATAATCGTAGGCCAGTAAAATAAATATATAATTAAATTTCATAACTTTATTTTTCGCGCTTTTGCTATAGAAAATGTGGAAACGAGTTCCATCAGATCAATGTCTCTAGCAATATCATGTTCGATTGACACAGTAGCTAATCCAACAAGTCTTTCTTGTTGCATGGACGTTCTCAAATATGTCTTTATCAGTTTGAGTTTTGAGAAGCTTCGCTCACCACTGGCCACAGAGACTGGAAGTGTCAAGAGGATTCGGAGAACTATAACAGTGTTGGGCACACTATCTGTTAGATTATTTTTCAATATAAAGTTTAGTACATCCTATGGCGATGCACACTTTGCAACTCGTTTTGAAACGGCTCTCAATAAACTGCTTAGATCAAATGCGTCAATATCTTTGGAGTCTCCATGTCGCAAAGCTTTCTCAAGATTCAAACAATGTTCCGTAATTTCCCTGCTAGTTTTATTTTGTAAACTATGAACATCATACAGGAAACCAAACACCAAACTAATATTTTGCATCAGAGTGAACCTTTCATCAACCGATTGTATGGCCGTGTCAAGATCAGCGAAGTAAAAGTTTACTTTGAATTTGTCTTTTGGATCATTAATGGGTTCGTCGTCATCTCCTTCATATGGAAATTGTTTCTTGTTTCTTCTGATACGAGTTGGTTCGGGTTCGAAAAGTGCTGGTATCTCTGAATTGACTGCGATTTCAGCTGCATCTACCAGTGTTTTCTCATACTCTGTGTCATTTCTGCGGTTTACGAGAAACTTCTTTGTTTCAGCCAGATGATTGATGGCACCATGTATATCTAATTCTTTTTTTTTTTTTTTGAAGTTGTTTACTAATCATGTTGATCTAAAACAACACGTCATACCACACAACCAGAGAAACGACAAACTTAAAAATAAAAATGGCTTTTGCAATAACCGGCGCATCTGTTCGTGATGTATTACCAGATGATCCTGTTAAATTTGTGTCATCCGCAATTTCTGCCAGAGCATCGTAGATATCACCAAGCTGATAACGAAAAGGTTTTAAAGCATCAATTCGACTTTCCCATCTTGTTTCACTCAGTGGTTTAACAGTGAGATTAGAAACATGTCGAGTTAAAACTTCCCAACGGCGAGTTGATGCAGAAAAGAATGCATAAACACGTTGCGCTAGATCAAAGAAGGTTGTTGCTTCTAAGCAACATTTTGCGGCATCATTTACAGCCAAATTCAAGGTATGAGCACAGCAAGGTACAAACAATGCTCGGGGATTGACATCTAAAATTCTTCTTTGTACACCATTGGCTTTTCCCTTCAAATTGCTGCCATTGTCATAGCCTTGACCGCGTAAATGTTCGATAGATAAAGACATCTCTTCTAACTGTTTAAGAATAGTTTCAGTCATGCCAGCACCAGTTGTCTCTTTCAGAGGCACAAAACCCAAGAAATGTTCCTTTACAGATGATGGTGCTGCAGTGTCATTTTCTGGATTTGAAATCACATCCACAAAGCGAATGATCATGGTCATTTGTTCAACATGACCAGCATCTGGTGTGCAATCTAGAACTATTGAAAAGTACTTAGCATCACGAGCAGAAGCCAGAATTTTTCTTCTCCCAACCATGCGGGACAACAGCAGCAGCCTGCAAGACGCAATCCTATAAATATAGATAGATGTATCGCGTTTGTGGAATTCCCATATACGTCATAGAAAGCATGACGCATTCAACAACGTTCGACAACTCGCGTTGTTTTCTGATTTCTTTTATAAACCACATTATTTTAATTTCTAATATTACGTTTTGTCCTTTTATTTAGTGAAATATATTAAGAATTTCAATATTAATAAACTCTTAGCACTAAAATATTATTCAATCCATGTATTACTAAAGGACTTAAATTGTTTTAATATTTTTATTTTTACGTCTTTTACTACCACGGCTGCCGCCCCGGAATTTTTGCCGCCCTAGGCGGCTGCCTAGTCCTGCCTAGTGGTTAAACCGGGCCTGGGTATTGGACACCAATATGTTTTCAAGTCTATGAATATGTCTAAACAGACTATGACTGTATAACTGTGTGGTCTGATCCAATGTTTCTCTACAGAAACCATAACTTGCAATCGATTTTTCAAATTCTTTATATTGACTCCATTTGTTATGTTATTACATTTGTATGCACTTTTAAAAGAAAATATTGATCCATTAGAGTAGAAAATTTCAGCCTCTCTGTCCTTATTTCTTACTTGAAGCTTTCTTCTTCAAAAAAAAATTACAGTAAGTTTGTATAATGTAGTCATTTCATTTTCCTTCCACAACAAGCCTTTAAAGGGATTGTAAACTTAAATGAGATTATATATATATATATATATATATATATGTGTGTGTGTGTGTGTGTGTATGTGTGCATGTGTGTGTGTATGCACGCTCTCGGAATAAACCACAAAAATGATAATAATTTGTGGCACAATTAAAAACAATACTTCGATATTGCTAAACCTGATAACACTTCACTTTCTAGTATTGCACATGATAATATTAAAAGTTATAGCCGTATTAGATGTTCGTAATAATTCTGGGATTATTATCACATGTGATATTATAAAATGTCAAAGTAATTAATGCAAACTGATCTAATTAAACATTACAACTTGATATTTGTCTAAACATTATTGGAATAGAAAAAAAGTGAATTAATTTATTACTTAACAGTGGATGCAGGATCCTTAAAGAGATTACGTCTTCTGTAACTTACATATAGACATGAACTATCCGGGATATTGTACCAGTACCACAGATAGACATGAACTATCCGGGATATTGTACCAGTACCACAGATAGACATGAACTATCCGGGATATTGTACCAGTACCACAGATTGACATGAACTATCCGGGATATTGTACCAGTACCACAGATAGACATGAACTATCCGGTATAGTCTACCAGTACTACAGATTGACAGAAACTATCAGGTATATTCGAAACCACAAAATCAAGTTATTAATTTTAGTTTTGCATTGATCAGACATCTTTTTTTCCATGTTAGTAAAAATATAATAAACATTACTGACAAACAATACTGTTTTGTGAAAATGTTGGTAAGTTGTAATAATAGCCGATAAACGTTTGTAAAAAAAACATATAATAATAATAAATAATAAAAGAAAAAATGGACCGTTCATTTTGTACCTAAATAGCACAAATATTCACTCTTAATATCCCTAAAATGTTGGTCAATAACAGGGATGCAAAACCGGACATATTAATGGCGGCAAGAAGATGACGTATTTCTTTATGTTATATAGATAAGAATCAGACTGACGGTCGTCCTAATTGGAATAGAAAGTTTATTATGGCCGTCAGGTGTGAAAAGGTTAAGTGACCCTGGTGTATGCTGTAAATATATGTAGCTTTGGTCCTAGCTTTGGTCCTAGATTTGGTCCTAGCTTTGGTCCTATCTTTGGTCCTAGATTTGGTCCTAGCTTTGGTCCAAGATTTGGTCCTAGCTTTGGTCCTATCTTTGGTCCTAGCTTTGGTCCTAGATTTGGTCCTAGCTTTGGTCCTAGCTTTGGTCCTAGATTTGGTCCTAGCTTTGGTCCTATCTTTGGTCCTAGCTTTGGTCCTAGATTTGGTCCTAGCTTTGGTCCTAGCTTTGGTCCTAGATTTGGTCCTAGCTTTGGTCCTAGCTTTGGTCCTAGCTTTGGATACAAAAAAAATGTCTACAGGTCGTAATAATTTATAAAAAAATGTACGAATGTCTAAAAATTCTAGAAACACAGTTTTTCTCTCCTTCTCTCTATTTCTCTCTCTCTCTCTCTCTCTCTCTCTCTCTCTCTGTCTCTCTGTCTCTCTCTCTCTCTCTCTCTCTCTCTCAAACACAAACACACACACACTTGTCATTAGTGATTTAATACCGGGGGTTTAAATCCTCTTGTCACTAGACCAGACTATCCTGCTTATGAAAAGAAGATAAAAAAAACTCGAGAATGTTTTGGACTATGATCCGGTCTTATGCTTAAAAAAGAACAAACATTTCTCTATGACTTACTGCTGGGGGTGACGCCAGACCCCCCCCCCACCACCCTAAGCCGTCCAATAGACCAGGAGTTCATTTAGTCTTGACCTAAATAGTACATGTCAACGTGACTTTACTTTCCTATGATATATGTCCCTGGTCCTACCTCCAAAAACCAGCGGATGATGTATTCGTTCTCCCGTCCCTCGCCTTATTTTGCCCGTCCTCTAACTCTTAAAGATGTTTGGTTGGTCGAATGGAAAGATGGAAGGAAAGACTTTTTTTTTTAGAAAACAAAACAAAAGAAAGTGAAAAGAAAAAACAAAAATGCTGATAATGGTAAAATTGTACTAGACGAGCTGGGCGCTGGGCGGTGGGATGAAGGCTAAACTAAGTTATGGACGATAGTCTGTTGTCACCGACTAGTGGACAAAATTGAATGAGTAACTAGTGGTCCGTTGTTGATTGCGTTAGGGGCTAACACTGGACAAACCTGGGACAATGGCTGTCAAGTAGTGAAAGTAGAGACCAACATATAAATTCGCTGCTGTTAAATTGATTGCGTGCCGTTAAATTTGTTGCAGCCGGATGTTAGATGCAAGATTTCGGTGCAGAAAACGTAACAGCCAATGTAAAATGTCAGCAGTACAGATATTTACTTTAGCTGTTAAAGTACCACCATTATGTCAAATTTTACTTTTGTTGAATGTTAAACTGATTCAGCTTTTATATTTTAGTGACCAGTGCTGTCCAGCTAATCTCAAACTTTAATCTAATATTTAAAACCCAAATATCAAAGCATTGTCATTCAAAGCATTGAAATCTTTTTCGCCATCCAAAAGGTAATAAACAATTAACATATATTGATATACACACTGATAAATTTAAGTTGTGTATTTAAACTATTCTTTCTGGTTTAAAAACAATCTTTATCTATGAACGGGAGATTTGAATCTGCGCATAGATAAAATTATATACGTATATTATACATCTGAATGTCGTCAATGTGCATAGCCTTGCATACGAGTATATATGTGCACACAGTAGAGGTGCACTGAGGTCGGTTGGGGGGGGGGGCTTCAGGCAATCATACAAAACCAGATCCGTAATAGCAAGGAATACTTTTCATGGGTATTGAGTTTGGATTTGCTGCGGAGCTAACATCCGGTTGCCTAGGACGCATTAAGACCGCCCGCCGTTAAATTCACATCCGACACTAAGTTATGGCGAACTATACGATGGTAATGTAACAAAGTGAAAAAATGCACCAAAAAAAAAAACCAACATGAAATTGAACCAAATATTGACGGTTTATTATTCAAATAGCTTTACTTTTTTAAATTCAAAACACAGTACGGTTTTTTTTTATAAATTTTAATAACACAATGAAAATTGCCATTCAACACCCACCATAGGTATCACCCACTGAGTAAGTCCTTCGTCACCCCTTCCCCGGGAATTTCATTTTATTAAAAAATAAATAAAAATAACACAAACAAATTAAACTCAGCATGTTTCTTCCTTTACTTTTAGAACAAATCCTGAATTTCTTCTTTATTCAAATCTCATGTTTCTGTTTTTCCACGATATCATGACAAGTCCTGTGAACCTGATCAACCCATTATTGAATATCATGATCAATAATACCATTCAGTAATCTTCTATTTTTTAAAGTATAAATAAAACGTTGAATGAATGCGTGTTAGATGGTCATCTTATTTCAAGTCTGGGTGGGTGAATCAGTAAGTTGGTCACTCTAGATGTCTGTGTTATCAGCATAGAATTCTTTACATGATAAATTATAAAAAAAAAGTTTTAGAAATTGAATTACGTCAATTTTTTGTTCTGGGTGAAACCATCTTGAAATGGTTGCCTCCTTTAAGCTGGCAATAGTGCTAGACATCATCTCGTATTATGTTCTGGCTCCTAAAGACAAGTCGGAAAATAACCAAATTCATCACGTTTCATGATTGAACTTTAAACATGGAACCGAACTTGCTAGAAACAACTCTTTCTAATTCTACATTTCTAGATGTCTGTCTAAGTTAACAATTTTGGTAGTTACATTTCTAGATTTGACTCGTATACCAGATAAACCATTTTATTAAGTCACTAATAACTTAATAGTCACACACACAATTCTCAAAGGTACCTCAGGTCAACTCGACATTGTCTCCGAATTACTTCCTTCTGTATCTTTTAGTCATGCGTGTCAACAATTTAAAGCTGTAAACCATAGACAGCTGTCAACAACGTACAACTGTAAACTATTTACAGCTGTCAACAACGTAAACTGTAAACAATTGACAATTGTCAACAACGTAAACTGTAAACAATTGACACCTGTCAACAACGTAGACTGTTAACAATTGACACCTGTCAACAACGTAATCTGTAAACAATTTACAGCTGTCAACAATGTACAACTGTAAACTATTTACAGCTGTCAACAATGTACAACTGTAAACTATTTACAGCTGTCAACAATGTACAACTGTAAACTATTGACAACTGTCAACAACGTACAACTGTAAACTATTGACAACTGTCAACAATGTACAGCTGTAAACAATTGACAACTGTCAACAACGTACAACTGTAAACAATTGACACCTGTCAACAACGTAAACTGTAAACAATTGACACCTGTCAACAACGTACAACTGTAAACAATTGACAACTGTCAACAACGTACAACCGTAAACAATTGACAACTGTCAACAACGTACAACTGTAAACAATTGACACCTGTCAACAACGTAAATTGTAAACTATTGACAACTGTCAACAACGTACAACCGTAAACAATTGACAACTGTCAACAACGTACAACTGTAAACAATTGACAACTGTCAACAACGTACAACTGTAAACTATTGACAACTGTCAACAACGTACAACTGTAAACAATTGACAACTGTCAACAACGTACAACTGTAAACAATTGACAACTGTCAACAACGTACAACTGTAAACTATTGACAACTGTCAACAACGTACAACTGTAAACAATTGACAACTGTCAACAACGTACAACTGTAAACAATTGACAACTGTCAACAACGTACAACCGTAAACAATTGACAACTGCCAACAACGTACAACTGTAAACAATTGACAACTGTCAACAACGTACAACTGTAAACAATTGACAACTGTCAACAACGTACAACCTTAAACAATTGACACCTGTCAACAACGTACAACCGTTTTTGTTTAGCTAATTTTTCTTGACAGATACATTGCTATGTATTTAAATGAGTGTGTTTAGTTGTCTCTGTGTGTGTGTTCATGTATGTATGTACGTGTGTGTGTGTGTGTGTGTAAGAATAAAAGAGGATATACATGTATATATGTATCAAGTTATAAAATATTCCAAATAATTTAATAATTACATGGAAATTCCCGACCATGAAATTTTTTTGACAATAATTTGAGGATGTCCTGACAGTGTTAAATATATATATATATATATATATATATATATATATATATATATATATATGTATACTAACATAATATAAATGCATACATCTTTGATACTTTAGAGCAGGAACCTAGTTACACTGGAAGGTTGCATGGGAATCACAACCCAATCACACGGGAAGGTTGCATGGAAATCACAACCTAGTCACACGGGAAGGTTGCATGGAAATCACAACCTAGTCACACGGGAAGGTTGCATGGAAATCACAACCTAGTCACACGGTAAGGTTGCATGGAAATCACAACCTAGTCACACGGTAAGGTTGCATTGAAATCACAACCTAGTCACACTGTAAGGTTGCATTGAAATCATTGATTTATTATTTGGATAAATGTTTTGCCATTAATGTAGACTATTGAGATCTTTTATTCAAAGCAACCACCCCCCCCCCATGCAAACGTTGCCTACAGATACTTTAAAAGAATCAATATTGAATAAGAAATATCGAGAAGTTTACTTAATTTTAGGTGGGTCGCGACAAAGTTCAAATTTAAAATCAAAAGTTCAAGAATCCACATAACAATTATATTCATCCACAGGCTACACATGCGGGAAAAAAAAACCCACTGCAAATCTTTATATAAAATGATGACTTCTTATTCTCTCCCTTTATTGTATCAACCCATTATGAATACAAACCAGGTCTTTCAAATAAGTTTCCTGAAGATAAGTAACGATATTGGTTGCACTCAATGTGTATGGAGCTACTGTTACAGTAAACTTGTGCCGTAATAAAAAACATGAAAAAAAATGCATGATGCTTTGGATGAGTCCGTTTGAAACACACACACACACAAAAATAAATAATTGAAGCTATTCCGTGATGGTCAGTATTAAACTTTATTGTTCAGTGTTAGGTGCGAACAGAAATAGGGAGACCGAGGGTGTAGGGGGGTGGATGGGCTAACATGCCACCTTCTCGAGCCTGCAATGGTGGACAGAACTGTAAAAGTGGACTTAGCTCTGGTGTTTGTGGTCTTGAGCTCTCACAGCAGGAAATTCACAATAAAAAAAAAAACCAAAGAATTCACCCTCAGAGCATCAAAAGTATCACCTTCCCCCATCCATCTTCCAAACTCTCCCTCCTCAGTCAGCCCCAACCTTGCACCCAACAGTAGGAGGTTGGTTCATTTCTAAAACCGGTTTACTCTACTTTCGTGAATCCCTCCCCCCCTCCGGATGTTCTTCCACTTGACCGGTACAGTTAGTGGTCTGTGTGTGAGTGTGTGTGTCTGGTCACATGGGGAGGGTACGGATGGGTTGGGCGGGAGAGAGGGGGGTGGCAGGACAAGCAAGACTTTTGTTGCCCAGTTAACGAGCTGAGGAGCCAAATAGATCGACATCAGCTTGATGGTTTCACGAAGATTAGACGAGGGGAGCGGTAGGGGGGTATAAGCTAGATCACGTGACACAAGGACGTCTTCATTAACGGTGTCTGTATTAGAGGGGGTGGGGGTGGAGGCTGGAGGGGTCAAATATGTTTTGGATCATTGATGAAGTTGTGATGGGGGGAGGGGATCATATGACATACCCCGCCCCGATCTCTTTTAAAAAACAACAACAAATGTGCTCTCTTTATTTTGTTTTCTTCTCTCCTTCAATCCTAATTATCTCTTCATCTTTCGCTTGATTTATTTCCAGACGAGCAAGATACAACAACCGGGTGGATCAAACAATAACACCAACGTTTACAATGAGATCTTTCTTCTATTTCCGCCAACTTTTAAAATCAGACGTCGCTATCTAATGCACCTTAATTAGTTCTAACTGCCTTTGGGATTTTTCGTTTGTAGTCGCGGATTTTTCCATCAGACACAAAAGACTCTGTTATTTCATCTTTGAACAATAAAAGGATTTATCCTCAAGTTTGATGCTACACCCCCACCCCCAGACCCCATCAAAATTAAAAACAGATTTGCTCCTTACTTCAGACCACCTCCAATCTTTTCCCCAATTGCAAAGAATAATTTAGTTTTCGAAAGATAACAAATTAATTCATGAATGTTGGATGACATCTGATGTTTGAAACATAGAAAGCTGGATGATATCTGATGTTTAAAACATAAAATGTCGGACTGTGCCTGATGTTTAAAATATAGAATGTTGGATGATATCTGATGTTTGCAACATAGAATGTTGGATGATATCTGATGTTTGAAACATAGAATGTTGGATGATATCTGATGTTTGCAACATAGAATGTTGGATGATACCCGATGTTTGCAACAAAGAATGTTGGATGATATCTGATGTTTGAAACATAGAATGTTGGATAATATCCGATGTTTGCAACATAGAATGTTGGATGATATCTGATGTTTGAAACATAGAATGTTGGATGATATCTGATGTTTGAAACATAGAAAAGTTTTATTAAAACGGGAAACAATAATACTTTTTGTTGTTGTTTGTACATTTCAGCGAATTCTATAGATTTATGTTACGTAATTCACTGACAGAATAATACACGGACATGATAATACACTGACATAATAATAGGCCTACACGGGCATGATAATACACTGACATAATAATAGGCCTACACGGGCATGACGAGAAATTTAACCAAGACAATTTAGTTGGTAAGAAAAATACCTCATACAGTTTAGCACTGACAGTTTCAAATGAATTCTCTAATAGAGTACTGTTACGTCACTTGAGTTAAACATAACGTCACTTTATTGAAATATTACGTAATTAACACCGCAAAGCTGTGTCTTATATGACGTCATATCACGTCATTTAAATAGAACTGTCCCGTCCTAAGAAAGTTTATCGCGTCATGTCAAAGCACTACTTTTTATCGATAGCATGTTTTAAACTGGAGCAGTGGGCATTCCATTCAATTCAAAGATGTCTTGTCACAATTCGATCACAAGATTGTAATTCCAAGGCTTGCAAGTTAAACATCTTTGGATATAAATAAATCACATCAGCCATGGAATGGAAGACATCTCTAGACCTGACATTTATACGCAGATGCTCATTTACTGATTAGAGTTGTGTCCCATTTCACTATGCCGCACGCCCCCCCCACCCCCACAGGAATGTGCTGTTGATCATGCCAAATAGAAGTGTCAACAGCTGTCCAGACTATGAGTCGAGAAGTCAGTATCTCCATCTATTGGCCATAGGGTCCGTGGCAATAGTCTGTATATTGAGTAAGTAAAGTTTTATTATATGCAGCCTATCAGGATATGGGGTTCAGAGTTCAGATGAAGTAAAGTTTATCTGTTTCTGCATGTGTCTGTGGTCCCTGTACGGATGAGATGGAATCTCTTAGACCGTATAAACCACTACTTTCCCTTTAGTTCTCACTAGAGATCGAACGCGGGACTCACAGGTAGACAGTAGATATTTTTTACCACACCACCATACGTTTGTTTATGTAGCCCCCAGCTATTCTACGGGATTGTATGACTAGTACGATGTCCATCCCAGTGCCGTAGCGAGCTTAACTCGCTCCGGGGCATAATACCTTTTTAGCGCCCCCCCCCCTCAATTCGAAAAACATATAATATTATATGTAAAATATACCATTTGACTCCCCTTTGTGAGTAGCGCCCGGGGCATGATGCCCCCCTTGACCACCCCCTCACTACGCCTCTGGTCCAGCCCCCCCCCTTTACCTCCAACAATAAATGTTGAGTACCCATTAGTAAGCTTAGAGACATCGATCGGGGTTCGAACCCTAGCAGTCGAGCGCTCTACCAGTCTGATTGGCCTAGTATCATTCGTATCGTCTGACACGAGAGCTTTCTCATTGGCAGGATATAACTGTTGTTCTAAATTTAACAACGGGGATACCCATTATTAACATGTTGGAGATTCCCAATCTTTGACTATTATATTCCCACTATGAGAACTGTTGATTATGAGCATTTCTGGCACAGGATTACATGTATTACAGTGTGTCAAAATGAATCTTCACAGTACTTACTTTTGCGACACACAAATAAAAGTTTGGTAATTTCATTGTGAGAACTCCTGATAGATACAATATGGTATAAGGATAAACATTATCATCATACTATTGGCGACGTCATTAAATGACGTTGAAAGAGTCTAGAAATAATATCGTAACCCAAAATGTCTTACATGTTCACGACATTACAGTAAGATAAAGTGACAATATTAGTTACTCTGGAAAGTGACCCCACCAAATACACAAACCTTTCGCACAAGGCAATAACATCTGACCATCTGCGACGACACACTAACCCTTCAAACCAAAATTCAATCAGTGAATCGAATGAACGATGAATTTGTCAAATGTCTCAACACTTTGACTCTTGATCTCCAGACTAAAAAATATCAACTCAGTATAGTGAAACAATATGCGCAGGTGAGATGATACAAGTTACTAGATAGTACACTTAAGTGATGATACAAGGTACGAGATACTACACTTAAGTGATGATACAAGTTACTAGATACTACACTTAAGTAATGATACAAGGTAATAGATACTACACTTACGTGATGATTCAAGCTACTAGATACTTCACTTAACTAATGATACAAGTTACTAGATACTACACCTTACTGATGATACAAGTCCCTAAAGACTTCACTTAAGTTCACTACTCAAGCTAATGTTCCAAGTCACACCGGATCAATACTCTCTAGTAATAAACACGTTAAACAAAAATAGCCAGGCTAGTGTACGTATGTAGTGGTAGGTACTTCAAGCTGTGAGCATCAACACCTTAAGACAAACAATACTCACCATGTGGGAAGATATACATCGAGCATTTAAATGACCACCCCCCCTCCACAACCATAACTAAACGAACTGTTTATTATGTACAACCCTGCAAGCTATGAGTAACCCTCACTATGACACAGGTTTGGTGTATCATAATAAACAGACTCACTGAATCGGTCTGTGTCAGGATGGAAGGCAATGCCATGTGTCAGGATGGAAGGCAATGCCATGTGTCAGGATGGAAGGCAATGCCATGTTTTGAAGGTGGTGTTATCACTAGGGAAGGTTGAAAGAAATGTTTCCTTATTGTGTGTATTGGCTGGGGGCTGTAGTGGACTGTAATGACTTTGGGACGTTTTCTGCAGACTGGAGAGTGCACTAGAAGTGCACTGGACAGTGATGAGTGTAGTGTTGGACATTGTGACATACGATTGGTCAAGGACATGTATGTAGACAAATGGTTGATAAATGGATAAATGATAAATAGAAATGTAGTTGTTTAGAAAAAAATAATTAGATAGATAGATAGATAGATAGATAGATAGATAGATAGATAGATTGATAGATAGATAGGAGGACGGGTGGATGGATGAATGGATGGATGAATGGACGGGTGAATGGTTTGATTGCTGAAAGATAGATTGATTGATTGGTCGATTGATAGATAATTGAAGTTTCGGTCCATATTTTATTATAAAAAAATTTTCTCTTCTCAAAAAAAAAATTCAGTTGGAACAAATCTACAATCCTAACAACCTTATGTGTACCTTAGCAACCTTATGTGTACCTTAGCAACCTTATGTGTACCTTAGCAACCTTATGTGTACCAAATGAACTCTTTATTGATATAAATGTATATATGTGTGTGTTCGTACATGTGTGGTGTGTACTTATATTTTTGTTAAGTCCCTGAAAGGATGATGTTTTTAATCCCTTAGATACTACAAACCGCAAATAGGAGGTTTTTTTTTTGTAGTGTCCTTTACTTATCCACATAACTGTCGATAGTGCAATGATCATGTAGGCAACACGGGAGATGATATTTGGTTGTATGTTGGCGCAACTCTAATTGACGATTAAATTGTGGTGGACATTCATGCAGGACTCCGTAAGTCAGAATGTGACCATCAAGTCCTAAACCCTTCACAAGATAACTGCTCACAGCAGAACAACACAACCTAGTTCTGAGCCTCGTTAGCCAGGGACGGTATGAACATCAAGTCCTAAAGACTTCACAAGATAACTGCACACAGCAGAACAACACAACCTAGTTATTAGCCTCGTTAGCCAGTGACGGTATGAACATCAAGTCCTAAAGACTTCACATAGATAACAGAACAGTGTGTTCAAGTAGGTGGACTAGGTGACTTTTACAAGGGCCTGAAGAGATCCACTGTCTCTCAATGGGGATCGAACAGGAGACCTTCAGTTCTACTGACTATCGGGCGCTATCTACCCCACGGTTTCACTATTAAAATTTGTGAGTTAACCATCAACGGTCTGGCTGGGATAAATTACTTTATTTATGTGAGTCAGGGTGAAAACTATGTCAATAAGACTTTAGAACACCCCCTTACGATGACTTGCAGCTTCGAGATTAAAGGCCAGCTAAGTCAAATTACCAAAACAGCCTCTCAAAAGTCAAATATTGATGGCGTATAAATGTCATCGAACCGAAAGTAAGACAAGCTGAAAACTAAAATAAAAAAAAGATCGATTTATTGAGGAATATAATTGAATTTTAAGATCTCATCTATTTAGTAACTCTTCTGAAATATTCATATTGGTGCAATGCTTCGACCTACAAGCTAGACTTGGGGGAACACGACTTGGTTCTACTTCGACCTACAAGCTAGACAAGGGGGAACACGTTTATAAATATTTTAATTACCTTTTATTAAATTATCATTATGCATGAATATCGAATAAAATTCAAACATTGTTTAAAATTATTATTTTCTACAGCTCATTAGGCTTATAACGGATTCAACCGTATTGACACAAGGAGCCATTCAACCGTATTGACACAAGGAGGAATTCAACCGTATTGACACAAGGAGCAATTCAACCGTATTGACACAAGGAGGAATTCAACCTTATTGACACAAGGAGCCATTCAACCGTATCAACACAAGGAGCCATTCAACCATACTGACACAAGTAGGAATTCAACCGTATTGACACAAGGAGCAATTCAACCGTATTGACACAAGGAGCCATTCAACCGTATTGACACAAGGAGCCATTCAACCGTATTGACACAATGAGCCATTCAAGAGTATTGACACAAGGAGCCATTCAACCGTATTGACACAAGGAACCATTCAACCGTATTGACACAAGGAGTCATTCAACCGTATTGACACATAGAGCCATTCAACCGTATTGACACAAGGAGCCATTCAACAGTATTGACACAAGGAGCCATTCAACCGTATTGACACAAGGAGCCATTCAACCGTATTGACACAAGGAGCCATTCAACCGTATTGACACAAGGTGCAATTCAACCGTATTGACACAAGGAGCCATTCAACCTTATTGACACAAGGAGCAATTCGACCGTATTGACACAAGGAGCAATTCAACCGTATTGACACAAGGAGCCATTCTTAAATAAAGGCAACCTGTTAAAACCCCCTTGCAAGGGGCCCCCTTCAAGTACTAGTTATAGTCTTAGGAATGGAATCCCATCTATCTGTGGAAGACCCTCAAATACATAAGAACGTCTCTGGTGACACATATATATATATATATATATATATATATATATCGTGATCTTGTCAAGAGTCATATCTGCCATAGTTGTTGACATTATAATGCACAACTCTACGTGACATGGAAAAAAGTCGGAGATCATCTCAATTTAACTAATCACAGTAAAACATATATTGTTTATAAAAGCATACAACTAACACGGTGACAATAAGAATCACGATCTGGTATATATATATATATATATATATATATATATATATATATATATGGGTCTTTCCATGTCAAATCAACCAGTGGTGTTCACCCTACCCTCTCAGATCTTCCTGAAATTTTCATGGCATTAAGACACCAACATGAAATTTTCACCATAGCTAGTACTTGCCAAGGTTAACAAGTTGGCAAAATATGAAAAGTGTGAATTACTGTCCACATGGTTATCTGGGGGTCGCAATGCGTGCAAAATGGACGACCATGATGCTTAAAGGGGCCCACCATGAGTACACTATTATTGATTAACAGGAATTCTCTATCAAAAAAATAAACACATATATGGTACTTACTAATTGTATAACAAACATCATTTCATGTCTTATAGATTCTTGGCTATACTGGGTCAAATATTGATGAAAACTGTCTGAAGTGCAATGTTTGGAATTTTTTAGGGCGTTCTGTGTGCAAGCTACACTTAAGACAAATACATCATTCAACTCAGAATAAAACAATGAGTAAATACTGAAAATTTCAGCCTGACACCTCTTTTAGTTTTTGAAATATTCACGTTGAAATATCGCAAAAATGTAAAATGTCACGCGAACTCGCGACTACCCTTAAAACTTTAAAAAAATCATATCTCGGAAACTTTTTGACCAAATGGCCTGAAATTTTCAGGAATCACTCAACTTTGAATGTGCCACAAGCCATAAAAATTTCAGGAAGATCTGAGAGGGTCGGGTGAACAATTGTCAAAAAACTGGTTGAGTTGACATGGAATGACCCATATGTCAAAATGTGTCGCTTTACGAAACTAACCGGTATTCTCACTGTCAGGAGTTCTATCGGAACATCTTTTTAGTAAATAGTATGTAGTGTATTTCTTTTAGTTGCTTTAAAATTAGTCTATTGTTTGTCTTTACTTAGTTGTTTTCTTTTCAAAGTTTTATTTGTCTATAAGTAACTACACATAATAAATTGATAATTTCTTTTTTTTTTTCCATTGCGTTCTAGCAAGTCAATTTCAAGGCATTCGAACGTCTCCAATGGTCATTGGATGTCAACACCTGTTTGGTCAATATTCTGGACGATCAATGCACGAATCATTACAACAGTGGCGTAGGGGGGCAAGAAGGGGGTCATCATGCCCCGGGCACTACTCACAAAGGGGCGCCAAATGATGTATTTTACATATAATATTACATGATTTTTAAATGGGGGGTGGCGCTAAAAAGGTATTGTGCCCCGGGCGCGAGTTAAGCTCGCTACGCCACTGCATTACAGCCACACTTAAAGCGGATATTGGTCACGCGATACTCATACCAAGAAATAGGTCACATCGATTGACCCAGATCTTCTGTACGATCTTTTCGTAATTCAATATCAGAAGGGGATGACCTCAAAACTAAATTTATCAGTCCGGTGAGAGAATAAGTGATAGTTTAACATCATTTGGTATTAGTCTTGACGGTCAGTTTATAAAAATAAACTGCTCAATGCAATTGGAACTCGACCAAATGTAATTTCAGTTGCTATGACTCGGTTATTCTGCTGCTATGTTATGCCGATATTGAGTTGTTTTTAACTGCTATATTGTAAGAACAAGGGTTGGCACATTTTTTCGATCCCGCGTGCAGCAACGGGATTATATAATTTACAAAAAATGGCGGAGCTAAGAGTAGATGGATACAATGTTTATATAAACTAATTGAGATTAATGTCAAACTCATTGAATTTGAAAGTGCGGAGAAGGGCAGGGCGTGGCGCGTATCAAACAGCCATTCATGTTTGGATAAGAAGATAATTTTGTTCTCAACCTAGAATATATCTACAAAGTAGTTTAGCATTATAGATATACTAGCTGTACCCAGCTAAACCTTTGCATAGAGTTATATCCCCTTATGCTTGATCTGTAGGCTAGGTTACTTTTTGTTTCGGGCAGATCCGGTTTTTTCATGATTGTATTTTTAAACTGGAATACTGTTGTATTAATTCTTTACTTTCGATTTAACGCAGAACCCAAATCGCTTTTATTTTATTAGATACCAATGGTGGCCTAAGCCTCTCTTAGAGCCGCATGTGGCTCTTCGTTGATCTATGTGTGGCTCTCTATGAGCCAGTTAGTTTCTATTATTGCACTTCATTTAGTTTAATTATTCAGTCTCTGTAAACTGACTGTAGCTCGTCTTTAAATAAAAATTATTTTGGTTATTTTATAGACCTTGATATGTCCAGGGAGGGAAACAGAGAGAATGCTATTCTTTGTTTAAAGTTCATTTTGTTTCATTAGTACATGGTTGCCAGGAGACGTGGCAGTACAGGGTACAGCGAGACTCACCAAATAAAACATTGTACTGACAAAGAATAGTTGATTTCACTCCACATCTCTCGTGCTAAACAAACATAGACAAACATTATTTGGGTACAGTGTGTCTTAGAAGTGATAATCGATTGAATGCTCTATCATTGTCGTTTTAATAAATGTGTTTTGCTGAGTTGACGTTCGGTTTGTATCTTTTGTATAAAGACTGTCCGGGGTTTTGACGAGTGAGAAAAGGTAAAAAAAAAAGTTGAGTGAAAATGTGGCTTTTGATTTTTGAATAGCTAATAGGTTTCTCCACACTACACTTTGTCGCGTAACCACAAGTGGAATATGTTTTCACATGTCCATTGTTTGTACGCTTCATGTGAGTCTATTCATTGTTTAATGCTCCATACAGGCCTGTCCTTTGTTTAATGCTCCATACAGGTCTGTCCATGTGGGCCTATTAATTGTTTAATGTTCCATACAGGCCTGTTCTTTGTGTATTGCTCCATACAGGCCTGTCCTTTGTTTAATGCTCCATACAGGCCTGTCCTTTGTTTAATGCTCCATACAGGCCTGTCCTTTGTTTAATGTTCCATACAGGCCTGTCCATGTGGGCCTATTAATTGTTTAATGTTCCATACAGGCCTGTCCTTTGTGTATTGCTCCATACAGGCATGTTTTGTTTAATGCCCCATGCAGGCCTGTCCTTTGTTTAATGCCCCATGCAGGCCTGTCCTTTGTTTAATGCTCCATACAGTTCTGTCCATGTGGGCCTATTAATTGTTTAATGATCCATACAGGCCTGTTTATTCAGTTGTTGTTTTTTTTCTAGGACGACCTCCTTGACGAACAGCCTTCAAGGCTCACTGCATGGTAGATTTACACAGTGTCGTTGAGTGACACATGGCCTAACCATGTCAGCTTTGGCGTTTTCGATAAAACGTTTAGTAATGGGGTGATTAACTACGACGATTATTTGGTTCTAAGATTCATACAGGGAATGCGGACACTTTTCCTCGTGTAATCGTCTCAATGTACTTCTTATAAACATGGCTAAGTTCTTAAGTCCAAACAGCGTCAAAAGAAATCGCTACCTCAATTATGGAAATAAAGGCGCCTAACCATTGTACTAGCCAAACAGTATATTTTATACTGCGGCTTCAGAAACAGATAAATTCTACACTTCATAAGGGGAAAACTTACATCAAGTATTAATGCATTATAAAAAAAAAAAAATAATACCACCACAACACAAATAATAAAACAACAATATACAAAAAAAAATATAAACCAAAAACAAAATAGTAATGCATCATAATACAAACAAAACATTAAATCTGCAACAAAAAATAATAATAAATATTTTTGTATCAAGTAATTTGAAATCAACAATAGTGAGTTTTAATTTGTCTTTTATCTTTTTTTTTGCCTTTTTCTTGTATCAAATTTCGACCATTTTCCCCTCTTTTCAATTCACCGGTGGAATCATCTTCACGAAACAAGATAACAATTCCTTCCATCTCAACACTCAATGTAACATTTTTTATGTGTTGACTTTCATTAAAACTGTTATGTTTACCTTTCATCATTTGTTCAACTTGGAACAACGCCTCACACCACAACTTTATTGCCTTTCATCATTTGTTCAACTTGAAACAACGCCTCACACCACAACTTTATTGACCAGCTCAATGACTAGCGCAGTTTTCTTTTTTTTTTGACTTCAAAATATTTGAATGCGTGCATGTGGATAGAAGGACGTGATTTTCCATCTCACATCAAATTTTATTGTGTATGTATTGCTTATACAGTTTAATAAATATATATATATATATATATATATATATATAAATAAATAAAAAAGTTTACTCAGTGCTTTCTACATGTGATTCGTCTCATACATATGTGGACACTTGATGTAATTTTAATATACACTCAAGTCAGTCAAGTCAGAAACTCCGAAGAGATAGAATTAACCAGTAATATATTATACAACCTACCAGAAGCAGAAGTAAATATAAATTATATACATATAACTATTCTACAAATAAATCACCCATGACAGTCACGTTTAATAATGCACAAAAGAACCTCTAATCCATGCTCCCCTTCTCCGTTCAACAATAGATTGCAATGTCAACGAAAAACCTATAGAACCCAACTTTTTTTACTGACAGGACACCCCCCCCCCATCAGAACTATTCATTTTATAACGTATACCGTGAAAACTGATCTTAAACTAATGTCTGATATTGACCATCAGTGTGACATAGTTGTATTACGCTCCACTTACAAATGAACATTTATATAATAATGACAGTGTGGTGCTAGAGGTAAAGATCATCAGGATGAGTTTGGTGATAGAGTTATAACTTCTTAGAAAATACTCAGGAAGTAACTCAGGCAGTAACTCAGGAAGTAACTCAGGAAGTAACAATAACAAAATTAGGACCCAGGAGAACGTTAATTTTTTCTTTTGTAAAAAAATGAATTAGTTTAAAAAAAGAATTATTTAGCCGTCATTTACATTGTTTAGTTTTTATTTATTTACTAGCTGTACCCTGCAAAACCTTTCCATAGAGTTATATCCCCTTAGGCTTTTTTTTTTTAAGTTCCTGACTAGAGAACCCCAATGATCCAGTCCCCTGTAGATCATGGTATGTCTCTCAGACCAGGATGGAGAGTATCATCAAAATCATGCCAAATAATGTGCATGTTACTCTCCGGAAACCTGGCCGATCAGCAGTACACACACCCTGCTGGTCTGGCCATTTTGGGAAGACGATGGCGGGCACACTCACCCCGCCGCTCTGTAGGCATGGCGGACATGCATTAGCGCCGCCAACAATGCTGGTGTGGTAGGCACACTACACCCTATCATGCTGGCAATGGCGGCATAAAAAATGAACAGTACTTTCACAACAAACTAGGAAGTGGCAGTTTGTTGTTTTAGTTTGTATCTAATTATGGCAATGGTTCAGGTCAGATAGATCATGTGTTTATGTCAAATATTTTCTGTGTGTATAAAGTAAACAATTTGTGGTGGGGGGAGGGGAGGAAGGGCGGGTTGTAATGATTGTATTTATTTGAAATAAAAACGAAGTGTTTAAATGGAACAATTTTAGTTTTCATTGTTATTTCGATTTATATAATTCATTTGATAACGAAATGTCTATGATAAAAAAATATCAAAATGACAAAAAAAAAAAAAAAAACAGTCAAAGGGACTCCACTCGTTATACATTTTTAGACTGTAAAATAAATGCATTTAGTTCCCTTGGTAGGGAGATTAAAAAAACAGTTTGCGGTTTTTTTTTTTGTTTAACAAAAAGAATTTGAACTCGAATCTTTTGAAATATCTCTTTTTTTTGTTAGTTGGCAACAGTCAACTATTTAGGTAAAAAAAAATATGGTGTATTAATTTTATGCAGAATATAGAGAGCTTTTCTTTTTGTACATAAAGGCAACTTATTATTACTGTTTATTATTTTTTTTTTCCTTTTTGAATGTGTTTAATATAATTAATAATATAAATTAGCTCTGTCATAAATAGATTTTTGTCATTTATGATCTACGGTAAATCAGTTAGACGGCAGCCCTAAATATGATTAACCAATGGTGTCGTACCTTTTTTAGGACCGCATGCCCGAAATTCAACCTAACCATTTATTTATTGCAAAGTGCCAACACTTCAATTAAAATAAAAGAAAGTCATATTTTAGTCTCTTGCCGTCTGAAGAGGCGATTGTGGCATGCGGGCCGCAGGTATGCAACCACTGGGATAGACTCTTCAATGTGGCCCTACATGGGTGAAAATTTTCTGCACTTGCCTATACAAGTTATATCTGGTAAATGAATAACTTGACTTTATAGCCTGGTTTAAGAGCAGACAACTTGAAATTATAGTTCAACTATTTTTATTAAGAGCTAAATATATACATGTATTTAAACTAATCATATTTTGAATAATGACAATTTTTTTCAGTTGAAAAAACAAATAAAAACCAAAGTGTAATACTAATTTGACATTATTATTATTTTTTTTTTATAATAAAACGAAAATTTTATGATATTTTTTTTTTACTTTCTGGATATTAAAAGGTATTAAGCAAACAAAGTTTATACGAGTGAGCTACACTAAAGTTTTCATCACAGTTTATAATGGGAGTCATACACTCACCTGGGGAGTCATCATACAATCATTAGGGAGTCATACAATCATTTGGGAGTCATACAATCATTTAAGATTCATACAATCATTTGGAAGACATCATAAAATCATTAGGCAGTCATCATACAAACATTAAGGAGTCATACAATCATTTGGGATCATGCAATCATTTGGGAGTCATACAATCATTAGGGAGTCAAACAATCATTTAAGAATCATACAATCATTTGGAAATCATCATATGATCATTACGGAGTCATCATACAATCATTAGGGAGTCATATAACCATTAGGGAATCATACAATCATTAGGGAGTCATACAATCAGTTAGGAGTAACACAGTCTGTTGGAGTCATAATTCTTTTTGGCCAGTAAAATGTTTAGTTTATGGACTTAATAATCTTGTCAACTGATGTGTACATTTAAACTAATCTCTGTTTATTTTTTAAAGTTTGCCACGAGTTGAGTTTGCTGGGTGGTTTGGACCAACAGTTCACTTTTTTTTTTACTTCAGATGTTTCCCTCACTTAGGATGGAAAAATAGATAGTAAATTTGAATTTGCACTGACGTCTGCTTCGGTCTTACCCAGCGAATTCTTCATCTGATCATTAGGCATCCAAATGGAAAGTAAAGATGTGGATGTTAATTTCATACTGGCATCATCTGAACTTCCAAGACTCTGGCAAAAATTACTGCAGATCAAAGAATCCTTCGAGTTCCTGCTTACATCATCAAGAGATTCGTATTTAGGGTTTTCCTCACAGTCATTAGCAGCCACATAAGATTTGAGAAATGCGTCCAAACAAAGTCTTCCTCTTTCACACAAAAATTTAACATCCGCCGGTTCCAAGTTGAAGTCGGTCGTCCCAATATAACCTGTGTTGATGCCAACTGTACGTTTCCAGTCTTTTTCCTAAAAAATAAATTATAGACAGTGCAAATAAATATTTTGTTTCTTTTTTTTATCAGGCTAGTCAAAAGGCAGGGCCACTTAGTTATAGGGTAGGGGCCACTTTGTCAAAAGGCAGGGCCACTTAGTCAAAGGTAGGGCCACTTAGTTACAAGGTAGGGGCCACTTTGTCAAAGGGTAGGGCCACTTAGTTACAGGGTAGGGGTCACTTAGTCACAGGGTAGGGGCCACTTTGTCACAGGGTAGGGCCACTTAGTTACAGGGTAGGGGCGACTTTATCAAAGGGTAGGGCCACTTAGTTACAAGGTAGGGGCCACTTAGTCGCAGGGTAGAGCCACTTAGTTACAGGGTAGGGGCCACTTAGTCACAGGGTAGAGCCACTTGGTTACAGGGTAGGGCCACCTAATCACAGGGATGGACCCCTGAATAAATTATTTAACAGTTAGTGGCCCGAGAGGTCAAAGATTATTAGGATTATAGTTTGCGAGCTGTGACATTTGCAGTGATTTTGGGAATATGGCCTAAGATACATTATTGCCAAGGACGTAAAAAAACACCATCAGAAAAAGCCTAGTTCATATTATTCTGACTCCAAAAGTTACAATAAATGTTGCTTGTTTATTGAAATACATCTTAAAAGAGAAATAGAAACAAAACAATCAAACAACAACGAAGTGTCACTTACTTCCACATAAACTCGCTCGACGTGAGTTAAAACTGTATCATACAGGGCATGCAGAAACTGGAATACATTTCCTGTCGTGCGTCTCTCGTATCCTTGGGAACGGTAATGCATGTTGATATCAGATTCTTCCATAAACGTCATTAGTTCATTGAATTTGATCTGTGACGAAAAAAAAAAAAGAAAACCGCGATACATACGCGAAATTTTGGGATTCGCATAAAGATTAGGACATCTTTAGTAATTTTTTTTTGTATTATTAGTTGTGTACAATCGAATGTAAATTGTTTACAATGAAATCTAAACGCACCTGCCCATTTCCATCTTTATCTAAGCAATTCAAGATAGTTTCTGAACTCGAATCACCAAATAGAATCTTTCTATCTCTAGTGGGGAAGAGTTTCTCCTGTAACAGAATATATTCAGTCATCTTGGACACTTTATATATACCAATAAATATAATCAGAACATTAAAATACACATTATCATAACATTATAATACATTATCATAACATTATAATTCACATTATAACATTATAATACACAATATCATAACATTATAATACACATTATCATAACATTATAATACACATTATCATAACATTATAATAAACATTATCATAACATTATAATACACATTAAAGGCTTTTTTACTGTCGCAGTTTTAGCAAATTAACCTTTTCCAGGGCCGTCTACTGGGGACAAAGAAAGTCTTAAATTGGAATTTACCCCAAAGTCACATAAATTACCATCGTCAAATTTCAGTTTTTCATTGAATTTTTAAAATGTTAAACAATCATACAGTTTTCCTATTCTCGCAAGCTTATTATCTTAAAAATAGTCATTTAACTGAATGACACGAAACTAAAATATTATAAATTAATGTCAATAACGTGAATATTAAAGTGAAAAGACCTACAAACATAATTAGTACCACAAATGAAGGGGACCTATAAGGATCTCACGACGACCCTGAGTTTATTAGCACATTGGTTTAGAAATACAAATTACGATTAGTAAAAATCTATTGATGATGATAAACTGAGATAAACATATAATTAATTATACCTGTGCGTCCAGTGACTTAAGTTAATAATATAAAGAAGGAGAAAGATTTTGATTTACATCTTCAAGTGCTGCTAGAAGCTCTTTACTGTCAATTGTATCACTTTCATCTGTATCATGTTCTTTTAAGGCCTGAGAAATTATATTTATCAATTTTATTTTAATACATCTGATAAAAACACTTTTTTGAAATAAAAACGTTTGATTTGTAGGCTTCATAACAACTACAAAAAAAAAATTAAATTGAATGTTGTCTTAAATTAATTACAGTTGATAATATATTTTTTAATGATTGTAATGTTAAATAAAAAGGTGTAAAATGTGTATTGATTAGGAGAAAAAGTATTAAAGTAGCCTATATTCTATCAATACAGCGCCCGTACCAAAATATGACCATTCTTCTTTAGTATGTGAGCAAAATATTATTTTAAGATGGATTATTATTAAATGCATTCTGTAAACACAAGTCCCCAACTGTAAAGACAGGTATCCAGCTACAAAACACAGATCCACAGCTGTAAACACAGGTACTCAGCTACAAAACACAGGTACTCAGCTATAAAACACAGGTTCCCAGCTGTAGACACAAACCCCAGCTGTAAACACAGAAATTGTTAACACCCCGTGAGTGGCAATATGGTTCAGAAAATGAAATTAAAAAAAAATAAAACTTGATAGAATGGCCCTTAGCACCGCTGGACTTTAGTAGGCCAATACACTGTACCTAGTAGGCCAATACACTGTACCTAGTAGGCCAATACACTGTACCTAGTAGACAAATACACTGTACCTAGCGTTGGACTTAGGCCAATACCTAGTTTTGCTTTTTTAAAAAAAAACTGATATTCACAAATATTCACACTATTTGCTCAAACTATGTAAACAGAAACAAACAATCCATGAAATGATTTGACGTTATAGCTAAATTTCCAAAATTATTCAATATACATCTATTAGACACTGATTTATAATGATTGTAAAAATGATTTCTTTCTTCATTTTAAAAAGACACATCAGTTCTTGGAGGCTCACAGTTAATAGAAAAACTTAAACAGAAATACGATTTCACAATCGGAAAAAAGAGTCATCGAAGAAAATGTCAATCATCACAACAAACAATAATCACAAAGATAATTAAAATATATTAAAAATAGTAGTTGTCTGGATATTTATCGGTGGAGTTGTACTAATCGGTTGTATGGTTTGAGGGGGTAGGGGGGATACATTAATGGCATAAAACAGGACAACATATTAAATGGGTTGTTTTTTTTTAACAAAATATCCGGACGAATTTAGTCAGAGAACATGCGCGGGTCATGGATGCGCCCTGTATATTGCCTGTTAATTCTGAAGGCTGGACAAACTGACCATAGTACTAAGAAGAACATCACATGTTGTGGGCTGGACACTACTGACAATGCTGCTAGAATGAGCATTACATATTGCAGACTGGACACCACTGACCATAGTGTCACGATGAACATTTAATGATTAAGGCTTTACAAACTGACCATAGTGTTGGGAAGAACATTTTATGTTGTTTGTTGGACACGCAGACTATAGTGTTAGGAAGAACATTACACGTGGAAAGTGTAATATACTGACCATAGTGCAAAGAAGAATATTACATGTGGAAGATAAGATATACTGTCCATAGTGCAAAGAAGAATATTACATGTGGAAGATAAGATATGCTGTCCATAGTGCAAAGAAGAATATTACATGTGGAAGATAAGATATACTGTACATAGTGCAAAGAACAATATTACATGTGGAAGATAAGATATAATGTCCATAGTGCAAAGAAGAATATTACATATGGAAGATAAGATATACTGTTCATAGTGCAAAGAAGAATATTACATGTGGAAGGTTTGATACACTGACCATAGTGCAAAGAAGAACATTACAGCAAATCAACCACTTACCCTAAGAAATGAGTTAACTGCTTTGACTAAACTTCTGTGTTCCACATTATTGTTTTCCTGTTGTATTTTAGCTCTGGAAAGAAAAGATTATAAAAAAAAGAAATTTAGAGCTTTCATATAAAATGTTTATTAGAAAAAGATTTTTGTATTATAGATAAAGAAATAAGTTCTTAATGTGGCGAAAATAAAGGATTTTATTGATACTATTGGAAAACGTTTTTAATCTGTGATTCTCAATCGATTTTGCTTATAGGTGCTTGTATTCAGGGAAAATTGTTTTATGTAATCAAAAAAAAAACATTGAATATACATATATATCAATAAATTACTGATTAAATAGAGAAATGGTAGCAAACTACATGATTTTTGATAATGTTACCTCTAAGCCGTGCGCGTCTGCGCGCTAACATGACGATAAAAAAAACAAGTAAAGGCGAAAATCAAATAATGTAAACATCTCTTCTTGCAGTGACAATATTCAAGAACACAACATCTATAAATTTAAGTCTTTCGTTTATATCAAAATATTAATCATGATCTACGTGATAAAGAAGTAAAACATAAAGCTCGACTTATACAGTGGATATTTATGTATGTCAGGTTATAACTTAATATTTTTTATAAATATTTATGAACATATTGTTAAGATTATTGCATTGTTTTTTTAAAATGTAATTGTAGTATTTCTTAGATTTTTTTGGGGACAGACAGTGTCTGGTGTTTGGAGCTCTAGGTACAGACAATGTCTGGTGTTGGGGAACTCGAGGTAGAAACAGTGTCTTGTTTTAAGGGCTCCAGGAGAAAGAGTATCAGGTGTTAGGGGCTCTGGAAGAGACAGTATCAGGTGTTCGGGGCTCTGGAAGAGACAGTATCAGGTGTTTGGGGCTCTGGAAGAGACAGTATCAGGTGTTTGGGGCTCTGGAAGAGACATAATATCAGGTGTTTGGGGCTCTGGAAGAGACAGTATCAGGTGTTAGGGGCTCTGGAAGAGACAGTATCAGGTGTTTGCGGCTCTGGAAGAGACAGTATCAGGTGTTAGGGGCTCCGGAAGAGACAATATCAGGTGTTTGGGGGTCTGTTCAACACACGTAGCTACTGTCGGATCACTAATATCTACGTACAAGTTCATGAAAGTAATTATCTCGTATGAATTTTTTCATACTTATTTTTTTCAATACCAATGAACAACAATTATTGATGTTTCGCTTATCATGGTTGTGAAACTTTTGAATTGGGGGGGGGAGGGGAGCTTTGCCAGATGAGGACCTTGGTAGTGACCCCCTAGTTTACTCTTTTCTAAGAGCAGCTAATAAGAGCTATGATAGATATTGCATAATTCTTTGTTGTATGTTCCCGCCAAATTATACTTGTGTGACCTACTTGGCAAGTTTGGTTTCTGGTTGACTGTTCAATTGAATTCCTGGTCTCGAATGTTCCAGCTGGTATTTCAGTAGATCTGGTTCATCATCTGAGTACTGACAGATGAAATAAAGCACAGATTATACTTGGTTAAATAGTAGGTCATAGGTGTGATTCAAAAGTAGGCCATACATGGTTCAAATGTAGGTCACACGAAACTCATACATAAACAAAATGGATAAATACACGATTCCCCCGAAGTCAACTAAAACCATAGATGAATTTAAAACAAATATAAAACAACATTAAACAGATCAATGTTTCTGGACTATTTAATTTATCCGGTATTATCTTTGAGCAAAAATAACATTTTTCAAAGTATCCGATATTATTTTTGCAACTTGTTCCGAAGTTAAAACTTGTTTTTTTTTTCTTGTTCGAACTTCATGTTTAAATATACAAATCACTTTGTACACATGTACTATTCCCATACACAGTGTTTGAGTAGAGGCTTTTTTATTTATTTTCAGAAGCTTCTAGACGTCGTATTCAAGGGGGATAACCGCTTCTAAATGATCCCGTCGTTGGAGATTCCATGTTGTTACTTAACTGTTGCAAAACTAAATGTTTGTTTCCGGCCTTAAATATAAAAGATATAGTCACGCAAATGATCTCGCCTTAGACACCCGCATACTTCTATGGCTGTTTTCTGTAAACACGTTTTAATGCACTTAAATAAATTAAATGCCACCTCATTTGACGCCACTTTCAGAAATATACTTAGTTAAAAAGACACGCTATAAACATCTCTGGTGGTAGGTGCACACATTAATTTTGGCATGATATTTTGTGATCACTCCCTCCTCGACTGAGAGAGCCACCCCGGGCTCCACGGGGGATGGGTCGTTGGGGTTTTTAGTCAGGAAAAAACCCCTTGCCTGCCGGGGGGTGGGGGGGATGGGGATCACTGGGGACCGCCCGATCCCCCCCGCTTGTGGTGTGGGATGTGGTCGGCACGCTTCTTTCCCCCCCTCCCCCCCCCTCCCCCCCCCTCCCCCTCCCTCTTTTTCCGCCTGCGGGTTTCCGCCGCGCTCTCCCCCTCCCTCCTCCCTCTCCCCTCTTCGTTCTTCGCCCCCCCCACCCCTCCCACTCCCCCCCTCTTTTTTTTTTAGGAGTAAAATAAATCATCCTTCTTTCCTTCCTCCCCGCAGCGGGTAGGGGCCCCGCCCCCCCCCCCCTCTCGGCGGGGCTGGCGTGCTCCTCCCCCCCCAATTTTGAGCTTGTGGAACCCCTCCTCCCACCATCGGGGCTTATTTTAAAATTGTGCAAGAAATTTTAATCTTATGTTTAACGAAATGTTCTCGTGGACTGTACATGCATGCACGCTTGGGAACCGCTGCTTTGACCTACCATCGCAATCGGAGACATGTAGTATTATTAATGCAAGGGAAGTAGCTCATTTATTTGTGTCGTTTGTCACAGAAATACACGGTTATATCCCTTAATTAGTAAAAAGAGGCGTTTTTTTTACTCTTTTATAAAAAATAAAAAAAAAATTATTTATATATTGGAAAATTAATTATTAAATCCTGGATTGTCGTTGAGCTAGAACGTGTATGTAAAAAAACATGCCTCAAAAATAGATTACAAAATTTACAAAATAAATAAACAGAAGTTTTTAGTGGAGGAAACTGTTAGAATTAGAATTAGAGAAATAAACAGCAGAACTATACTTATAAAAAAAAATAAACATCACAAATATAATTTTAACACATGATATCAAACATATATTTGTATTAGGCAATATCAAAACATATTCTAGTATTTTGAAACTGACCACTTGCAAGCCCAGTGTTTTATTATTGTATTTGCCGAACCTCTCTGATTTGTCTAATAATCTCGGAATGTCTTCTAGATTTTGAAGTCTTTCAAAAAAATTATCTTCTTTCTTCATAGAGAGCCACCAGCCTGGGGGGAAATAAATAAAAGAATGATACATTATTAATTATGTGACAGTTATTTTATTTTAAAACTATGTGACGTAAGTTAACAAAAAATGAATTAATTGATGATTAATTAATTTGTAAATAATTTAATAAATGAACAAAAGATTTAGTCGCTTTCTGTTTGACACATAGTGACAAACTAATTCATTTTGGTATTTAATGCAAGTGACGTCAAAGACCATTTTAAACTCATTTATCAATAGGAGGCAGTGGCTTAGCTAGAATTTAAAATTTTAGATTTTTTATCTCTTAGATTGAAAAATGGTGCCATGTAGGGTTAACTCGCGCCCGGGGCACAATACCTTTTTAGCGCCACACATTCAAAAACCATATAATGTTATATGTAAAATATACCATTTGGCGCCCCTTTGTGAGTAGCGCCCGGGGCGTTATGCCCATTGCCCACCCCTCGCTACGCCACTGCAAGGAGGTCGCTTCGAAGAATAGGGTGATACAGATTGTTTAGACAGCTTAGATAGATCAAAAGTGCTAAATATGTGTATAGATCAAAAGTGCTAAAGCTGTGTATAGATCAAATCTGCTAAATCTGTGGTAATAAATCAAAAGTGCTCTCTCTCTCTCTTTCTTTGAACTCTCTCAGTTTTATCTGCGGGCTGAGACTTAGTCTCTTAGAGCCCGTGAGATCAGACCTGCTGTGTCTCTCAACATCTGGAGACTGCCATAGAGCCCGATGGCCAGCAAGCTTCCGGACTGGTCCACCCTGTGGTCCGCCAGTCCAGGGCACTCGAATAGCAAATGATCTACGGTTTCCTCCACTTCCCTGCAGTGTCTGCAAAGGGTGTCGACATTGGGCCTCAACCCCCCAAAGTACGCGCCAATAGGACAGTGCCCAGTTCGGAACTGGACAATTAGCGCCTGCTCGACACGCCTGAGCTTCCACCACGGGTCAGTTTTGGACGGCCGCTCCAGAAACTTTGGGATGTTAACTCCGTTCACCCCATGAGCCCAGCCCGAGAACCACTTCGATTGTCCAAAGAGGCAGATCATGGAACGTGCTGCCTCGAATGAGCTCTTTCTTGCACTCACGGGCAGCACTTGGGAATCTATCGACTGGACTATTGCCTTGGCAATGCCGTCTGCCCTTTCATTTCCGGGCACGTCCGCATGCCCGGGAACCCATTGAAGGGTCACATGCACGTGATGTTGGGACACAAGACCATGTATTGCCATCAGCATGGCTTCCAGCAGAAGCGGCCATTCTCCTGTCCCCTTTACAGCTTGGAGAACAGAGAGCGCATCAGTGAGAATGACAATGTTCAGAGCAGGCAAAGTACCCTCAGCGATTAGCTCCCCTATGTTGTCCACTGCCTCAGTAATGGCTGTCATCTCTGCCTCGTAAGCACAGAGTGACCCACATAGGCCAGCATGGTCTTTCACAAAGCCAGTTTGTGGGAGAGTGATGTGGACCCCAAACGAGGCGCTTGTCCGGCCGTTTCTACTGGATACAGAGGCATCAGTATAGGCCAGTATAGCGTTCCCCGAATAGTTTCCAATCATCTCCATAGCCACATCCGTGATGGTTCGGCGATCCTTTGCGTTCCCAGCATTGGTTTCGACCAGGGTCGTGCGTACCTCAGGCATGTAGAGAGCCTCGCCAGGAGGGAGCCTTGAGACAGTCTCTAGCATTAGGTGGTCAGTCGGCAGCTTGATCTCGGAGGCAAGTCTTACTGCGTGGTACATAAAAGACTGCATCGAGAGCCGATTTCTTTCCACCCAGCCATCGACCATCTCCCTTAGGACAGAGGTCTCCTCCTGCCGCTTAAACCGCTCATACGCGGTTATAACGGCCTGCTCTCTACGGATACCTAGAGGTGGCACATTTGCCATGATTTCCACCGCTGCTGTGGGTGCCGTTCGAAAAGTGCCTGTGATCAGCCGGAGAGCCTGGTTATGTACAACATCTAGGGCCTCTAAAGAGGACTTAGACCCATAGACCTGCACAACTTGGCTATAATCAATCTGAGACCTTACTGCACCCATGTACAGTGCTAAAGCTGTGTATAGATCAAAAATGCTACATCTGTGTATAGATCAAATCTGCTAAATCTGTGTATAAATCAAATGTGCTAAATATGTGGTAATAAATTCAAAAATCTCATGATGACAATAATAAAGAAAGACAAGTAAATAAATTTCAAACTGGCGACTTGTTTTAGTTCAACTTTTTAATTCGTACTGACTGGCAGTGGTTCATAAACACTGGGTGAAGAAACCCAGGATTGTGAGCAGCTGTAAGAATGTTCGCAATATATCTTAATACTTACATCATGGAAAATAGTTATATGCGTAAGTAATGTTCCCTTATGCTAAAGGGCTGTCAATGCAGATGAAGTGTAGAATTCATATTTCTGTAACCTCGACTTATGAAGGGATTGTGTGGTTAGCACAACGCCCAGCCGCCTTTACTTCCCCCAACTAAAGTCAGGTACCTATTTCAAGCTGGTTGGAATTATGGGACTTTTTCCAACGTTTACCCGGACATGGAAAAATTATCTTGGTTCTAACAGGAGAAGGATCCCAGGACTATTAGGTCGACAGAGAAATTTACTACACTGTACTATAGCTCTAGGAATTATCTTCTAGCTCTTGCTGCAGTTCTGGTTAACTGCACAACCTGATAGATGCATGTGTCATAGTCCATTCATACACTTTGTAAATGGTTTTAGCCAATAATAAATGTCTGTAAGACTCAACACAAGTAAATTGAATTCGTTCTTCATCGGATGACAGTCTCTGGTAGATGTCCTTAGCATTAGTTTAAAGTATTTTATGATTTACTCCGTGTAGTCACAAATAAACAAAGATAGCATCAAGATAACGGCATGGTTGAGAGAACATGTGTTAAAACATATTTAAAAATAGTTGTTTTTTCAACAGCGACACATTTAATAAATTATAAATTCACAACCTTTGAAATTCATTCATAGATATATAAGTAGAGAATAATCTCACTTTTATTTCGATGAATTCAACAGAATTCTTAAGATTTAACAAAAAAAAATCTTTCCTTTTTCAATGACGTCAAATTTGCACTATTTCCATCATTCTTTATATCTATAATTTCCATTTTTCTCTACTTTCATTGGTTCCCAAATGAGCTGTATAAAACTATCCATTTTAACAACGCTGAAACACTATAATCTGCTGTATTTGAAAAACAAAAACGACTGAAATTCAAAAGTTCAGAAGAAAGATGCCTGTGTGATTTTTTTAGAATGGATATTTGTATTAAATAGTCCAACCAGTTATACATATGTATATATAGACTGGGTGTTCTAGTCAATACAAAGTTGTTGTTGAATGATGTATTTATCTCACCATCGAAACAATGTATAGGGTAGTTACACAACACTCCCCCATCTACAAAGAAGTCTGTGTGTCCGTGCTGCGTGTACTCGACGGCTCCAAACAAACCTGTGGGTGTAAACAAAAGAATTTTATGTTTATTTAATCCAAGTGTTGTATTGGTGAAACGTGTGTCACGTGATGTGATTATGATATTATTGTAATGAGATAAATAATACAGACACTAACAGACTCACAAAGTTCTACAACTTTTAACAGACAAACCATCGCCCCTCCCTAATATTCTCTCCGGATTTGACCATGTTTTAGACAACTTGGACTTGACCATGTTTTAGACATTTTGGATTTGACCATGTTTTGAACAAGAAAACAATAAAAAATGAATTGTGCTTTTTTTTATTCCGAGTTAATATTGAAATTTTTTCGACCAGTTCTTTACTATGAACTTGAGATTACATTAGTAACTTATAACGTATTGAACCCGTTCTGAACATCCGGCACAATACATGATATATTTTTAACAGATAACTTATTGAAACTGTCAGTTTATCTGTACACAATGAATGTTACATTTGTAACTGATAACTTATTAAAACTGTCAGATTTTCTGTACATAATGAATGTCATATTTGTAACTGATAACTTAATGAAACTGTCAGATTACCTGTACATAATGAATGTTACATCTTTCCATGTCAAATAGGATCCACAAAACAACTTTAATGAAAAGCTGTGAAGTTAATAAGTAGGAGGGCAACGGTAGTAATGGGTTACAATCAGTTTAAAACATTTCTCATGGCATTCAACACTGACATCAAAGTGGGCCACTCATGACTTACCTGGGATACTTAAAGACATTCTTACGGCCAGTCTGATGGACATGTCCGGCGTGGTCTTGGGGTGACAGTAGAGTGGCGTCATCTGGTTGACATTTGTGACCACAATACATAGCTCACGGTCAAACGTGTTATAAACCTGGAGATCAATGAACTACATGTACTTGCGTTTAAAAGATTTAAATTACTTTATCATAAACATGGCTATTGTTGAACTACATGTACTAATATTGACCAAGTTTAGTTTCTTTTTTAGAGACCTGCCTATTGTTGAACAACAAGTACTTATATTGACCAAGTTTAGTTTCTTTTTTTGAGACATGTCTATTGTTGAACTACATGTACTAATTCTGGTTAGAGTTTGTTGATTTATAAAAGACTCGTAAAAAGTTTCTAAATTTGGTTGTTTAACTAACTCAAAGTTTATAAAAAAGAATATGACAAAATATAATGAGAGCAGATGGCCTGTCTTCAAGTCGTCACTATTGAATGTTATCAAGTCTCAGTTTTGGACTTGGAAGAATTTTTCCGACAATGACATGTGTCAAAACTAAAATCCCCACATCCGATGACCCCAGCACATTAGCCATACCATAATTACTTGTTTATCAAAAAGAGTTCTACAATGTAAGAAAGATAATTTACCTCTTGAAAGGTGATGTCCTCTTTGCCAGTTTTTTCTTTAATTTTCTCACCGAACCAGTTGTAAATACGTTCTCCGGGATTCCAGCCATAGAACCGAAATAGATTTGGGACCAAACTTAGAAAACCCCAACTATGATCTGGATAGAACAGAGAATACGTGAACTAATGGAGGAAATAGATTTCGAGAGTGATATTATCATGAAGATAACTTAAGTAATAACATTACGTCGAATATATTACAGTACAGACATACATGGGAAGCGTTCCAGAGTAGCATCACTTGTCCCACAGTATGGTAAGGAACTGTCCCACCCTACAGTGCCGCCGAGAGGCGATGTAACTTAAAGACTTGTCTTAGGCCCCAAGCCCTACGGAGCCCCATCATTTTCAAATATTTTTTTTTATTTTTTACGGTCAAATAGAGAAGGGGGGGGTGGAGGTTACAGGAGCCCCATTGTCACAAAGTTTGTCAGAAGGCCTGACATGTAAGAATTATGTTTAATTGTGACAAAAAAGTGAGACGAGAAATAAATTAGTAAATAATACGTGCAACATTTAAAATTATAAGACATCATCAACTGCATCAGGTTTCATACATTAGCTTACTTTCAACATTATCAAATTGTACTGGTTAGAAGAATATTTTTAAATTGTTTATCTTTAAATTGTTTATTATTATTAAAGTACAATATAAAGTAAACAATAATTCCTCAGATCATACAATATTTCTTAAAAATATATACTTGTGAGGCATTTTTTCACAGCTTGTATTGTACAGGTTAACGGTCAAAGCACGGTCAGACCTGATAGGACCAGGTCATTACATTTATTTATATTGTTGATGTAATGACGTGGTTTCACTCTGACCGATTCAAGGATATAAAAACCGGACCTGTCTGTCACTTACCTATTAACAGATCGTTGAGATTTAACTTGAAGAATTCCTCCAGGTCACGTGAGTCATATCCAACAGCTAGTAGGGCAGCGGTCATTGACCCAGCACTGGTGCCAGCAAACCGTTTGATTTGTTTCATTACACCGAGTTCTTCCAAACGCTGAAATCAAGAAAGACACATCACTTGTTAAATCTTTTTACTCTATACATGTTTGTTTCATTGCACAATTAGATTTATATTTTTGTTTACTATCTATGTAATTTATTAGTCATATCTAGAAAAACTCTTGTGTTATTTTCGGTAAATTAGTGATCAGTCTGTGGACATTTTGATAGAAATAAATGTACAGCAATGTACACAAATTAATTTTCTTATTGGTTACCTTAGGAAAAAAATATTTTGTACGGAATACTTATTGAAAACGAATATATATAATGTTTAAATGTATACAATGTGGACATCAAACACAAGAACTCAATCTCTGCTTAATACATTCAAATGCTAAATATTTTTATACAATGGGGGATATGGACAAGTACTTATTTTTCCTTTTGCCTCTACAAAAATGATATTTAATATGATACATGCATGAATTTTCCAATTTAACAAACACGCTAGCAATGACCTACTCACGAGCAACTTGAGTACAGTGTATGCCATTAAGAAGCTGTAAAACAATCATATCATGAAAATAAGTGAAAAACCACTCGGATCGTATGTAAATTAGAATACAGTGCAGTACATCCTAACGAACGCCTCGAAGTACGAACACAACTAAATACGTCGCGATCTCAGATATTGCCGTGAGAACGAACGTATTTCAGACAACGATTGTAAACCTTCAAATTAAAAAGATGACCAAAACCTTTTCAAATATGGCTGAATGAAGACACATGAATCTGCAGTTAGCCTACATCTCACGCCAGAGTTTTTTTTTTTTTGTGTGTTCCTGTTCTGAAGTAATTCAAGACATCCGTCTGCTTAACTTTGATCAAAATAAATGGTCGTTTTTTTTGAAAATGTTTGTGTACATATAGTGAGCGAGTGTGTTATTCACTCACCTACATGTAACTTGACGAGTAATTAACATAATTGCATGATTCAAAGTATTTTACTAGCCTACACTCACACGTATTTTACTAGCCCACACTCACACGTATTTTACTAGCCCATACTCACACGTATTTTACTAGCCCACACTCACACGTATTTTACTAGCCCACACTCACACGTATTTTACTAGCCCACACTCACACGTATTTTACTAGCCTACACTCACACGTATTTTACTATCCCACACTCACACTTATTTAACTAGCCCACACTCACACGTATTTTACTAGCCTACACTCACACGTATTTTACTAGCCCACACTCACACGTATTTTACTAGCCTACACTCGCATGTATTTTACTAGCCTACACTCACACGTATTTTACTAGCCCACAGGGTCACCACTTCATTTATTAAACGAATTCTTGTTTTGTTTTCAATTTCTGGAATCAACATCTTTATTTAACGAACGAGGCACGGAAGACATTCTGCCATCCCAATGAGTAGATTGTCAAAGATAGGGCACATCTGTCACGTGATTTGAATAACAAATACATATTATAAAAGTTATCATCTACACACTTACCCTTATAGCGCCGCAGTAGGCCAACCCCTTGGTCCCCCCTCCTTCAAAGACAATATTCTCAAATGGATATGTGTACATCTCCAGTTCAACGTCATCATCTTTAATGACTGTTGTCTTGTCGGGTCTGACACTGGAACTTGTGCCAGCACCGCTGTCCATGCTGACCTCTCTCTCATCATCTTTGTTGATGCTAATGCCAGATGTGTCCAGGCTATTAGAGACTGGCATGCTGTTCATGTCCAAACTAATTCTGGTCATGGTTAAAGTGTGTGTATCGTCCAAGCTATCCGTTAGTCCGAGGTTGATGTCTGTGGACAGTTCCCCTTCAAAGTCGCTGACCTCATTTTCTTTGGTGTGATTGTTGAGGTATTTCTGACGAGTCTCCCTGATCATGTCAAGAGCTTCTCTGGAAAGGTCTGTGGCATTTGTCTGTTTCGTGTAGCTAAATTTATTGCCCATGCTTAGTTCAGGAGAAATGTTCTGTAGAATGGAAGTAAGACAATAAATTGGATGAGAGTGGTAATCTTGAGCTCTGTCTGTATATAAATATACTTCTGTATGTCTGTCTTAAAAAATACGTCTGTTTATTAAGCACATTTTCCGTTAAAAATTGGAAAAAAAAAATTCGATGATATAAAAATTGAAAAGATTCTGGGGTCTAAGCGGATTCATTCATATAAACCATTTGGCTTCAGGTAGGGTTCATAACAATTTAAGACAATGGGTCCCCTCTGACTCCTCCGTCCGCCAGATTTCAAATTTAAAGTCTTTTCGTTCGCTTTACGTTAATATAATTTTAATGTCATAATTTATGTTTACAACTTTTGTTTAATCGATTGAAACACATTGATAGCTCTAAGAGAAAATAAAATGAACCCTTTATACGTTTAAGCCTTATCCCGCATTTCGCCATACATGGTGACAATATAAGATTAGACTACATTCAATACTTGCTTTTTGTTGTTGTTTTCTTTTTCTTTGTTTTTTTTTAAACGAATTTAAACTATAATATTTCTAAATATTCACAAAAACTAATGTTTTAAATTCTTTATTTACACAGTAGTACGTTTCGACTTCCACGTTGTAGTAATTAGTTTATGTTTGAATTTAAATTCACCAACATTGGTAAAATTCCATAAATGGCGAAATTATTGTTTAAATTATTGCAAACTAAACTAGTTATTGGCAAACTAAACTAGCTATTGGCAAACTAAACTAGTTATTGGCAAACTAAACTAGTTATTGGCAATCTATACTAGTTATTGGCAAACTAAACTAGCTATTGCCAAACTAAACTAGTTATTGGCAAACTAAACTAGTTATTGGCAAACTAAACTAGCTATTGGCACACTAAACTAGTTATTGGCAAACTAAATTAGCTATTGGCAAACTAAACTAGTTATTGGCAAACTAAACTAGTTATTGGCAAACTAAACTATTTATTGGCAAACTTAACTAGTTATTGGCAAACTAAACTAGTTATTGGCAATCTATACTAGTTATTGGCAAACTAAACTAGCTATTGCCAAACTAAACTAGTTATTGGCAAACTAAACTAGTTATTGGCAAACTAAACTAGCTATTGGCACACTAAACTAGTTATTGGCAAACTAAACTAGCTATTGGCAAACTAAACTAGTTATTGGCAAACTAAACTAGTTATTGGCAAACTAAACTATTTATTGGCAAACTTAACTAGTTATTGGCAAACTAAACTAGTTATTGGCAATCTATACTAGTTATTGGCAAACTAAACTAGTTATTGGCACAATAAACTAGTCATTGGCAAACTAAACTAGTTATTGGCAAACTAAACTGGTTATTCGCAAACTAAACTAGTTATTGGCAAACTCAACTAGTTATTTACACACTAAACTAGTTATTTACACACTAAACTAGTTATTGGAAAACTAAACTAGTTATTGGCAAACTAAACTAGTTATTGGTACAATAAACATTTATGAACCCTTAGTGGCTAGCGATTCAATGAGTTTTCCCAACCCTGTACGTCGGTTGTTTTTTTGTTTGTTTGTTTTTATTTATTAGAGTTTTTGTTAAAACCAAACGCTAGTACGCTGATTAATAAAAACGGACATAATAGTAAACAAGTCTGATTAGTAATGAAAATGGCTTTGTAAAATTTTACATTTATCTCACTGGCTAAAGCGCCTCTTGTACTTTCACTTATTCTTTAGCATGTTTTTTTTATAGTTTAAGATGGCAGAAGAGAGAAAATATTAAAATATATTCAAGGAATGTTTGGAGTTAAAAATCAAGACAAAGAAAGACAGAAATTAAGAAATCACATTCTCCTAATGACTTGAACTAATATTGTTTGCTGGGATATTCTAGAGCATTGGTTTCCCAACCCCCCCGGGCCGCGGACCGATGGTACTTGGCTGCCCACGAAATATTCAATTATTTCCTTTTTTTTTATTCAATAATGTATTTCTCTCGGAATAGTGAACGAGTTCAACTACACCACTTCCCATCCCGGTCCGCGGCGAGAAACAGGTTGGGGGACCACTGTTTTAGAGTAATTAACTCTTACATTATACGTGTTCCATTTACGATCAAATGCTATGTGTATTAGGAAGTTTTATACAAAACTCTAGTTACCTATAGAGATATTTTTGAGTAGGTAGGCTATATTGTATTCAATCACGAATTTAATTTTACTAAAGATAATGTAAATTAATATGATAAAAAGAATTAATTTTGCTGTTAGCGTCACAAGAGCATATAAAAAATTAAACTCCTTGTAATTTTTCTATTTTATGTTTTAGTTTATTACATATTTCATTTCCTATTCTTTTTGAAAAAAACTATCACCAGTTTATTCATTAGGTTACGTCTGATATTTATCTATGGGCTACGCAAAATATAAATTTAAAAAAAAATCTTCACTATTTTGCAAACTTGTGCGTCGTTGCTAATCTTCGTAATTATTTTGTAATGATTATCTCAAAGTAATTAGCTTCGTAATTCTACAAGATGTTAAATCATGGACTTGAAGTTATCTTAATCTCGTATTGTCACGTAGAATATTTACGAGAGCCAAATTTGAGCCATCTCATTAATTTAGAACAGGTCAAAGCGTGAAACACAAGACGATTTGAAGACACATCCACAAATTTAGTCATAAAACTACTGAAATAAAACTAATTAAAAAAATCAGGTAAAAATCAAATAAAAAAATGTCTATAATATGTTAATTGATAGATTTGAAATAAATTAAATATCAATTGTTAGGTCGAGCCATCTCATTTATTGAGAACATGTCAAATAGAGAGTTACAAGAATTGAGGTCAGACACAAATTCAGTCATAAAACTGCAAAATGTTTGGCTAATTAAAAGTTTCCTAAGTAAATTTAAAAAAAAAAATTGTAAAAAAAGTCAATAAGCTTTAGTAATAATTCATTAAAAAGTAACAGCAATTAATTTTAAAAAATGCTAAAAATATTTTTATAAATTATCATTGCTAATAATATAAGCTGTTGTGTCCATCACGTTATACAGACTATTTACGTATTGCTATCTATACATTATGTAAAGACATACAAAGTCAAGTATACTGTAATCATCAACGCTTCTAAAAAAATGAGTCTATACTCACATCTTTCACAGGAAACACAAATCCCGGCGGTGTGAAACGTTTGTACCTGGTCTACACATATAAAATATATATACTACCTGTTTCACCTATACATCTTGCGCCTGAATCTCTTCTTGTAGCGCCTACACACGAGCCCTTCATCCGCTCCTCCCACAAATATAACCTTACATAAGAGCCCTTCTCACCTTACGCCAAGTGTCAAAACCCGATGATACCAGTAGTAACTGTCATTGGGTTCTATCTACTAGATGAATATTAATGAGGAGTCCATGAGGAAAAAAAAACTGACATAATGAAAGAATGAGACAGAGTTACTTCCCCTATTCCTTACTAGAACCATTTTGTTTCTTTCTATATAATAATAATAATCATAAATTGATAATGGAATAAGTCAGAAGTATGTTAAAGTGTTAAAGAAGAAAAAATAACAATGAAATATAGAAAATTGGATCATTTTAAAAATTCATTTTTCTAAATTATATTATTTTGTGACTATGTCCGTTCTTTCTGTGGACTTCTCATTTGTTTATATAAATATATAGGTTCTCTCCCTGATATTTATCTTCGACTGATCAATTTTGGGACGTTTTACATTATTTATAGCGCCAAAATAATTTTCCCATCTCAGTATAACAATATAAAATAACCTTCATGACTTCCATCTCAGTATAACAATATAAAATAACCTTCAGGACTTACATCTCAGTATAACAATATAAAATAACCTTCATGACTTCCATCTCAGTATAACAATATGAAATAACCTTCACGACTTACATCTCAGTATAACAATTATGTAAAAGTTATATTTATATGAACTGGTTTATAATGAGATACTCAATTAATGTTCCATGGTTCATATAATTTATTAACAATACAATAAAATATAAACAGTAGAATAAATACAATATAAACTGAATTATCACAGTGACTGATAATCTCCTTAACTCAATGAATAACTACTTATTAATTTTCAAATAAACTCAACTGATTAACTCAACTCATATACTCTGATACACTGAATATGCTGATTCGTTAATTGACTGATGATCACCTAACTGAACTCTTTAACTGAACTGAACTCAACTCAACTGAACTCCTGTATCTTCCAAACATCCTCTTTATATAACTTGCTTGCATCATACTCGAACATTCTACGTCGCTCTCTCTCACCTTCTTAGACAATCCTTATATTTATACTCTCGAAATATCTAGAGTCTTGTCCCCGTGACCTCAGGTTGACCTGGTTGACCAAGCTCCAAACATACACACACACCTGTGTGCGTAGTACACACAACTATACCATGACAAATATAAAAAAAAATTCAAGACTTCCATCTCAGTATATAACAATATCAAATAACCTTCAGGACTTACATCTCAGTATAACAATATAAAATAAACTTCAGTACTTCCATCTCAGTATAATATAAAATAACCTTCAGTACTTCCATCTCAGTATAATATAAAATAAACTTCAGTACTTCCATCTCAGTATAATATAAAATAAACTTCAGTACTTCCATCTCAGTATAACGATATAAAATAAACTTCAGTACTTCCATCTCAGTATAACAATATAAAATAAACTTCAGTACTTCCATCTCAGTATAATATAAAATAAACTTCAGTACTTCCATCTCAGTATAATATAAAATAAACTTCAGTACTTCCATCTCAGTATAACAATATAAAATAAACTTCAGTACATCCATCTCAGTATAATATAAAATAAACTTCAGTACTTCCATCTCAGTATAACAATATAAAATAAACTTCAGGACTTACATTTCAGTATAATATAAAATAAACTTCAGTACTTCCATCTCAGTATAACAATATAAAATAAACGTCAGTACTTCCATCTCAGTATAACAATATAAAATAAACGTCAGTACTTCCATCTCAGTATAACAATATAAAATAAACTTCAGTACTTCCATCTCAGTATAACGATATAAAATAAACTTCAGTACTTCCATCTCAGTATAACAATATAAAATAAACTTCAGTACTTCCATCTCAGTATAACAATATAAAATAAACTTCAGTACTTCCATCTCAGTATAACAATATAAAATAAACTTCAGTACTTCCATCTCAGTATAACAATATAAAATAAACGTCAGTACTTCCATCTCAGTATAACAATATAAAATAAACTTCAGTACTTCCATCTCAGTATAACGATATAAAATAAACTTCAGTACTTCCATCTCAGTATAACAATATAAAATAAACTTCAGTACTTCCATCTCAGTATAACAATATAAAATAAACTTCAGTACTTCCATCTCAGTATAACAATATAAAATAAACTTCAGTACTTCCATCTCAGTATAACAATATAAAATAAACTTCAATACTTCCATCTCAGTATAACAATATAAAATAAACTTCAGTACATCTCAGTATAACAATATAAAATAAACTTCAGTACTTCCATCTCAGTATAACAATATAAAATAAACTTCAGTACTTCCATCTCAGTATAACAATATAAAATAAACTTCAGTACTTCCATCTCAGTATAACAATATAAAATAAACTTCAGTACTTCCATCTCAGTATAACAATATAAAATAAACTTCAGTACTTCCATCTCAGTATAACAATATAAAATAAACTTCAGTACTTCCATCTCAGTATAACAATATAAAATAAACTTCAGTTCTTCCATCTCAGTATAACAATATAAAATAAACTTCAGTACTTACATCTCAGTATAACAATATAAAATAAACTTCAGTTCTTCCATCTCAGTATAACAATATAAAATAAACTTCAGTACTTCCATCTCAGTATAACAATATAAAATAAACTTCAGTACTTCCATCTCAGTATAACAATATAAAATAAACTTCAGTACATCTCAGTATAACAATATAAAATAAACTTCAGTACATCTCAGTATAACAATATAAAATAAACTTCAGTACATCTCAGTATAACAATATAAAATAAACTTCAGTACTTACATCTCCATATTTTCATTTATTTAAGAGATCCCCCCCCCCCCCATGTCAAAGGCAAATGAACTGTTGTGCCATAGAGTGTTTCAATTTTTTTTTCAAATTAAACCGCATAGGGCATTACTGGATGAGGATTGATTTATTAGGTAACCAGTAAAATTTCAATCATAAAGATTGACATTAACAGACTGCTCAAAGGGTATCCTTCTTTTTGGCATATTTGTAAGCAGGGACGAAACGTGAGTGTTGCCGTGAGTGTCTAACTCTTAGAGAAAAATTGATTGATGTTTTTATAGCCATATACAAAGCACAAACGAACAAATATCTGTATATTTGTATAAAGTATACAGTGAGAAAGCTTGGCTTTATGAGAGAAAAGCAGACCATGATGCTTAAAGGGGCCCAACATGAGTACACTATTATTTTATTAACAGGAATTCTCTATCAAAATAGTATACACATATATGTTACTTACGAATTGTATAACAAACATCATTTAATGTCTTATAGGTTCTTGGCTATACTGGGTCAAATATTGATGAAAACTGTCTGAAGTGCAATGTTTGGAAATGTTTAGGTTGTTCTTTGTGCAAGCTACACTTGAGATAAATACATTATTCAACTCAGGGTAAGACAATGAGTAAATACTGAAATTTCAGTCTGATAACTCTTTTAGTTTTTGAAATGTTCACGTTCAAATATCAGGAATCACTCAACTTTGAATGTACAACAAGCCCTGAAAATTTCAAAAAGATCTGAGAGGGTCGGGTGAACAATTGTCAAAAAACTGGTTGAGTTGACATGGAATGACCCTTTTGCAAAAAAAAAAACAACTTAAAAGTTTGATGCTAATGAGCAGTCACTTAGACTCAATATTTTTTCTATAATTTGGCTTACGTATTACTGACCCGAAACCTCACATTTCTGGGGGGTATGCGAAAGTGAATTACAATTTTTTTTTCACCATTATCCTTTGAAGCACTCTACTGTGCCATTATGTGATGGTTCATTGCCTAGAGGGAGCTAGATATACACATCACAGGTTGAAGACAGTATTATGTATAGAATATAGAGGACACATTTTCTCTGTAATAAAAAAATACATTGAAACCCTTTATTTTTTTTTTTTGTTTTTCATTATGTTGTTTTATAACATTCAATACAACGATTTGGGGGCAGTTTTCGGCAACAATATTATCAACAAATTTAAAAATACCTTTCTGCCTGTTTTTATTCTTTATTTACCCCCGTGAGTGTGTGCTCCACATTTCAATAAAAAAAAACAGTTTCAGCATATTTCAAATATTTACTCTGAAATATTCTGTACTAACAGCCTTGATCATTTTTAGAATATGGAAGAACCATTTATCTCGTGGGTGGACTGTAGATAGCAATTACCACAATCTTTCTCCCCCCACTTTGTTTCGCACGATTAAAGAAACAGGAGGTATTGGTTGCATGCACATCTAGGCCATACATTGATCACGCTAATTTAACATAACTCCCTATAGCCACTCCTTATTGGCACCTATACGTGTGCCTATAGACACCTCCATTCGAAAAATTCAGTTTAAAAAGAAGTTTACATTTTTTAGATATTGATAGTAATATCTTCTCTTATAAGTACACTGTGATATACGGCTAAACTCGTCATACATCGGTTCAATGACCCGATATGATCAGATTAGAGAACTTCACGGGGCTGTAGTTTTCATCCCACCCCAACACACACGTCACGCATAGTTGGAACCACCCCCACTTGCTTCAGTCAAAGTCTTTTTTTTATCCCTACCCGCCCCAAATACAGACTTTGCCATTCCCACCCGTCCCCACCCATGACAAAACCCGTACCAGCTGAAATAAACTTAACCTCATAACAACATGTTTTAACTAGTTACAAACATTGATTTGAATATACATTTAAACCAAAATAACCAATCAATACTAAGGCAGAAAAAATAATTACACAACTAATGAATTACCAATGTTACAATGTACGTTTAAAGTAAATTTTGCATCACTTTAATTGCACGCTGTGGACAGATATTTGAACGCTGCGTTGGTATATGTGTTGGATCTATGGACCAAAATGTATTTAATGACTTCAAAGTCTTAGTATGCTGGTTAAAAGCTTATGATAAATTATTCAAAGTCAGTAGGATTGAAGCAATGGGCGCGCCATATGTCAGCCCATGTATCACTGATGAAGTCACTTGCTGCCTTCACCGTGGTTTATTTTAAGAAGCTTTATCTAGTTTTGAAAATCAAATTCCAAATTCGAAAGTCCCCCCCCCCTTACCTTAATAGGAGCAAGTAGTAATACAGGTAAACGCCGCATACACGGGTCGAAAATGACAACTCGTTCAATGACCCGACAAGGAACAGAGAGACAAGTATGATACACCATTAAGTACACTTAAACATTGTATCATGTTTATACAACTTTAGCAGCATCAAGATATCAACGAGTGAACTTTACAGTGGTTGCATCTTACACCAGAGTATTATCAGTGGTCTGCTATTTCAAATATGACAATAGCACAATTTGTGTCATAGGGAGAATAAAAAAAAAAGAAAGACCAAGGGCAATAATACATCAAGTGACTCCTCGAAGAGTTGCTTTCCTTAGTTGTCATTTATATCAAGAAGAATTACATTTGGGCTCGTCCATTAATTACGTTTGGGCTCGTCCATTAATTACGTTTGGGCTCGTCCATTAATTACGTTTGGGCTTGTCCATTAATTACGTTTGGGCTCGTCCATTAATTACGTTTGGGCTCGTCCATTAATTACGTTTGGGCTCGTCCATTAATTACGTTTGGGCTCGTCCATTAATTACGTTTACAACTAAAGGATAGAAGGTTGGAAGTGGGGGGGGGGGGGGGGTTCTGAGAAAGCTTGACACTTGTTACTATGGGGGAGGGGATGTAAAGAACAGTTATTTTTTACTTCCATTTTACATAAGTACTATAAACAAAATTAAAGTTCAGTGTGTAAGCAGTTCATTGTTCATTATATATGTATATATCACTAGGATTAGCAGCTGATATGTATCGCTGTCGTTGTCGTCGCCTTCTCCTCTACAGATCATCACTTTCCAAGTTTTTTTTTTTATTTCATCAACCAGACCTTTTCATGTACAAATGAGATTAACGCAAAGTGTTGTCATTTTGTAAAGCAGTGTCAAATATATGACAGAAGAAACACAGATGTAGATTTATATCCACTGAAGGGCCACGAAGGGGTTTTTTTTTTAATTTCATTGAAGGGTCGTGCCAACAGTTTGATTAATGAAGTGTTTATAATACTTTATATGAGCTTACATAAATTAAATGTAAAACGTTATCGACGTCAATAAACCGAGGGGAGTGTACTGGTGGGCGGATCTAATGTCTTCTCTAGAGGTTGAAAATATTTTTTTTTTCAAGATTACTATTAAGGCGTCCCCCCCCCCATGTGGTACTGTACATGGGCGGTCACACAAGCCGGACCACCATTCCATGAGGAACAGCGAGAAATCCATGTTTTGATATTGGATAAATGGCACATCTAAAAAGTTGTTTTTTTTTCGCTCCACTAAAGTACATGATTATAGTGCATTGAAAGCTATTAGTCCATAGATATTTTACTTCCTGGGCTGTGGGTCAGGGGATTTATGTCTAAATTAAGATTCAAGCAGATAATATTTTTTTAAGTGCCTGATTTTAGTATAGAAAATAGATCTGATAGGATTTGTAAGATTAGAAATGTACATGTGTATATTAGAAGGAAATGTAAGAGATTTTAGCAGACATATAAAAATGTAAGCATAGATGAAAGAATGGTTAGAAGGTTAGATATGCATTTAGGCAATATTAGACATTTAAACCAAGTAGGAGATGAAAATACGGATGTTAAATATTGAGGTTTATATAGGAAAAGAGTAAGATAAAAGTAAGAATGCTCATAATTGGTTAGCTTATAATGTAATTGTGGGATTGAGTAAATCTATTTTCGCAGAAGGATTTAGCTTATATGTGGATAACTACATACATCTATTAAACTATTTTTGGCACTGCTGAAACAGAAAATGCAACTTTTTCTATAAATTTGCTGATTGAATCTACAATAAGTCATTTGATAATAATATTTTTGTTTTGAAATATTTATTGTATATATTTATATTCCTGAATATATTATGTGTGCACTTAACACATTGTTTTAGCATGAAATATCTCACATTAATTAATCAATCAATGTTGTTTTGTATTCTGCAATAAAGAAAAGAATCTTGACACTTAGCTTGCCAACTACAAAATTCATTGTTAAATATTTACTTTGTTAAATTGTTTCATCATTTTATATATTGTGTTGGTTGTTTGGTTTTGTTTGGTTGGTTAGAGTTGACGGGTAAAACGTAATTTGTGATGTATGAAATGTTGGTCATTTCTGCACATTAGGTAGGTGGCGTAAATTAGCACCGATATCTTTATCTAATGGTGTGTTAGAAATGTTTCAAGTGTCACGTTTCAACTCCCGCCGGGTACCCTGCTTGTTGTAACATGTAATCTGTGAATTGCACTTAACTTTTATATACATTTTTTTTTCTTCAAATCTTTTCTGAGAGAGTGCGTGAAAGTTGCTTTGACCAAAAAAATTTTTTTTAAGTTCATTAAATAAAAAAGAAACAATCCCATGTAAAATTAATCACTAGCATACATCTATAAAGCCCATTCGTTTCCCATTAATTTGATATATAAAATTATTTAAACAATCCCATGTAAAATTAATCACTAGCCTACATCTATAAAGCCCATTCGTTTCCCATTAATTTGATATATAACATTATTTAAACAATCGCATGTAAAATTAATCACTAGCCTACATCTATAAAGCCCATTCGTTTCCCATTAATTTGATATATAACATGATTTAAACAATCCCATGTAAAATTTATCACTAGCCTACATCTATAAAGCCCATTCGTTTCCCATTAGTATGAGATATAACATTATTTAATTATTGTAATATAAAATGATTAAAAAATGTAAAGGTAACCCAATTTCGTACAAGTAATAACCCTGAAAATTCAAAGAACGATAAAGTGATAAGACGGTGCATTAGGTCTGGGTCGCTTTGAGTTTAAGGGCCAGGGGGTGCTTGAAAGTGGCCCGCACAAAGAGTCGTACAATTTACAAACTTTATAAGATTGCATCAAAATAAATGAATGACGTCTATTCCAGGTAGTTCATAAAACGCTGCTTGATACAAAATTATCTTTTTTTTTTTTACCTTTGTATAGAGAATGTAACTGACTAAACGCCTAAATGATTATAATTCGATTCTCTGAGACTTACTAAATGAACAGTTGACACTATAGCCTGGCATTTGTTTGTTTTTTTTTTGTTTTTTTTTTGAAACTAGTGTTATAAATAAGACATCAACACATCTGTTAGTACATATCTATTTTCTTATCATTTCAACATTAGGTATGACGACGTGACAGCATTACTTAGAGGACTAATTACAAGCTGTGACAGATGGTTGAGTGGGGTAGACAACTCGACTGTCGAACTGGGGTCCGAGTTCCATTTTTGGTGAAAGTCTCCTTGTCCAGCCAGCTTCAAACGGGCTTCTACATAAGCTGTGGAAGTAAAGGCAGCTGGGCGTTGTGTTACACACAATCCATAGATATGCCGGGTAGCGAAACGAAGGAATTCTGCCCTGCTAACGCCCCTCTGCCCAAAGGCCCCATCCCTCTGCCCCAATATCCCCCCTCTCTATGCCCCACTAGCCCGTTAAGGCTTAAGGGAACATTTATATATTACAGTCATATGTATTTTTTATACAAGAAATATACAAACTTCTAATAACAAAAAGGAGAAAAGAAAATGAACACATGATAGCTGCATATGCTGTTTAATTGTCAAAGTGTTGAACTATAATATTTTTTTTTTTTTTACAATATATTTTTTTATTATAATGAATTGTGAAACAGAAATGAATTTAAATTGATATTATAATTGAACCTACACATTTAAATGTCTAAAAATCTTTTAGCTAAGAATCTGTGAAAGTTAAACAAATGCCTCGTACATGATTTAGCTTTAAAATTTACACTTCCCACGCAATATGTTTTTTAGGGTAACAATTAGAGCTGTTCTAACGGACAGGCCAATTAGGTACTGTCTATAGCCCCTAATATTTAGGGGTCCTCTAGTCCTCTTGTTAGGATTTTTTTCTGCCAGTGTGTGCATGTCTGGATAGAATTATGTCGGTATTGTAACAATAGCTTTAGATAGGTCTATACAATTTTAGAACCACTGTCAAACTCATGGGTCCATGATACAGTCATATGTTTTGATAACTAGAATTCCAGCGGTTGATCTTTGTTTAGGGTAAAATTGGTTGTCATCACAGGTCTATGACCCCAGAGATAGGTGACGATAGATGTAATTAGGCAGACAAAGGAATACTAGCCCATAGTGAGTTTTTAGCCGCACCAATCCCTAGGCTGGAATAAGATTCATTAATATGTAGATGAGTTAGAAAGGATGTTGGAAGGCCAATCAAAAGTTCTGGGCGTTTGGGGCACGTGATAATTCACCAACACATAAATAAGAGATATAGCTGTAATTTCAGGAGACCGACGAGAGACATCGAGACCTACCGATCGACAGACTGACGATAGAGATAGAAACATCAAGACACCATATTAGATATACGTACTCTTGCCTGTAGGACAGTATACATATTAGATATACGTACTCTTACCGCAAGACAGTATACATACTAGATATACGTACTCTTGCCTGTAAGACAGTATACATGTTAGATATACGTACTCTTACCGCAAGACAGTATACATATATTGACAAGTTATTAAGTATACGTACTCTTATAAGATAAGACAGTATACAGGTGTTCAGAGAGAAATCAAGTTATTAAATATACGTACTCTTACTCATACGAGAAGACAGTATACATTCAGAGATAAGTTGAAGTTTAACAGTACACAGTCAACGTTTATTCTGCTAAAGCATATTTGTGAATATTTCGGCACTTGAGTGCATTTATATGTGTTTTACTATTATTTAAATAAATGTTATTGAATCGTGGAACTTGGCTTTATTCATGGTGTGTTTGTGTGAGTGCCAAGAGACTGAACGCTACCATCTTTGAAGTAAAACCAGAGAGAATATCGGCTACTACATAACCTAAGATCAACAAACTACATAACATTTAACAACGTAACATTATATACAAAAAATATAGTGTTACATCTTGGCGGCAACGGTGAAAATAACAAGAGACTGGTGCGACAAACTAGAGACCTCGACTAAACGCGACTGTGAGAACCTGTGACGACGCCTGTGGAATGTCCAATGTAAACAGAGCAGTCCAGAACTAATTACACGCCAGGTGAAGATCTGTAACAAACACAGTAGACAACTCCAGTACTGACGACCTGAGTCAACAAGAATACCGTAATACTCCGAATTTTCTGGCAGTACGACATTCAAGCTGTGAAGTCTATTGACATTTTATTTACTCAATTTTGTGAAGTTTTTTAAATTTTCTAAAGTGAACATTGACAATAAATAATTTAAAGTGATTTTAAAATTTTGAACATAACAATAATTATTAGTTAAAGTGAAATTCCAAGGATATATCAACAGCCAGACGTAAACACAGATGTGTACAGATCAAGTGGATCGTCAGATAAGTTAATTTAAGTTTAAACTTTACTGTATAACTAGTGCTCTCATTTTTTTTTGTTCTGTCTAATAATATCTAAGCAGAAGATTAGCTTTTGTTTGGAAATCTTTTTAGCGTAAATTTTATTGTGTTTTTGGTAGGAGATTTACACCATTTGTGTGTTTGGTATCTTCGGATATTAATTTTAGAATTTTTACTGCCCCCATTAATTCAATAGAATTTGTTTTTACTTTTAGTTGTCTCCGTACAATTGTTAGTTTTACTGTAAGAATTTTTTTTTTTACCAACTGTATTGTGACGTCATTATTGTTTGTAATCTCCTGTGTGCTATACAAATATAATCCCATTTCCTAATCTGTATTTGTATATTAATTCACGGTTCAATTGTTTGTTTTGTTTATGTTAAACTGATTTATTTTGTCCCGTCTTGTTATTTTATTATCTTATTTTACTCAACAATATTTCTTTTTCTTCATTTAACTTAAGAGAGCACTGCAATTTTGTTTTAAATAATTTCTTTCACATTATATCTTCCTATCATATTATTTGCATGACTTCTACTACTGTTTTTATAGACCAAATTATTTTGATTATGTTATTTTGCATCTTTTCCTTCGCTAAAGTACATTTTACACCATACCATATCTTATAGTCAGTTACTATTTGTAAAACTCAATTCATGTATAATACGACTCCGAAATTTTGTAATTGTTCATTAGTTCATATTGATTTATTTTAATTGTTTCTATGTTCAGTTGATATCAAGCATGTTAAGGAAAGGAGGGTGTTGATGATGTAGATCAGTGCCGTGACGTAAGCGGCAGGAATGTAACTTCGCGGAGTGAGACCAATATGGCGGAATGTCAAATAAATACACATGTTGATACTATGAGTGTTTTACTTTGTTTATTTCGGGCATATTAACACTATTATTTTGACATTGCCTTGCATTTTGCAATTATTGTTGACATTCCCATTTGTTTAAATAATTCTCCCACACATTACTGAGCCTTGACCGATATGGAGACTGCCGGTAGCTCAGCTTATGTTAATGAGTTATAAAACAGGGGCAGGAATTAGGGTACAGTGGTAAAGAATTACACAAGTTTGTTAAAGAACAACAAGCATATTATAAGGAACAGTTAGACAGTGCTAGAGCAGAGAATGAGAGAGAAAGAGCCTATCAAAAGGAACGTGAAGAAAGAGCCTTCCAATTAGAAAAACTAAAACTAGAAATTCAAGTTAAAAGTGACAGTCCACAGAGAGAACAAAAGACATTTAAAACCAAGCTAGTTTTAAAAGCGTATGATGGCAGAGGAGGCGACATTGATCAATTTTTTCAGAATATGGAGACACATTTTCGCCTCCACAATATCGCAAAAACAGAATGGCTGAAATATTTGTATGGTGCTGTGACACATGATGCCCTTGCTGCACTGAACCATATTAAAGACTGTGAACAAATAGGCTACGACCTGGTTAAAAAGCAACTTTTAGAGCACTTTGGAAAGACTGAAGAATTTTATAGAAAGGCATTCCATAACACTATATACAATTCTAAAGATCATCCACAAGCCTTCATAAACAATCTTGAAACTAATTTAGATAACTGGATCAAAATGACAGGTATAGATGCCAATGATGTAAATGCTTTTAAAGAACTTTTACTAGTTGATCATGTTCTTAGTTTTGCTAGCTCACAGATGTATACATTTATCAAAGAAAGAAAGATACACAACAAGACCCAGCTGATTAGTGCGATGTCAGATTTTAAAGACAGCCATATAGATCAAACCAATGATTAATGTAGTTAGCAACAACAGCTTTAACTCGATCGTCAACCAGCAGAGACCACGTTATTCAAGTATGCCAGTCAGAACAGCCGGGTACTCTGGTGCAACATGTAGTGGTTGTGGTTCATTTGGTCACTGGCGATCGCAATGCCGTAGCTCACCAAGATACAACAATAGACGTCATTTTAACAAACATACTACTTTTAACAGTCAAAGACAGTACAATGGCAGAAGTAGGTCACACAATACCAGTCCAATGAGACAAAACCAAAACAATTTGTACCACGTGACACACAGCAGAAAACACACTCAATGGCCGCCATTCTCCAAAACAAAGGCGACCTAGTTTTTTTACACCTGTTTGCTTGATAACACGCCAGTCCAGTGTTTACGTGACTCTGGCTGTAGTACACTGATTGTAGACTCTTCATTAAGAGATGCATCTCAACTGACAGGTAACTCCGAATTTGTTAGATAAGGTGATGGTACCAAGCTAGAATGTCTGATTGCTACCATATTTATTGACAGTCCTTGGGTGAAAGGTCACGTCACTGCTTTGACAATGAACACACCAATAGCACAGGTCATCATAGGCAATCTTCCAGATGTTGTTCCTGATAACTCAGAGCAATTGTATCAACAGTGGCTTAAAAATAAAGAATCACCAATTCAGTCTACTTTGAAAGAACTACATTCACCATCTTCAAAAAGTAATAAAACAGAACAAGAGTTTTATCTCCTATTTAGCAACATAAGTAACTGGAATGGTGCAGAAAAGATAGACCAATATTTAGACAAGTTAGACAGTGTGGCAGCACAACACAACATAAAAGAGGATGACAAAGTTTTGGGGGTCATTAACAAATTCCAAAATCATAAAAAGGCTCATAATATAGCCCTGCGAAATCAACATGATTACAATCTAATGATGACAGAATTAAAGACCAATATGCAAGTAAAACAGAAGGTTATCAGTGAGGAAATAGAAACAAGAAAAGAACAGAGAAGCCCTGCAAAAGGTAATAACCAAGACAATATCCAGAGTAAATCCACTGAATGTCATGTGTGTGCTACTATGTTTGCCTCAAGAAACAGAATCTTCACACACATCAGAGAGGAACATCATGATCCATCCGACTCACCTCATATGTTAAATGTAGTCACAAGAGCTCAGTCAAAGAAAGAAAGTAATAAAATACAATCTACTTATAATATCGATGTAAATGTTGACTGTCTCATAAACATTTCAAGAGAACAACTGTCTCAATTGCAAAAAGATGATCCTTCCCTCAAAAGATATTTTGAATTAGCTTCAGCAGATCAGGCAGATGAAAAGAATGTTGTATTCCATATTGAGCAGGACATCTTAATAAGAAAATTTAAATCTTCAGGTGGAGTGATCACACAAATATTAATTCCATCCACACTGAGAAACGATGTAATACAAACAGCACATTCAAGCCCTCTAGCAAGTCATATGGGTCCAAAGAAAACCTTACAAAGAATCAGACAACATTGTTATTGGAAGGGTCTATTGAGGGATATAAAAGTATTCATCAAGTCTTGCACAGCATGTCAGAAACATAACAACATAGGTCCTAAACACATTGCCCCATTGCAACCCATGGATACCACCTCCAAACCATTTGAAAAGATAGCAGTTGATATCATTGGTCCCTTATCCATTATGTCCCATAGAAAGCACAGATTTGTTCTGACGATGTTAGATTTTTCAACCAGATGGCTAGACGCTAAACCACTATCAGATATATCAGCTGAATCAATTTGTCATGCTCTTTTATCACTTTTTACTACAATGAGATTTCCTGACATTATTCTTTCTGACAATGGAACACAGTTTCGATCCCAGGTCACTCAAGCATTTATGAAGACATTCCAGATTACTCAAGTCTACTCTGCAAGGTACAGACCACAAGCAAACGGAGCCATTGAGAGAGCTAACCAAACCATCAAACAAATGTTAAGGAAAATAATGGAAGAACACGGTCAAGATTGGGATTTACATCTACCATTAGCCTTGTTCTCCTATAGAGAAATACCACATGAATCAACGGGTTTCTCAACATTTGAACTGATGTACGGCAACAATAGAAGAGGTCCACTCAGCTTATTTAAAAACAACGTTCTTCCAACAGATGAACAGATATTGTCCCCTCATGAGTTTGTTAATAAAATTAGGAATCAGGTCATCTCATCAAACCAATGTGCTCAAGAAAACCTAATTAATAAACACAATTATCACAGAGATTTGAAAAATAAACATAGATACCTAAGAAAATTAGAACCAAATGATTCTGTGTATGTGTTACTCCTATCAAAAGATCAATTTCAGCATACATGGCAAGGTCCTTACACAGTAAAGAAGAGATGCACAGAGGGAAAGACAAGGTATTCCATATTGCTAAAAATCCTCAACATTTAAAAGCTGACCACACAGCATCCAGTGAGACCACTCCTTCATTGAATTATATAATTAGCGATGAACAGTATGAAGATGTCACTCAGCCAGGTTACAAAACCAGTTGTAATCAGATTCCTTTACCAGAGTTAGAGAACACAAATAGCAGAGATCAAATAGCATTTTCCAAAGATATACCTGATAACATTAGACAAGAACTGACAGAGTTGTTCAGCACATACAAGGATACAATATCACAAATACCAGGCAGAACTGATATAATCAAACACTCCATTAAAGTTAAAGATACAACTCCAGTCAAGCTAAAACCTTACAGTGTTCCTTATCAATATAGAAAAGCAGTAGAAACGGAGATTGAGCAACTATTACAGGATGGCATGATAGGACCATCTCATTCTCAGTATGCATTTCCTATCGTCATAGTCAAAAAGAAGAATGGAAAAATACGTCTCTGTTGTGACTACAGAAAGTTGAATCAGATTACTGAAATAGATAGACAGCCTTTACCTAACATTGAAGATCTCATAAATGAAATGTCTCAAGCTCATATATTTTCACATTTTGATCTAACAAGAGGCTTTTGGCAGATAGAAATGGAAGAGTCATCTAAACCTTACACTGTCTTCATTACACATCATGGTTTCTTTGAGTGGAATGTAATGCCATTTGGATTGGTCAACAGCACTGCTACTTTCTCAAAAATGATGAATCAGCTTTTACACAATGTTCCCCACATTAAACATTATGTGGACGATATCTGCATTTTTTCGCAAGACTGGTTATCACATATTGATGCCCTGAAACATTTGCTTTCGCTCCTCAGAAAGAATGGTCTAACCATAGCACCAGAAAAATTAGAGATAGGTTGTTCAAGCATTGATTTTTTAGGCTTTCACGTTGGTCAGGGTAAGGTAACTCCGACTGAAACAATTTTAAAGAAAATTTTAGACATTGACATCCCTAAGAAAAAGAAAGAAGTTAGATCATTGGTAGTTTCTATAGACAATTCATTCCCAATTTTGCTTTCATCATTGCACCCCTGGTAAATTTAACTAAAAAGACGATGAAGCAGACTGTTACATGGAACGATGATTGTCAAAGTGCCCTTGAAAAAATTAAAACATGTTTTCAAACTTTTCCTATCCTTATGTCTTTTGATTTTAAGAAACCATTCATATTAGCCACAGATGCCTCAAAAATAGGCTTAGGTGCCAGTCTTTTACAGAGCTACAATAATGTTAACAAACCCATCATGTATTTAAGCAGAAAATTAACTGAATCTGAAAAGAAATACTCTGTTATTGAACTAGAATGCTTAGCACTTGTATGGTCAATTACAAAATTGCACAAATATTTATTAGGTACTGAGTTCACTATCTTAATTGATCACAAACCCCTATTGAATTTTAATAACAAGAGCATTAACAATGCCAAACTGACTAGATGGTCTTTGCTTCTGCAAGATTATTCCTTTACCATAAAATCCATCAAGGGAAGTAATAACCACATTCCTGATATTTTGTCCAGACTTGCTAGACCATGTTAAAAACAATAATATTTCATCTTACTACTATGCCAAGTTATCATTATATTTTTCTTGTCAACACTATTTATTATTCTGATGAATATATACTCACATTTGAATTTTTTCATCACTTAAGTATTTGATGTTATTCTACAGAAATTTTACGCTTCTATGTATTATAGTTATTGGATAATTCCATGATTTTTTTTACCTATTCAAGGTCTACTTACAATTAATTGTTTCATATTATGTTAACAAGATGTTTCAGTATAACCATATTTTATTCTCCATATCAAATTTCTGTACGATATGTGACAAAACTATTGTAATGCAGAAAGACATTTGTACTGACTTGTGTACTGTATAAAGTATTTAAAAAAAAAATGTATAACATTTTTTTTCGATGGAGAAGGAGGGTGTAACAATAGCTTTAGATAGGTCTATACAATTTTAGAACCACTGTCAAACTCATGGGTCCATGATACAGTCATATGTTTTGATAACTAGAATTCCAGCGGTTGATCTTTGTTTAGGGTAAAATTGGTTGTCATCACAGGTCTATGACCCCAGAGATAGGTGACTATAGATGTAATTAGGCAGACAAAGGAATACTAGCCCATAGTGAGTTTTTAGCCGCACCAATCCCTAGGCTGGAATAAGATTCATTAATATGTAGATGAGTTAGAAAGGATGTTGGAAGGCCAATCAAAAGTTCTGGGCGTTTGGGGCACGTGATAATTCACCAACACATAAATAAGAGATGTAGCTGGAATTTCAGGAGACCGACGAGAGACATCGAGACCTACCGATCGACAGACTGACGATAGAGATAGAAACATCAAGACACCATATTAGATATACGTACTCTTGCCTGTAGGACAGTATACATATTAGATATACGTACTCTTACCGCAAGACAGTATACATATATTGACAAGTTATTAAGTATACGTACTCTTATAAGATAAGACAGTATACAGGTGTTCAGAGAGAAATCAAGTTATTAAATATACGTACTCTTACTCATACGAGAAGACAGTATACATTCAGAGATAAGTTGAAGTTTAACAGTACACAGTCAACGTTTATTCTGCTAAAGCATATTTGTGAATATTTCGGCACTTGAGTGCATTTATATGTGTTTTACTATTATTTAAATAAATGTTATTGAATCGTGGAACTTGGCTTTATTCATGGTGTGTTTGTGTGTGAGTGCCAAGAGACTGAACGCTACCATCTTTGAAGCAAAACCAGAGAGAATAACGGCTACTACATAACCTAAGATCAACAAACTACATAACATTTAACAACGTAACATTATATACAAAAAATATAGTGTTACAGGTAGGTATATGTTTATGTATGTATGTCTTGATAAAATTATGTCGGTATGTATATGTATATGTATGTATGTCTGGATAGAATTATGTCAGTTTGTATAAATGAATGTTTATCTTGATAAAATTATGCCAGTTGGTTTATATTATGTATGTCTGGATGGAATTATCTAATTAGTTTTAACCTACGTGACACCTTGATTTCCCGGGCAATGCCGGGTATTAGTTATCTAGTTAAACAATAAATTTGAAGTTTCATTTAAGTCTGCTTCTTTAATTTCCGCCACATTCGCTATTCGGGGTCCCCCCCCCCCCCCCCCCCGAGGTTGTTGGCAGCCACATAAGATTTGAGAAATGCATCCAAACAAAGTCTGCCTCGTTCACACAAAAATTTAACATCCCCCGGTTCCAAGTTAAAGTCGGTCGTTCCAATATAACCTGTGTTGATGCCAACTGTACGTTTCCAGTCTTTCTCCTGATATAGAAAATGAGAGAAAAATGAAAAATAAAAACAAATAAACAAAATTAAGTTTTTATTTTCTATCAGGCTAGTTACAGGGTAGGGTCACTTAGTCACAGGGTAGGACTAGTTAGTTACAGAGTATGGCCAGTTAGTCACAGAGTAGGGCCAGTTAGTCACAGAGTAGGGCCAGTTAGTCACAGAGTATGGCCAGTTAGTCACAGAGTAGAGCCAGTCACAGAGTAGGGCCAGTTAGTCACAGAGTAGAGCCAGACACAGAGTAAGACCAGTTAGTCACAGAGTAGAGCCAGTCACAGAGAAGGGCCAGTTAGTCACAGGGTAGGACTAGTTATTCACAGGGTAGGGCCATTTATCATGGATCCCTGAATAAAATAACTTAACAGTTAGTGACCAGAGAGGTCAAAGAGTATTAGGATAATAATTTTCAAGCGATGACATCATCAACAGACGTTATGGGAATATGGCGTATAATACATGTTTGACAAGGGCCGTAAAAAAATCAGAAAAAACAAACATTATGACAGCCAAAGTTCACATTATTCTGACTCCGACAGTTACAATAAATTTTGCTTGTAAGCCTAAACACCTTTCTCAAAAAGTAGTCCCCTTACTGAATTGTTTGTTTAAATGGACAAGATACACTTCCGGTACCAATTAATGTACGCGAATTTGCGAATAATAAATTTCTGTTGCCGCTATTCTTTTAATTTTAATCATGAAAATCAAATAATCAAAATTTAATATATTTTTCAGTGTGATTATTTATTATTATTAGCTAAAAAGTAGAATGGTTAATAAATAATATCATTGACCATCACCTCATCATTATGAGGTAGTAGTTTCAAACCTTTTACTACCGATTTTTAATTACTATCTATCGCACAATATATGCTAACCAAAAATATACTGTTTTACATAAGACCCTACATAAGTCCCTACATATGACCCTACATAAGTCCCTACATATAACCCTACATAAGTCCCTACATAAGTCTCTACATATGACCCTATATAAGTCCCTACATATGACCCTACATAAGTCCCTACATAAGTTTCTACATATGACCCTATATAAGTCCCTACATATGACCCTACATAAGTCCCTACATATGACCCTACATAAGTCCCTACATTAATCCGTACATAAGTACCTACATAAGTCTATACATATGACTCTACATAAGTCCCTACATATGACACTACATATGACCCTAAATATGACCCTACATAAGTCCCTACATTAGCCCCTACATATGACCCTACATAAGTCCCTACATTAATCCCTACATAAGTACCTACATAAGTCTATACATATGACCCAACTTAAGTCCCTACATATGACCCTACATAAGTCCCTACATTAATCCCTACATAAGTCTCTACATATGACCCTACATAAGTCCCTAACATATGATCCTACATAAGTCCCTATATAACATATGTCTCTACATATGACCCTACACAAGTCTCTACATATGACCCTACATAAGTCTCTACATAAGTCCCTACATATCCCTATATAAGTCACTACATAAGTCCCTATATGTCTCCACATACGTCACTACATAAGTTCCTACATAAGTCCCTACATAAGTACCTACATAAGTCTCTACATAAGTACCTACATACGTCTCTAAATAATCTGATATCGGGACATTTTGTGACTTTAAAAACTTGTCAACGTCAGAAAAATTAAATTTTGGTAATAAATTTAAACTCATTATATCTTAGATTAGACGAAAATGTAGACAAAATAATCGAGAATTAATAGAATTTATCGAGCTAAGTATTAATCAAGTATATAAATATCAATAACACAAAGCGACCGGAAGCCCATCATGATCTTTTCACAAAGACAGCAGACGCGCAGGAATACATGTGAGAAAGGGCCATATAGAAAATAAACATTATATGAAAATAAAAAGAACCAGTCACGATAAAAAATATAGTTCTTAAAACGAACAGTTTTATAAAACAGAATTTTTTAAAGAATTTTGTAATAAATTTTAATCTTATCATGTTTAAAGAACAGTATTTATGGGGCAATGAAATTCGTACTGATTTCAGATCAACCGACACATCTCCCTTCCCAAATTCCAGCAATTAGTTGTAGTTGTTGTAGTAGTAGTAGTAGTAGTAGTAATACAAGGGAAGTAGCCCATTTATTAGTGCCGTTCGTCATAGTTAAGCACAGTTATATCCCTTAATTAAGAGAATTATTTTTTTTTACTTCTATTAGTTTAAGATTTCTAAAAAAAAAATAATTAATTGCAAAACTAATTATTGAATCATGCATTGTTTTGGAGCAAGAACATGTATAAAAAATGTTTTAAAAAGTGCCTCGAAAATTGATTACAAGAATTTTCCGAAATAAGTAAATAAAATTCTCAACAGACTTTTCGAATGGAGACAACAGAATAGAAAAAAAAAGAAACAATGCTAAAAAAACAAACTACCAAACGACAACAACAATAACAACATGTCACTTACTTCCACATAAACTCGCTTGACGTGAGTTAAAACTGTATCATACAGTACATACAAAAACTGGAATATATTTCCTGTCGTACGTCTCTCGTATCCTTGGGAACGGTAATGCATGTTGATATCAGATTCTTCCATAAACGTCATTAGTTCATTGAATTTGATCTGTGACGAAAATAGACGAAACAGCAATACAACAGCAATACATTCGCGATTCGTAGAAGGATTTGGACATCTTTAGTCATTTCTTCATAACTATTTTTTTTTATATTGTTAAAAAAATCAAGATAACAATATTTGTTTGAACACAGTAACGTTATTATCATAGGTTCCACCCTGTTCTAAATTCATAGCCCTTAAAAGTCCAACAGCTTATAAAGCGAACTAAAAATATTAAAATGCCTGAGAATATGAACATGTTTTGAAATTCGAATATCTAGTGTTTTCTAGTACTTTCTCAATGTATGCCTTTTTTAACATTTTCTGTATAGTTAAATTATTCCGTATTATTTTTCAACTTATGCTTCAAAATTTTGTGTCAGAAAATAAAATAAAATAATAGATTTGTTTCATTAAAGGCTTTTTTTGTAAAGTTATTTCTTTCAACGAATTAAGCTGGGATATTGTTACATAACTGTTAGGGCTGGGATATTGTTACATAACTGTCAGGGCTGGGATATTGTTACATAACTGTTAGGGCTGGGATATTGTTACATAACTGTTAGGGCTGGGATCGTTACATAACTGTTAGGGCTGGGATATTGTTACATAACTGTTAGGGCAGACGTCATCACTAGAAAGCGTGAATAAAAGTGAACAAATACTATATTAGTGGAAATTAAACAACGAATCAATATTATATGATTTATATTGGAATAAAAAAAAATCAAAATTACGACTACAGATGAATGCCACCAGTGTGAAATGTAAGCAGTGTAAAACAGGATAAAGCTGTATGTAATGGTGTAATAATCTACGTACGATAAAAACTAAGCTTTATGTTTCAAAATGTCATTTTTGAAGAATAAAATTTTAGGTGTGTACAATCGAATGTAAATTGTTTACAGTGAAATCTAAACTAAAACACGCACCTTCCCATTTCCATCTTTATCTAAGCTCTTCAAAATAGTTTCTGAACTGGAATCACCAAAAAGAATCTTTCTATCGCTAGGTGGGAACAGTTTCACCTGTAACATAGAATTCATATAGTCATCTTGGACACTTATTGATCTACCCATAATTATTATCAGAACATTGTTTTTAAAAGTAACCTTTTCCAGGGCTGTCTGCAAGTTTACAGGGGATAAAAAAAGTTTCAAATTTGAAAAATACCCCGCAATCAAATAGATCAAAATTTACAAATTTAGTTTTTCATTGTATTTTTTAAATTTTAAACAATCATACAGTTTTCTAATTCACGCAAGTGAAAAGGCCTACAAACACGATTTGTACAACTATCACACGACGACCCTGAATTTATTTAAAGGTACATTGCTAATAAATTAATAAAGTTTAATAAAAATCAAAACATGAAGATAAACTGAGATAAACATAAATTAATAAATGTGTATCCAGTGACTTTGGTTTTTTAAAGGAGAAAGGTTTTGGTTAAGATGACTTACATTTTCAAGTGCTGCTAGAAGTTCTTCACTGTCAATTGTATCACTTTCATCTGAATCATGTTCTTTCAAGGCCTGAGGCATATATTTATCAATTTTATTTAAACACATCTGATATAAAAAAAAATGTGATATAAACAAGTTTGATATAAACAAGTCTGATATAAACACTTATTGTAAAATATTTATTGATTAGGAGAATATAGTGCCCATAGCAAATTATGACCATTCTTCATAAATACAGGAGCAATATTTTTAAGATGAATTATTATTTTTTGCATTCTACAAACACAGGTCCCCATATACAAAGACAGGTCCCCAGCTACAAAGACAATTCTCCAGCTGTAAACACAGGTTCTCAGCTACAAACACAGGTCCCCAGCTACAAAGACAATTCTCCAGCTGTAAACACAGGTCTTCAGCTACAAAGACAAATCTCCAGCTGTAAACACAGGTCATCAGCTACAAAGACAGGTCCCCAGCTACAAAGACATTTCTCCAGCTGTAAACACAGGTCCTCAGCTACAAACACAGGTCCCCAGCTACAAAGACAATTCTCCAGCAATAAACACAGGTCCTCAGCTACAAACACAGGTCCTCAGCTACAAAGACAATTCTCCAGCTGTAAACACAGGTCCCCAGCTACAAACACAGGTCTCCAGCTGTAAACACAGGTTCCCACTTATAAGTAACACATGAAAAAGGAAAGTGTGACATACACCGTGATACCTCGCCAATGGAACGCAAAACGTTATAGCGGTATGTTCGTTATACTGGGGTTAGTTTTGTCATCTGAGACACAGTTTTACGTAGACTTCTATTCTGTCGTCCGCTCCACATCGCCAAGAAATCAACACGAGAAAATGAACATACGAGAGGAAAACTAGTAGTACATTAAACAACAGAGATAATGTTGTCTGTTGATGATGAGACAATGGAGCTCAGATGACTGCATACACACTTTGTACATTACATGTTGTAGGCTGGACACTTGACCATAGTGCAAAGAAGAACTTTACATGTTGAAGGTTGGACATACTGACCATAGTGCGAAGAAGAATATTACATGTGGAAGGCTAAATCAAATCCACCACTTACCCTAAGAAATGAGTTGACCGCTATGACTAAACTTCTGTGTTCCACGTCGTTGTCTTCCTGTTGTATTTTATCTCTAGAAAGAAGAGATTAAAAAAAAAAGGAAATTAAAATCTTTTATATAAAATGTTTGTTAGAAAAAGATTTTTGTTAATGTATGTTTTAAGTACATAAAGAAATGAGTTCTGAATGTGGCGAAAATAAATGATTTTATTGATATCAAATGGAAAACGACTTTTGATCGGTGAATCTCGATAGATTTTAATTATAAAAACGTGAATCCTGTTCAAGTATTCAGAGAAAAAAAAACATCGAATATATATGATTATATAGAGAAATGGCGTCCAATTCATGATTGAACACATAAGTGTCTGGTGTTGTACAGACAGAGTCCAGTTCTGGGGACGATAGGTACAGACAGTCTAGTATTGGGGACTGTACAGAGTCTAGTATTGGGGACTATACGTACAGACAGAGTCTAGTATTGGGGACTATACGTACAGACAGAGTCTAGTATTGGGGACTATGTACAGACAGAGTCTAGTATTGGGGACTCTATACAGAGAGTGTCTGGTGTTAGGGACTTTAGGAGAGACAGTTTCGGGTGTTAGGGTTGAAAGTTATTTATCCGTATTAATTTTTTCATCACCAATGAATAATTAATGTTGCTTAGTTTATCTTGAAGGGGAGGGGGGTAAAATCACAGTAGAGGCTCACAGTGAAAGCCTCCTAGTTTGCACTTTTCGGACAGCTTATAACAACTATAATAATAAATATTTGCATAGTTTTTTGTTGTATTTTCCAGACAAAATGACACTTTTGACCTACTTGGCAAGTTTTGTTTCTGGAAGACTGTTCAATTGAACTCCTGGTCTGAAATGTTCAAGCTGGTATTTCAGTAGATCTGGTTCATTATCTGAGTACTGACAGATGTAATAAAACATAGGTCATACTTGGTTAAATTGTAGGTCATACGTGGTTCAAAAGTAGGCCATACATTGTGTAAATGTAGGTCATACATAGATCATACTTAAATTCAGTGGCGCAACCGGGGCAGGGGGGGCTTGAGCCATGCCAAATCATCAATACATAATTTATGTTATAAAGTTACAAAAAAGACTGTCAAACTGTCTTTTTTCATAATGTGAACCCCCCCCCCCCCAGCATTTTTTGCTGGTTGCGCCACTGTTTAAATTTATCCGGTACTATCGTTAAGCAATAATAATATTTTTCTTCCCAGTCAAAGTATGTGATATTATTTTTCCAACTTTTTACGAAGTTAAAAGCTTGTTTTACTTCATGTTTCAAATATACAAACAACTTAGTACACATTTACTATTTAAATTCAGGGTGTCTTTGAAATGCATACTACAGTAGCAGCCTTTATGTGTAGCACCTGGTGCCAAGGACACACAGACCCCCCGCATTCACGGGGGGGGGGGGAAGGGGCACCCACTTCTAAGTGGGCCCGTCATCGGAGATTGTATATTGGTACCAACGTTTGTTTCCGGCCCTGCATATGACAATAGCCATAGTCGGGCTAATGATCTCGCCTTAGACCGCCCCTCCCCAGTACTTCTAGGGCTATTTCTGTACACACGCTTTAATGCACTTAATTTAATTAAATGCCACCCCTGATTACGACACTGTGAGAAATATACTTAACTAGTTGCAAGTACCCGACTTTGCCCGGGTTTAAAATAAGGTTTTCTGTTTACCTTTTGTTTTCTCCCTCCCCCCTCTCTCCCTCCCTCCCCCTCCCTCTTTACCCCTCTCTCCCTTTCTCTTTCCCTCCCTCCCTTTCTCCCTCCCTCCCTCCCTCCCTCTCCTTCGCTCTCTAACTCTCCCTATCTCCCTCCAACCCTCCTTTCCTCTCTCTCCCTCCCTGCCCCCTCTCTTTATCTCTCACTCCCTCCCATTTCTCCCATCCTCTCTCCCTCCCTACCCCTCTCTCCCTCCCTCCTTTCTCCCTCCCTCCCTCTCCCGTCTCCCTCTCTCCCCCTCTCTCTCTCCCTCCCTACCTCTCTCTCCCTTTCCCTCCCTCCCTTTCCCTCCCTCCCTTTCTCCCTCCCTCCCTCTCCCTCCCTCTATCCCATCTCTCTCTCTCCCCATTCATCCCTCCCTCATTCCCTCTCTCTCCCTCCCCCCTCACTCTTTCTCTCTCTCCCTCTCTCCCCACCCTCTTTCCCTCCCTCCCCTCTATCTCCCTCCCTACCCCCTCTCTCCCTCCCTTCTTTTCTCTCTCCCTCTCCCCTGCTCCCTCTCCAATCCCTCTCCCCCTGCTCACTCTCCCATCTCCCTCTCTCCCCCTCCTTCTCTACCCCCTGTCCAAACCCTCCCTCCCTCTCTCACCTCCCTCCCTCCTACCCTCCTTTCCTCTCTCTCCCCCCTGCCCCCTCTCTCTCTCTTTATCTCTCTCTCCCTCCCTCCCTCACTCTCTCTCTCTCTCTCTATATCTATATATATATATACTTATTATTATGGCTTCACACTTCTTCTAAAATCCTTCTTCATTCCTTTCTTTACCTTCCTCAAACTGTACAAATCGGGAAGCATGAAAAAACATCAACAATTCTTCGCATCACAAAGGCACAATACAGCACCAGCGCGCAAGTTCTATTCGATCATCGGGAAATGACGTCACAGAAGAGTTTTATCTATGGCGCCGTCGAGATTACTTTTATATAGTAAAATATACTAAAATAAAAATAATTTATTACAATTAAACTACCCATCGAGATGAAACGAAACCTGTTCTATAACCTTCCCCATGTAATTATGTGTACTTGTACCAAATTTCACGTTTTTTGATTGTCTGGATCTTGAGTTATAAGGGAACAGACAGACTGACAACAAATGCGTCTTATAAGTATAGAGATAAAATAAACAACAGAATTATACTTATGAAAAAATAAACACCACAAATATAAACCTCAGAAATATAATTTTAACACACTATATCAAACATATATTTGTATTTGGCAATATTAAAACGTATTCTAGTATTTTGAAACTGACCACTTGCAAGCCCAGTGTTTTATTATTGTATTTGCCGAACCTCTCTGATTTGTCTAATAATCTCGGAATGTCGTCTAGATTTTGAAGTCTTTCAAAAAAATTATCTTCTTTCTTCATAGAGAGCCACCAGCCTGGGGGGAAATAAAATTATAAAAGTATTTTTAGGTCAATTTTAAGTTCATTTGCATGTAGCATTATTATTTATGTGACAGATATTTCATTCAAAATTTCTGTGACGTAAGTTAACAAAAAATGAATTACCGGTAATTGATGATTAATTAATTTGTAAATAATATGATAAATGAACAAAAGATTTAGTCGGTTTCTGTTTGACACATAGTAACAAACTAATTCATTTTGGTATTCAATGCAAGTGACGTCACCGCCCATTTTAAACTCATTTACCACTAGGAGGCAGTGGCGTAGCTAGAATTTAAAAGTTTAGATTTTTTATCTCTTAAATTGAAAAATGGTGCCATATAGGGTTAACTCGCGCCCGGGCATAAGACCCTTTTAGCGCACCCCCCCCCATTCGAAAACCATATAATATTATATGTAAAATTTACCATTTGACGCCCATTTGTGAGTAGCGCCCGGAGCATGACGCCCCCCCCCTTGCCCACCCCTCGCTACGCCACTGCAAGGTGGTTGCTTTGAAGAATAGGGTGATACAGATTGTTTAGATAACTTAGATAGATCAAATATGCTAAATCTGTGTAAAGATCAAATGTACTAAATATGTGTATAGATCAAATGTACTAGATCTGTGTATAGATCAAATGTACTAGATCTGTGGTATTAAATCACTTGATGACAATAATGAAGAAAAAACAAAATTCAAGATGGTGACTTGTGTTGGTTGAACTTTTTTAATTTGTACTAACTATAGATGGAAGTGATTTACAAAAAAAAAAGCGGGCCATTGAACCCCTTTATGATTGCGAGGAACTGTAAGAATGTTTGTTATAAATCTTAATAGTTACATGATGGAAAAATAGTTCATGCATAAGTAACGTTCCCTTATCAATACATGGCCATTGAGGCAGATGAAGTGTAAAATTCTATAAAACTAGCCGGCTTATGAAGGGACTGTGTGGTTAGAGTAACGCCCCGCCGCCTTTACTTCCCCAACTTAAGTCAGGTACCCATTTAAAGCTGGTCGGACTGATGGGACTTATCCTAACGTTTACCTGGACCTGTAAAAATTATCTTTGTTTCTAACATGGCTCTCGTGATAACAGTCAAATTCGTCACATAAATGAATTCTTCATACAAAAAATATCTTCTGGCTCTTGCTGCTGCTCCGGTTAACTGCACAAAATGTTGGGTGCATGTGTCGTAGTCAAATAAATACACTTTGTAAATGTGTTAGCCAACAATACATGTCTGTAAAACTCAACAAAGTAAATTTAATCCCTTCTTCACCTGATGACAGTCTCCGGTGGCGTCTTCAGCAATAATTTAAACTCTTCTTTCATGATTTACTTCTTGTAAACATAATTTAACAGACATGTCATCGTGATAACGGCATGGTTCAGAGAGCATGTGTATTAAAAACCCATTAAGCATAAACAAATTTTTGTAAGAGGGACATATTTAATGAAATATAAATTCACACCCTTTGAAATTCAATCATAGAAATATAAATTGATAATAATCTTGCGTTTATTTCTATGATCTCAATGACGTCGCAGTTTTATTATTTCCATTGGCTCTATCCTCAAAGGTTCCCATGTGAACTATGTCCCTAAAGTCAATATACGGATTTAAAAAAATGAATGGAATCAGCTCCGTAGCGTGAAAATTTTACAGCAGGGGCCAGGCATTCTACAGCAGGGGCCAGGCAATAGCAGGAGGGGCCAGGTAATACATTTTACTAAGTAGAACAAATAAGCGGGGGGGGCAGACAAAACGCAGGGGCGGCCCCTGGCCCCCCCCCCCCGCACTCTACGGGCCTGAATGGAATGAAATCATTCATTCTAACAGTTGAAAGAAAAATCACAACTTCAAATGGATGGTCAGAAGAAAGATGCCCTGAGTGATGTTGTTTGGAATGGAGATTTGTGGAAAATTTGTTTTATGTGGTCCAACCAGTTATACTTAGATATAGACTGGCCGATGTAGTCAATACAAGGTTGTTGTTGACTGTATCTCACCATCAAAACAATGTATAGGGTAGTTACACAACACTCCCCCATCTACAAAGAGGTCGGTGTGTCCGTGCTGCGTGTACTCGACGGCTCCAAACAAACCTGTGGAGTTAAACAAAAGAATTTTATGTAAATCATTTCATTCAAGTGTTATATTGGAATAATACACATTTTAAATTCACAGATTAAACAAAATACATGTACAGATACAGCTACACACTCACAAACACAAGACTATACACACTTGATACCTTTGTCATTTAGAATGGAGATTACCTTCTTGATGATAACGTCTCTATGCCATCGTCTTCCATGATGTCAAAAAAAAATGCACATATAGGCCTATTTTTATGTAAGGCTCATCGTTTCTATTTCAGTTCATCTTGAATCAAAAATTTTAGACCCACTGGTGTCGCTTTTTAATTATATAATAATGTTGTTTTTTTTTTTAATTGTTTCAATTTATAGCATTCGACGTAAACATGAATACATTATTTCTTTTTTTATTTCTTGATGGGTGACAAACACTCCATACTGGCCATGTCACTACAACTTTTTAAAAAAATGTTATTTCCTGGCATATTAACGACCGAAAGACATGCCAGATGTACAGTTACGGCTTTGATATCATGTTGTGAATATAAAAATTGTGTAATGTGATAAATGATACAGACATACAGTAAACCACATAGACTCACATATTTCTCCAATATTAACCAGTAAAACCAAACCCTTCGCCTCTAATTTGACCATCACAAATCCGAGCCACAAAACAGCTTAAATAAAAAGCATTGAAGTTTACAAGCAGGCCAGTGATAGTATAGGATGACTTTATAAAAATAACACATTTCTCATGACCTTTGACATTGACATCAAACTAGATACTAATGACCCACCTGGGATACCTAAAGACATTCTTACAGCCAGCCTGATGGGCATAAATCCGGCATGGTCTTGGGGTGACAGTAGAGTGGCGTCATCTGGTTCACATTGTGACCACAATACATAGCTCACGGTCAAACGTGTTATAAACCTGGAGATCAATGAACTACATGTACTCGCGTTAAATAGGTTAATGTAGTGTATCTATATCATAGACCTGGCTATTGTTGTACTATGTGTACTGCAGTGACCATGTTTAGTTACTTTATCATAGATCTGGCTATTTTTGAGCAACATGTACCATCACTTGCTATAGTTTTGTAAGGACAGTGAAAATAGATGAGATAGACATAGATAGGTAGACAGACATATGGTTCGAGTTGATAGATAGATATATCGATTGGTTGATAGATGAATAGACAAACCAATTGTAAGGACAGTGAAAGTAGGTCAGAGACTGATGCTTAATACCAGCAGCGAGTAGAGTTAGATATTACGTAATTAGACAGGTGGTGAAGGTGAAAGAGGGGAGAAATGGATGATTTTGCTTAGTTTTTAGCGGACGAGGATAGAATTAACTGCCATCTTCATATGCCAGTATCTTGACGTCATCAAGTGGTTTTTTTTCCCTATTTGTTGGCCGAGTGTTTCTGAGGGCAGCGGTTGATGATACAGGGCACGACATAAATGAGGGGAGTTAGTGTCGTTTTTGTTAAGTTTGAGGAAGGGAGTGAATTAGGAAGGAACGAAAGAGTTAGTGAGAAGTGTTTTAATGTGTTGATGGATCGGACAATTAATATAGTAATTTATCGCTTAGACGTGATTTAATCGTTGATTAATTTATAGAGGTGATTAGTGCTGTAGACTATGCAATAAAGTCAATTTTGATTAATAAAAGGGAAGTGTTGGTGAACTTGTATTAGTTGTGTGTGTAAAGAAATAAATATAGTAAGACCACAATCGCCAACCTGACAAGTTTGTTAATTTATAATAGACCTGGCTATTGTTGAACAACATGCACTATCACTTAGTAGAGTTTGTTTATTTATGACAGACCTGGTTATTGTTGAACAACATGTACAATCACCTGAGTTAGTTGATTTACAATAGACAGGTGAAACACATTTCAGCGAGAAAATTAGACAAAGTTGGCATGTCTTCGAGTCATCTTTACTTTAAATGTAATAAATATTTTGAATGTAATCAAGACTTTGAATGTAATAAAGACTTTGAATGCAATCAATACTCTGCACAATATTGATAAGTAAATAAAAAATCAAACATGAGACGCATCTGTCAAGCTACGTGCTGATTGGAATTTTGTCTAATTTCAAACTTTATCATTTTCACACCATATATTTTTTTTACTGCTTATTTTTTTGTCATGCAATTCTATTTTTTCGACTCATTACAAGATAAACAAATACTTTAGAACCAAAGAAAACTGAATATCAGTAATTTTAAAATATATTTATTTACAGTTTCAATAATGAGCCTAAAAGTAAATCTGATCAAATAATATTGTAGATGTTCACCAAAAGACAATAAGCGCTATTGAGTATTGATTTATGTGAAATAGGTCGACCGATTTTAAAGTAAGGAACAAATCTGTATCAATATAGATAGTGAGTCTCACCCATGACTGCCTGGACCTATTTGCAAGGGTACAGCTAGGACTATATGGTGTACATGTGTATCATGAGATTAAATATGCACAAATTTATAAAACCTAATGTCAGTGACAATTATTTTCGAAAGTTAATGTCTCAATGTTGGATTTTTCCGATACCGACGTCTGTCAAAACTAAAATTTCCACACCCGATGACCCCAACACATTAGCCATACCATAATTACTTGTTTATCAAAATCAGTTCTACAATGTAAGAAAGATAATTTTACCTCTTTAAAGGTGATGTCCTCTTTGCCAGTTTTTATCTTTAATTTTCTCACTGGAACCTTCTGTAAATACATTCTCCCGGGATTCCATCCATAGATCCGAAATAGATTTGGGACCAAACTTAGAAAACCCCAACTGTGATCTGGATAGAATAGAGAATCCGTGAACTAATGGAGGAAATAGATTTCGATGGTGATTGTTTTATTGGTGATATTACCATGGGGCTGACTGGTGTAATAGTATCACTACATGTATTACAGAACTAATGACACACACACGGTGTAGAGAGACGTACAGACATTCATGGGAAGCGTCCAAGAGTGGCATCCTTGTCCCGGCGACTAAGTATAGTAAGGAACTGTCCCAACCTACGGGGGCCGCCGTAAGCCGATGCAACGCAAAGTCTTGTCTGAGGCCCCAAGCCATTCGCTGGCTACGTCGTTTTCAAAATGTATGTGTGTTTATTTTTCGGTTAAGTTCGGGAAAGAATATTTCAGGAGACTCATTGTCACAAGGTTTGTCCTGAAGGACCGAGATGTAAGAATTATATTTAATTGTGACAAAAAATGGGACGAGAAAGAAATTAGTTAATAATACGTGCAACATTTAAAATTATAAGACATCATCAACTGCATCAGGTTTCATATATTAGCTTACTTGCAATGTACCATCAAATTGCAATTGTAAGAAGACCACTCATTAAAAGAATATTTAAAAAAAAAAATTTAAAAAAATAGCTTTTATTAAAGTGCAAAATAAATAATTCCTCAGATCGTACAATATTACTTAAAATATATATATTACTGATACATTTTCCAAAGCTTGTATTGTACAGGTTAAATGTCAAAGCACGGCCTGACAGAGCATGGTTATAGATACCCGTGTTATTACAACAATCAGAGTCGTTATATTTATCTACGTTGTTGATGATATGACTTGGTTTCTGTGGCTGATTCATGCGTTAAATACACCCCAATGTGATGTCACTCACCTAAGCTGTAACAGATCGTTGAGATTTAACTTGAAGAATTCCTCCAGGTCACGTCAGAGTCATATCCAACAGCCAGGAGGGCAGCGGTCATTGACCCAGCACTGGTGCCAGCAAACCGTTTGATCTGTTTCATTATACCGAGTTCTTCCAAACGCTGAAATGAAAAAAAAAGACTTAGCTCTGGTTCAATCTCTTAAACTAAATACATGTTTGTTTCATTACACAATTAGATTGAAACTTGTATTTACTATCTTATGTAATTTATTAGTCATAGAAAAACTCATGTGTCATTTTCGGTAAATTATTAGT
>JAGDYQ010000002.1:10727721-10749916 GCA_021962125.1 Bulinus truncatus
AATAATTTACCGAAAATGGCACATGAGTTTTTCTATGACTAATAAATTACATTGATAGTAAACAAAAGTTTCAATCTAATTGTGTAATGAAACAAACATGTATTTAGTTCAAATAGAGCTACGTCTTTCTCCATTTCAGCGGTTGGAAGAACTCGGTGTAATGAAACAGATCAAACGGTTTGCTGGCACCAGTGCTGGGTCAATGACCGCTGCCCTACTGACTGTTGGATATGACTCACATGACCTGGAGGAATTCTTTAAGTTAAATCTCAACGATCTGTTATTAGGTGAGTGACACACATTGGGGTGTATTTAACGCATGAATCAGTCACAGTGAAACCAAGTCATATCATCAACAACGTAGATAAATATAACGACCTGATTGTTGTAACAACACGGGTAACTATAACCACGCTCTGTCAGGCCGTGCTTTGACATTTAACCTGTACAATACAAGCTTTGGAAAATGTATCAGAAATATATATTTTTAAGGAATATTGTACGATCTGAGGAATTATTTATTTTGCACTTTAATAAAAGCTTATTTTTTTTATTTCTTTTTTAAAATATTCTTTTAATGACTGGTCTTCTTACAATTGCAATTTGATGGTATTGCAAGTAAGCTAATATATGGAACCTGATGCAGTTGATGATGTCTTATAATTTTAAATGTTGCACGTATTATTAACTAATTTCTTTCTCGTCTCATTTTTTGTCACAATTAAACATAATTCTTACATCTCGGGCCTTCAGGACAAACTTTGTGACAATAGAGCTCATGTAATATTCTTTTCCGAACTTAACCGCAAAATAAACACACATACATTTTGAAAACGACGTGGCTGCGTATGGCTTGGGGCCTGTGACAAGACTTTGCGTTGCATCGGCTTACAGCGGCCCGTAGGTTGGGACGTTCCTAACTATACTGGGTTTCCGGGACAAGTGATGCCACTCCCATCTATGCTGTACGTCTGTACACCGTGGTGTGTGTCATAAGTTATGTAACACATGTAAGTGATGCTACTACTCTAGTCAGTCCCATTATAATATCACCAATAAAACAATTACCATCAAAATCTATTTCCTCCATTAGTTCACGTATTCTCTATTCTATCAAGATCATAGTTGGGGTTTTCTAAGTTTGGTCCCAAATCTATTTCGGATCTATGGATGGGATCCCGGAGAACGTATTTACAGGTGGTTCGGTGAGAAAATTAAAGAAAAAACTGGCAAAGAGGACATCACTTTTAAAGAGGTAAATTATCTTTCTTACATTGTAGAACTCTTTTTGATAAACAATTAATTATGGTATGGCTAATGTGTTGGGGTCATCGGATGTGGAAATTTTAGTTTTGACAGACGTCGGTGTCGGTGTCGGAAACATTCAACATTGAGACATTAACTTTAAAAATAATTGTCACTGACATTAGGTTTTATAAATTTGCGCATATTTAACCTCATGATACAAATGTACACCATTTAGTCCTAGCTGTACCCTGCAAATAGGTCCAGGCAGTCATGGGTGAGACCACTATATATATTGATACAGATTTGTTCCTTACTTTAAAATCGGTCGACCTATTTCACATAAATCAATAGTTATTGTCTTTTGGTGAACATCTACACAGATTATTTGATCAGATTACTTTAAGCTCATTATTGAAACTGTAAATAAATATATTTTAAAATTACTGATATTCAGTTTTTTTTTGGTTCAGTATTTGTTTATCTTGTAATGAGTCGAAAAAATAGAATTACATGACAAAAAAATAAGCAGTAAAAATATATGGTGTGAAAATGATAAAGTTTGAAATTAGACAAAATTCCAACCTGCACGTGCTTGACAGATGAGTCTCAGGTTTGATTTTTATTTACTTATCAATATTGTGCAATATTGATTGCATTCAAAGTCTTTATTACATTCAAAGTCTTGATTACATTCAAAATATTTATTATATTTAAAGTAAAGACGACTTGAAGACATGCCAACTTTGTCTAATTTTCTCGCTGAAATGTGTTTCACCTGTCTATTGTAAATCAACTAACTCAGGTGATTGTACATGTTGTTCAACAATAACCAGGTCTGTCATAAATAAACAAACTCTACCAAGTGATAGTACATGTTGTTCAACAATAGCCAGGTCTATTATAAATTAAAAAACTTGTCAGGGTTGGCGATTGTGGTCTTACTATTTATTTCTTTACACACATAACTAATACAAGTTCACAACACTTCCTTTTTATTAATCAAAATTACTTTATTGCATAGTCTACAGCACTAATCACCCTATAAATTAATCAACGATTAAATAACGTCTAAGCGATAAATTACTATATTAATTGTCCGATCCATCAACACAATAAAACACTTCTCATTAACTCTTTCGTTCCTTCCTAATTCACTCCCTTCCTCAAACTTAAGGGGGTACCTTATCTGGGTTTCTAAAAAACGTTACTATTGACTCTCAATAAAATCTAAGAAATGCATATATATGATTAGGTGTGATGTAATTAGAAGAATAATGACTTTAAAAAAAAAAATATTTCAAAATGGTTTCTATGGCGACGGCCGCCATCTGAATGTATACATTTAAATATTGCGAAGATTTCCCAAATTACTAAAAATTACAATTAAATGATATGTTTTCTTAAAGATTATAAGACACTTGAGAGAATAAGGTATTTTTTATCAAAATATCTTGAAAAATAACAAATTATGAATGTTAGAAATTTAGGCATCTTCCAAATGCCTAATTTTAAATTAAAATTCTGCAATAAAATCTTATTTTTGAAAATACTTTAAAGTAATGGGAAAAAAACTACAACCTTATTCTCTGTAATATCCAGTTGTGATGTTACCTATACAAAAAATCATATGCCTAACTATCAAATAAATTATATATATGATTAGGTGTGATAATTAAAATTTAAAAATATTTATGGTTTTAGGCGACGGCCGCCATTGAAAAAAATTTAAATATAGATTTCCAAATTATAAAAATTAAATTAAATGATATGTTTTTTAAAATTATAATGAGAGAGTATTTTTTATAAAATATTAAAAAATATTTATTTTAATTTTAAATTAAAATTTAAAAAATTTATTTTTTAAAATTAATAGATTTATTTTTAAGTATTTAAAAAAAAATATATAAATAGTAAAACTTACACTAACTCCCCTCCTTATATCGTGCCCTGTATCTAACCGCTGCCCTCAGAAACACTCGGCCAACAACAGGGGAAAAAAAAACCACTTGATGACGTCAAGATACTGGCCTATGAAGATGGCAGTCCGCTAAAAACTAAGCAAAATCATCCATTTCTCCGCTCTTTCACCTTCCCCACCTAGGTAATTACGTAATATCTAACTCTACACGCTGCTGGTATTAAGCATCAGTCTCTGACCTACTTTCACTGTCCTTACAATTGGTTTGTCTATCTATCTATCAATCAATCGATCTATCTATCTATCAATCGAACTATATGTCTGTCTACCTATCTATGTCTATCTATCTAATTTCACTGTCCTTACAAAACTCTAGCAAGTGATGGTACATGTTGCTCAAAAATAGCCAGATCTATGATAGAGTAACTAAACTTGGTCACTGCAGTACATTTAGTACAACAATAGCCAGGTCTATGAGATAGTTACACTAACCTATTTAACGTGAGTACATGTAGTTCATTGATCTCCAGGTTTATAACACGTTTGACCGTGAGCTATGTATTGTGGTCACAAATGTGAACCAAATGACGCCACTCTACTGTCACCCCAAGACCACGCCGGACATGCCCATCAGGCTGGCTGTAAGAATGTCTTTAGGTATCCCAGGTGGGTCATTAGTAGCTAGTTTGATGTCAATGTCAAAGGTCATGAGAAATGTGTTATGTTTATAAAGTCATCCTTTACTATCACTGGCCTGCTTGTAAACTTCACAGCTTTTTATTTAAGCTGTTTTGTGGCTCGGATTTGTGATGGTCAAATTAGAGGCGAAGGGTTTGGTTTTACTGGTTAATGTTGGAGAAATTTGTGAGTCTATGTGTTATTCTGTATGTCTGTATCATTTATCACATTACACAATTTTTATATTCACAACATGATATCGTGCCGTAACTGTACACCTGGCATGTCTTTCGGTCGTTAATATGCCAGGAAATATAATTTTTAAAAGTTGTAGTGACATGGTCAGTATGGAGTGTTTGTCACACATCAAGAAATAACAAAATAAATAATGTATTCATTTTTACGTCGAATGCTTACATTGAAACAATTTAAAAAAAAAACAACAACAACATTATTATATAATTAAAAAGCGACACCAGTGGGTCTAAAATTATTGATTCAAGATGAACTGAAGTAGAAACGATGAGCCTTCCATAAAAATAGGCCTAGGCTATATGTGCATTTTTTTTGACATCATGGAAGACGATGGCATAGAGACGTTATCATCAAGAAGGTAATCTCCATTCTAAATGACAAAGGTATCAAGTGTGTATAGTCTTGTGTTTGTGAGTGTGTATCTGTATCTGTACATGTATTTTGTTTAATCTGTGAATTTAAAATGTGTATTGTTCCAATATAACACTTGAATGAAATAATTTACATAAAATTCTTTTGTTTAACTCCACAGGTTTGTTTGGAGCCGTCGAGTACACGCAGCACGGACACACAGACCTCTTTGTAGATGGGGGAGTGTTGTGTAACTACCCAATACATTGTTTTGATGGTGAGATAAGTCAACAACAACCTTGTATTGACTACATCGGCCAGTCTATATCTAAGCATAACTGGCTGAACCACATAAAACAAATCTCCACAAATCTCCATCCCAAACAACATCACTCAGGGCATCTTTCTTCTGACCATTTGAAGTTGTGATTTTTCTTTCAACTGTTTGAATGATTTCATTCCATTCAGGCCCGTGGCGTGCGGGGGGCCAGGGGCCGCCCCACCCTGCGTTTTATCTGCCCCCCCCCTGCTTATTTGTTCTACTTAGTAAAATTTATTACCTGGCCCCTCATGCTATTGCCTGGCCCCTGCTGTAGAATGCCTGGCCCCTGCTGTAGAATGCCTGGCCCCTGCTGTAAAATTTTTACGCTACGGGGCTGATTCCATTCAATTGTTTTAATCTGTATATTGACTTTAGCGAAACAATTCACATGGGAACCTTTGAAGATAGAGCCAATGGAAATAATAAAACTGTGACGTCATTGAGATCATAGAAATAAAAGCGAGATTATTATCAACTCATATTTCTATGATTGAATTTCAAAGGATGTGAATTTATATTTCATTAAATATGTCCCTCTTACAAAATTTTTTTTTATGCTTAATGGGTTTTTAATACACATGCTCTCTGAACCATGCCGTTATCACGATGACATGTCTGTTAAATTATGTTTACAAGAAGTAAATCATGAAAGAAGAGTTTAAATTATTGCTGAAGACGCCACCAGAGACTGTCATCAGGTGAAGAACGAATTAAATTTACTTGTGTTGAGTTTTACAGACATGTATTGTTGGCTAACTCATTTACAAAGTGTAATTATTTGACTACGACACGTGCACCTAACATTTTGTGCAGTTAACCGGAACAGCAGCAAGAGCCAGAGGATAATAATACCTAGAGCAATAGTACTGGGTGTAGAATTGTATGAAGAATTAATTCATTTATGTGACGAATTTGACTATAGTCACGAGAGCCATGTTAGAACAAAAGATAATTTGTACAGGTTTAGGTAAATGTTGGAAACAGTCCCTTAAAGTCCGACCAGCTTTAAATGGTTAAAGTACCTTAGGTTGGGGAAGTAAAGGCGGCGGGGCGTTATGCTAAACACAGTCGCTTCATAAGCCCACTAGGTTTATAGAATTTTACACTTCATTTGCATCAATGGCCATTTAATGATAAGGGAACGTTACTTATGCATAAAACTATTTTTCCATCATGTAACTATTAAGATTTATAACAAACACTCTAGCTGTACCCTGCAAAACATTTGCATAGTTATATCCTTAGGCTTGATTGGCAGGCGAGGTTATTTTTTGGTTTCGGGCAGATCCGATTTTTTTTTTCATGATTGTATTTTAAACTGGAATACTGTTGTATTGATTCTTTACTTTCGATTTAACGCAGCGCCCAAATCGCTATTATTATATAATTCTTACAGTTCCTCGCAATCATAAAGGGGTTTAATGGCCCGCTTTTTTTTTGTAAATCACGACCATCTATAGTTAGTACAAATTAAAAAGTTCAACCAACACAAGTCACCATCTTGAATTTTGTTTTTTCTTCATTATTGTCATCAAGTGATTTAATACCACAGATCTAGTACGTTTGGTCTATAGACAGATTTAGCATATTTGATCTATCTAAGTTATCTAAACAATCTGTATCACCCTATTCTTCGAAGCGACCGCCTTGCAGTGGCGTAGCGAGGGGTGGGCAAGGGGGATTCATGCTCCGGGCGCTACTCACAAATGGGCGCCAAATGGTATATTTTACATATAAATATTATATGGTTTTCGAATGGGGGGGGGGTGCGCTAAAAGGGTATTATGCCCCGGGCGCGAGTTAAGCTCGTTAAGCCACTGCCTCCTAGTGATAAATGAGTTTAAAATGGTCTTTGACGTCACTTGCATTGAATACCAAAATGAGTTAGTTTGTTACTATGTGTCAAACAGAAACCGACTAAATCTTTTGTTCATTTATCATATTATTTACAAATTAATTAATCATCAATTACCGGTAATTCATTTTTTGTTAACTTACGTCACAGAAATTTTGAATGAAATATCTGTCACATAAATAATAATGCTACATGCATATGAACTCAAAATTGACCTAAAAATACTTTTCTAATTTTATTTCCCCCCCCCCCTCCCAGGCTGGTGGCTCTCTATGAAGAAAGAAGATTTTGTTCATTTATCATCAATTAATTTATTTTTTGTTAACTTACGTCACATAGTTTTTAAATAAAATAACTGTCACATAATTAATAATGTTTCATGTTTGTGATTTACTCAAAGTCGAACTAAACATTCTTTTATTTATTTCCACACAGGCTGGTGGCTCTCTATGAAGAAAGAAGATAATTTTTTTGAAAGACTTCAAAATCTAGACGACATTCCGAGATTATTAGACAAATCAGAGAGGTTCGGCAAATACAATAATAAAACACTGGGCTTGCAAGTGGTCAGTTTGAAAATACTAGAATACGTTTAAATGTTGCCAAATACAAATATATGTTTGATATCATGTGTTAAAATTATATTTCTGAGGTTTATTTTTACCAGAAGTATATTTGTGGTGTTTATTTTTTCATAAGTATAATTCTGTTGTTTATTTTTATTAAGTAAATTTTCTCACAGTTTCGTAATTGGGGGTGGCATTTAATTAATTTAAGTGCATTAAAGCGTGTGTACAGAAATAGCCCTAGAAGTACTGGGTGGGGGGCGATCTAAGGCGATATCATTAGCTCGACTATGGCTTTTGTCATATGCAGGGCCGGAAACAAACGTTGGTACCAATATACCATCTCCGTTGACGGGCCCACTTAGAAACGGGTGACCACCCCCCTCCCGTGAATGCAGGGGGTCTGTGTGTCCTTGGTACCAGGTGCTACACATAAAGGCTGCTCCTGTAGCGTACATTTCAAGGACACCCTGAATTTGAATAGTAAATTTGTACTAAGTTGTTTTTTTTTAATCTCTTCTTTCTAGAGATAAAATACAACAGGAAGACAACGACGTGGAACACAGAAGTTTAGTCATAGCGGTCAACTCATTTCTTAGGGTAAGTGGTGGATTTGATTTAGCCTTCCACATGTAATATTCTTCTTCGCACTATGGTCAGTATGTCCAACCTTCAACATGTAAAGTTCTTCTTTGCACTATGGTCAAGTGTCAAGCCTACAACATGTAATGTACAAAGTGTGTATGCAGTCATCTGAGCTCCATTGTCTCACATCAACAGACAACATTATTTCTGTTGTTTAATGTACTACTAGTTTTCCTCTCGTTAACTCCACGTATGTTCATTTTCTCGTGTTTATTTCTTGGCGACGTGGAGCGGACGACAGAATAGAAGTCTATGTAAAACTGAGTCTCAGATGACAAAACTAACCCCAGTATAACGAACATACCGCTATAACGTTTTGCGTTCCATTGGCGGGGTATCACGGTGTATGTCACACATTTCTTTTTCATGTGTTACTTTTAGGTGGGGACCTGTGTTTACAGCTGGAGAATTGTCTTTGTAGCTGGAGACCTGTGTTTACAGCTGGAGAAATGTCTTTGTAGCTGGGGACCTGTGTTTGTAGCTGATGACCTGTGTTTACAGCTGGAGAATTGTCTTTGTAGCTGAGGACCTGTGTTTACAGCTGGAGAATTGTCTTTGTAGCTGGGGACCTGTGTTTGTAGCTGAGGACCTTGTTTACAGCTGGAGAATGTCTTTGTAGTTGGGGACCTGTCTTTGTAGATGGGGACCTGTGTTTGTAGCTGATGACCTGTGTTTATAGCTGGAGAATTGTCTTTGTAGCTGGGGACCTGTGTTTGTAGCTGAGGACCTTGTTTACAGCTGGAGAATGTCTTTGTAGTTGGGGACCTGTCTTTGTATATGGGGACCTGTGTTTGTAGCTGAGGACCTGTGTTTACAGCTGGAGAATTGTCTTTGTAGCTGGGGACCTGTCTTTGTAGCTGGGGACCTGTGTTTGTAGCTGGAGACCTGTGTTTGTAGCTGAGTATCTGTGTTTATAGCTGGGGACCTGTCTTTGTAGCTGGGGACCTGTCTTTGTAGCTGGGGACCTGTGTTTGTAGCTGAGTATCTGTGTTTATAGCTGTGGACCTGTCTTTGTAGCTGGGGACCTGTCTTTGTAGCTGGGGACCTGTGTTTGTAGCTGGGGACCTTTGTTTGTAGCTGGGGACCTGTGTTTGTAGCTGGGGACCTGTATTTGTAGAATGCAAAAAATAATAATTCATCTTAAAAATATTGCTCCTGTATTTATGAAGAATTGTCATAATTTGCTATGGGCACTATATTCTCCTAATCAATAAATATTTTACAAAAAGTGTTTATATCAGACTTGTTTATATCAAACGTGTTTATATCATATTTGTGTATATCAGATGTGTTTAAATAAAATTGATAAATATATGTCTCAGGCCTTGAAAGAACATGATTCAGATGAAAGTGATACAATTGACAGTGAAGAACTTCTAGCAGCATTTGAAGATGTAAGTCATCTTAACCAAAACTTTTCTCCTTTAAATAACCGAAGTCACTGGATACACATTTATTAAGTTATGTTTATCTCAATTTATCTTCATGTTTAGATTTTTATTGAACTTTATTAAGTTATTAGCAATGCACCTTTAAATAAATTCAGGGTCATCATGCGATAGTTGTACATATCGTGTTTGTAGACCTTTTCACTTTAATATTCACATTATTGGCATTAATTTATAATAGTATAATAACTTAGTTTAATTCCATCCAGTAAAATATTTTTATTATTATTAAGATTGTTAGCAGGCGTAAATTAGAAAACTGTATGATTGTTTAAAATATTAAAAATACAATGAAAAACTAAATTTGTAAATTTTGATCTATTTGATTATGGGGTATTTTTCAAATTAGAAACTTTTTTTTGTCCCCTGTAAACTTGCAGACAGCACTGGAAAAGGTTACTTTTACAAACTATGTTCTGATAATAATTATTGGTAGATTAATAAGTGTCCAAGATAACTAAATGAATTTTATTTTACAGGTGAAACTGTTCCCATCTAGCGATAGAAAGATTCTTTTTGGTGATTCCAGTTCAGAAACTATATTGAAGAGCTTAGATAAAGATGGAAATGGGAAGGTGCGTGTTTTAGTTTAGATTTCATTGTAAACCATTTACATTCGATTGTACACACCTAAAATTTTATTCTTTAAAAATGACATTTCGAAACATAAAGCTTAGTTTTTATCGTACGAAGATTATTACACCATTACATACAGCTTTATCCTATTTTACACTGCTTACATTTTACACTGGTGGTATTCATCTGTAGTCGTAATTTTTTTATTTATTTTCTTCCAATATAAATTGTATAATATTGATTCGTTGTTTAATTTCCACTAATATTGTATTTTTTCACTTTTATGCACGCTTTCTAGTGATGACGTCTACCCTAACAATTATGTAACAATATCCCAGCCCTAACAGTTATGTAACAATATCCCAGCCCTAACAGTTATGTAACAATATCCCAGCTTAATTCGTTGAAAGAAATAACTTAACAAAAAAAAAAGCCTTTAACGAAACAAATCTAGTATTTTATTTTATTTTCTGACACAAAATTTGGAAGCATAAGTTGAAAAATAATACGGAACAATTTAACTATACAGAAAAATGTTAAAAAAAGCATACATTGAGAAAGTACTATAGAAAACACTAGATGTCCGAATTTCAAAACATGTTCATATTATCAGGCATTTTGATATTTTTAGTTCGCTTTATAATGTGTTGGACTTTTAAGGGCTATGAATTTTGAACAGGGTGGAATCTATGATAATAACGTTACATTGTTCAAACAAATATTGTTATTTTGGTTTTTTAAACAATATAAAAAAAAATATAACATAAAGAAATGACTAAAGATGTCCAAATCCTTCTACGAACCGCGAATGTATTGTTGTTGTATTGCTGTTTCGTCTATTTTCGTCACAGATCAAATTCAATGAACTGATGACGTTTATGGAAGAATCTGATATCAACATGCATTACCGTTCCCAAGGATACGAGAGACGTACGACAGGAAATGTATTCCAGTTTGTGTATGTACTGTATGATACAGTTTTAACTCACGTCAAGCGAGTTTATGTGGAAGTAAGTGACACGTTGGTGTTATTGTTGTTGTTTGTTTGTTTGTTTGTTTTATTTCTTTTTTTTCTATTCTGTTTTGTCTCCATTCGAAACGTCTGTTGAGAATTTTATTTACTTATTTTGGAACATTTTTTGTAATCAATTTTCGAGGCACTTTTTCTTGAAATTTTTTATACATGTTTTTGCTCCAAGACAATGCATTATTCAATAATTAGTTTTGCAATTAATTATTTTTTTTTTAGAAATCTTAACTAATAGGAGTAAAAAACAATAATTCTCTTAATTAAGGGATATAACCGCGCTTAACTATGACGAACGGCACTAATAAATGGGCTACTTCCCTTGTATTAATACTACTACTACCACTACTACTTCTACTACTGCTACAACTAATTGCTGGAATTTGGGAAGGGAGATAAGTGCCGGTTGATCTGAAATCAATACGAATTTCAGTGCCCCATAAACACTGTTCTTTAAACATGATAAGATTAAAAAAAGCAAAAAAAAAATTTCCCTTAGCCCTAACGGGCCATCGGGGCAGATGATGTGTAGAATCCATCTGTTTCTATAACATCGGCATATGAAGGGATTGTGTGGTTAGCACAACGCCCAGCCGCCTTTACTTCCCCAACTTAAAGTCAGGTACCCATTTAAAGCTGTGGTGGACTTGTGGGACGACTTTGAAACACTTTTCCCTGGAAAAATTCCCATGGTTCTCACCGAGGATCGAACCCAGGACTCTCAGGTCGACAGTCGAGAATCTACACCACTCGGCCATCCGTCCCACGATAAGATTAAAATTTATTACAAAATTCTTTAAAAAATTCTTTTTATAAAACTGTAAGTTTTAAAACTATATTTTTTATCGTGACTGGTTCTTTTTTTTTTCTTTTAATGTTTATTTCCTATACAGGCTTACAAGCAAATGTCTGAGTCAGAATAATGTGAATTTTGGCTGGCATAATGTTTTTTTTTTCTGATTTTTTTAAGGCCCTTGGCAAACATGTACTATACGCCATATTCCCATAACGTCTGTTGATCGCTTGAAAATTATTATCCTAATAATCTTTGGCCTCTCTGGTCACTAACTGTTAAGTTATTTTATTCAGGGATCCATGACAAATGGCCCTACCCTGTGGCTAACTAGTCCTACCCTGTGACTAACTGGCCCTACCCTGTAACTAGCCTAATAGAAAATAAAAACTTAATTTTTTTTTTTTTTTTTTATTTTTCATTTTTCTTTCATTTTCTCTTTGAGGAGAAAGACTGGAAACGTACAGTTGGCATCAACACAGGTTATATTGGGACGACCGACTTCAACTTGGAACCAGGGGATGGTAAATTTTTGTGTGAACGAGGCAGACTTTGTTTGGATGCATTTCTTAAATCTTATGTGGCTGCTCGGGAGGGGGGCGAATAGCGAATGTGGCGGAAATTAAAGAAGCAGACTTTAATGAAACTTCAAATTTATTTTTTAACTAGATGCCTAATACCCGGCATTGCCCGGGAAATCAAGGTGTCACGTAGGTTAAAACTAATTAGATAATTCCATCCAGACATACATAATATAAACAAACTGACATAATTTTATCAAGACATACATTCATTTTTACATACCGACATAATTCTATCCAGACATGCACACACTGGCAGAAAAAAATCCTAACAAGGGGACTAGAGGACCCCTACATATTAGGGGCTATAGACAGTACCTAATTGCCCTGTCCGTTAGAACAGCTCTAATTGTAAAAAAACAGACATATTGCGCGGGAAGTGTAAATTTTATAGCTAAATCATTTACGAGGCTTTTGTTTAAATTTCACAGATTCTTAGCTAAAAGATTTTTAAACATTTAAATGTGTAGGTTCAACTATTATATCAATTTAAATTCATTTCTGTTTGCACAATTCATTATAATTAAAAATATATTGTAATAAAAAAAACATATTATATTTCAACGCTTTGACAATTAAACAGCATATGCAGCTATCATGTGTTCATTTTCTTTTCTCCTTTTTGTTATTAGAAGTTTGTATATTTCTTGTATAAAAAAATACGTATGACTGTAATATATAAAAGTTCCCTTAAGTCTTAATGGGAAAGTGGGGCATAGAGAGGGGATATTGGGGCAGAGGGGGGGGCTATTGGGACAGAGGGGCGTTAGCAGGGCAGATGAAGTCTAGAATTTCTTCGTTTCGCTACCTCTGCATATCTAGGGATTGTGTGTAGCACAACACCCTGCCGCCTTTACTTCCACAGCTTATGTAGAAGCCAGTTTGTAGCCGGCTGGACAAGACTTTCACCAAAAATGGAACTCGGACCCCAGTTCGACAGTCGAGTTGTCTACCCCACTCAACCATCTGTCACACCTTGTAATTAGTCATCTAAGTAATGCTGTCACGTCGTCATACCTAAGGTTGAAATGATAAGAAAATAGATGTGTACTAATAGATGTGTTGATGTCTTATACTTACTACTAGTTTAAAAAAAACAAACAAATGCCAGGCTATAGCGTCCACGGTTCATTTAGTAAGTCTCAAAGAATCGAATTATATTCATTTAGGCGTTTAGTCAGTTACATTTCTCTATATAAAGGTAAAAAAAGAGATAATTTTGTATCAAGCAGCGATATATAAACTACCTGGAATAGACGTCATTCATTTATTTTGATTCAATCTTATAAATTTTTGTAAATTGTACGACCCTTTGTGTGGGCCACATTCAAGCACACCTGGCCCCTAAACTCAAAGCGACCCAGACCTAATGCACCGTCAAATTTTCAGGGTTATTACTTGTACGAAATTGGGTTAACTTTACATTATTTAACCATTTTATATTACAATAATTAAATAATGTTGTATATCAAATTAATCGGAAACGAATGGGTTTTATAGATGTAGGCTAGTGATTAATTTTACATGGGATTGTTTCCTTTTTATTTAATGAACTTGAGATAAAAAATTCTTTTTGGTCAAAGCAACTTTCACGCACTCTCTCAGAAAAGATTTGAAGAAAAAAAAATGTATACAAAAGTTAAGTGCAATTCACAGATTACATGTTATAACAAGCAGTGTACCTGGCGGGAGTTCAAACGTTACGCTTGAAACATTTCTAACACACCATTAGGTAAAGATATGGGTGCTAATTTACGCCACCTACCTAATATGCAGAAATGACCAACATTTCATACATCACAAATTACGTTTTACCCGTCAATTCTAACCAACCAAACAAAACCAAACAACAAACACAATATATAAAAAGATGAAACAAATCAACAAAGTAAATATTTAACAATGAATTTAGTATTTGGCAAGCTAAGTGTCAAGATTTTTAGAGCATTTTCGAAAAAAAAATGCTCTATTGTCCCCGTTTTGTCTGTCCGTCCGTGTACACCCTAGATCTCAACAACCATAAGTCCTAGACCCATGATGTATATATCATTTTGTAGGTCTTGGCCTGCCAAGAAATGATTTTTTTCCATTTTGCGATCTGACCTCTCAGGGCCGTAAAAGGGGCCTTAGTACCGTTTTTTACTATATAAGCTATATTAATAAAGAAGCGCTATATCTCAGCAACTATAAGTCCTAGACCCATGATGTATATATTATTTTGTAGGTCTTGAACTGCCATGTGTACATCAAAAGTTCATTTTGCGATAGGACCTCTGAGGGCCGGGCTTCAGGGCTCCTAAGGGGCTTATATATTATATATACACCTTGTACGTTCAATAACCCGTTCATTTGGTGCGAAATACTGCAGCACGTAGTTTCACCAAGATTTATTGAGAAAATCATCAAATGAAATAGTAAGCTTGTGTTCTGAGTTTAATTGAAAGTATCAGAGCTATGCAACAATTGACGGAGTTTTCGGACGATTAAATGACTATAATTTAGAATGTTTTCAATTATGAGTCCTATTTCAGTAACCACAAACCACTTGTAGTTAGATTTAAGAGACAATAATTTTTTTTCAAATATAAAGAAACGTCTTTATAATTTTTTTTTTACAGATATATGCATTACACAATTGAGTTTATAAACATTTCCAAAATTTACAAATATTTACTGAAAGCTAACAAACGTACTGATACATAACACGAAAATGCGCTAACACGTCCTGTGTCCAGAATGGAACAGGCTTAATTGCTTGTTTTCTTTCCCGCAGAATAGAAAACAACATTGATTTATTAATTAATCTGAGATATTTCATGCTAAAACAATGTGTTAAGTGCACGCATAATATATTCAGGAACATAAATATATACAATAAATATTTCAAAACAAAAATATTATTATCAAATGACTTATTGTAGATTCAATCAGCAAATTTATAGAAAACGTTACATTTTCTGTTTCAGCAGTGCCAAAAATAGTTTAATAGATGTATGTAGTTATCCACATATAAGCAAAATCCTTCTCCGAAAATAGATTTACTCAATCCCACTATTACATTATAAGCTAACCAATTATAAGCATTCTTACTTTTATCTCTTTCCCTATATAAACCTCAAGATTTAACATCCTTATTTTCATCTCCTACTTAGTTTAAATGTCTAATATTGCCTAAATGCATATCTAACCTTCTAACCACCCTTTCATCTATGCTTACATTTCTATATGTCTGCTAAAATCTCGTATATTTCCTTCTAATATACTCATGTACATTTCTAATCTTACAAATCCTATCAGATCTATTTTCTATACTAAAATCAGGCACTTAAAAAATATTATCTGCTTGAATCTTAATTTAGACATAAATCCCCTGACCCACAGCCCTGGAGGTAAAATATCTATGGACTAATAGCTTTCAATGCACTATAATCATGTACTTTAGTGGAGCGAAAAAAAAACAACTTTTTAGATGTGCCATTTATCCAATATCGAAACATGGATTTCTCGCTGTTTCTCGTGAAATGGTGGCCCGGCTTGTGTGGCCGCCCATGTACCGTACCACAGGGTGGGGGGGGACGCCTTAATAGTAATCTTGAAAAAAACAAATATTTTCAACCTCTAGAGTCTAGAGAAGACATGGGCAATCTACGGCCGGCAAGTCAAACACGGCCAGTTAATGAATTAGATCCGCCCACCAGTACACCCCCCCCCCTCAGTTTGTTGACGTCGATACGTTTTACATTTAATTTATGTAAGCTCATATAAAGTATTATAAACACTTCATTAATCAAACTCTTGGCACGACCCTTCAATCGAAATTAAAAAAAAAAACCCTTTGTGGCCCTTCAGTGGATATAAATCTAAATCTGTGTTCTTCCGTCATATATTTGACACTGCTTTACAAAATTACAACACTTTGCGTTAATCTCATTTGTACATGAAAATGTCTGGTTGATGAAATAGAAAAAAGAAAACTTGGTAAGTGATGATCTGTAGAGGAGAAGGTGAAGACAACTACAGCTATACATATCTGCTGCTAATCATATATTTGGACATATTTTTCCTTATAATATATATATATATATATATATATATATATATATATATATATATATATATATTGTTACAACTCTTAAAAATTCTGTTTATAAAATTAAAACAACACAGTCCGGCATGGGTTCCAAGAGTTTTACTAATATCTATAAAAACAACAACAACGGCAACATGGCCATTCTCCTGCCGGCTTCTTACGTCACTGTCTCGACTGCGTCATCGCGTTCACTCTGTAGACTGTACGGTGCGCACCGGGAGGGTCGTAACACTGCCCCCCTCTCATAACAGTATCTGTACAGTCTGTCCACATGAACCAGAGCTCTGTTCTCAGCGTGACCGTTGATGCTAGCTAGGAGCATGTCTTTTGTCAGGCTGTGGAGGTTGATTGTCCCCGTGGTGGGGCGGGGAGGATCGTGTTCGTCCCCATAGCAATCTGGCTGTTCACCAGGTAGGTTTTCTCGCAAGGTGCAGGCGTTCGGGATACTGACCTCCTTTGATGAGGCCCAACAAAATCAAGCTCTTGTTGTTGCAGAATAACATGACGATAAAGAAACACACGTTATAGCAGTAACGTAATGTTTTGCGTTTGACAGAGCTAGGATGAATGTAAACTGAACTGACCAGATTAAAGTCAATGGCCAGGTTCATCTCTGTCCTGCTTCGTTCGCCTCTTCTCCGATGCGCTCTGCTGGTCTCCTCGCTCCTCTGAACCTTTCGTCTCCGCTCCTCAGGTGGCTCATATTGGTTCACAAGTGTCTCGGGTGGCTCAACTCGAGTCACTCACTTCTCAGGTGGCTCTTCATGGGTCGTCAACTCATCAGGTGGCTTTTCGTGGGTCACCAGCTCCTCAGGTGGCTCTTCATGGGTCACCAACGTCTCAGGTGGCTCATCACTGGTCACCAACGTCTCAGGTGGCTCATCACAGGTCACCAACGTCTCAGGTGGCTCATCACAGGTCACCAACGTCTCAGGTGGCTCATCACAGGTCACCAACGTCTCAGGTGGCTCTTCACGGGTCACCAAATCTTTCTTGTTATCGAAGCGCGGCAGATTGTGCACGAAATTAAGACCTGTATGGGGTCGTGCCGTTGCAGTGCCAAACGTTGGCACTAGCATCAGCTCCACAGTTGTGGATGTCCATGCATTCGTGGCCATTGTTTAGTTGTTGTTCATTGTTTATGACGTTGTTTTTATCAGACTCTGTTAAGTTGTCCAGATATTCAAGGTAATCAGGGCTACGGTTGCAACAAGCTTTCAGACATTCTGCAGACTGATCATTCTCACAGGGGCTCAGATCGCTGGGCGGCTCTTCTTGGATTAGTTCCTTCTCGTGCTCTACGTTTTGGATGACCACATCATCAGGTATCACGTCGTGGATGACCACATCCTCAGGTGCCACTTCATGGATGACCACATCCTCAGATACCACTTCATGGATGACCACATCCTCATGCATCACTTCCTGGATGACCACATCCTCAGGTGCCACTTCCGGGATGATCACATCCTCAGGTACCACTTCATGGATGACCACATCCTCAGGTACCACTTCATGGATGACCACATCCTCAGGTACCACTTCCTGGATGACCACATCTTTAGATACCACTTCTTGGATGACCACATCCTCAGATAAAACTGGCCCGATGTCTAAGTCTGCTTCAATGATTAACTGTGTCTGTCTCTGAGTCATGTTTTCTTTTGTTGTCGTTTCATTCACTACTTTCACTTTTGGTAATTCAATCTTTGCTTTCTCGGTTCTAGTGTTGGGATCTTCCTTCAGATCTCCTATTTCGTCTCTTAATGTTAAACGAAATTCTCTCACTTCATTTCTTAACTGCCCGATTTCCGTGGTAAAAACGTGGCTCTCCGGGTCCATTCCCTCATCAATAAGAGCTTCATGAAGTCTATTAAACAGTTGTTGTTTGTTGCCGTTAGTTGGAAGGTCCCTTTCTTCTAATTCTTCCTTTAACTCTCTAACTAAAAGTTTGTTTAATTTCTTACCGGCCATTTTCAAAAAAAGAAATTCCGACCTCTGACGCCAATGTTACAACCCTTAAAATTCTGTTTATAAAATCAAAACATAACACAGGCCGGTGTGGGTTCCAAGAGTATTTACTAATATATATATAAAAACAACAACAACGGCAACATGGCCACTCTCCTGCCGGCTTCTTACGTCACTGTCTCTACTGCGTCATCGCTTTCACTCTGTAGACTGTACGGTGCGCACCGGGAGGGTCGTAACAATATATATATATATATATATATATATATATATATATATATATATATATATATATAATTAACAATGAGCTGCTTACACACTGAACTTTAATTTTGTTTATAGTACTTATGTAAAATGGAAGTGAAAAAATAACTGTTCTTTACATTCCCTCCCCCAAAGCAACAAGTGTCAGCCTTTCTCTGACCCCCCCCCCCCCCCCCCCTTCTATCCTTTAGTTGTAGACGTAATTAATGGACGAGACTAATGTAATTCTTCTTGATATAAATGGCAACTAAGGAAAGCAACTCTTCGAGGAGTCACTTGATGTATTATTGCCCTTGGCCTTTCTTTTTTTTCTCTCTATGACACAAATTGTTCTATTGTCATATCTAATATAGAAGACCACTGATAATACTCTCGTGTAAGATACAACCACTGTAAAGTTCACTCGTTGATATCTTGATGCTGCTAAAGTTGTATAAACATGATACAATGGTTAAATTTACTTAATGTTGTATCATACTTGAGTGATGTCATTATATGAACTTTTTTAAAATGACATTTTTAGAAGGGATTGTCTGTGGATATGTGCCAATAAAAAGTCCTTGTAAAGAATTATGGTAGTAAGCATGACCTATGTAGGACCTAGATGTGCCACCTACCGATACTTCCTGTTTGACGACGCGCGACATTTGCGGGGGCGAAGTATCGTTGAAGGTCGTTTCGTTTTTATAGAATATTTTAGTGCAGATAGTTTAAACAACACTCAAACTTTTTTATCGTTTTATAAATGTTTAGACCGCTGACGTGAGATTTTAGACTCGATATTTTGAAATTTCTGTAAATCTACCGGAATAAAAAAAAGGTGTGGTTGTAGCTCATTAAACCATAATTTATGTCAAGGTCGTGGATCATGTGACATTTATTGATTTATTCTTGCTACAGCATAGATTTATTAAACTGATTTTGTTACATAAGACGAATAAGGAAAAATGTGTCCAAAATATTGACTGCTTCGTCACTTAAACTGGTATAACTTTTTTAACTTTAAAAAGAATGTTATTTATTTGGTATCGATAGATGCAACATAAAAAGGGTTTAAAAAGGCTGTATTAAAAAAAATGTAACTTTTAATTAGGTTTTAAATAATTCACCCCGCCGCTGTGTAGGCATGGCAGACATACATCAAGCGCCGCATATAACGCTAGTATGGCTGGCACAATACACCCTGTAATGTTAGCACGAAACAAAAACAGTTCACCGAGGATCGAACCCAGGACTCTCAGGTTGACAGTCGAGTATCTACACCACTCGGCCATCCGTTTCACCTTCAAATCTAGTGCAGTTCCCAAAAGGCATTAAATCACGAAAGCATAGTACTATCGATAGTCTTGATCAAATGCGAAAAATTCTAATGGAACTAAACATCGTGAAAAGATATAAAACAATTTTCTTCTGATGTAAAAAGCAGAAAAGACAGTATCGTACTGATAGCGAGTGAAGTAAAACAGTTATGGGAAAAATCCAAATCAACAAGGTAAATCAACAGTTGAGAAAAAAATTAATAATAATGTTGAGTAGTTTGAAAGACATAGAGACCTGGAAACTATGATTTCACAGCGATGTTTAATGTAACAGATGAATAAAGAGAGTGGTTGTGCCGAGAAGGCAGAGAGTTATATGCACTTCAGATTTCAACAAAAAGAAAAGTAGGCTATTGTACCTCAGAAGATGATTCACAAAAGATTCGCCCTAGAAAAATGAAATTACTGAAAGAGAAAGGGCCAGTCACAGATAGCTTTACTGAAGAAATTGTTAAATCAAGTGTCTTACCAGTTTTGGATACAGAAGTTTCTGTGAGTAAAGAAGATTTTGTCGTTATAAAAAAAATGTAAAATGGGAGGTTAGACTCACTGTTCAGCTGGAAAATGCAAAAGGGGAGACAATATTCAATGGTAAAAACTGTCTTCTTCTTTCTCTCTTTGGCTCTACTTGATTTTCAAAACTAGAGGAAGCTTCCTAAAATAAATTTTCTATCACTTCCAAACATCAGTAATTCGAGATGGAGCTGAAGGGAATGTATTGTTTGTCATCATTTGTTCTGATACCGAGGTATCGGCAAACGGTGAAGGCAGCAAGTGACTTCATCAGTGATACATGGGCTGACATATGGCTCGCCCATTGCCTCAATCCTACTGACTTTGAATAATTTATCATAAGCTTGTAACCAGCATACAAAGACTTTGAAGTCGTTAAATACATTTTGGTCCATAGATCCAACACATATACCAACGCAGCGTTCAAATATCTGTCCACAGCGTGCAATTAAAGTGATGCAAAATTTACTTCCACTTTGCAAGTCCATTGAACTATTGAACATTACATTTATTTTAACTAATGCACAATATAAATGTACATTGTAACATTGGTAATTCATTAGTTGTGTAATTATTTTTTCCGCCTTAGTATTGATTGGTTATTTTGGCTTAAATGTATATTCAATGTTTGTAACTAGTTAAAACATGTTGTTATGAGGTTAAGTTTATTTCAGCTGGTACGGGTTTTGTCATGGGTGGGGACGGGTGGGAATGGCAAAGTCTGTATTTGGGGCGGGTAGGGATAAAAAAAAGACTGACTGAAGCGAGTGGGGGTGGTTCCAACTATGCGGGACGGGTGGGGTGGGATGAAAACGACAGCCCCCGTGAAGTTTTCTAATCTGATTATATCGGGTCATTGAACTGTTGTATGACGAGTTTAGCCGTATATCACAGTGTACTTATAGGCCAGGAGTTTTAGCAACCTACCCAGAATAAATATCTTACAAGCGTTTTGTGAAATTATTTGGTAATAACTAGTTAGTTAACATAACGAGGATTAATGACACCCTTGTTTTGAATACCTAAATAGTGTTTAAATGCATTAAATAAATTTGTAAAAAAAGGTCCTCTATATTCTATATAAAATACTGTCAGCCATGACCTGAATTGTTTACAAAAAAGGCAGCTGCCAACTACAAGATTATTAAAAAATACTGAAAGATAAGACGGTACCTTCAAAAACACTGAAGCCCAGCACTTAAAAGACATTACCAAAATTATTTAAACCAAATTTATGTTAGGGGATAGCTACTCTTGGGGCCCCTAGGGCCCTTTATCTCGTATAGCTACGTTTAAGGTGTAGAATTGGGCCCTGAAAATGCCATAACTATAACTATAGCTTATATAGTAAAAACCTTTGGCTTCTGTATATGTATTACACTGCCACATTAAAGCTTCTGCTGCGGGCAGAACGAATGGGCAACTATCAGCTACATCTTGTCAGTATCAGGAGAATGGTGAATCTCTTCGCAGCATCTGGTCACAAAAATTATGCCAAGTGTGCTCGTCTCTACCTGGAGATGATGATGGGCTTACCTAACTCACATCCAGATCTACACAAGTAGCTCATGTCAGGATCACATGTTGGACGGCGTAGTAGTAAACAGTGGGCCGGACTGTCAGTTGACCTTACCATAGAGCAGGCAATGATGCGGGCCATTAAAGGTAAGGGAGGAATAACTCATGGAAGAGGAGTGACTGAGAGTGTACGCACCACATGGACTTCCACAATTCATAGGACTGCAGCTGTAAGGACATCTTTAGCGCAGTTTGCT
>JAGDYQ010000002.1:10750416-10761431 GCA_021962125.1 Bulinus truncatus
CTCAAGGTTGCAGTACGGGTACAAGTGCTTATATGCTCACATACGAATATAAGCATTCAAGGTGCGATTTCGGAGCATTAGTACTCAATGTTCAGGTATGAGTACAATTATTCAGGTGAATGTACTGGGGTGTGCTATAAGAAGACACAGGTTAGTTCTTTTGAGTCAAGAAGACTATGCAGAACATTGTATCTAAGATTAAGTAACGTATAATATGTCATCTAAAAAACACATGGCTTACTGTACATGTACAGTTATAATGGTGAAACATGTACAGTCACTTGGTTAAACATGTACAGTCACTTGCAAAACACAAGGACACCCACGGGATAAACCATGCACAAAGTCACTTGGGGAAACATGTACACATTAGGTTGTGAAACATGTACAGTTACTTGGTGAAACATGCAAAGAAAGCTGCTTGGTGAGACATGTTGTTACTTGGTAAAACATGTACAGCTAATTGGCAAACCATATGCATTTAGCGCGTGAAACATGTACAGTTATTTGCAAAACATGTACAATTACTTGGTAAAACATGTACAGTTACTTGGGTGGTACATGCACAGTCATTTCATGAACCATGTACAGCTATTAGTGAAACATGTACAGTTTTTTGGTAAAACATATACAGTTACTTGGTAAAACATGTACAGTTACTTGGTAAAAAATGGCTCCGGGTGATTTTAGTGAGTCTAAATGTTGATGCGATTGAGAGTCAATTACTATCTAAAGTTTTTCAAAAAGATAAAGAGTACTAGATATTCTGAAAAATGGTTCACATCTCACAAGAAGATTCAGTTTGGGGAGTGAATTATATTATTTATGCACATGCAAAAGTACAAGAGATAATTCCTATCTTGTTATAAGCGTGTAGGATTACAACTTAATTTACATGAGTTGACGTAACATATATAGTTACATGCATACAAACTCCAACATACATACAAATGTGGCATCTTCATACATATTTGCATACTTAGTATACATACATACATACTAACAAACAGGCCTACATACATACATACTAACACACTTACTTACATATTTATACTTGCATACATAATATACATATATACTTACATTCATACTTATATACATACTTACATACATTCTTACATACATACTTACATACATACGCTACCTAAAGACGGATACATACATACTTACTTACATGAATACATACATACTTACATAATAATTACATACATACATACTTACATAACGCTTCGCTACAATACTTCTACATACACATACTTAATACTTACTTATCACATACTTACTGCTCACAACTCGTTACGTCTGTAATCAAGTGCATGTGAGTTTGTAGTCAATATTGATAAGTGTGCTAGTTGCGGAATAAAATGAGGTCAAGTAAAAGTGAATCAGTTTTATGCGTTATAGATTATATACATATATATATATATAATATCCAGCAAGAGCCATTATATCGTAAAGATATAAAGAAAGTGCTTGGTACACTTACGCAGTCCAAAGTATTTTACGTACTAGATTCTTTACAGCATTAAGCAGTTAGACAGGGCCAGATGTCAACAGTCGATGAGTCGAAGATGTTTATTGCAGGGTAAAGTGATACTGAAGGTGAAAGACAGTAAAGATTTAAAGATGTTTTCAAGTAACATTGATATTACTGATGTCTTTATAATTGTATGTTGTAAAATGTAAATGGATATTATACTTAACAGATGTAAGACTTACGTTGCTCTTATTAGTGGACACATGTGTCAGGGATGAGAATAACTTAGTTGAAGAAAAACAATAAATATTATGCTCAAATTACATCTAAGGAGTAATTTAGCCTACTGAAGAGATATTACTTAATACTTACATACTTACATTCATACATAGTACCCTACATACATACTTACAGGCCATACTTACATACATAACTTACATACATTACTTACATACATACTTACTAAAATACTTACACACTTACATACATACATAGATACATACATACATGTATACTATAAATACATACTACATACAATTACGTATAAAGAAATTAGTAAAAAATTATTAAAACATTCATGTTATCTACTATATACTATTAAATATTATTTAATAAAATATTTTTTCATAAAGTTAATACAAAATAAAAAATAAATTATTTATTTACACATAGATTTTTAAAAGTCCTCACCATTTGTCAATACAAAAAGATTTAAATAACAACAGCAATAAAACTAATTGAGGTTAAGAATAGTTCGTTGTAAGAGGAAACTAAAACTATCTTAATTATATTGACAAACTCTGTTTGAAAACTAAAAAATAAAAAATATTTATTGATTAAATTTGGAGTTAATTTCAAATGGAAATATTTTATCTACTAACAGCTCATCTCTCTCTCTCTCTCTATCTATCTATCTATCTATCTATCTATCTATCTATCTATCTATCTATATATATATATATATATATATATATATATATATTATTGTTTGTATTTAGATTTTTCAAAATAAGTATTTCCTAAAAATCTTCTTGATCAAAATTCAATTTGGTCCATATACCTAATTCTTTAACAGACCATCTAGCACATCATTTTTGAAATTACAGTTTAAGAATAGTTTTCGATCCATAACTCAATTTGTTGTTACGTCAAAAATACCTCGTAAAAACAATGTCCTATATTTAAGTATTGAGAACGTCACTGTTAGTAGGAAGTACAATCACATGTACCAAAGCCGAAAGAACAATCACACGTACCAAAGTTTATAAGTACAATCGGCACGTACCAAAGCTGATAGTACACTCACATGTACCAATGCCTAACATACAAGTATACATTTACCAAAGTCGGGTGCGTACGATCTTTTATAAAATAGATAACCTGCACAATCAAAAAGGTACTAATGCCCCAAATATAATCATGTGTATTCAAAGGTGCAAGTAAAATCACAAATACTTAAGATACAACTTCAATGACAATTACAAAAGTTGCAACTACAATTATAAGTACCATAGGTGCAAGTACATGTCAAATAATTGAATCGCAAGCTAGAGAACAAGTACAAGCAAACACGATTTTAAGTAATTTCAATTCACAAAGACTCTTCAGCATAAAATACCTATGATGCAGATTCCATTATGCATGTCATCACATTTATATATATAAAGATGATATTCATAAACCTTAACAGATAAATTTAATAGTGAATACACTAAGAGATATTTCATAAAAAATATTTATGAGGAAATAAAAAAAAAAGAACATATAAAGTGTCTATTGTACTAGGACAGCATCTTGTGGCACTTCTGCATTTTTCTGTACTGACGGAATTTGTATCAGACAGCTTGACCTATGTGACGGCATCAGACACTGTCCAGATAATGGCAGGGATGAGAATAACTGTGGTGAGTATTACGATTTTGAGTTTAATCTGTGTTAATTTATTTTAAAAGTCTACTAAGTTTTGAGACCGATGAATATTGTGTGTGGGGTTACTGGTTTTAGCCCCAGCAAACTCTTAGCGAAATCCCCCCGCTCGCTTATGAACTCCAGCGGTGTACCCAAATGACTGTCCAGCTTCCGTTAACTTGGGGAGTGAAAACAAGAACTGTAAGATCTTTCAGCAAAATAACAAAAAATATAAACAAAATCCTGTTCATATATATGTGAGATAAAACTTTCGGCGCCCTCCTCCCATACGCCCTATCAGGAGCCCCTACATCTATAGGAGCGCCCCTGAGTGGCAGAATAACTCGCAGTAACCCTTGTGGCGCTAGTGATACCAATTTCTATCTTTTGCCATACATATATATATATATATATATATATATATATATATATATATAAGAGAGACAGAGAGAGAGAGAGAGAGGAGATTTTTTCAATATATATCAAAGGAAATTAAAAGTGGCATTATTTTAAGTGTCTGTTACGTTACGACAGCATCTTGTGGCGCTTTGGGAATTTTTCAAAATGACCGAACCTGCGTCAGACAGCTTCCGACCTATGCGACGGCATCAAACACTGTCCAGATAACAGCGATGAGGATAACTGCGGTGAGTATTACAAGTTTGAGTTTATATCTGTACATTTATTTCCAGGTTTTTTAAACTACTTTTTCGTGTTTTTAAATTTAAAAAAAAATCAATTAAGATTTGAGACCAATCGATGAGGTGGGGGGCTACAGGTTCAAGATACAGCGACCCCCGGTCACCTTTTAACCTCCGTTGTGTACCCAAATAACAGAGCAGTAGTTAACATGTATAAAACTGTAAATATATGTATGCGTGTGTCTGTATATCCATGTACTGTACACATAGGACCAGCTATGGGATTCAAAAAACAGAGTCTTCTTGGATGAATTTCCAACGATGCATTTTATACTTCATGACTCACCCTTAGGAATACGTGATGGCATATTGATGACGTGATACACGTGTATCCACGTCATCATAATGTTCTCCTCTCACATTGGATGACCAGTCAGAACAAAGTACGTCTGATATCAAGGACTACACTATATATGCAGGTAGGTTCCTGAGAGAGAGATACAAAGCATGACTAATGCGCATCAAGGTGTGCATCACAACAATCGAATTAGTCAAGTTTCAATTCGTCGGTTAGTTACTGAAAAAAAATTCGCTTTCAAGAGGATTTGTGATCGGCGAATCGTGTGTTTTTTTTTTAATTTTATCATGTGTACAAAATCATGTGGTGCAAAATCATGTGTGCATAACCATGTGTGCATAATCATGTGTGCATAATCATGTGCGCAAAATCATGTGTGCATAATCATGTGTGCATAATCACGTGTACATAATCATGTGTACATAATCGTGTGTACATAATTGGTTTAGAAAAACAAATGTAAAAAATTATTGCATTTCAAGCGACATTTTTTACTACAACATCGGTACATTGTCAGACAGTTGTGATGGAGACAATGACTGTTGTTTATATGCTAGCTAAGTAAATTGCTAAAGGTCGCAAACTAATTAAAAGTGAATTTGACTTTCATAAATAAAATCACGTTGTTAACTGAAATTTTCTCTTAGCTGAATGTAGCGGCGATTCGTTTAAATGTAAAAATAAAAGATGTATCAGAAATGAACAGAGGTGTGACGGACAAGATGATTGTCAGGATAACAGTGATGAAGTGAACTGTGGTGAGTTGATATTTAAGTTTAAATTAGATGATTAGTCAAATAGGAGATGAGATGGGAGAGAGGTCTGTGACTGAGAGGTCTTTGACTGAGAGGGTTGTGACTGAGAGGGCTATGACTGAGAGGGGTGTGACTGAGAGGTCTGTGATTGAGTGGTCTGTGACTGAGAGGGCTGTGACTGAGAGGGTTGTGACTGAGAGGGTTGTGACTGAGAGGGTTGTGACTGAGAGGGCTGTGACTGAGAGGGCTGTGACTGAGTGGTCTGTGACTGAGAGGGCTGTATTTTGGATGCCGTTTGTTATAGTAAAAAATATAAACATGATTTTCACAAATTTATTTCACGCCAGACCAAAGCCGGGGTTCATTACACACTTTGGTACAGCAATAATCGTACCTCAAAATCTAATCTAAGATTAATCATTCGAATTCCAAATTATAAATACTGCTATTTCTATCATGCTATTAAGTTCAAGGAAAACAAACACTCAGGGCCTATTAATATAACTTTTATATATCTCTATACTTATAAGACGTATTTGCTGTCTGTCTGTCTGTTCCCTTATAACTCAAGATCCAGACAACCAATTAACGTGAAATTTGGTACACGTACACATAATTATATGAGAAAGGTCATAGGACAGGTTTTGTTTCATCTCGATGGGTAGTTTAATTGTAATAAATTATTTAGTATTTAATAAAGTACATGGTACGGGAACGCCGACACTATAAAAAATTCTCTGTGACGTCATTCCCGATGATACATTTTTAATTTCCCTATGATACATTTTTAATTTCCCGATGATACATTTTACATTTTTAAATTTTCCCACTAATAAAGCCGAATTGAACTTGCGCGCCGGTGCTGTATCGTGCCTTGTGCTGCAAAATGGCATAATAAAGTACGTGGTTATTTTTACTTTTCAGTGCATTTTTATAAAATATTTTTTAATGCTTTGTTTAAATTTAACATTGATAGAAATAAGGGCAAAACGTAACGGGTGAGATAAATTAGCACTCATATGGTGTTTAGTTTAGTTCGGTTTGGTCGGTTGGTTTGCTTTGGTTGATTTGGTTTGTTTGGCTTGGTTGGTTGGTTGGTTGATCGGTTGGTTAATCGGTTGGTTTGGTTGGTTATGGGTACTTTAATTGTAATAAATTACTTTGGTAATCAAAGAAATGAATATTGGCCAACTTTTACCCCGATTTCAGGTTTTACGAGCTTCTCTCCCACATAGCTCACTTACTATAAATATGATCGGTACGGGGAACCAAATATCACATTACTTACTACATTATTACATTCCATTCCTTCATCCATAGGAATTGTCATCTTTTGCTACAGTCATGCCTAAGAGAGGGAGGGAGGGAGAGAGAGGGAGGGGAGAGAGGGACAGGGAGAGGGAGTAGGGAGAGAGGGAGGGAGGGAAGGAAAGAGGGAGGGAGAGAAGGAGGGAGAGAGATAGAGGAACTGCCAAAAATGTTGTCTATCACATTGCTTTAAGATAAATGTACCCTATTATTGCATGCAAATAAACCCTTTTTTACGCGTCTTATTTTAAATCTTAATTAAACGTCAAATTACGCTTCTCTAAATAAAACAGGAAAAACGTATTTTAAACCCGGGCAAAGCCGGGTACTTGCAACTAGTATTTATATATTTCTGATATTAGGTTTATTTGTTTTTTTATGTTTTAATTAACTATTATATTTATTCGTAGAAAGTTTCTTTCATCGTTTTCTATTATGTTTTTAAAGAACTAAATTTGCTTTTGTCTGTGAAACTTTTAAACATGTCCACTAGGTCAATAATTTTAAAAGTAAGACAATAAAAAAACCTGAGCACTCGTTACATATAAGTTTTATTCGTCCTAATTCATTATACATTATATCCGTCTGATAGCGAAATTGATGGTTGTCATGGTATAGTTGTGTGTACTACGCACACAGGTGTGTGTGTATGTTTGGAGCTTGGCCAACCAGGTCAACCTGAGGTCACGGGGTCAAGACATATAGTTATATAGACAATTAAAATATTATGGTTATTGTAAATAGGATTGTCTAAGAAGGTGAGAGAGAGCAACGTAGAATGTTCGAGTATGATGCAAGCAAATTATATAAAGAGGATGTCTGTAAGATATGGGAGTGGAGTTCAGTTAAAGTCAGTGAGAGAGAGAGAGAGAGAATATTCGGAGTTCAGTTCGGAGTTCAGTTAAAGAGTTCAGTTAGATGATCATCAGTCAATTAGTGAATCAGCATATTCAGTGTATCAGAGTATATGAGTTTAGTTAATCAGTTGAGTTTATTGGAAAGTTAACAAGTATTTATTCATTGAGTTAAGGAGATTATCAGTCATTGTGATAATTCAGTTGATATAGGATTTATTCTACTGTTTATATTTTATTGCATTGTTAATCAATTATATGAACCATGGAACATGAATTGAGTTTCTCATTATAAACCAGTTCATATAAATACATCCTTAATAATGGTCATAGTGGTCTTAATTCATGGCTGGGTTAGAAAAATATGTGCCTCTGACTAGGATGAAAGATTAGACCCACCTATGTTTATAAGCCTAGGTCAAGTGAAGTGTATAAGAATCCTAATCGGGACATAAATGCCTCTTCCGAAATGTAAACAATATTATTTAAATCTTAAATTATTGTTGTAATATAATGTGACTTGAATAGAAAAAGCGGTTAATAAGTTTGTGTGTGATAATTAACAGAGTACAAGCTTAATAAATGAAATTATTTTAAAATAAATGAATTTGGGTTTATATTTTCTGACAGTAGACATTTTAGCTGTTATGTTTTATTATTTAAAGAACAAAATGTAACGGCGATTCATTCAAATGTAACAATAAAAGATGTATCAGAATTGACCTGAGGTGTAACGGACAAGATGATTGTCAGGATAACAGTGGATGAAGTGAACTGTGGTGAGTTGATATTTAAGTTTCAATTATAGTTTATATGATGAAAAAATATCTCTTAACAGTCAAAAATCTATTTGATATCATATCTTTGGAAATAATATATAAGATGTAACATTCATTAAACAAAGAGATAGAAAGTTCCTCTTATAAAAATACATAAATATAACATTATTATAAAGTAAATAAAAAAAAAGTTATCCGATATAACTATTGGTACAATTTATATAGGCGTTATTATTTTATCGATTATTGGCTCATGAATAGATCTCGCCATTTGATACTGAATATTGTAGAATGGTTTATTAATTCCAGTATTATATTCATAAATTATTTCATTATAAATATCTTTAAACAAAATTATTAAGTCATTAACTGTATTCAGTATCAAATAGCAAGACAAATAAAATATCATTCGGCTACAATGAACACTTCTATTTATAACTTTAGTCTGTGACGAGCTGCAAACTTAAAAAACAAGACTTTAGAATGTTCTAAAAATGTATCAAGTGACGTAGAGTTTGTTTTGATTTGTATAAAGCGTCATATTGTTGCCAGACTTGTTACGGTAAGAAGAACATTTTATATTAAGTTAAAATTTCAACTATAGTTGACTAATATATAGATGCAAGTATTTAGATACGATTGGAGCTCGTATCGCGAACATGTGTTGTATTATAGATGGTGTTGTATTGTAGAATGTGTTGTGCTGTATTATAGATTGTGTTGTATTATAAATTGTGTTGTATTACATATTGTGTTGTATTATAGATTATGTTGTATTTAGATTGTATTGTATTAAAGATTGTGTTAAATGATAGATTATGTTTAATTTTAGATTGTGTTGGATACCAAAACATGTTTATTTTTAATGTCGACCATTTTAATGTTTAAATTTCAATTTGAAAAATTCTATTTTTCCATATACATGTCAATGGAGGGGGGTCGTCGCGGTAAAACACTTGACTGTTGACCTGAAGGTCCCTGGTATTACGTTGTCTGTCCACTGTATAAAAAACGAACTCATTTACTGTTGTTGTGTTTGTAAACATACGATGTTTCATGTTCCGATATGAAATAATTCCTGTGTGGCCAATCTCCGTGTCAGGCCAAACAGATATATATATATATATATATGTGTGTGTGTGTGTGTGTGTGTGTGTGTGTTTTTGTGTTTGTGTGTTTGTGTGTGTGTGTGTCGTCTTCATGTATGACCAGTCCAGGAGTAAATTCCGACCCAATCGGCTTTAATCTCATTAATGTATTTAGCTAGTAAACTTGTTTCCAAAGGCTAACGCACTATCGAAAAGGGTGGGGATGAAAGCAATGTACTGTACTGGGAGCTCACACATACACAACACACACACAAATAACACACACACACACACACACACATGCTTGCTCACCGTATCTCCCTCTTAAACTATTTTATGAAGATTTCAACCAACACTCCTTTCACTTCTGTCAGGTGAACTTTTTATCAGCAGCATTCACTTCACAACCACTGCAACGGTTTGCTACATCGAGACTTCACCAACAGTTTTTCCATTACACCCCAGTGGTCACTTACACCCGCACACTTATGGTCCGTGGTCAGTTCAGTTATACCCTTTCTCCCCATTTTTCCCCTCTCCTTTCCATTCTTACTGTGGTCTAGACAAAAGGGGCATGAACCAGTTAGTCACTGCGTTACACAGACTACAAGTCTAACTAGTAAAACTGTTCATTGTCCGGTTGTAAATGCCTTTGAAATAAATAATCAGAGTTAGTTGATGATGACATCAAAGAGCACACATTTCAAGAAAATCTTTTTATATTTGATATACTCTCGTTGACGAAAGTGTAAAAATGAAATGTATTGTCAGTTTGTAATCTGCTTTATCTTCCCCTTCCTATTCTGTTTTATGCACAGATTATATATATATACAGAGAGCGCATCACTATATAAACAGTCCTCGGTCTTATGTTAAAAAAACTCTCGCGCCATTGTTGTTATTCGCTTTTGTTTCCAATGACCTTTCCATTCATAAAAACACACAGACCTATTTACTCGTCTTTGTTGTTTTTTTTTCATGACCGGAAATATTCATAAAAAAATTGTCCATTTGCAATATACATTTGAAAAAGCGATAATTTATTATTTAATTCATGAATTAATGGGTTTTTGGAGCTTTATCAACTTTTATAATGATGATTTTCAGCGATTTATAAATATATACTATAGGTACATGATGTAGAGGCTTCATTCAAAAATAAACCATTCTATTCAATGATTGGACTGATCACTAATGGCGGTGATGAAAACATTGTTTCAAAACGAGGCTTTCGGAATCTGTAAAATATATAATCTGTGGTTTTCTCCCATTCCATAAAGTAACAACCATATCTGTGGTAGCAACACTCTGCGTTGTAGGAAGTGATCCCCTGTCCATTAATAAAGCTATTTTTAATTTCCTCGCATGATGCATTAATATTCATTCAAATAAATTTCTGTATTCAGCCAATAATATTGAAGATTTCTTTCCTTTATTAGATAAATTCTCAAAACTTCCCCTGATCTTCAGTGCCAACATGTCTACGGTAAAAATGCGATCTTTGCGTTGGTAAATATTTCTTTCAATATTAATTGGTAGCTTTAATCCCTGAAATATATTGACAAAAATATCTTTTGTTTTCTTTTTAATATCACGGCTAAAATTTTACTTGTTCCTGATATTATATCAAACAGAGAGCTTTATATATTGACCTCCGCAAAAACCCATCTTATAGATCCGCTCCAGTATTACTTTGCTACCTGGACCATAAGAGTATCACAGTCATCGCCTCTGCGCCTGGAACGATTTGTGGATCAGGAAAAGTAAATTTCAGATGTTCTATTCTCTAGACGAAATAATAATTGGAGTCTTATCTTTATATCCTTATTGATTATCTATATGATTCT
>JAGDYQ010000002.1:10761931-10789431 GCA_021962125.1 Bulinus truncatus
GGTCTTTGTGTTAAATATGTAATTGCATATTTTTAACGCATCAATTACACTTTAATTACATTAATCAACAGCCCTATATAAAATGTTAAATTTAACTCAGTATCACAATAATTCGGAAAAATACAACCAGTCTCGTGTACAGATGTATGTATCAGTTAAGTCTAGACACTGTCTGATTACAGTATCATGTATATGAAACTATTAGTGCAGCTGTAGCAGACGTGACCGGTTAGATACTGTATTATCAAAATGCAATACAAAATTACGCGCAAAAAAACGATGATACACAATTTCTAGCATCTCGTTATTTTGATCTTATTATAAACGAGTTCTTTATACATTTGTTGTTTTTTATCTTCAACAATACACTGTAGTACCTCCACCAATACACTACAGTATATAATGTAAACTACTGAGTGACTTTTCTCTTTTTACATCAACCGGGAAGGGAGCATAAGGTTTATTGTCGAAAGGCTATATAACAAAAACATCGACATTTTATATTATAGGGCTTTAGTCGACATACCTGGGGGTGAGGGTGTGTGCGAAATGCGACAGGGTAGGGGTGGTAGATCTACTTCATAAGTGAACAGACTTTAACTTCAAATCATTGAGTAAAAGTATGTTATTTTTCGACGTGGTGAACTCTAAGAATTTTGTTCAAATTAACGCATTTAGGTGTTGCGTTAAAAATTTTAATCGCAATTTTTTTTGACGCGTTAATTGCAAATTAACGCAGTTTAATCAACAGCCCTAATATATATATATATATATTGCTTTTGGACCTCTGTTGTTTTCCATTCTTTCTATGTTCCATACCCACCTCATTCTATAATATTGATTTCAGCTTTTATATTTGGCAATAGTTTAGGCCCTGAAAAATATCGGCCTTCTTATATCGGACTCCGGGATGTTTAATCGATAACTTTATAGGTAAAACAATGGCAAACAAATCTATTATTTATATTTCAAACTTATGGAAAAGGTTATATTTTGTGATATACGGAAAGATATGGTACAGTTGATACGTTCGGTCATTTAAAGGCCTTTTGGGCAACTAGCCTTAGGCCTGTAATGACCTTAATCGGGCCTTGACTATCAAAAAATTTTGATTTAAAATATTACATGTTACTATGGTGAGACATTAAATTCTCTCCTTTTTAAATCTCTGTAATCATTTTATCTTTACATGTCAAGTTTAAAATTACGTTCTTGTCCGTACTAAATATTCGGACAAAGACTTTTCGTGTGTACCTGTTGACGTATGCTGCGAGGTTTTAATTAATTTCAATGTCATATTCCCCTAACGATTATTACACATCGGGGAGACTTAACACTCTTCAGACTGAATGGGATAAATTTCCTCTTTTAAAGAATGGTCAGTTTAATTTCACTCTTCATTTCACTGATACTTTGTATTTAGTTTTCACGAGAGCCTTTTTTAAAACAATTTAGACGGGGCGACATTGGAGGGGGGGAGGGTTTGGTGTAGAGGAGTGATGAGGGGGGGGGGAAACAGATTGCGAATAGACTACTAAATAAAATAACAAAATATAACACAAACATGCTACCTTCAAACGTGCACAAGTTAAACGTGAGTGGATTAAATAAGTATTTTGAAGAAAATTGATCATTTTTGAACTCAAAATCATTGAAAAATCCGGTAGAATACTGATCGAATTTTAATTTGTTCGTTTTCATTTATCCATCAAACATTAATTCAATGAGGCTCAACAGCTCGCAAAGGTACAGCGATAATGTTTTGCTAATTTAACAATAACTGCTCATATTCCTACTCTACGTTTTCATGTCACCTAAATCAAGTTCAGAGGTGGGAAATATTTCGGGCGCCTCAGGCCAGTTCGAATAAATGGTCAGCATTAGGGGGGCCGCAATTTTAATGAAATTCTTTTGTCCCACAACAACAACCAAAATATCAACTCCATACAATCCACTAATGATTACGATTCTCGTATTAACAGACCCAGAAATAAGATATCAAGGAGCGTTTAACTTACCTTTCTTATAAGAAATAGGCAAGGCTTGGTACAAGTTTTGAGGTTTTAAACGCAAGGGGTCTTGCAAAGTTTGCAGGCTGTTTCTATGCTATATGTGCTGTTTCCAGGCTATATGTGCCGTTTCCAGGCTATATGTGCTGTTTCTAGGCTATATGTGCTGTTTCCGGGCTATATGTGCTATTTCCAGGCTATATGTGCTGTTTCCAGGCTATATGTGCTGTTTCCGGACTATATGTGCTGTTTCCAGGCTATATGTGCTGTTTCTAGGCTATATGTGCTGTTTCCGTGCTATATGTGCTGTTTCCAGGCTATATTGCTGTTTCTAGGCTATATGTGCTGTTTCCGGGCTATATGTGCTGTTTCTAGGCTATATGTGCTGTTTCTAGGCTATATGTGCTGTTTCTAGGCTATACGTGCTGTTTCCGGGCTATATGTGCTATTTCCAGGCTATATGTGCTGTTTCTAGGCTATATGTGCTGTTTCCAGGCTATATGTGCTATTTCCAGGCTATATTTGATGCCGAAATGTGTATACTGAACAGCGCCCATGTATGTTTAAAGTAAAGACATGTAAGAGTAGTTTCTGCTTTATGATATTTGGTACTAAAACCGAACAACAGCGGAAAGTCGACAATTATCATTTTTCTTTTTAATTTGCTTTAATTGACAATTTCAGTTATCGCCTGGACACTTTAATAGTAGCCTACTTCAATGGTTGGTCAGTGTTGCGATGTTTCTATTAGCTTATATTCTCATGACATTTAACGGACTCACTTGCCCTTAAAGTGGGACGGATGGCCGAGTGGTGTAGATACTCGACTGTCGACCTGAGAGTCCTGGGTTCGATCCCCGGTGGTGAGGCCCATGGAATTTTTCCAGGTGAAATTTGTTGCAAAGTCGTCCCACAAGTTCACCCAGCTTTAAATGGGTACCTGACTTTAAGTTGGGGAAGTAAAGGCGGCTGGGCGTTGTGCTAACCACACAATCCCTTCATATGCCGAGGTTATAGAAACAGATGAATTCTACACTTCATCTGCCCCGATGGCCCGTTAGGGCTAAGAAGGGAACTTTACTTTTACTTGCCCTTATATTTTCTTGAAGTTTAGCATCGCTATGATAAACAGAAAATGAGTTCACCACCATCCTCGCCAAATGATGTTTTTTTTATGAGTCTTTGAGTTTGAGTGTGTGTTATAGTGTGTGTTTGTATGTGAGTGTGTGTATTCTAAGAGTGGGAGGTTTATAAAACAAAACGTTTCCATATTTGTGATTCTTGTGGCATTTTTATGCAAAAAATGTAATTAGTTTAAAAGGCAACAGAACACTTTTTTTTCCTTCTATTATGAAGGCCGAAATCTTTCTAACACATAATCGCCCTTCGTATGCGTGCGTTTCTCCCTCAGGCTAATGGTCCGTACACTCAAAATGTGGTGTAGTGTCTCCCTCAGGCTAATGGTCCGTACACTAAACATGTTGTGTACAAAGAAATCTATGATATGTATTGTGTTCATGGCAATAAAAGATAAATGTTCTTTTCCAGTGCAGTATTTCATACATTTATTTGTTATTTCTGTTCATATCGTATTCTCTTTATGGCAATAAAGGCCACATGTTCTTTTCTATTGCAGTATTTCGTAACCCAAAGCTGTCGGATTTCGTTCAGCCAGCTTCAGCAGGCTTTTCCACTGGTTATTTTATAAAACTGCGATCGATAGTTGTTATTTTTTAGTTTAATAGATACTACGTACTGGACATACGCATCAAGTCTAACGTGTGCATTTTATGATACTGGTGATGTCATTATAAAATGTGATAGAAATGCTAAGAGCATTAATCATATTTTGGTACTGTTTCATCAAATTATAAAGTATCTTTCTGTTTGTTTGTCTGTTTATCAGTCAGTCTGTGAATCATAACTTTTATGTGATTTATGCTGACATTTTGTACCATCATTATTGAAATGAATAATACAAATATAAATATTTATTATAATTTTTTTTTTGATGCATCTCAACTAGACAAACATTCCCTGTCAAATAATATCTTTATTATCCGTTCATTCTTCATAACAATAAAATCTCAAAACATACTTTCTCTTGACTCACTTGTTTATATCGTCTTCAAGTTGAGCGCACTCACCTATATTCTCATGAAGTATAGCGCACTCACCTATATTCTCATGAAGTATAGCGCACTCACCTATATTCTCATGAAGTATAGCGCACTCACCTATATTCTCATGAAATATAGCGCACTCACCTATATTCTCATGAAGTATAGCGCACGCTCATATATTCCCTTAATGTTTAGCCCACTTGCCTATATTTTAAAGTTTAGCATCGCTTTGATAAACAGAAAATGACTTCATTATCTGTTTTTTGTTGACTCGTGTCAAAATGACTTCTGCAGCTCGTGCTGTTAGATCGCTATTCACCCCTCTCCCCCAATTTGTTTGTTCGTTACGTCATTGAACATATTGAAAGGGATGTTAAGACTGAAGGAGTCTTGTTGGCTGTCTCAGTCTTAACCTGATTCATCTGGGCAAGTCCATATACTACTGGCTGACCACATCATTAGCAAACGTTATTAGCACACGCCTCCCCATTGGTGGGATAGCATAGAGGTGGTCAGTAGCTTTCGCCGGAGTGTCATGTTCAGGATAACGTTAGGGTCCAGCGGTCATTAGCTGACCACACGACGTGTTATTACAAGTTCAACTTTTTCTGAACGAGTGTTGGAGTATGGGAGAGATGAAGCAGTCGACTGACCACAGGCAGAGACTCTACTCATTTCAACTGACCGGTCTGGGTCACACAACATTTGTTCATTGTCCACATTTCAAATATTTTCTTCAATTCCACATCTGATGATGGGGCTTACCATATATATATCTAATCTAGCTCACCATCTTCATATTAAGACATAGTGCTTGTAATAGTCGTCATCAAAACAGCGTAAGTGTAATAGTCATCAAGACAGCGTACTTGTAATAGTCATCAAAACAGCGTACATGTAATAGTCGTCAGGACAACGTGTCATTAAATCTCCTGTATGAAGGGGAGGGGGGGGGAGGTATTTATTACGTGATCATGTAAAGTGTAAAGCCCCAATGTGATAACTTTTGTAGTGCCAGTTTTACATCCCCCCACAATATCCGAGTGTGCAATGACAATGGAAACACCACAAAACACATAGCAATATGTCTAGGCGGGATTTGAACTGTAGCCCACAACATGGTACATTGGGCTGACAACCAATATGCCAACGATTCACGTTTTATGTTTGAACACATATGAATCATTTGATTCAGAGGTCTCCACAGTGGCCACTAACTTACAATCATCAGCAATAAAAACTAAAAAAAAAACAACAGAATACTGACAAAACTAGTTGAATTTCATTTTCTTTTCAAATGCGTTCTGTGTCTCAATGTATTTATATATTCGACTATTTTCCATTGCGCTGTTGTTTTGTTTTGATATCGATGGCATTCTAATGGAAACAAGTTTCAAATGGGTACAACACAAAAAGTGAAATTTAAAGCTAGGCTTAACAAGGTTTTATTTATCCAACAGATATCAAAATGGAAGGTTTTAAGTTCAGACGATGGTGATTCTTTCATACAGTGGTTTTACTTTCAGTCTGTGGTTTTACTTTCAGACTGTGGTTTTACTTTCAGACTTTGGATCGCTACATAGATGAATGTTTATACCTTGAGGTTTTTTACATGGGTGCACATCCTTAAAGTAGACGGATATTGTTAGAAAAAGTGTATGCATTCACCGATTTTCAAATACAGGCATACAGAAATTAGGGCTGCCTACAATTCAACACACCCACCAAAAATGCATCATGATTAAACACATGTCCATCAATATCAGTCTCATGATTAAACGCATGTCCATCAACAAGAGCATCATGATTAAACACATACCCATCAACAAGAGCATCATGATTAAACACATACCCATCAACAAAAGCATCATGATTAAACACATGTCCATCAACAACAGCTTCATGATTAAACACATTTCTACCATAATTCATTATATAGCGGATTAATAATAATTAATATCTTTAATGTCCAGGGCCCCTGATATAAATTATTTTGTAATGTTGGGCCTCACAACGAGTCAAAGTACACAAAATGTATATACAGTCAATGTGTTCTTATAGACCAAGTCGTCACGATCGTTATGTATAATCATAACATGTTAATACAATCACTATGAAGACATAGTAGTAGTAAAGTTCTCTTAACCCTAACGGTTAACCGGAGCAGATGAAGTGCAGAATTCATCTGTTTCTATAACCTCGGCATATGAAGGGGTTGTGTGATTAGCACAACGCCCAGCCGCCAATCCTTCCCCAACTTAAGTCAGGTACCCATTTAAAGCTGGGTGGACTTGTGGGACGACTTTGAAACACATTTTCACCTGGAAAAATTCCACATGGTTCTCACCGAGGATCGAACCCAGGACTCTCAGGTCGACAGTCGAGTATCTACAGCACTCGGCCACCAGTCCCACTACTATGCAGACATAGACGTGGTTTATTCATCATGTAAAAGAATACATAGACCAAGTTAATGAACATTCAATACACATTTTAAAACACTAAGATAATTAAATAAAGAAAATGACTTCAACAATGTAGAATAATCTAAATAAATAAAAAAAACTAACAAAAAAAAATTAATAACTTTATGCAGTTACAAATATTAAAAAGGATACACATTAAATAATTTCATTTAGAGGTTGAATTTAGCACCATAGGGAACCATAGGGAACCTGAGTCAATGATATTTTCTGGAAGTTACACGTACAAATTTTAAAAAAAAATTCATTAAAAAGAAATTTGCTACGAAATAATTCTTTATATCGAGTTTTAAAAAATCCCAATTTTTTTCCTATTTTATTTTTATCAGTTTCTCCTTATTATTATTTTTTCTTCTAAATTCAAAACCTTCTTCTTAAAACCATCCCTAGACGGTGGAGCGATCCTTGTGGGGACTGGAGTCTTTTAGTCCTCTTTTGACTCTATTCAGAGCAGGAGATCCCCCTCAAGTCTTTTGCATTTTGTCCTTCTAAACTCTGATCACATGACAGCTAATTTTAGACTTTGGAAATATTCCTAACGGATCGCTGCACCCACAGAGCCAACGTGAGCAGCTGTCTGGCTACAATTTAAGACGGTCAGTTCCGGCGTGTCTGAAATCTCCAGCAGTTCTATTGTCAAACATGTGTCATGTGACCAGAAGGGGTTTGGGGCATGATTGGTGAGCGGGGGGGGGGGGAGTGGCGGGCAGGAGGTTTTGTAATAGGCCATCTCTTTTAGACACACACACACACACACACACACACGTACATCGAACATATACATACATACATACGAGCTAACTGGAAACTTCACCATTTCTATTGTCAAACGTATGTCCGTTGGCCAGGAGATACTGGGTGATTGTGTAAGGTCATATTCCCCCATCAACACATACACACACATACGAACTTACACACACTGGCGCACGCACGCACGCAAGCACACACGCACGCACACACACACACATTTATGCACGCTCCCACTGTTCTCATTAAAACGTAAGATTTAAATGAATTTGTCAAATATTCATTTTTTTCATGAAGTATTGATTATTGGGGTTAATATCAAATATAATGTGTGTGTGTGTATGTGTGTGTGTGTGTGTGTATGTGTGATGTTCATATGAATGCAAGAAGTTGATTAAAAAATCTGCTACTAGCGATGCTCATATTAAATCAGCATTAATCAATAATGTTAGTAAGACCGGATGTATTATGTATATTATTATTTCTCAGATACAAGAATTGTAAATCAATGTATAAGCAGCATCATTTTGAACAGATGGTAGAATTATTTTGTTTAAAATTATACCTTGGAGATATTATTTGCTAGAATTGTTTTCCGAATCAAACCTTAAAGAAATTATTTTGTTTCTCAAACAATATAAGCTATTTACAAAAATTATCATAAAAAAAGGCAGTGTTCTCCCACCCCACCCCCCCGGGACAATTAAAAAAAAACAACAACAACATAACTATCACGTTATTTTTTGTTAATTTCTTTTGTCTCTTTAAATTTCCACCAATCACCAAGCTGCGGGAACCTGACTGCATCTAGAACAGTGTTTCCTAAAGTTGGTCTCACACCCCACACTGGTTTTTTTTTTTTAATCCGGGGGGGGGGGGCGGGTCATTTGATTATTAAAGAGTGTGGCATATCATGGGTCAATTTAAATAGTAGTTTGTCTGCAGTTTAAAAAAAGAGCAAACCGTCTACATTGATTTAACTTGTATTATTAGTTCAATAGGGGGACATAAGAATTTTAAGAGAAATCTTTAAGAAACCGTTTTGAGATCTGCTCGTCTAGAATATGTTGAGCGACGTCTACAGCAAGTCGTCTCCATATCTGCCAACGACATTCTTTATCATTAGCTTAGCTAGCGCCACAGCGGGTACAAGTTATCTCGCATATTTCTTGTAGCTGATGGCGTTATTTCTCCCTAGGGTGTCCGTGGGGTGATAACACAAAGATTATTTATTCTGCCATCCTCAAAAAATTATTCAGGATTATTATGATTTTTTTTTCTTTATAAAAAGAAGATAAATATTAGGCTTAAGAAAAATACATTTTTTTAATCGGTTTTAACACGAGAGAATGAAAATTAAAAAAAAAAAAAGGGGGAAAAACTAAATTACAGGAAGGACTGAAATCTAGTCGGTCATAAGTGGATGTCTTAACGTACATATTTTATGTTACATCATAACACAGATGTTTTGTATCTTACACTCTCATATGTACAGAATTATACATATAGCTGCAGGTTAGGTCTTTAGACTATTAAAATGCCTACATTACTGGTATGTCTCCTAACATGCTTATATTACTGGTATGTCTCCTAACATACTTACATTACTGGTATGTCTCCTAACATGCTTATATTACTGGTATGTCTCCTAACATACTTACATTACTGGTATGTCTCCTAGCATACTTACATTACTGGTATGTCTCCTAACATACTTACTTTACTGATATGTCTCCTAACATACTTACATTACTGGTATGTCTCCTAACATACTTACATTACTGGTATGTCTCCTAACATACTTACATTACTGGTATGTCTCCTAACATGCTTACATTACTGGTATGTCTCCTAACATGCTTACATTACTGGTATGTCTCCTAACATGCTTACATTACTGGTATGTCTCCTAACATACTTACATTACTGGTATGTCTCCTAACATACTTACATTACTGGTATGTCTCCTAACATACTTACATTACTGGTATGTCTCCTAACATGCTTACATTACTGGTATGTCTCCTAACATGCTTACATTACTGGTATGTCTCCTAACATGCTTACATTACTGGTATGTCTCCTAACATACTTACATTACTGGTATGTCTCCTAACATACTTACTTTAAAGTAAAACGCACACACTTCACATTGAGAGTCTTGATTCCCTAAATGAAGTGTTTTATTGAAAACCAGGCTATATTATAATCATTTTTTTAATATTTACTTGTTATTAGTTGTTTTGCTTTTTAAATATGTTATATGCATTTTATAGTAATTGAAACATTAATTCAGGTCCCATTAATGAATGCTCGAATGGAATTAATCTTAATTTGTTTTAAAACATGTATTCTAGAATTAATTTGGTCATTATTTGTATTTATATTCTAAAAAGATAGATCAGTTGTGAGCAATAAAAATAGCTGGCTCAATAAAAATATTTCATTTACTCACGTTTACTTTCTGTCTTTATTATTTGAAAAAAAAATACAATATTTAATCCAATAAGGAGAAACGGTACTTCATGTCAAGTTACAGTGACCAGAATAAAATAAAAAATTTTAGAGCTCTAATTCCAGGTCTGGAAAAAATATTGAAAACAGACAAACAAACAATGACCGATTTCATATAATTTCGAAACATCAATACTTTTTTAATATACTGTAAACCTCCTTATATTTTAAAATTATAGCGTCACGATAATATCACATCGTGAGTGTATTGTGTAATGTGACCAGTCGGAAACAGGTCGAATGACGCAACAGAAAATTATCGAGTCCCTAATAAAAAGTACGAAAATTAAAAAAAAAAAAAGTAAAAAATTCCTGCTTTCTGGGGATTCTGACTCGCACCCAGTGCACCAGCCTTTAAATCCGTTAGTGTCATCATGTCACCCGGTTTCATTAGAATTAAAGTAGAAAAAAAAATGAATACAAGATGACTTACATCCTTTTCATCTAGACTGATCTCTGTGTCAACAAATGTATTCCTACGCCCGATGTACACACACACACACAAAAATTAGTCACAATCAAGGGAGGACGAACACAAGAACGAGGGAACTATATTTCAACCAAGGTCTCTAAGCCATCCTGCCTTGTTCCAGTCTGTGAAAAGTTTTAGGCCTTAGATGAACTATTCAATGGATCTGTTGACGAAGCTCACACGTTACAGGGGACACAATCCCTTAACAAACATGAAGACTGCTCAACAGTTCACTCCCTTCTATCAAAAAAATAAAAAAATCTCACTTTTGAAAACTTTATACAACATTTTTCTTCATCTCTGCGGCTATCAACCAAAGTCAGAAATAGAGAATTCGTTGTCTAGGTTACGGTCTGACAGAAAAGATGATAGAAAAAAAAACTTTCGTTGAGAAATAAAACCATCTTGACTTACACTCAGTCTAATCATTCCGATATACGAGTATATTGCAGTGTCTCGTTTGCTAAGTATTTATTTTTTATAATTTCTTAGAGAAACACACGAGACATATATGATATTTAACTTTTGGTATTTAGGTAAAAAAAAAGTAAAGCTCATGGTTGCAGATGAAGTGTTGAATTCAGCAGTTTCAGTGGCTATAGCGTAGTTATTGATTGTATGGCTACACAATGTCCAGCCTTCTTTACTTCTCCAACATAAGTCAGGTACCTTATCGTAAATTAGCTGGAATTAAACTTTCGCCATGACCTTAGAAAACCCAGGAGTTTTTCACAAAGATTCGAACCCGGGACCCCGTTCATCGATAGTAGATAGCCCCACACCGCATTACCGCCCGCCCACTGATAATTTATTTTCTATGCGTGAATGATTTATCAATTTTACATACAGTTTTATTTTTGTGATATCGTCCTTCCCTCCTCCTCCCGCCATCATCGCTTGCAGGGCTACATGTTTAGTTTTTCCGGTGCCCGAGCCTTTTGGGGGGGGGGCTGTCGATTTTAATTTTTTTTTTTATTTTGCTGCCACATTTTAGATTTTAAACTAAAGAGACATCATCTGTTTTAATATTATGTGAATATCTGTCCTAGCAGTTCTATCGAAAGCCGCTTTTTTAAAAAAAATAGGCACACTTGTTGACAGCCTAGATCACCTAACGCCAAACTAGACAACAGCCTAGACCACCTAACGCCAAACTAGACAACAGCCTAGACCACCTAACGCCAAACTAGACAACAGCCTAGACCACCTAACGCCAAAACTAGACAACAGCCTAGACCACCTAACGCCAAAACTAGACAACAGCCTAGACCACCTAATGCCAAAACTAGACAACAGTCTAGACCACCTAACGCCAAAACTAGACAACAGCCTCGACAACCTAACGCCAAAACTAGACAACAGCCTAGACCACCTAACGCCAAAACTAGACAACAGCCTAGACCACCTAACGCCAAAACTAGACAACAGCCTAGACCACCTAACGCCAAACTAGACAACAGCCTAGACCACCTAACGCCGAACTAGACAACAGCCTAGACCACCTACTACCGAAGAATCTTCTTGCAGTAGAAATTCCTGTGAAACCTGATGTACCAAGGCCCCCACTTGTACGTTTATTAGACCGTCCCCCCCCTTTTCTATCTGCACTTATCTGCCTAGGCCTCCAAATATCTTAAGAACGGCAGTATGTGTCTATGCGTCTATTGGCCTCTATATCTGACTCTAAGTATTTAACATATTGTCCACTTGTCTCATTTCTATTCAACTGTAATTCCGAAAGGCACATTCAAATTGACCTAAATTATATTGACTTATTACACTCAATCTGATTGATTGATGATGTCCGTGATGTGTACACATTGACTTATTGTACTCAATGTGATTGATGAATACTGTCTGTGATGTGTACACATTGACTTATGGTACTCAATGTGATTGAAGAATGCTGTCTGTGATGTGTACACATTGACTTATGGTACTCAATGTGATTGATGAATACTGTCCGTGATGTGTACACATTGACTTATTGTACTCAATGTGATTGATGAATACTGTCTGTGATGTGTACATATTGACTTATGGTACTCAATGTTATTGATGAATACTGACTGTGATGTGTACACATTGACTTATGGTACTCAATGTGATTGATGAATACTGTCTGTGATGTGTACACATTGACTTATTGTACTCAATGTGATTGATGAATACTTTCCGTGATGTGTACACATTGACTTATTGCACTCAATCTGATTCATTAATGATGTCTGTGCGTTATACCAATTGACTTATTTGAAAATAACAAACTTCTTTGGAACTTAAAAAAATGAAAATAAAAAAAAAGCTCGCGAAACAATCACCTTCAGATAACGAGAATCAATAATCGAAAAGTTATCAATCACAAGTAGAGCGCAAACAGAGGCGCAACTAGACCAAACTTTCATGGGGGGGGGGGGGGGGGAAATCACTTGTACTAAAAAATCACATTATTTATATATTTGTACTTTATTTTAAACAAATTTTGGTCTAATCTTTTAATTTATTTTATTTCGGAGGGGGCAAATGCCCCCAATGCCACCCCCCTAGTTGCGCCACTGAGCGCAAACATAAAACAATCAACTTCGTTTACAAACGTATTTTGATCCGCTAGATTTTCTTTAAAGATTATATTTTCCAAAAAAAAAAAAATACTTTAATATCGGTCAAGGATTCTATTTTTTTAAGAATGAAAATGTCAAACTGTAATAAATAAATAAATATAGCATTTATGAATGTCTATAAAAACGTATTTGTCATTTTTATGTTCATCAACAGAAATTGATTTTCGGTTTTGTCTTAAATTCTTTTTGAATATTTTTATTTTTTTTTTAAATTTGAGATCAAAGTACGTCCAACTAAAGACTAGGCTTTTCTTCTAAACCATTCTTCATGAAAATGTTGGGGGGGGGGGTTTTTTTTTTTGTTTTTTTTTTTTTTTTTTTTTTTTTTTTTTTTTTTTTTTTTTTTTTTTTTTTTTTTTTTTTTTTTTTTTTTTTTTTTTTTTTTTTTTTTTTTGTGATAGACTCTGACACTTAACATGATAGTCTCTGACACTCTGACTCCTGACACTCTAACACATCGACACTCTAACATGATAGAGACTCTGACATCAACATGATAGACCTGACACTAACATGCAGTAGACTCTGATGACTCTAACATGATAGACTCTGACACTCTAACATGGCATGCTGATAGACTCACACTAACATGGTAGACTCTGACATAACATGATAGACTCTGACACTGACACTCTAACATGATAGACTCCCTGACACTCTAACATGCTGGACTCTGACACTCTAACATGGTAGACTCTGACACTCTAACATGGTAGACTCTGACACTCTAACATGATAGACTCTGACACTCTAACATGGTAGACTCTGACACTCTAACATGCTGGACTCTGACACTCTAACATGATAGACTCTGACACTCTAACATAGACTCTAGACTCTAACTAGAACATCAACATGATAGACTCTGAACATCAACATGGTAGACTGTGACACTCACACTCTAACATGATAGACTCTGACACATAATAGACTCACACTCTAACATGATAGACTTCGAACATAACATAGACTCTGACACTCTAACATGATAGACTCTGACACTCTAACATGGTAGACTCTGACACTCTAACATGATAGACTCTGACACTCTAACATGGTGACACTCTAACATGCTGACTCTGACACTCTAACATGCATGGGACTCTGACACTCTAACATAACATGATAGACTCTGACACTCTAACTAACTGACACTTCCATGGTAGACCACACTCTAACATGATGACTCTGACACTCTAACATGATAGACTCTGACACTCTAACATGGTAGACTCTGACACTCTAACATGGTAGACTCTGACACTCTAACATGGTAGACTCTGACACTCTAACATGGTAGACTCTGACACTCTAACATGGTAGACTCTGACACTCTAACATGATAGACTCTGACACTCTAACATGGTAGACTCTGACACTCTAACTAGACTCTGGCACTCTAACATGGTAGACTCTGACACTCTAACATGGTGACTCAGACACTCTAACATGGTGACTCTGACACTCTAACATGATGGAGACTCTGACACTCCTAACATGATAGACTCTGACACTCTAACATGCTTGACTCTGACATTCTAACATGATAGACTCTGACACTCTAACATGGTAGACTAACATGATGGACTCTGACACTCTAGCATGGTAGACTCTGACACTCTAACATGGTAGACTCTGACACTCTAACATGATAGACTCTGACACTCTAACATTGGTAGACTCTGACACTCTAACATGGTAGACTCTGACACTCTAACATGGTAGACTCTGACACTCTAACATGATAGACTCTGACACTCTAACATGCTGGACTCTGACACTCTAACATGGTAGACTCTGATACTCTAACATGATAGACTCTGACACTCTAACATGATAGACTCTGACACTCTAACATGCTGGACTCTGACACTCTAACATGGTAGACTCTGACACTCTAACATGGTAGACTCTGACACTCTAACATGATAGACTCTGACACTCTAACATGGTAGACTCTGACACTCTAACATGGTAGACTCTGACACTCTAACATGATAGACTCTGACACTCTAACATGGTAGACTCTGACACTCTAGCATGGTTGACTCTGACATTCTAACATGGTAGACTCTGACACTCTAACATGCTGGACTCTGACACTCTAACATGATAGACTCTGACACTCTAACATGCTGGACTCTGACACTCTAACATGGTAGACTCTGACACTCTAACATGCTGGACTTTGACACTCTAACATGATAGACTCTGACACTCTAACATGGTAGACTCTGACACTCTAACATGATAGACTCTGACACTCTAACATGATAGACTCTGACACTCTAACATGATAGACTCTGACACTCTAACATGATAGACTCTGACACTCTAACATGGTAGAATCTGACACTCTAACATGGTAGACTCTGACACTCTAACATGATTGACTCTGACACTCTAACATGATAGACTCTGACACTCTAACATGGTAGACTCTGACACTCTAACATGCTGGACTCTGAAACTCTAACATGGTAGACTCTGACACTCTAACATGGTAGACTCTTACACTCTAACATGCTTGACTCTGACACTCTAACATGATAGACTCTGACACTCTAACATGGTAGACTCTGACACTCTAACATGCTGGACTCTGACACTCTAACATGGTAGACTCTGACACTCTAACATGGTAGACTCTGACACTCTAACATGATAGACTCTGACACTCTAACATGGTACACTCTGATACTCTAACATGATAGACTCTGACACTCTAACATGGTAGACTCTGACACTCTAACATGGTAGACTCTGACACTCTAACATGGTAGACTCTGACACTCTAACATGGTAGACTCTGACACTCTAACATGATAGACTCTGACACTCTAACATGGTAGACTGTGACACTCTAACATGGTAGACTCTGACACTCTAACATGATAGACTCTGACACTCTAACATAATAGACTCGGACACTCTAACATGATAGACTCTGACACTCTAACATGCTGGACTCTGACACTCTAACATGATAGACTCTGACACTCTAACATGGTAGACTCTGACACTCTAACATGATAGACTCTGACACTCTAACATGATAGACTCTGACACTCTAACATGGTAGACTCTGACACTCTAACATGATAGACTCTGACACTCTAACATGATAGACTCTGACACTCTAACATGGTAGACTCTGACACTCTAACATGCTGGACTCTGACACTCTAACATGGTAGACTCTGACACTCTAACATGGTAGACTCTTACACTCTAACATGCTTGACTCTGACACTCTAACATGATAGACTCTGACACTCTAACATGGTAGACTCTGACACTCTAACATGGTAGACTCTGACACTCTAACATGCTGGACTCTGACACTCTAACATGATAGACTCTGACACTCTAACATGGTAGACTCTGACACTCTAACATGATAGACTCTGACACTCTAACATGATAGACTCTGGCACTCTAACATGGTAGAATCTGACACTCTAACATGGTAGACTCTGACACTCTAACATGATAGACTCTGACACTCTAACATGATAGACTCTGACACTCTAACATGATAGACTCTGACACTCTAACATGCTTGACTCTGACATTCTAACATGATAGACTCTGACACTCTAACATGGTAGACTAACATGATAGACTCTGACACTCTAGCATGGTAGACTCTGACACTCTAACATGGTAGACTCTGACACTCTAACATGATAGACTCTGACACTCTAACATTGGTAGACTCTGACACTCTAACATGGTAGACTCTGACACTCTAACATGGTAGACTCTGACACTCTAACATGATAGACTCTGACACTCTAACATGCTGGACTCTGACACTCTAACATGGTAGACTCTGATACTCTAACATGATAGACTCTGACACTCTAACATGATAGACTCTGACACTCTAACATGCTGGACTCTGACACTCTAACATGATAGACTCTGACACTCTAACATGGTAGACTCTGACACTCTAACATGATAGACTCTGACACTCTAACATGGTAGACTCTGACACTCTAACATGGTAGACTCTGACACTCTAACATGATAGACTCTGACACTCTAACATGGTAGACTCTGACACTCTAGCATGGTTGACTCTGACATTCTAACATGGTAGACTCTGACACTCTAACATGCTGGACTCTGACACTCTAACATGATAGACTCTGACACTCTAACATGCTGGACTCTGACACTCTAACATGGTAGACTCTGACACTCTAACATGCTGGACTTTGACACTCTAACATGATAGACTCTGACACTCTAACATGGTAGACTCTGACACTCTAACATGATAGACTCTGACACTCTAACATGATAGACTCTGACACTCTAACATGATAGACTCTGACACTCTAACATGATAGACTCTGACACTCTAACATGGTAGAATCTGACACTCTAACATGGTAGACTCTGACACTCTAACATGATTGACTCTGACACTCTAACATGATAGACTCTGACACTCAAACATGATAGACTCTGACACTCTAACATGCCTGACTCTGACACTCTAACATGATAGACTCTGACACTCTAACATGCTGGACTTTGACACTCTAACATGATAGACTCTTACACTCTAACATGGTAGACTCTGACACTCTAACATGATAGACTCTGACACTCTAACATGGTAGACTCTGACACTCTAACATGCTGGACTCTAACATGATAGACTCTGACACTCTAACATGGTAGACTCTGACTCTCTAACATGCTGGACTCTAACATGATAGACTCTGACACTCTAACATGGTAGACTCTGACACTCTAACATGGTAGACTCTGACACTCTAACATGGTAGACTCTGACACTCCAACATGGTAGACTCTGACACTCTAACATGCTGGACTCTGACACTCTAACATGATAGACTCTGACACTCTAACATGATAGACTCTGACACTCTAACATGCTGGACTTTGACACTCTAACATGATAGACTCTTACACTCTAACATGGTAGACTCTGACACTCTAACATGATAGACTCTGACACTCTAACACGGTAGACTCTGACACTCTAACATGATAGACTCTGACACTCTAACATGGTAGACTCTGACACTCTAACATGGTAGACTCTGACACTCTAACATGGTAGACTCTGACACTCTAACATGGTAGACTCTGACACTCTAACATGGTAGACTCTTACACTCTAACATGCTTGACTCTGACACTCTAACATGGTAGACTCTGACACTCTAATATGCTGGACTCTGACACTCTAACATGGTAGACTCTGACACTCTAACATGATAGACTCTGACACTCTAACATGGTAGACTCTGACACTCTAACATGATAGACTCTGACACTTTAACATGGTAGACTCTGACACTCTAACATGGTAGACTCTGACACTCTAACATGGTAGACTCTGACACTCTAACATGATAGACTCTGACACTCTAACATGGTAGACTCTGACACTCTAACATGATAGACTCTGACACTCTAACATGCTGGACTCTGACACTCTAACATGGTAGACTCTGACACTCTAACATGGTAGACTCTGGCACTCTAACATGGTAGACTCTGACACTCTAACATGCTGGACTCTGACACTCTAACATGATAGACTCTGACACTCTAACATGGTAGACTCTGACACTCTAACATGGTAGACTCTGACACTCTAACATTGATAGACTCTGACACTCTAACATGCTGGACTCTGACACTCTAACATGGTAGACTCTGACACTCTAACATGGTAGACTCTGACACTCTAACATGGTAGACTCTGACACTCTAATATGCTGGACTCTGACACTCTAACATGGTAGACTCTGACACTCTAACATGATAGACTCTGACACTCTAACATGGTAGACTCTGACACTCTAACATGATAGACTCTGACACTTTAACATGGTAGACTCTGACACTCTAACATGGTAGACTCTGACACTCTAACATGGTAGACTCTGACACTCTAACATGATAGACTCTGACACTCTAACATGGTAGACTCTGACACTCTAACATGATAGACTCTGACACTCTAACATGCTGGACTCTGACACTCTAACATGGTAGACTCTGACACTCTAACATGGTAGACTCTGGCACTCTAACATGGTAGACTCTGACACTCTAACATGCTGGACTCTGACACTCTAACATGATAGACTCTGACACTCTAACATGGTAGACTCTGACACTCTAACATGGTAGACTCTGACACTCTAACATTGATAGACTCTGACACTCTAACATGCTGGACTCTGACACTCTAACATGGTAGACTCTGACACTCTAACATGGTAGACTCTGGCACTCTAACATGGTAGAGTCTGACACTCTAACATGCTGGACTCTGACACTCTAACATGATAGACTCTGACACTCTAACATGGTAGACTCTGACACTCTAACATGCTGGACTCTAACATGATAGACTGTGACACTCTAACATGGTAGACTCTGACACTCTAACATGGTAGACTCTGACACTCTAGCATGATAGACTTTGAGACTCTAACATGATAGACTCTTACACTCTAACATGGTAGACTCTGACACTCTAACATGATAGACTCTGACACTCTAATATGGTAGACTCTGACACTCTAGCATGCTGGACACTGACACTCTAACATGGTAGACTCTGACACTCTAACATGATAGACTCTGACACTCTAACATGATAGACTCTGACACTCTAACATGGTAGACTCTGACACTCTAACATGATAGACTCTGACACTCTAACATGGTAGACTCTGACACTCTAACATGATAGACTCTGACACTCTAACATGGTAGACTCTGACACTCTAACATGGTAGACTCTGACACTCTAACATGGCAGACTCTGACACTCTAACATGATAGACTCTGACACTCTAACATGGTAGACTCTGACACTCTAACATGATAGACTCTGACACTCTAACATGATAGACTCTGACACTCTAACATGGTAGACTCTGACACTCTAACATGGTAGACTCTGACACTCTAACATGCTGGACTCTAACATGATAGACTCTGACACTCTAACATGATAGACTCTGACACTCTAACATGCTGGACTCTGACACTCTAACATGGTAGAATCTGACACTCTAACATGCTGGACTCTGACACTCTAACATGATAGACTCTGACACTCTAACATGCTGGACTCTGACACTCTAACATGATAGACTCTGACACTCTAACATGATAGTCTCTGACACTCTAACATGCTGGACTCTGACACTCTAACATGATAGACTCTGACACTCTAACATGATAGACTCTGACACTCTAACATGCTGGACTCTGACACTCTAACATGGTAGACTCTGACACTCTAACATGATAGACTCTGACACTCTAACATGGTAGACTCTAACACTCTAACATGATAGACTCTGACACTCTAACATGGTAGACTCTGACACTCTAACATGATAGACTCTGACACTCTAACATGATAGACTCTGACACTCTAACATGCTGGACTCTGACACTCTAACATGGTAGACTCTGACACTCTAACATGCTGGACTCTGACACTCTAACATGATAGACTCTGACACTCTAACATGGTAGACTCTGACACTCTAACATGATAGACTCTGACACTCTAACATGGTAGACTCTGACACTCTAACATGATAGACTCTGACACTCTAACATGGTAGACTCTGACACTCTAACATGATAGACTCTGACACTCTAACATGATAGACTCTGACACTTTAACATGGTAGACTCTGACACTCTAACATGGTAGACTCTGACACTCTAACATGGTAGACTCTGACACTCTAACATGGTAGACTCTGACACTCTAACATGCTGGACTCTGACACTCTAACATGATAGACTCTGACACTCTAACATGCTGGACTCTGACACTCTAACATGATAGACTCTGACACTCTAACATGATAGACTCTGACACTCTAACATGCTGGACTCTGATACTCTAACATGATAGACTCTGACACTCTAACATGGTAGACTCTGACACTCTAACATGGTAGACTCTGACACTCTAACATGATAGACTCTGACACTCTAACATGGTAGACTCTGAAACTCTAACATGATAGACTCTGACACTCTAACATGGTAGACTCTGACACTCTAACATGGTAGACTCTGACACTCTAACATGGTAGACTCTGACACTCTAACATGGTAGACTCTGGAACTCTAACATGGTAGACTCTGACACTCTAACATGCTGGACTCTGACACTCTAACATGATAGACTCTGACACTCTAACATGGTAGACTCTGACACTCTAACATGCTGGACTCTAACATGCTGGACTCTGACACTCTAACATGGTAGACTCTGACACTCTAACATGCTTGACTCTGACACTCTAACATGATAGACTCTGACACTCTAACATGCTGGACTCTGACACTCTAACATGATAGACTCTGACACTCTAACATGATAGACTCTGACACTCTAACATGCTGGACTCTGACACTCTAACATGATAGACTCTGACACTCTAACATGGTAGACTCTGACACTCTAACATGATAGACTCTGACACTCTAACATGATAGACTCTGACACTCTAACATGCTGGACTCTGACACTCTAACATGGTAGACTCTGACACTCTAACATGATAGACTCTGACACTCTAACATGGTAGACTCTGACACTCTAACATGATAGACTCTGACACTCTAACATGGTAGACTTTGACACTCTAACATGATAGACTCTGACACTCTAACATGATAGACTCTGACACTCTAACATGCTGGACTCTGACACTCTAACATGGTAGACTCTGACACTCTAACATGCTGGACTCTGACACTCTAACATGATAGACTCTGACACTCTAACATGGTAGACTCTGACACTCTAACATGATAGACTCTGACACTTTAACATGGTAGACTCTGACACTCTAACATGGTAGACTCTGACACTCTAACATGATAGACTCTGACACTCTAACATGATAGACTCTGACACTCTAACATGCTGGACTCTGACACTCTAACATGATAGACTCTGACACTCTAACATGGTAGACTCTGACACTCTAACATGGTAGACTCTGACACTCTAACATAGTAGACTCTGACACTCTAACATGATAGACTCTGACACTCTAACATGGTAGACTCTGACACTCTAACATGATAGACTCTGACACTTTAACATGGTAGACTCTGACACTCTAACATGGTAGACACTGACACTCTAACATGGTAGACTCTGACACTCTAACATGATAGACTCTGACACTCTAACATGCTGGACTCTGACACTCTAACATGATAGACTATGACACTCTAACATGGTAGACTCTGACACTCTAACATGGTAGACTCTGACACTCTAACATAGTAGACTCTGACACTCTAACATGGTAGACTCTGACACTCTAACATGATAGACTCTGACACTCTAACATGCTGGACTCTGACACTCTAACATGGTAGACTCTGACACTCTAACATGTTGGACTCTGACACTCTAACATGATAGACTCTGACACTCTAACATGGTAGACTCTGACACTCTAACATGCTGGACTCTAACATGATAGACTCTGACACTCTAACATGGTAGACTCTGACACTCTAACATGATAGACTCTGGCACTCTAACATGATAGACTCTGACACTCTAACATGGTAGACTCTGACACTCTAACATGCTGGACTTTGACACTCTAACATGATAGACTGTGACACTCTAACATGGTCGACTCTGACACTCTAACATGCTGGACTCTGACACTCTAACATGATAGACTCTGACACTCTAACATGATAGACTCTGACACTCTAACATGCTGGACTCTGACACTCTAACATGATAGACTCTGACACTCTAACATGCTGGACTCTGACACTCTAACATGATAGACTCTGACACTCTAACATGATAGACTCTGACACTCTAACATGCTGGACTCTGACACTCTAACATGATAGACTCTGACACTCTAACATGATAGACTCTGACACTCTAACATGATAGACTCTGACACTCTAACATGGTAGACTCTGACACTCTAACATGGTAGACTCTGACACTCTAACATGCTGGACTCTGACACTCTAACATGCTGGACTCTGACACTCTAACATGATAGACTCTGACACTCTAACATGGTAGACTCTGACACTCTAACATGATAGACACTGACACTCTAACATGATAGACACTGACACTCTAACATGATAGACTCTGACACTCTAACATGGTAGACTCTGACACTCTAACATGGTAGACTCTGACACTCTAACATGGTAGACTCTGACACTCTAACATGATAGACTCTGACACTCTAACAGGGTAGACTCTGACACTCTAACATGGTAGACTCTGACACTCTAACATGGTAGACTCTGACACTCTAACATGGTAGACTCTGACACTCTAACATGATAGACTCTGACACTCTAACATGCTGGACTCTGACACTCTAACATGGTAGACTCTGACACTCTAACATGCTGGACTTTGACACTCTAACATGATAGACTGTGACACTCTAACATGGTAGACTCTGACACTCTAACATGCTGGACTCTGACACTCTAACATGATAGACTCTGACACTCTAACATGATAGACTCTGACACTCTAACATGCTGGACTTTGACACTCTAACATGATAGACTCTTACACTCTAACATGGTAGACTCTGACACTCTAACATGATAGACTCTGACACTCTAACATGGTAGACTCTGACACTCTAACATGGTAGACTCTGACACTCTAACATGGTAGACTCTGACACTCTAACATGGTAGACTCTTACACTCTAACATGCTTGACTCTGACACTCTAACATGATAGACTCTGACACTCTAACATGGTAGACTCTGACACTCTAACATGCTGGACTCTGACACTCTAACATGGTAGACTCTGACACTCTAACATGATAGACTCTGACACTTTAACATGGTAGACTCTGACACTCTAACATGGTAGACTCTGACACTCTAACATGATAGACTCTGACACTCTAACATGCTGGACTCTGACACTCTAACATGGTAGACTCTGACACTCTAACATGTTGGACTCTGACACTCTAACATGATAGACTCTGACACTCTAACATGATAGACTCTGACACTCTAACATGATAGACTCTGACACTCTAACATGGTAGACTCTGACACTCTAACATGGTAGACTCTGACACTCTAATGTGATAGACTCTGACACTCTAACATGGTAGACTCTGACACTCTAACATGATAGACTCTGACACTCTAACATGGTAGACTCTGACACTCTAACATGGTAGACTCTGACACTCTAACATGGTAGACTCTGACACTCTAACATGGTAGACTCTGACACTCTAACATGGTAGACTCTGACACTCTAACATGCTGGACTCTGACACTCTAACATGATAGACTCTGACACTCTAACATGCTGGACTCTGACACTCTAACATGATAGACTCTGACACTCTAACATGATAGACTCTGACACTCTAACATGCTGGACTCTGACACTCTAACATGATAGACTCTGACACTCTAACATGGTAGACTCTGACACTCTAACATGATAGACTCTGACACTCTAACATGATAGACTCTGACACTCTAACATGGTAGACTCTGACACTCTAACATGGTAGACTCTGACACTCTAACATGCTGGACTCTGACACTCTAACATGATAGACTCTGACACTCTAACATGCTGGACTCTGACACTCTAACATGATAGACTCTGACACTCTAACATTATAGACTCTGACACTCTAACATGCTGGACTCTGACACTCTAACATGATAGACTCTGACACTCTAACATGGTAGACTCTGACACTCTAACATGATAGACTCTGACACTCTAACATGATAGACTCTGACACTCTAACATGCTGGACTCTGACACTCTAACATGGTAGACTCTGACACTCTAACATGGTAGACTCTGACACTCTAACATAGTAGACTCTGACACTCTAACATGATAGACTCTGACACTCTAACATGCTGGACTCTGACACTCTAACATGATAGACTCTGACACTCTAACATGGTAGACTCTGACACTCTAACATGATAGACTCTGACACTCTAACATGATAGACTCTGACACTCTAACATGGTAGACTCTGACACTCTAACATGGTAGACTCTGACACTCTAACATGCTGGACTCTGACACTCTAACATGATAGACTCTGACACTCTAACATGCTGGACTGTGACACTCTAACATGATAGACTCTGACACTCTAACATTATAGACTCTGACACTCTAACATGCTGGACTCTGACACTCTAACATGATAGACTCTGACACTCTAACATGGTAGACTCTGACACTCTAACATGATAGACTCTGACACTCTAACATGATAGACTCTGACACTCTAACATGCTGGACTCTGACACTCTAACATGGTAGACTCTGACACTCTAACATGGTAGACTCTGACACTCTAACATAGTAGACTCTGACACTCTAACATGATAGACTCTGACACTCTAACATGGTAGACTCTGACACTCTAACATGATAGACTCTGACACTTTAACATGGTAGACTCTGACACTCTAACATGGTAGACTCTGACACTCTAACATGGTAGACTCTGACACTCTAACATGATAGACTCTGACACTCTAACATGCTGGACTCTGACACTCTAACATGATAGACTATGACACTCTAACATGGTAGACTCTGACACTCTAACATGGTAGACTCTGACACTCTAACATAGTAGACTCTGACACTCTAATATGGTAGACTCTGACACTCTAACATGATAGACTCTGACACTCTAACATGCTGGACTCTGACACTCTAACATGGTAGACTCTGACACTCTAACATGTTGGACTCTGACACTCTAACATGATAGACTCTGACACTCTAACATGGTAGACTCTGACACTCTAACATGCTGGACTCTAACATGATAGACTCTGACACTCTAACATGGTAGACTCTGACACTCTAACATGATAGACTCTGACACTCTAACATGATAGACTCTGACACTCTAACATGGTAGACTCTGACACTCTAACATGCTGGACTTTGACACTCTAACATGATAGACTGTGACACTCTAACATGGTAGACTCTGACACTTTAACATGCTGGACTCTGACACTCTAACATGATAGACTCTGACACTCTAACATGATAGACTCTGACACTCTAACATGCTGGACTCTGACACTCTAACATGATAGACTCTGACACTCTAACATGCTGGACTCTGACACTCTAACATGATAGACTCTGACACTCTAACATGATAGACTCTGACACTCTTACATGCTGGACTCTGACACTCTAACATGATAGACTCTGACACTCTAACATGGTAGACTCTGACACTCTAACATGATAGACTCTGACACTCTAACATGATAGACTCTGACACTCTAACATGATAGACTGTGACACTCTAACATGGTAGACTCTGACACTCTAACATGCTGGACTCTGACACTCTAACATGATAGACTCTGACACTCTAACATGATAGACTCTGACACTCTAACATGCTGGACTTTGACACTCTAACATGATAGACTCTTACACTCTAACATGGTAGACTCTGACACTCTAACATGATAGACTCTGACACTCTAACATGGTAGACTCTGACACTCTAACATGGTAGACTCTGACACTCTAACATGATAGACTCTGACACTCTAACATGCTGGACTCTGACACTCTAACATGGTAGACTCTGACACTCTAATGTGATAGACTCTGACACTCTAACATGGTAGACTCTGACACTCTAACATGATAGACTCTGACACTCTAACATGGTAGACTCTGACACTCTAACATGGTAGACTCTGACACTCTAACATGGTAGACTCTGACACTCTAACATGGTAGACTCTGACACTCTAACATGGTAGTTTCTGACACTCTAACATGCTGGACTCTGACACTCTAACATGATAGACTCTGACACTCTAACATGCTGGACTCTGACACTCTAACATGATAGACTCTGACACTCTAACATGATAGACTCTGACACTCTAACATGCTGGACTCTGACACTCTAACATGATAGACTCTGACACTCTAACATGGTAGACTCTGACACTCTAACATGATAGACTCTGACACTCTAACATGATAGACTCTGACACTCTAACATGGTAGACTCTGACACTCTAACATGGTAGACTCTGACACTCTAACATGCTGGACTCTGACACTCTAACATGATAGACTCTGACACTCTAACATGCTGGACTCTGACACTCTAACATGATAGACTCTGACACTCTAACATGATAGACTCTGACACTCTAACATGCTGGACTCTGACACTCTAACATGATAGACTCTGACACTCTAACATGGTAGACTCTGACACTCTAACATGATAGACTCTGACACTCTAACATGATAGACTCTGACACTCTAACATGCTGGACTCTGACACTCTAACATGGTAGACTCTGACACTCTAACATGATAGACTCTGACACTCTAACATGGTAGACTCTGACACTCTAACATGATAGACTCTGACACTCTAACATGGTAGACTCTGACACTC
>JAGDYQ010000002.1:10791931-10816433 GCA_021962125.1 Bulinus truncatus
CACCTAACTGCTCCACCATGGGAACGATTCTGTAAAAAAAAAAAAACTTACACTTACGGTTCTAGGCCCTGGATTTGTGACAATCGCTCGGAAACACCCACGCATTCAACAGTAGCTCCCAACTCCGCCACTAACTAATACGGTTGAGTAAAATTAATACTAATGAGAGTAATGTTAAAATATAGCCACACGACTCCACAGTGTACAATATTAAAATATGTAAAACAAAAAGTTTTTCAACCAAAAATTAACTTGCAATTAATATCTGAATTCATCCCACGCGCTAATATTAAACACCGTAGGTCCTCAGCATGTGATACGCGTACACCCAGGGGTACGGGGGAAACTTATGCAGTGGTACGGAGTGACACATCATTTTCATTTGTTTACATCCAAGAATTTGAAGAACTCACCCTCTGACATACTTTCACACCCTTTGGGGACACAGTCGTGAAAGATTCAGAACCGATTGTATAAAGCGTATCGTTCACATTTTCTGTTGAAAGACAGACTATGGACAACGTTTGGATTCTAACTAGGGATGAACATAAAGATAAACATACAGATAAACATACAGATCTATGAGACCTTCATAAAGAGCCAATGTGACATTCATTTAGAGCCGTGTAACCTACATACAGGGACTTATGACACATTTAGAGCCGTGGGACGTAAATACAGAGCTGTTGGACGTATAAACAGAGCCGTGGGATGTGTAAACAGAGCCGTTGGACATATAAACAGAGCCGTGCGACGAATATAAAGAACCTTCTTCATTTGGCTCTACAGCCCATTTAGGGCCGTGGCCGGATATACAGAGATATTGGATGTATAAGCAGAGCTGTTGGACATATAAACAGAGCCGAGGGACGTATATACAGAGCCATTGGACGTTCTGGGGACGTATAGTCAGACCGTGGGACATATAGTTAGAGCCGTGGGACGTATATTCAGAGCCGTGGGACGTATATACAGAGCCGTTGGACGTATATACAGAGTCGTTGGACGTATATACAGAGCCGTAGGACGTATATACAGATCTTTCTTACCGAGTTGCGGATTCAGTATAAATAAGAAATGCACTAATTTTTTTTATTACTTTGAGATTTTCATGTTGTTTATTGTACATGTAGTTATTTTATTTTTAATACAAAAGAAATATTTCAGTCTCCCCAACTTATCCATATTATTTAATGATTCCAAGTTGTGGCACACACCATCACAATAAATACTAATTATACTACTCAATAATTCAATTTTTTGACACACACCATTGCAATGACGATAAAAAAATGAAACGAAACAATCCACACATTAAAGTCGTCACTTTAATTTTGAATTTATAATAATATAATTTACAATCAGACTTACAACAAACTAATTTATTCATGTATTACATAGTTATAATTGATAGTGTATACAGTATGTTGAATAGCATTGTAGTTATGTACATAAAACATAATCATAAGTAAATGTTCAAATCATAATATAATTATTTTGTCTATAGATATTTACACAAATATGTACGGCGTCTAGAATAATATTTTAATTCTATTTAAAAACGAAAATAGGTAAGTAAAATACATTTTAAAAAAGAGGAAACTTGAAATGAACAATGCATGACAATTAAATTAAATAAATAAATGATTAACAAACGTCCTAACTAAATAATAAAATGGCAAGTGTAATATTGTATCAGGTTGTCAAAATGATTTTTATTAAATCTACTTCTACAGGAAAAAAAAATACATATTTTACCAGTTATTCAAAAACTACTTTCAAGTTGTAATGTTGAATAATGACCTATTTTCTCGGAAACTAGTGCAATAAAACAAAACCTAGCTTGGCAACTGATTCACTGTTACGAGAGGGAAGTATGAACACAGAACCAACACATCAATCATACAATATGTACGTTTGTACCAGTCAATAATCATGATTGAAATCAAGGGCGCTAGGTCGTTAATTTCATTTTCTGAAGGTTACTGAAGGAAAGCTTAACTTTGATGTCCTTTATTCATATGTGTATGTGTGTGTGTGTGTGTGTGTGAGAGAGAGAGAGAGAGAGAGAGAGAGAGAGAGAGAGAGAGAGAGAGAAAGAGAGAGAGAGAGAGAAAGAGAGAGAGAAACAATTACAAATTCTGATGTTATAGACAAACGAAACTAAAAATAAATATTAAATTCTATGTTAGCCCAAACTGTAAATACATTTTATATTTAATATACACGAGACAGACTAACAAACCACGTCCTTACAATTCCCCAAACATGATGGGTGTCAAAGCTAAATTGATCTAGGTGAGACGGATTGTCGATCTAGGTGCCACAGTTTGTCAATCTAGGTGTCACAGTTTGTGGATCTAGGTGTCACAGTTTGTGGATCTAGGTGTCACAGTTTGTGGATCTAGGTGTCACAGTTTGTGGATCTAGGTGTCACAGTTTGTGGATCTAGGTGTCACAGTTTGTGGATCTAGGTGTCACAGTTTGTGGATCTAGGTGTCACAGTTTGTGGATCTAGGTGTCACAGTTTGTGGATCTAGGTGTCACAGTTTGTCGATCTAGGTGTCACAGTTTGTGGATCTAGGTGTCACAGTTTGTGGATCTAGGTGTCACAGTTTGTGGATCTAGGTGTCACAGTTTGTGGATCTAGGTGTCACGGTTTGTCGATCTAGGTGTCACGGTTTGTCAATCTAGGTGTCACGGTTTGTGGATCTAGGTGTCACAGTTTGTGGATCTAGGTGTCACAGTTTGTGGATCTAGGTGTCACAGTTTGTGGATCTAGGTGTCACAGTTTGTGGATCTAGGTGTCACAGTTTGTGGATCTAGGTGTCACAGTTTGTCGATCTAGGTGTCACAGTTTGTCAATCTAGGTGTCACAGTTTGTCAATCTAGGTGTCACAGTTTGTCAATCTAGGTGTCACAGTTTGTCGATCTAGGTGTCACAGTTTGTCGATCTAGGTGTCACAGTTTGTCGATCTAGGTGTCACAGTTTGTCGAACTAGGTGTCACAGTTTGTGGATCTAGGTGTCACAGTTTGTGGATCTAGGTGTCACAGTTTGTGGATCTAGGTGTCACAGTTTGTGGATCTAGGTGTCACAGTTTGTGGATCTAGGTGTCACAGTTTGTGGATCTAGGTGTCACAGTTTGTCGATCTAGGTGTCACAGTTTGTGGATCTAGGTGTCACAGTTTGTGGATCTAGGTGTCACAGTTTGTGGATCTAGGTGTCACAGTTTGTCAATCTAAGGGTCACGATTATCGACCTAGGCTTATAAAGCTCACGTCAAGAGTGTTTTAACTCCTGGATATAAGGCCGGGTCAGCCCGATCATTCTCAATAGACAATCCAGTCTTCAATTTCCCCCTGAACCTTATTAGCACCTGGCCTGGATAGGTTTGTGTCAAAACAACCATTCTTGACAGATAGTCCAGTCCTACAATACCTCTGAACCTTGTTAACTCCTAGATAGAAGGCCGGAATAGAATAGTGTATGACAGACCATTTTGACAGAGAGCCCAGCCTTTAAATGAAAAATATTATCTAGTGTGCGGAAATTATATTCATTTGTCTTCCAGAAACAGGGTTAAGACTAGAATGACCAAAAAAGAAATAGATAAATTTGCTTTCAGAAACAGTCTAAGATTAGGATGACCCAATAACAAATCATATAGAAGCTGGCTTCCTGAAACAGTTTCAGGAAATGACGCAATACAGGGTTTATTACTGTTTGTTACACCGTTCTCTTTGTCAACAACGTGACAAGACAAGAATGCAACCAATGTCCATATTAATAAATATATCAACGGCCTCAATGTGTCTGTTATTATTGAGAATGACAAGTGGTAAGCAACTAAAATTCTTTAAAAATTTTGTCACAGAACTTCAAAGTTAAATTCAAGCTTTCAGATAAACAATTCGGCTGAAGAAACTTTTGTTTACTATATCTTTATTTCAGTTTTTTTTTGTAAAAACGCACACAAATAATTCTCAAGTTAAAGTTATACAAAACAGAACAAAAGGCGATCATCTAGAAACAAAAGTTATATCCAACAGTAGCTTTTGTTAAAAAAAATAATAAAGACACCCCCTAAAATAAAAAAAAAATAGTTTAAGCCGAAAAATTCTAGAAATAGCTTCAGCGAAATCCTGCTATTAGTTAAATTCAACCGTTATATTCTATCTGATGAGCTGGATCTAATGTTCACACCGTATATCGATATGGCAATCTTTAATAGAAGACTTGAAAGGCGATACTTCGAGCTCTCCAGATTCAGGGCTGAGGTCACATGGTATCAAGAGTTCAACTAGTGGAACTGAAAGAAATAATAATAATCATAATAAAACTCCCCATCGATTTCACCTTTTTTCTTAATACTGAGAACCTGAAATTGCTGTCTCTTCCTCAGATTTCATTGACAATTTCATTATCATAAGAAGGCTGAAAAGAAGTAAGATGTTCAGATTTGATTAGAGTTTAAAAAAAAAAAGGAGAGGGGAAGTAGAATTGTTACTGTCGTATTCGATTACTTTAATATCGAGTCGACGCTTTCAGATTTAATTACAGAAGCTGTGATTTAAAAAAAAAAAGATTCTGGTGTCTTTTTAAGTTTCGAGAAATTCATCTATGTAGAAAAAAAAACATTTTGGGTTCTGCGTTAAATCGAAAGTAAAGAATTCATCCGAATTTCTTTATGAGCGATACAAACAAATGTTGTGAAATATATTTAGGGTGAAATAATCTCGCATCCTTTTTTAAAAAAAGTTTTTCAGTTTTTTTGGAAAACATTCGTTGAATAAATTCAATAATGATAAGCCAGAGGACGAAGGCTATCAGTACATGTTGTGCAAGAGAAAATTTATGGTGATAAATGTGTTGGTAAGAATAGTCAGGTGAAAAAGATTTATGGTCATGGAAAATATTCATACATCCAGAGCTGCACTTACGTACCCCAGGCAGTGGTACATTTGGGGGCCTTAATCAAATAAATATTTGAGAACCATTCGCAAAGCTATACAGTGTATATCTGAAGTCATTATGGAAGTAAATATTTCAGGCGCGAGATAAAGGTACATATGCTAACATTTATTTTAAAGTCCTCATGGAGTTAAATATTTGGGGACTATAGGTAAAGGATCATTAAGGGACTTTCAATAAAACAATACGCTATCAATATCTTTTTCTGGCTAATCATTGGCCCCTTTATAATTTTTGTAACAGTCCCCAATAGGCCACCCCCCCATGACAGCCTAGTTATCTTAATAACGACGTTTCTGAATACAACGTATGATATCATGACGTGTCCAGAGATTGTCACTGTCAGTCAGTGTCTGTTATAGTAGAGATGTCAGTGTTAGCCTCCTTTTTCTGTCAGTGTCAAAATGATTCAGTGTCACTCAGTGTATGTCATCAGTAGCAGCCTGGCAGCCAGGGCCTCCTCTCAAGCCCCAGCACATGAAGTAGAGGGGGCGCCCATCGCTTTTCATTGTCACGTAACTGGAACATAGTTAAACATTTGTTCCAGGACCGGCAAATGCCATTCGTCCTAGGCCCCACATACTGCTAAGGCCTGCACTGGTGACAGTCATACAAATACCTGTAATCGGGTGATGTAAAGCGTTATCACAATGTAGTCCCCATCATACATATGCAATGTACATATCTATTTACAGGTTTACACTGACAAAGGTCAATGTGACATTTACTCTTCTGCTGCTTTGTTATCTCACCCTGCTTTATTCTCTCCCTTGCTTTATTAAACATGTTTTTTTTTTTCTTCCCCTCTTTCCTTTCAATAAACACAATTGACAAATAGAATAAAGAATAAAAAATGTTCATCTCAGCAAACAAGCCGATTTGTATGCCAGTAAAACAAATTCACATATATATTTATCATCAAATACAGTCCTCATCACAGAACGTACTCTGTAACATTTATAACAAACAATATTTATATTGTAAACAAAAAAAAGCATCACCAAACAAACATTTCAATTTTAATGGAAACTTTTTTATAGGGTATTTTCACTTTTTAATTTATTTCTTATATAGAATTTGTTAGCGCATCAGAATATGAGTTTACGTTTAAGAAATAGAACCAGTTAGGAAGAATCAGTCTTTCTTAGACATCAGACCAGTTAGGAAGAATCAGTCTTTTTAGACATCAGACCAGTTAGGAAGAATCAGTCTTTCTTAGACCTCAGACCAGTTAGGAAGAATCAGTCTTTTTAGACATCAGGCCAGTTAGGAAGAATCAGTCTTTCTTAGACATAAGACTAGTTAGAAAGTTATGATCATAATAGACTACGTATATCATTCTAGATGTTAAATAATCTGTTTTTATCAATTTTAATTGCAGGTTTTCTTAAGCATTTAATTATTTCACTTTCACACTAACTAATAAAAAATAAATTTAAAACAAAAACGAAAATATACAAAAACAACTGAAGGAAAAATTCTTAGTGACTCTAAAAAGAAAGCAGTGCCTAAAAAGATTAATACGCCATTCATTGAAGACATCACTATTGTAATAGATCAATATATTGCAATTTAGTGAAAATAGTATTTTTAAACCAATAAATTAACGCAGTGGCTACGGATACAGCCAACGCGCATGCGCTCTAGCGCTTAGACGGACTATTTTTCATGCGCGATTGCTGGATTTCGTGGTCCAGCTATAGATATTGCTCCTATCCCTAACCCTATCCCTAAACCTAACCCTATCACTAACCCTATCCCTAACCCTAATGCGCACACACAAAAATAGTCAGTCTAAGCGCTAGAGCTCATGCGCGTTGGCTGTATCCGTAGCCACTTCGATAAACGCCGATAAATTAAACATACCCACAAACCCGTCTGGCGGAAACGTTCATAAACATACAACAATGGCGTATAACATTGTCTGTGATTTTGCCCGAGTATATATTTGTATACATTTACGTCATTGAAATACTTTATACATTTAACCTCCCTTTCTGAATCTACTCTAAATCTATTCTGAATCTATTCTGAATGTAATGACATTAGGATGTAGTGATTGAACGAGAACCTCAGTGAAGATGATTTATTATAAATTTGATTAGCACTTTCTTATACAATGAGGTAGATTTAACAAAAAATAATATTAATTGTATACCCCATATTACATGTATTTATTTTTGAACTTCTATTAAACTATTTATGTTTTCATCAGTTACAGGCATTTTATTTAAGTCGAAGAAAAGGGCAATGGTCTGAGAATTCCTCACTCCCCCCCCCCCCCGATTCCCCCCCCCCCAATGTTTATGCAACTGTAAACAAACTGAGATGCCGATAAATAAATTATTATAAATTAAAAGAATACATACATTTTTTATCCAAACATTCTCGTGTAGGAAAATAAAGCATATTTATAAAAATAAATAGATATTTATTTATCAAAAATGAATATTGGTTGAGATCGGGGTTCGTTATGCTAACGAGGACGCACATTCTGTATAATAATCTATATAAATAATAGCGGTCTCACGTCTGCGTTAGATCAAAAGTAGGAATGAAGGATTCAAAATGGCTTCTTTCCAGCGTTTTCGATTCGATAAATGTTTTGAATAGTTTTTGCGGTTTTTAAACATAAAGTCTAAATTCCATTTAAATATATTTTTTTTGTATTTCTACATCATATTGCATCTTCAAATTTTGAAAAAAAAAAAATGAAAATATCGGATCAGCCCAAAACGAAAAAATAACCTACCCTACGGATCAAATCTAAGGGAACATAGCTCTATGCGAAGGTTTAGCAGGGTACAGCTCGTAATTAAAGGTATTCCGTAATACACCCTTTCATTTGAATCTTTATGTCCATTGTGGGGAAAAGGGAGGGGGGAGGAATCTGAAATATTGGCACGACATTTCTCCTAACAGAAAACGTCAACACGAACAGTGTAAAGTAAACAGAAGCCTAACGAGTAAACCTAATTGCAAAAAATATTGGCCTATATTTCAGGGCCGCCTAAGCCCGTGGTCTCGCCAATCACTTAAACGTAGGCGCCACGAATAATGGAGCCCAAAATTTTCTCAACCTTTAAAGCCCACAACACTTTGGTTTTTTTGGACAGGGAATATTTTAAACACTAAAGACATTACATTTTTTAAAATACATTTTGTTTCCTCTGCGACTTGTTCACCGTGTAAAAATATCAGAGTCTTTCATACATCACAAAAATATATAAATACATTTACAAGTCCAAAAATAAAAAAAAAAGATAATTAGACTTTCTTGGCATTGATATGAAGAACAGTAAAGCCGCATTTATAAAACATGTTACACAATTGAGCTTAACAATTCAACTTAAAAAAAAAATTCAGATATTAAATCAATGCATTAAAATATATTGTACAAATATAAATACAATAAAATTCATCTACCAAGTGTTGAAGAAAGGATCATGCCTTTATTGTAGGGGTTTAAACTTTCAACAGTCAATTTTTTTTTTGGCTAGGAAAACAGTTAAGTCTATGCATGTTTTTTTTTTTTTGTGTATAATTTATCGGTAAAATATAAACTCAACCATCACATAGATGAAAATGTCATTCAATTCAATTTATATAGCATTCATCATTTGACATTTTTTGGCATTTGAAAGTTTGTTTTGAAAAAAAAAATGGAACATAATCGTAAAAGACGAAAAGAAGATGTCAAGGATATTAATTTTGTATATTATCAGAATTAGAAAAAAATCATTATATTTATATATATATATATATATATATATATATATATATATATATATATCAGTTTTTAGAAGAAAATCATAGGTATGTTCAGGAGAGGACTTTAATCCGCCTCTGGGTGTATTTGTAAAGTCCGTTGTTCTACACGGGACTTTGTGTGGACGACTTTTTTCTATCTTAAAATGATTTCTGTCTATATTACCTGCTATAATTATTTTATCATGAGCATCGTAAACACAGAGTAAATATCTTAAGCATCGTAAACAGAGGGTAAATATCTAGATGGGGGAAGTGGGGAGCCAGGGACAGAGGCATGCATCTCCGACTTTATACCGATTTTTCATTTTGATATAAAAAAAACTCTCAACGGATGTAGAGATGAATAAAGTTGTATAAAAGTTTAAGATGTTGTTTCTAAAAAGTGATATATATATATATATATATATATATATATATATATATATATACATATGTATATATATATATATATATGTATATATATATATATATATATATATATTATAAAATAAATCCTCAGCCAATCAGTTCTTTATATTCACGGCATCCAAAACAACTAATAAAAAAATCACATCACGAAATAGAGAAACGAAATAATAACTTTATGCGCAGTTATAATGTAACAACACTTAGGCACAGTCATATGAACTGATAACTTCTTGACCAAAGATAAAAGAAAATTTATAACTTTATAACACGGACTTTCTGGGATGCCCAGTTTAAGATCGAGTTTCATCTATAATTAAGTCCACCTTTAGAGTAAGTCCACCACTAGAGTAAGTCCACCACTAGAGTAAGTCCACCACTAGAGTAAGTCCACCTTTAGAGTATGTCCACCTTTAGAGTATGTCCACCTTTAGAGTATGTCCACCTTTAGAGTATGTCCACCACTAGAGTAAGTCCACCTTTAGAGTAAGTCCACCACTAGAGTAAGTCCACCACTAGAGTAAGTCCACCACTAGAGTATGTCCACCACTAGAGTATGTCCACTTTCTTTTCATTGTATTTTATCGTCCTTATTAAAAAAACAACAACTTAAAAAAGCATCTCGCATATATAGAACATATAGACATTTGAGTGGTTTGAATCAATGCTTTCATCTCACATATATAGAGTCTTTGAGTGGTAGGAATCAATGCATTCAATTCAACATGACAGACTTGTCAGTTGAACATAGGGCATGAGTTGTAAAGTAGCCGGAATGATTTTTTCTCTTTCCGGCCATGGTAAGCATCTATTGGCTTGTCTGAAATGATATCATGGAAGTTGAATGAAGGCCAACAAGTCTTTTTCCAGGAATACATTATACATTTTTTACATGGTTGTGTGCGCCCATAGCGTGTTACCACTCTTCTCTGAGTTATCTTTACTGAAGTTGTGTTACCACTGTTCTCTGAGTTATCTTCTACTGAAGGTGTGTTACCACTCTACTGTGAGTTATCTTCTACTGAAGGTGTGTTACCACTCACTGTGAGTTATCTTCTACTGAAGGTGTGTTACCACTCTACTGTGAGTTATCTTCTACTGAAGGTGTGTTACCACTCTACTGTGAGTTATCTTCTACTGAAGGTGTGTTACCACTCTACTGTGAGTTATCTTCTACTGAAGGTGTGTTACCACTCTACTGTGAGTTATCTTCTACTGAAGGTGTGTTACCACTCTACTGTGAGTTATCTTTACTGAAGTTGTGTTACCACTCTACTGTGAGTTATCTTTACTGAAGGTGTGTTAGAATATGTGCAGTAAATTGAACTTTACAAAGTTACTTATTAAAGTTGTGTACATTTAGTTTGACTTTGTAGCAAATGGAAATGATGTTTTGAAGATATGTACCTGGAACTTGTAGTTGAAGTAAATATAGTTGAGTCTTGAAGGTTTTCAATCGAAATAAATAAATCTTCGTACTGAATATAAGCACTTGTAGTTGAAGTAAATCCTTGTATTAAGATTTAAATGAAGAAGGCATTAATTTAATATAAATTATTTTCTGTTAATATGTTTGCTAATTACAGAATAATCCATCTATTGATAAATCTTACTTTTACTTACGCTGCATAAATTTATATTTGCTGTGTCATGTAGTACCTACATGTTTGATGTATCACGTACAACAAACTTGACACACTCTGATCAACTTTGTACAGACTGACAGAAGTTGTGTCACACTATAGGTTTATAGTGTATATATTGTATATACACTAAATATATATACACTAAATATATATATATATATATATATATATATATATACGGTAGTTACTGAAATATATAGCATTTATTTTATAGTACTTCTAAAGTAGCGAGTATTATATCCGTTCACAATGACAATAGATGACTCCTTGGCTCTATCTCCCAGACTAAGCAACATTATCTATCATGGCGTAAGTACAGTTTGATGGTTGAATTCTAGACGTATGGTGTTCACACTAGAAATAGCTACTGATTTATGGATGTTTAAGTGTTGTGTGGGAAGGTAATTTGTATATAGTTTTATAGTTTCCCTTTGAATTGCAACAAAGAGTACTGTAATGCAAGCATTGAACATAAGTATGTGACGTTGAGCGGTAGACAAACGTTGAGCTCTGAAATGTCAGAGAGACTGAGAGTTTGAGAGGCTGGGAAAAAAAACAGAAGAGAGAGAGAGAGAGATGACGGGTAGGGTAAAGAGAAGGATGAAGAAAAATAAATAGAGATGATGATTTATCCAACATATCAACCATCAGGACAATTCAAGATTGCGGTCGTGTCTCTTGAGGTTTTATTTTGTTCAAAATTTCATTTCATATTTTTTTTTCTATTTTCATAAGTGCTGCAACCTTCAACTGTCACTTACAAACTGACGACACTTGGAAATTTCCATGAATCCTGAAATGTTTGTCATGCGAGATGTTCAGTTTGTCATGCGAGATGTTCAGTTTGTCATGCGAGATGTTCAGTTTGTCATGCGAGATGTTCAATTTTTTTTCCGGAAGTTCCAAGACGAAGTTCTCATTTCGACAATATGACTTGAGACCATCCTTTTGTTTGTTTTTTTGTATAACGTAAGGCCAGAGAAATCCCAATACATTTACTTATTAAGGCCAACCTACTACTTCAGCGTAGAGTTGCTCCTAATAAGGCCCATCTTTTGTTATCTTACAGTCATAGTGGTTTAAGGCCAACTGATTTGTTTGTTTGTTTTTAGTTATGAAAAAAGTAAATGTATGCGTACATTTTTATTTTTTAAATTAAGAAATGTCAACAAACTATCACGTCATATTTTTTTTTTATAAAAAATAAAAGGAAATCACACATGACGTCACGTCGCAGTCTCGTCCTCGGATTCCCTCGACGACGTCTTCCCTTTACGATCGTCCGCCGTCGGGGGTTTCCCGTCGCCGTGGTTGCTCGACAGGCTGTTGTTGCTTGACGCCACGTGATTTCCGGTGGCGCCGTGGTTCGGCAGCACGTTGAGCCGGACCTTCTCCGAGTCCGTGTCGTAATAAGCTTTCACGTCCTTCATGAGGACGGCGCTGTCCGCCGTGCCGTTCTTGATGGGGGACCGGTTCATGATGACGGAGGGCTGCTGGGTCTCAACGTTGGTGTACTGCGTGTACGTGCTGGACCCGTTGCCGCCCCCGCGGCCGAAGAACAGGCAGGGGAGGACCTGACGGAACTCCTTCTTGAAGTTGTCGTTCATCCAGGCGTAGAGGAACGGGTTGTAGATGGTGGAGCTCATGGCTATGACGTGGGCCACGAAGAAGATGAGGCTGAAGTAGCTCCAGTCGTAAAAGTCAGGCTCCACGTCCCGGGCGATGTGAACCATGTTCAGGGGCATCCAGCATAGGACGAAGATCACCACCTGCATGTCAAATAGAGATAGACGTAAATACATTATTTTTTTCATTCAAAATAAATAGATACATTAAAAACATATGAAAGAAAAAGAAACTTATAAAAAAGATAATATATATATATATATATATATATATATATATATATATATATATGTATATATCAAAGCGATTTGGGTTCTGCGTTAAATCGAAAGTTAAGAATCAATACAACAAAATTCCAGTTTAAAATACAAGCATGAAAAAAATCGGATCTGCCCGAAAGCACAAATAACCTAGCCTACCGATCAAGCCTAAGGGGATGAAACTCTATGCAAAGGTTTTGCAGGGTACAGCTAGTTAATAATAATCATAATAAGTCAATATTCATGATATTGATAAATTCCTTTTCTGTTGCACAAGAAAAGCCATACTAATCAGAAAACCAGTGCTTAAAGATCAGATATTATTAAAACAAATGAAGTAGATAAAACCTGCCAGCTAATCGACGGAAACACGCCCACCAAACAAGGCGGGGAAACTGGCTAAGTAAATGGATTGTGAGATGGAAATCAAGTGAAAGTGGAATACAGAATTATCACCATGTATGTTGTGGGGATTGAGAAATTCTAAATATATTTCTAATGTCAAGAAATGTAATGCCTTAAAATTGCCTTAAAAATATCTTGCAGCGGAGGAATGACTGAACTGGTGAGATAGGACATATAGTGGTAGGCACTTATGCTATTAGTGCTGCAACAATTGTCGTGATAGCAATCAACTAATTGATCATTTTTTTTATATCTTATAATCTGTTTGTATTTTGAAAAGCTTATAATGTTAGTCAATAATAAATATGTTTTCATTCTTGTGTTTAAAGTAGCATAATATCAAAAGCTTTTATTTATCAAAATAAACTTATAAAATTAATCATTATATCACACATCTTTTATGTAAATTATCATTTGGAAAATTTAAGCATGGGTTCCCTTTTCGATACATATATATTTTTATTGAATGCTTTTTATAGTTTATGTAATAACATATTTAGTAAGGTAAATTGTATTCAACCTGGCTTTTCAAAAATGTTTTATTAATTTTATACTTTTTTTTTTAAATTTTAAAAGAATTTAAATTTCTAGTATTTCATGTTTCAACTTAATTTTGTCTGGCTGGTATAAGACTAAACAAAAAAATCTTCACCATTGGGCTCAATTGTACAACGATGCTGTATTTCATAATTGATTTTCATTTTCTTCTCTTCAATACAGTCTAAAACATCTCTTCTCTCCACCATAGTCCTATATATCTATTCTCTCCATCATAGTCTTATATATCTATTCTCTCCATCATAGTCTTATGTATCTATTCTCTCCATCATAGTCTTATATATATATATATATATATATCTTCTCTCCATCATAGTCTTATATATCTATTCTCTCCATCATAGTCTTATATATCTATTCTCTCCACCCCTTTTTTTTTAATCCAATAAAAACTTGAATAAAAAGGGATCGAAACTAATAATATGGAGCATTGTCATTAGAATCTACATGTCTGTCAAAATTAGAACTTCTCACTAATTTGAAACAGGTTACACGATTTGAGTGACAAAATACAGCCACAGCATGGGGAAACTAATTGAGAGCGTATAAAATAAACGTTGTCGTGTAGTTCAACTTTTAGGAAGAGTACGGTAAATACTGTTAGAATTAAATAAAGTTTTAATTTACATTTGTGGCTCTCACACACACACGCACAAGATAAGGCAGACTGTCACTGACATAACTAATTCAATTTATCACTTACAGGTATGTCAACTTGTCACATGTCTGTCAACTTGTTACATATCTGTCAACTTGTTACATGCCTGTCAACTTTGTCACATGTCTGCCGACTTGTTACATGTCTGTCAACTTGTCACATGTCTGTCAACTTGTTACATGTCTGTCAACTTGTTACAGGTTCGTCAACTTGTTACATGTCTGTCAACGTGTTACATGCCTATCAACTTGTTACATGTCTGCCAACTTGTTACATGCCTATCAACTTGTCACATGTCTGTCAACTTGTTACAGGTCGTCAACTTGTTACATGTCTGTCAACTTGTTACATGTCTGCCAACTTGTTACATGCCTGTCAACTTGTCACATGTCTGCCAACTTGTTACAGGTCCGTCAACTTGTTACATGTCTGTCAACTTGTTACATGTCTGCCAACTTGTTAAATGCCTGTCAACTTGTCACATGTCTGCCAACTTGTTACAGGTCCGTCAACTTGTTACATGCCTGTCAACTTGTTACATGCCTGTCAACTTGTTACATGCCTGTCAACTTGTCACTTGTCTGCCAACTTGTTACATGTCTGTCAACTTGTTACATACCTGTCAACTTGTTACATGCCTGTCAACTTGTCACTTGTCTGCCAACTTGTTACATGCCTGTCAACTTGTTACATGTCTGCCAACTTGTTACATGCCTGTCAACGTGTTACATGCCTGTCAACTTGTTACAGGTCCGTCAACTTGTTACATGCCTGTCAACGTGTTACATGCCTGTTAACTTGTTGCATGCCTGTCAACTTGTTGCATGCCTGTCAACTTCTCACAGGTGTGTCATCTTGTCACGTGCCTGTCAACTTGTCAGTTATGCACATTTTGTTTCTAACATTTAGTCCGGGGGCCTCAAAATAGAGTCAGTGAGACCCGAGCGAAAGAGAGTGAGGAACGGAGAATGACCAAAGGGAGACAACATAATGCATTCTAATTTCGGAGCCCCGCCCCCCCCCCCCCCATTCTAATTATTTTGTGGGAGGTCTCCAAATGGCTTGAGACGATGTTGAATAATGTTTTTATTAACTGATACATGGAGCCATTCTGGCAAAACCATTTTTTTTTTTTTTAAAATCAAAGTCAATTATTCTCCTTCTCAGCAACTTTATTTCATGGTTTACTGTTTCTTTTTGTTCGATACTGTATAGTATTTAATTGATTTCTCATTGCTAAGCATTTCTGTGCAAACGAAAAAATTAAGATAAACATATACATTTATTTTCCTCACTGACATGAGTACAGTTTATTAATATTTTCTAATAAGATTATCACTGATGAAATTCAGATTTATCTCTCCCCATTGATTCATCGAAATGAACTAACTGTCGGACTATTTTTTTTCCCCCAGAGATATTCCTGCTCTTGTGATGGCGGAATGTGCCTTAATTAAGTGAGTGCTGCGGTCTCCGATATAATCTTGTTTGCTGTGATAGGACTAAAGGATGACAATGTTTGGCCGTGTTTCCTTTGAAAACTTGGCCAAATCGGAGCAGCTCAATTCGGTTAACTTACAGCTTTGAATTTCACCAGCGACCAGTAGCTGCTGGACCTATTCCTGAATGAGACACCATTTCGAAATTTGGATAAATAATCTCCGCGCAGTTTGTACAGACAATTTATTTTTTTTTCCCCCCCCCCCCCCCCCCCCCCCCCGTTTCTGGACCGTTTCGTTTTCTTTTTTTCTTTCTTTCATATGACTGAAAATAGTTTTATTCATGGGATGTCCGCGCCTCGGGTCACATACTGTTTGGTATCGAACTGGGTAAGTATCAATCTAGACAGGTATCGATCGCCGGTCTCTTTCCGACTACAGGATAGTGTGGACTGTTGGATAATTTTTTTTTACTAGAGAGAGAGAGAGAGAGAAAGAGAGAGAGAGAGAGGGGGGGGATGAATATGAAGGTAGGGAATGAGTAGATGGAGGGAGTGTTAGGTTTGATAAATGACATTTGAGAGGTTGACAGTATAGAAAGTGTTGTAGGGGTAGGGACGGGTGTAGGGGAGTTGATTTAAATAAAATGACTGGAGGAAAGACATTTCGAAACAAAAAAAATATTCTCTCGCTCCTGAGCAGTTGTCTTCATCTCTAGATTAAATCATACATTTCCCTCAATATGTCTATGTCTGGGACAAATGTCTACAGTAGCTGACGTCAACAGTAGTTTGTCTGTGTATATGTCTCTGGTATAAATATAGAACATTCTGGTATAAATATAGAACATTCTGGTATAAATATAGAACATTCTGGTATAAATATAGAACATTCTGGTATAAATATAGAACATTCTGGTATAAATATAGAACATTCTGGTATAAATATAGAGCATTCTGGTATAAATATAGAACATTCTGGTATAAATATAGAACATTCTGGTATAAATATAGAGCATTCTGGTATAAATATAGAGCATTCTGGTATAAATATAGAACATTCTGGTATAAATATAGAACATTCTGGTATAAATATAGAGCATTCTGGTTTAAATATAGAACATTCTGGTATATACTGTAGGCGGGTTCACAAAAAGGGCTTACGTTTCAATCTTACAGCAGTACAACGGACTAAACGCCAGTATACGGCAGATAGGGTATTTAATGGAGGGCGCAATGCGCACGAAAAGGGCTTCGACTTTTGAAAGCTCCCTCCCCCCAATTAGCCTTACCGTTTCTTTATATCTTCCTATTAGAAGAGCCAAATATTTTTGCGCCCCCCCCCGGTGGGTTTCAACTAACTCTAAGCCTGTCTCTGACCAGATGTAAAATCAGAAGTATTGCAGACAGTATACATTCTATGGTTTATAGACTGAAAAATAAAAATGTCTGCTTTTCACGTGGATAATGGCAAGGAAATAAAGAAACTTTTATCCCAGAACTTCTTTTCTTTAGCTTTACCTTGCTCTGTTGAAAGCACTTAAGTCAACTGAAGTATGAACATGAAAACCTTAAATAAACGAGGTGGGAGATATACATGAACATAATAGGATCGATTATCGCATGTAAACAAATATTGATCGATTATCGCATATAAACAAATATTGAACAATTGGAGTTATACGAGAATAACAAATTTAAAATGCAGTTTATGAAATATGACGCTTATTCATACAAATATAAAAGAAAAAATGAACAAAATTACGAAAGGCGTAATATGCTCTTCATGGAAAGGCCTTATACATCGATAACAGAATAGAGATATAATGTGTACTTATTTGTAAAAAAAAATGATGAAGAAAACAGCAAAAGAACAGAAGGAAAGAAAAACAACAGCTATGCTTAAACAGAAATATTGCAGAGCTTTTGTGTAAAACCCAAAAAACAGACAATTAAAGACAAGAATAAGAAAAAAATGAAAACGAAAAGGTTAAAAAAAGAAAGAATGAATGAACAAGACACATAGATAAACCGGAATGAACTAGATAGTAAACAATGTAAAGAAATCAAGAGAAAGTTTGAACAAGACAGATAAACAGAAAGATTTACCTCACACATGGAATGATTGTGAGAGAATGTAGAGCGAGGAGGACCCTGTGTGTGTGTTTTTGAATGATGAAGGATTTCTGCATCATTGGTCAGGACTGAAAAGAGCAGACAACTGGTAATGAAACGTTACAGTTTAGTTGATTGCTCTTGCCATGTCCATTCACCGGAAGCACGAGAAACAGAATCGGAAACAATCAATGGGTGTGGCAGGTGTAGACAATTGATATGCATTGAGTCTGGTCCTTTTGGGTTTTCAAGCTTTCCATCTAGCCGTAGCCCCAACCGTGGGCAAAGTACGGGCCCGCGGGCCAAAGCCGAGCCACCGGAGGGTTAAATCCGTTTCACGACCAGCCACTCGTCTCAGTGTGAAGGATAAGCTAGCACTAGCCTTTTACGCTGTAACGTTTACATTCACTTTAACTAATTCATTTCAACACCAACCATTCGCTCTTGGCCCGGCCCTCCGAGTCCGCACACCCCTAATCTTTCCGACCTTTATTTATTTATTTATTTTGCGTAGTATGCTTTGAAATATTTCAAGATCATTTCGTATCAAAATAAATCGATAATTAAAAATGAGTCCTGGTCCTTTTTGGGTTTTCTAGCTTTTCTTCTTGCTTGCCCCAACCGTGGGCAAAGTACGAGCCGCAGGCCAAAAGCCGAGCCACCACAGGGTTAAATCGTTTCACGACCAGCCACTCCTCTCTAGTGTGAAGGATAGCACTAGCCTTTTACGCTTTACGTTTACATTCAATTTTAACTAATTCATTTCAACACTCCAACCGACAGCTCTTTGCCCGGAAATCCAGTTAAATTGAAGAGCAAGGTGGTTCGTATCCAAAAGGTTTGCACACCCCTGGTCTTACGCTTTATTTATTTATTTATTTTTGCATTAGTATGCTTTGAAATATTATGAAAGAAGATCATTTCACGTATCCAAAATAAATCGATAATTAAAGTAACCAATTAACCAAATTATGTAATCTATCCAGCAGTACACCTAATTTCTCTTTTTCGTTAGTTACATTTATTTTAATCAGTTTTATGTTCCCTAGCAACAGGACGTGTTATTATAATATTTGGATTTTTTTCTTTTCAAAGTGTATTTTTTTGGTTGATAAAAGGGAAATAAATGGAGGGCGTCATTGAAATTCAAATATTTATTAAACGACGACATTTTTTGGCAAAGTAATTCAGCGCCCTTGAGGAATATCTAAGAGTTCCCAAAGTGGTGAGCTTTTAAGTGCAGCGTCCAAATACAACAACTTTCACGTGCAGCGTCCAATACAACAGCTTCCAAGTGCAGCGTCCAATACAACAGCTTTCAAGTGCAGCGTCCATTACAACCTTGGGTTTCAAGTGCAGCGTCCAATATAACAGCTTTCAAGTGCAGCGTCCAATACAACTTTAGCTTTCAAGTGTAGCGTCCAGTACAACAACTTTCATGTGTAGCGTCCAATATAACAGCTTTCAAGTGCAGCGTCCAATACAACAGCTTTCAAGTGCAGCGTCCAATATAACAGCTTTCAAGTGCACGGCGTCCAATACAACAGCTTTCAAGTGTAGTGTCCAATGTAACAGCTTTCAAATGCAGCGTCAACACAACAACTTTCAAGTGCACGTCCAACACATCCGTTTAAAAGTGTTATGCACAATACAATGAAACAGCGTAACAGTTTAAAACCGAAATGTTCATTAATTAATTAACGCTATCCCGAGAATGTAATTTAATTGACCACGTTTAAAGCACCTATAAATAATCCCGATGATTTCATGTGTATCTTCATTATTTAATCGAAAACGATATCCCGAGAATGTAAATTTAATTGACCATTGTTTCAGCCTATAAATAATTACATGATATGTGTATCTTGTATTAACGAAAACAGATTACAAAATAAAATAATGAGTTGTACGAGAATGTATAACAGCTAAGGGGGAATAACTGTTATTGGCAAACCTAATTCAAAAAACTTCTATCTATCTATCTATCTATCTATCTATCTATCTATCTATCTATCTATCTATCTATCTATCTATCTATCTATCTATCTATCTATCTATCTATCTATCTTTCTATCTATCTATTCTATATATCTATCACATATATATATATATATATATATATATATATATATATATAAATATGTCATCTATCTATCGAACTATCGTCTATGTATCAATTATGTATCTATATATCTGTCTAACTAGATATCTTTCTTCCTGTTTGTCTGTCTATATTGGTATCAATATAAATCAACGTACATTAAATAAAACCAATATTTATGTTTTTGTTTACAGGGGGAGACAACAAATTGTGATCAGCGGAGGTCGAAACAAACAAACAATTCCATATACATTTCACTTTTTATGATTTAAGAAAATAATCGATATGTCTGTTCTATCTGAAGCTTAGCTTGACTTTAAGACACAATTAAGTATTACATGTGAAGTATTACATGTGAAGTATTAAATGTGAAGTATTACATGTGAAGTATTACATGTGAAGTATTACATGTGAAACATGTGAAATGAATGTAAACTATTTATACTTTATATAGGTCCTACGTATGCCATTCTAAACGAAATAAATAATATTATTAACGCTGTTATATAATTACTTAACTCTACCAGAAATGACAGGATAGATGGTCGTGCTGTAAAGCATTCGACTGTCGACGTGAGGGTCCGTGGTTCGATCTCCAGAAAACCAATGGATTTTCAGGTCTTGGTTAAATTCCAATCTATGTCTCCCGTGGTTCCTCCATGGCCATTGCACTATCGGCCATGGTGGGGATGAAATAAGGTCATACAAATAGAAAAAAAAAAAAAATCCCATTAGTGGTTTATAGGATCTAAGAGATATCATCTCATCCTTACAGGGACCTCACACACACACACACACAGTAGGCAAAAGTCCATTACACTCCTATAATATCTATTATGTTTTTTTTTTTTGTAATGATTTCAAGTTATAACAATGCCTGGAAATAATTTTTTTTTTCGATTATTGACCGACAAAATGAAATATTTGTTCCGTGTGCAACGACACACAGTGAACCGGTACGTGAATAATGCATTAGTCCGGCCAGACGTTGTGTGAAACAAATTCCTGAATCAGCATGAACCCAGTTTACAATCACAAGTCATTGCTGTGCAAAATAACACAATCACACAAGTCAACAATCATTCACACTGGTAAACCATTCAATTTTTAGATAGTACATACACATCAAAATGTCTATATTACACATCTGACTAAAGGGCAATCACTCATTCATACAAACTTTAAAATCATTAACGTTCTGCATATACTTATATGTCTACCGATAAATTTGTTGCTACATATACATTACTTGTAACAATTATTTAATTCCTACATTCACATAAAGTGTAAACAATCAATTAATTTCAACATTCACATAAAGTGTAACAATCAATTTCAACATTCACATAAAGTGTAACAATCAATTTCAACATTCACATAAGGTATGACAATTAATATAAGCACTCGGATAAGGCGTAAAAATCGATTTGAACATTTACTTACAGTGTAACAATCAATTAATTTCAACATTCACATAAAGTGTAACAATCAGCTTCAACATTTACATAAAGTGTAACAATCGATTTCAACATTCACATAAAGTGTAACAATCAATTTTCAACATTCACATAAAGTGTAAACAATCAATTTCAACATTCACATAAAGTGTAACAATCAATTTCAACATTCACATAAAGTGTAACAATCAATTTCAACATTCACATAAAGTGTAACAATCAATTTCAACATTCACATAACGTGCAACAATTAAAACAAAGCATTCAGTGTTGACATCCACCAGCAAGTGTAACAATGTTCATGTTTCCACAACTCTATACATTTAAGTTTCCTAAATCTTATATATATATATATATATATATATATATATATATATATATATATATATATTCTCAGCAAATTATATTTCTTTATATTACAACTTTCTATATTATTTTTACAAAAATTCTGAAGTAACTTAATTATTGGTTGAAATACATTTATTTGATTTACTGGGGCATGTCTGCCCACATCTGTGACCGATGCTTGTTGTCTCTACTGGGGCATTCAGCCCACGTTTGAGACTCGATACTCGACGGACAACGCAACTATATTTTCTGTTTGAGTCTCGATATACCACTCAAGTTCAACTAAATTGTCTCTTTGAGACACGTTATGTTACGGACAACACAACTAGCTTGAATGTAAGAGACCCGATATACGACGAACTACACAACTAGCTTGAATGTAAGAGACTCGATATACGACGGACAACACAACTAGCTTGAATGTTAGAGACCCGATATACGACGGACTACACAACTTGCTTGGATGCTAGAGACTCGATATACGACGGACAACACAACTAGCTTTAACGCTAGAGACTCGATATGCAACGGACAAAACAACTAGCTTGAATTTTAGATACTCGATATACGACGGACTACACAACTAGCTTGGATGTTAGAGACTCGATAAAAACATGATTACAAAGCTAAATCGACTGAATAAATATATAATAAAGAAGATATCCAGCTTTGTCTTTTTCAGACTCGATATACGACGAACAACATAACAAACATGTATGTTTCATACTAAATACACCGGGTAGCACAATTTAGCAGTATGTTTGAGACAATGAAACCACACAGTTAACTTTAACTGTATTAGAATCAGTATACGACGAACAGCAAAAAAAAACAAACAAACAGTTTTGTATGGTGTAGACTCAATATACAACAGACGACAACGATAGCTTGTCTGTTTCCCTGTTTTAGACTTGATACACGACGGACAAACACAGCCAGCACTTTGTATTTCACCGACTTTGTCTGATATCGCAACATCCATCAATTAACTCCTGCCAGTACGTCAGCGACAAATTATCTCCCTCACACTAAGGCATCCATAAATTACTTCCCCTGAACACTGCGTCATCAAGCTTTCAATAGTTCCCCGTACACACCCACCATGATGTCCAACACAACGTCACTCCTAAATTGACTCCCCGATCATATTGTTATGTTACAGTCTCCGGAAACTTGTAAAACTATATATATATATATATATATATATATATATATATATATATATATATATATATATATATATCTTTATATATAGGCTATGGTTAGATGAGTAGATTAATAGATAGATAGATAGAAAGATAGATAGATAGATAGATAGATAGATAGATAGATAGATAGATAGATAGATAGATAGATAGATAGATAGATAGATAGGTAAATGTGATTAGGGTTGATTGATCGATTGAATGATTGACCGATAGGTCGACTAATTGATCGATTGATAAAAAGATCAATTTATTGATCGAACGATTTATTGGCCGATTGATAGATGGATTGATCGATCAAGTGATTGATCGATCGATTAATCGATGACAGGGCCTTCACAAAGGGATGTTCCTAGAGCACATTGAAGGCCCTTTGCAGAGTCACCCAGAAATATTCTGTGTTCCTACCTGGTGGTGTCCCCTTTAGCCCTATTTTCTGATGTCTATTGAAATACTGTTAAAGTCCTATACGGCGGTGAGCATCCCTAGACAGGTATCAAGTTTGACTGTTCATAACAGTGAATTCACTTTAAGGAAACAAATCCTTTCTCTATTCTTGCCGTTTATTACGTAGTATGTACATCACATTTGTGTGTGTGTGTGTGTGTGTGTGTGTATATGTGTGTTCTCTATACTCACACTAAATACACACATACAATTAGTTTTATAGATATACGATCTTGACCTCTCACCCTATGTTAAATCCCCCCTCCCTCCCTCCCTCCATCCACCCCCCCCCCCTCATAGCTGCACCATCGAACGTGATATAGCAGTTAATCAGAAACTTTCAACTGATACTTGTATCTGTCATATTCTTTTGTTACTCATACAGTTTATTTTTTTTTATTATTCTCTCTCTCTCTCTCTCTCTCTCTCTCTCTCTCTCTCTCTCTCTCTCTCTCTCTCTCTCTCTCTTTCTATCTCTTTCTTTTCCATCTGACACACAAATAGTATGCGCACGTCCCGAGCAATGCCTCTTGAAGCCCACTGTAAACTCGAGAAAGCAAACAACAAATTCTCGGCATTATCGTCCTCATCTACGAGTTGGCAAAGTCACTATGGCAACGAAAATCAATAGATGGCGCTTGCAGGCCAAGCTCTCGCTCTTTTCAGTCTTTGAGGGCATCCATCGTTTGTCTACGTTGTCGCTTGTCTTTTTTTTTTTTCTTTTTTTTTTCTTTTGTTTAACTCTCTCATGATCAAGCTAATGTATTCCGTTCATTCAGCTTGTGGACGTGATTGGTTCAAAAACTTTGTGTTAGTTGTGTCGGTCTGTGTGTGTGTGTGTGTGTTTGTGTGTGTGTCAATATATCGAGATAAAGAGGAAGTAGTTCAATAGACACAACCGGTAGATACTGTTACACATTGTTATCAACATTAAGTGTACATAACAGGATGGATAAAAAAAAAAATGCACATCTAATAAAGGGCTAAGGAAACATTGAATTAACTTATCATCGCATAGTTAATTAGCTGTAGGAAACATTGAATTAACTTATCATCGTATAGTTAGCTGTAGGAAACATTGAATTGACT
>JAGDYQ010000002.1:10816933-10843534 GCA_021962125.1 Bulinus truncatus
TCTTCAATACAGTCTAAAAACATCTCTTTCTCTCCACCATAGTAATATATCTATTCTCCATCATAGTCTTATATATCTATTCTCTCCATCATAGTCTTATGTATCTATTCTTTCCATCATAGTCTTATATATATATATATATATATATATCTTCTCCATCATAGTCTTATATATCTATTCTCTCCATCATAGTCTTATATATCTATTCTCTCCACCCCTTTTTTTTTAATCCAATAAAAACTTGAATAAAAAGGGATCGAAACTAATAATATGGAGCATTGTCATTAGAATCTACATGTCTGTCAAAATTAGAACTTCAAACTAATTTGAAACAGGTTACAATGATTTGAGTGACAAAATACAGCCACAGCATGTGGGGAAACTAATTGAGAGCGTATAAAATAAACGTTGTCGTGTAGTTCAACTTTCAGGAAGAGTACGGTAAATACCGTTAGAATTAAATAAAGTTTTAATTTACATTTGTGGCTCTCACACACACACGCACAAGATAAGGCAGACTGTCACTGACATAACTAATTCAATTTATCACTTACAGGTATGTCAACTTGTCACATGTCTGTCAACTTGTTACATATCTGTCAACTTGTTACATGCCTGTCAACTTTGTCACATGTCTGCCGACTTGTTACATGTCTGTCAACTTGTCACATGTCTGTCAACTTGTTACATGTCTGTCAACTTGTTACAGGTTCGTCAACTTGTTACATGTCTGTCAACGTGTTACATGCCTATCAACTTGTTACATGTCTGCCAACTTGTTACATGCCTATCAACTTGTCACATGTCTGTCAACTTGTTACAGGTCGTCAACTTGTTACATGTCTGTCAACTTGTTACATGTCTGCCAACTTGTTACATGCCTGTCAACTTGTCACATGTCTGCCAACTTGTTACAGGTCCGTCAACTTGTTACATGTCTGTCAACTTGTTACATGTCTGCCAACTTGTTAAATGCCTGTCAACTTGTCACATGTCTGCCAACTTGTTACAGGTCCGTCAACTTGTTACATGCCTGTCAACTTGTTACATGCCTGTCAACTTGTTACATGCCTGTCAACTTGTCACTTGTCTGCCAACTTGTTACATGTCTGTCAACTTGTTAAATGTTTGTCAACTTGTCACATGTCTGCCAACTTGTTACAGGTCCGTCAACTTGTTGCATACCTGTCAACTTGTTACATGCCTGTCAACTTGTCACTTGTCTGCCAACTTGTTACATGCCTGTCAACTTGTTACATGTCTGCCAACTTGTTACATGCCTGTCAACGTGTTACATGCCTGTCAACTTGTTACAGGTCCGTCAACTTGTTACATGCCTGTCAACGTGTTACATGCCTGTTAACTTGTTGCATGCCTGTCAACTTGTTGCATGCCTGTCAACTTCTCACAGGTGTGTCATCTTGTCACGTGCCTGTCAACTTGTCAGTTATGCACATTTTGTTTCTAACATTTAGTCCGGGGGCCTCAAAATAGAGTCAGTGAGACCCGAGCGAAAGAGAGTGAGGAACGGAGAATGACCAAAGGGAGACAACATAATGCATTATAATTTCGGAGCCCCGCCCCCCCCCCCCCCATTCTAAATTTATTTTGGTGGGGGAGGTCTCCAATTGACCTGAGATGATGATGAGGAATAATGTTTTTATTAACTGATACATGGAGCCATTCGGCAAAACCATTTTTTTTTTTTTTTTAAAATCAAAGTCATTAATTCTCATTTCCTCAGAAACTTTATTTCATGGTTTACTGTTTCTTTTTTGTTCGATACTGTAAGAATGTTAGTAGATTTCTCATTGCTAAGCATTTCTGTGCAAAACGAAAAAATTAAGATAAACATATGGGTACCTGATTTTCCTCACTGACATGAGTACAGTTTATTAATATTTTCTTTCTAAACAAGATTATCACTGATGAAATTCAGAGTTATATCTCACGGTTGATTCATCGAAATGAACTAACTGTCGGGGGACTATTTTTTTTCTCCCCCAGAGATATTCCTGCTCTTGTGATGGCTGAATATGCCTTAATTAAGTGAGTGTCACGGTCTCCGATATAATCATGTTTGGCCGTGATAGGACTCATGGATGACAAGTGTTTGGGCCGTGTTTCAATTGAAAACTTGGCCAAATCGGAGCAGCTCAATTCGGTTAACTTACAGCTTTGAATTTCTCCAGCGACCAGTAGCTGCCGGACCTATTCCCGATGAGCGTTCCTTCTTGAAATTTGGATAAATAATCTCCGACCCAGTTTGTACAGACAATTTATTTTTTTTTTCCCCCCCCCCCCCCCCGTTTACTGGACCGTTTCGTTTTCTTTTTTTCTTTCTTTCATATGACTGAAAATCGTTTTATTCATGGGATGTCCGCGCCCTCGGGTCACATACTGTTTGGTATCGAACTGGGTAAGTATCAATCTAGATAGGTATCGATCGTAGGTCATATTCCGACTACAGGATAGTGTGGACTGTTGGATGAATTTTTTTTTTTACTAGAGAGAGAGAGAGAGAGAAAGAGAGAGAGAGAGGGGGGGGGATGAATATGAAGGTAGGGAATGAGATAGATGGAGGGAATCAGGTTTGATAAATGACATTTGAGAGGTTGACAGTATAGATCTCAAGTGTTGTCCAGGGGTAGGGACTGAGGTTGAAGGGGAGTGGATTTAAATAAAATGACTGGAGGAAAGACATTTCGAAACAAAAAAAATATTCTATCGCTCACATGAGACAGTTGAATCATTCATCTCAGATTAAATCATACATTTCCTCAATAATGTCTATGATATCTCCGCGACAATGTCTACAGTAGCTGACGTCAACATCAGTTTGTATGTGCATATGTCTCTGGTATAAATATAGAACATTCTTATATAAATATAGAACATTCTGGTATAAATATAGAACATTCTGGTATAAATACAGAACATTCTGGTATAAATATAGAACATTCTGGTATAAATATAAAAACATTCGGGTATAAATAAGAACATTCTGGTATAAATAAAGAGCATTCTGGTATAAATAAGAACAATCCGGAATAAATATAGAGCATTCTGCATAAATATAGAACATTCTGGTATAAATACAGAACATTCTTGTACAAATACCAGAGCATTCTGGTATAAATATAGAGCATTCTGGTATAAATATAGAGCTATCTGGTATAAATATAGAGCATTCCGGTATAAATATAAGAGCATTCTACAGCATAAATATAGAACATTCTGGTATAAACTATAGAACATTCCGGTATCAATAGAGAGCATTCTGGTTTAAATACTGGAACATTCTGGTACAAATATAGAGCATTCTTGGTATAAATATGGAAGAACATTCTGGTATAAATATAGAGCATTCTGGTTTAAATATAGACATTCTGGTATATACTGAGGCGGGTTCACAAAAAAGGGGCTTACGTTTCAATCTTACATTGCAGTTCAACGGACATAAACGCCAGTATACGGCAGATAGGTTGTTAATCGGAGGGTGTCAGCGCATGAAAGGGCTTCGACTTTTGAAAGCTCCCTCCCCCAATTGGACCTTACTTGTTTGCACACACCTTTATATATTTTATATTCCCGAAGAGCCAAATATTTTTTGCGCCCCTCGGTGAGGGTTTCAACTAACTCGCAAGCCTGTCTCGACCAGATGTAAAAATCAGAAGTATTGCAGGCAATACCACACCCTATGGTTCACCAGACTGAAAAAATAAAAATGTTTGCACTCACGTGGATAATGGCAAGGAAATAAAGAAACTTTTATCCCAGAACTTCTTTTCTTTAGCTTTACCTTGCTCTGTTGAAAGCACTTAAGTCAACTGAAGTATGAACATGAAAACCTTAAATAAACGAGGTGGGAGATATACATGAACATAATAGGATCGATTATCGCATGTAAACAAATATTGATCGATTATCGCATATAAACAAATATTGAACAATTGGAGTTATACGAGAATAACAAATTTAAAATGCAGTTTATGAAATATGACGCTTATTCATACAAATATAAAAGAAAAAATGAACAAAATTACGAAAGGCGTAATATGCTCTTCATGGAAAGGCCTTATACATCGATAACAGAATAGAGATATAATGTGTACTTATTTGTAAAAAAAAATGATGAAGAAAACAGCAAAAGAACAGAAGGAAAGAAAAACAACAGCTATGCTTAAACAGAAATATTGCAGAGCTTTTGTGTAAAACCCAAAAAACAGACAATTAAAGACAAGAATAAGAAAAAAATGAAAACGAAAAGGTTAAAAAAAGAAAGAATGAATGAACAAGACACATAGATAAACCGGAATGAACTAGATAGTAAACAATGTAAAGAAATCAAGAGAAAGTTTGAACAAGACAGATAAACAGAAAGATTTACCTCACACATGGAATGATTGTGAGAGAATGTAGAGCGAGGAGGACCCTGTGTGTGTGTTTTTGAATGATGAAGGATTTCTGCATCATTGGTCAGGACTGAAAAGAGCAGACAACTGGTAATGAAACGTTACAGTTTAGTTGATTGCTCTTGCCATGTCCATTCACCGGAAGCACGAGAAACAGAATCGGAAACAATCAATGGGTGTGGCAGGTGTAGACAATTGATATGCATTGAGTCTGGTCCTTTTGGGTTTTCAAGCTTTCCATCTAGCCGTAGCCCCAACCGTGGGCAAAGTACGGGCCCGCGGGCCAAAGCCGAGCCACCGGAGGGTTAAATCCGTTTCACGACCAGCCACTCGTCTCAGTGTGAAGGATAGCACTAGCCTTTTACGCTGTAACGTTTACATTCAATTTTAACTAATTCATTTCAACACTCCAACCATTCGCTCTTGGCCCGGCCCTCCGGTTAAATTCAAGAACCCAAGGTGGACCGCGAATCCAAAAGTTTGCACACCCCTGGTCTTGCCTGACCTTTATTTATTTATTTATTTTGCGTAGTATGCTTTGAAATATTATGAAAGAAGATCATTTCGTATCAAAATAAATCGATAATTAAAAATTATAGCCGTTAACCAAATTATGTAATCTATCCAGCAGTACACCTAATTTCTCTTTTTCGTTAGTTACATTTATTTTAATCAGTTTTATGTTCCCTAGCAACAGGACGTGTTATTATAATATTTGGATTTTTTTCTTTTCAAAGTGTATTTTTTTGGTTGATAAAAGGGAAATAAATGGAGGGCGTCATTGAAATTCAAATATTTATTAAACGACGACATTTTTTGGCAAAGTAATTCAGCGCCCTTGAGGAATATCAAGAGTTCCCAAAGTGGTGAGCTTTTAAGTGCAGCGTCAAATACAACAACTTTCACGTGCAGCGTCCAATACAACAGCTTCCAAGTGCAGCGTCCAATACAACAGCTTTCAAGTGCAGCGTCCATTACAACAGGTTTCAAGTGCAGCGTCCAATATAACAGCTTTCAAGTGCAGCGTCCAATACAACAGCTTTCAAGTGTAGCGTCCAGTACAACAGCTTTCATGTGTAGCGTCCAATATAACAGCTTTCAAGTGCAGCGTCCAATACAACAGCTTTCAAGTGCAGCGTCCAATATAACAGCTTTCAAGTGCAGCGTCCAATACAACAGCTTTCAAGTGTAGTGTCCAATGTAACAGCTTTCAAATGCAGCGTCCAACACAACAACTTTCAAGTGCACTTAACACATCCGTTTAAAAGTGTTATGCACAATACAATGAAACAGCGTAACAGTTTAAAACCGAAATGTTTCAAAATCTCATTAATTAATTAACGCTATCCCGAGAATGTAAATTTAATTGACCACTGTTTCAGCCTATAAATAATTACATGATATGTGTATCTTGTATTAACGAAAACAGATTACAAAATAAAATAATGAGTTGTACGAGAATGTATAACAGCTAAGGGGGAATAACTGTTATTGGCAAACCTAATTCAAAAAACTTCTATCTATCTATCTATCTATCTATCTATCTATCTATCTATCTATCTATCTATCTATCTATCTATCTATCTATCTATCTATCTATCTATCTATCTATCTATCTTTCTATCTATCTATCTATATATCTATCACATATATATATATATATATATATATATATATATATATATATAAATATGTCATCTATCTATCGAACTATCGTCTATGTATCAATTATGTATCTATATATCTGTCTAACTAGATATCTTTCTTCCTGTTTGTCTGTCTATATTGGTATCAATATAAATCAACGTACATTAAATAAAACCAATATTTATGTTTTTGTTTACAGGGGGAGACAACAAATTGTGATCAGCGGAGGTCGAAACAAACAAACAATTCCATATACATTTCACTTTTTATGATTTAAGAAAATAATCGATATGTCTGTTCTATCTGAAGCTTAGCTTGACTTTAAGACACAATTAAGTATTACATGTGAAGTATTACATGTGAAGTATTAAATGTGAAGTATTACATGTGAAGTATTACATGTGAAGTATTACATGTGAAACATGTGAAATGAATGTAAACTATTTATACTTTATATAGGTCCTACGTATGCCATTCTAAACGAAATAAATAATATTATTAACGCTGTTATATAATTACTTAACTCTACCAGAAATGACAGGATAGATGGATCGTGCTGCTGTAAAGCATTCGACTGTCGACTGAGGTCCGTGGTTTCGATCTCCAGAAAACCAATGGATTTTCAGGTCTTGATTAAATTCCAATCTACTGTCTCCCGTGGTTCTCTCCATGGCCATTGCACTATCAGCCATGGTGGGGATCAAATGCAGGTCACTACAAATAAGAAAAAAAAATCCCATTAGTGGTTTATAGGATCTAAGAGATATCATCTCATCCTTACAGGGACCTCACACACACACACACACAGTAGGCAAAAGTCCATTACACTCCTATAATATCTATTATGTTTTTTTTTTTTGTAATGATTTCAAGTTATAACAATGCCTGGAAATAATTTTTTTTTTCGATTATTGACCGACAAAATGAAATATTTGTTCCGTGTGCAACGACACACAGTGAACCGGTACGTGAATAATGCATTAGTCCGGCCAGACGTTGTGTGAAACAAATTCCTGAATCAGCATGAACCCAGTTTACAATCACAAGTCATTGCTGTGCAAAATAACACAATCACACAAGTCAACAATCATTCACACTGGTAAACCATTTCATTTTAGATAGTACATACACATCAAAATGTCTATATTACACATCTGACTAAAGGCAATCACTCATTCATACAAACTTTAAAATCATTAACGTTCGCATATACTCCTATATGTCTTACCGATAAATTTGTTGCTACATATACATTACTTGTAACAATTATTTAATTCCTACATTCACATAAAGTGTAAACAATCAATTAATTTCAACATTCACATAAAGTGTAACAATCAATTTCAACATTCACATAAAGTGTAACAATCAATTTCAACATTCACATAAGGTATGACAATTAATATAAGCACTCGGATAAGGCGTAAAAATCGATTTGAACATTTACTTACAGTGTAACAATCAATTAATTTCAACATTCACATAAAGTGTAACAATCAGCTTCAACATTTACATAAAGTGTAACAATCGATTTCAACATTCACATAAAGTGTAACAATCAATTTCAACATTCACATAAAGTGTAACAATCAATTTCAACATTCACATAAAGTGTAACAATCAATTTCAACATTCACATAAAGTGTAACAATCAATTTCAACATTCACATAAAGTGTAACAATCAATTTCAACATTCACATAACGTGCAACAATTAAAACAAAGCATTCAGTGTTGACATCCACCAGCAAGTGTAACAATGTTCATGTTTCCACAACTCTATACATTTAAGTTTCCAAATCTTATATATATATATATATATATATATATATATATATATATTCTCAGCAAATTATATTTCTTTATATTACAACTTTCTATATTATTTTTACAAAAATTCTGAAGTAACTTAATTATTGGTTGAAATACATTTATTTGATTTACTGGGGCATATCTACATCTGTCACGATGCTTGTTGTCTCTACTGGGGCATTCAGCCCACGTTTGAGACTCGATACTCGACGGACAACGCAACTATATTTTCTGTTTGAGTCTCGATATACCACTCAAGTTCAACTAAATTGTCTCTTTGAGACACGTTATGTTACGGACAACACAACTAGCTTGAATGTAAGAGACCCGATATACGACGAACTACACAACTAGCTTGAATGTAAGAGACTCGATATACGACGGACAACACAACTAACTTGAATGTTAGAGACCCGATATACGACGGACTACACAACTTGCTTGGATGTTAGAGACTCGATCTACGACTGGACAACACAACTAGCTTTAACGCTGGAGACTCGATATGCAACGGACAAAGCAATACTAAGCCGAATTTTAGATACTCTGATCTACGACGGACTACACAACTAAGCTTGGATGTTAGAGACTCGATAAAAAAACATGATTACAAAGCTAAATCGACTGAATAAATATAATAAAGAAGATATCCAGCTTTGTCTTTTTCAGACTCGATATACGACGAACAACATAACAACCATGTATGTTTCATCACTAATACACCGGGTGCTTCAATTTAGCAGTATGTTTGAGACAATAAAACCACGGTTAACTTTAACAACGTATTAGAATCAATGTATACGACGAACAGCAAAAAAACAAACAAACAGTTTTGTATGGTGTGGACTCAAATATACAAGAGACGACAACACGATAGCTTGTCTGTTTCCCCTGTTTTAAGACTTGACACATCGACGGACAAACACAGCCAGCACTTTGTATTTCACCGACTTTGTTCGATATCGCAACATCCATCAATTAACTCCTGCCAGTACGTCAGCGACAAATTATCTCCCTCACACTAAGGCATCCATAAATTACTTCCCCTGAACACTGCGTCATCAAGCCAATAGTTCCCCGTACACACCCACCATGGCGTCCAACACAACGTCACTCCTAAATTGACTCCCAGATCATATTGTTATGTTACAGTCTCCGGAAACTTGTAAAACTATATATATATATATATATATATATAATATATATATATATATAATATATATATCTTTATATATAGGCTATGGTTAGATGAGTAGATTAATAGATAGATAGATAGAAAGATAGATAGATAGATAGATAGATAGATAGATAGATAGATAGATAGATAGATAGATAGATAGATAGATAGATAGATAGGTAAATGTGATTAGGGTTGATTGATCGATTGAATGATTGACCGATAGGTCGACTAATTGATCGATTGATAAAAAGATCAATTTATTGATCGAACGATTTATTGGCCGATTGATAGATGGATTGATCGATCAAGTGATTGATCGATCGATTAATCGATGACAGGGCCTTCACAAGGGATGTTCCTAGAGGCACATTGAAGGCCCTTGCAGAGTCACCCAGAAATATCTCTGTGTTCCTACCTGCGGTGTCCCCTTTCCCCTATTTCTTTGGATGTCTATTGAAATACTGTTCAAAGTCCCTATCACGGCGGTGAGCATCCCTAGACAGGTATCAAAGTTTGACTCGTCCATAACAGTGAGTTCACTTTAAGGAAATAATCAATATCTCTATTTTTGCCGTTTATTACGTAGTATCGTACATCACATTTGCGTGTGTGTGTGTGTGTGTGTGTGTGTAATAAGTGTGTTCTCTATACTCATAATATATTATTGTATACTTACAATTAGCTTTATAGATAATACTATCTTGACCTCTCAGTCTGAAGTTAAATCCCCCCTCCTCCGTCTCTCCATCTCAAAGTACCCCCTCAGTAGCTGCACCATCGAGACGTGATAAGCAGTTAATCAGAAACTCCTCAACTGATATTTGTATCTGTCATATTCTTACTGTTACTCATACAGTTTATTCTTTTTATTATTCTCTCTCTCTCTCTCTCTCTCTCTCTCTCTCTCTCTCTCTCTCTCTCTCTCTCTCTCTCTCTCTTCTATCTCCTGCTCTTCCATCTGACACACAAATAGTATGAGAACGTCCCGAGCAATGCCTCTTGAACCCCACTGCAAACTCGGAGAAAGCAAACAACGAATTCTCGGCATATCGTACTCATCTACGAGTTGGCAAAGTCAGTAGGCAACGAAAATCAATAGATGTCTCTCGCAGGTCAAGCTCTATCTTTTCTCAGTCTTTGAGGGCATCCATCGTTTGATCCTACGTTGTCGCTTGTCTTTTTTTTTTTTCTTTTTTTTTTCTTTTTTTTAACTCCTTCTCATGATCAAGCTAATCTATGTTCCGTTCAGCCCAGCTTGTGGACGTATAGTCAAGTTCAAAAACTTTAATGATAGTTGTGTCGGTCTGTGTGTGTGTGTGTGTTTGTGTTTGTGTCAATATATCAGAGATAAAGAAGGAAAGTAGTTCATCAGCTAAAAACGGTGATACTGTTACACATTGTTATCAACATTAAGTGTACATAACAGGATGGATAAAAAAACAATACCCAATAGTTAGCTGTGGGAAACATTGAATTAACTTATCATCGTATAGTTAATTAGCTGTAGGAAACATTGAATTAACTTATCATCGTATAGTTAGCTGTAGGAAACATTGAATTGACTGACTATTGTAACAAAAGCCTTTTTATCGGTAGGCAAACAAGGCGACTGCCTAGAAAAAAACCATCCAAGACAGTCCCTCCGGTACACATTAATATCAAATCTGCCACTTAGGCCACGACAGTTAATGTTGGACAATTCCCCGACATAGCTGCCTTGGCACTAAAAGACAGCTGTGATCTGTTGACGGCTGTGATCTGTTGGTAGCTGTGATCTTTTGACAGCTGTAATCTGTGAACGGCTCTAGTATTAAATTTTTAGTCGCACATTATTGCTAATGATTTTCATGGCACGATAAATAAAGAAAATCCATCTTAAAATTCAAAATATCACAAAAATCAAACCTTTGGACTTATCATGCCATCACAAAATTATGAAAATTGCTTTCATAAAAATATTGCTTCGATCAAATCACTATACCCATCTCACACATCAGACAATCAAACCGATTTCACACATCAGACAATAAAACCCATCTCACATATCACACAATCAAACCCATCTCACACATCAGACAATCAAACTGATTTCACACATCAGACAATCAAACTGATTTCACACATCAGACAATAAAACCCATCTCACACATCAGACAATAAAACCGAACTCATTTTGTCATTTATTGTTAGACTTAAAAAGTCTAAATGTATTACATAAATTCAATAGTCGAAGCTTTTATTGTTACTGCATACACATTTATTACTGAACTAATATTTATTACTTCATATACGTTTTTATAAGACAAAAGTTTATTACTTTATATGCATTCATTGCTGTTTATCTCTATACTTATAAGTCGCATTTGTTGTCTGTCTGTCTGTCTGTCTGTTCCCTTATAACTCAAGATCCAGACAACGAAATAACGTGAAATTTGTTACACGTACACATAATTACTGGGGAAGGTTATAGGACAGGTTTTGTTTCATCTGGATGGGTAGTTTAATTGTAATTAATTTTTTTTTTATTTGCAGTATTTTACTATATTAAAGTAATCTCGACGGTGCGAAATAAATAAAAAATTCCTCTGTGACGTCATTTCCCGATGATCGAATAGAACTTGCGCGCTGGTGCTGTATTGTGTCTTTGTGCTGCAAAGAATTGTTGATGTTTTTTCTTGCTTCCCGATTTGTACAGCTTGAGGAAGGCTAAAGGAATGAAGAAGGATTTTAGAAGAAGTGTGAAGCCATAATAATAAGTAATAAGAGAGAGAGAGAGAGAGAGATAGAGAGAGGGGAGGGAGGGAGGGGGGGAGAGATAAGATAGAGAGAGAGTGAGGGGTAGGGGGGGAGAGAGAAGGGAGAGGAGGGTAGGAGGGAGGGAGGGGAGGGGGAGAAGAGGGAGGGAGGGGGGATGGACAGGGGGAGAGAAGGAGGGGGAGAGAGAGGGGGAAATGGGAGAGGAGGGAAGGAGGGGGAGAGGGAGATGGGAGAGGGAGGGAAGGAAGAGAAAGGAAGGGAGGGGAGAGAGAGGGGTAGGGAGGGGAGAGAGGGGAGGGAGGGAGAGAGGAGGGTGGGAGAGGGGGAGAGAGGGTGGGGGAGAGGGAGGGGGAGAGATAAAAGAGTGAGGGGGGGAGGGAGGTAGAGAGGGAATGAGGGAGGGAGGAAAGAGGGAGAGGTGGAGAGGGGAGGGAGGGAGGAGAAAGAAGGGAGGGAGAGAGGGGTTAGGGGGAGGGAGGGAGAGGGGAGGGAAGGAGAGAGGGAGAGAGAGGGATGGGAGAAATGGGGAGGAAGAGAGAGAGATATAAAGAGAGAGAGGGGCAGGGAGGGGGAGAGGGAAGGAGGAAGGGGGAGAGAGGGAGGGAGGGGGGGATGGACAGGGGGAGAGAAGGAGGGGAGAGGGGAGAGGGAGGGTGGGAGGGAGGGAGAGAAATGGGAGAGAGAGAGGAGGAAGGGGGGAGGGAGGAGAAGGAGGGAGGGAGAAAGGGAGGGGCGAGGGAGGGAGGGAGGGAGAGAGAGAGAGGAAGGGTGAGAGAGGGTATCTGGAGAAAACAGAAGGTAAACAGAAAGAAACCTTTTTTTAAACCGGGCAAAGCCGGGTACTTGCAACCTAGTTAATTTATAAATGTATTTACATTTGTTTAATGTCTCAAGCTTTATCACTGTACAAATGATGTCGCAGGTATACACACACCCACCATCTGGAGTCCGTTTTCAACCTTTAATTATTTCCATTTATTGTGAGTTGATTTCACAAGGGACCTCGTATCTACTAAAGGGTGTGTGGGGTAGAGAGAGAGAGAGAGAGGAATATAACGAGACGGGGGGGGGGGGGGGCGTCCAGCTAATTAGATTTCAAAACAATTCTCTCTAGTTGTACACTCTCAAAGTTGGACATAATTTATAATTTCTGTACATAGCTCATCTTGTTACATCTTTCTACATATGATTCGCTTTTGTTCAGTTTTTAATTTGTCTGGCGGTTCTAGTGTACAGTCGTGTTGTATGAAAATGGAAGTCAATTATCAATGGTTTGCTGAGTTTCGTTCGATTTAGAATGTTTAAACTTGTGAATTCTCAACGAAAATGAATTATATTCAAACTTGATTGAAATTTTGTAGACAGCTAAGAAAATGGCTAAATTTTTTTTTGTCAATGTTTATATAAAGGTGAGAAATAAATTGTATAGCGTCATGTACACGGCTCGCCCGATAGATGGACGATAGATGAACGATAGATGGACGATAGATGGACGATAGATGGACGATAGATGGACGATAAGATGATGGACGATAGATGGACGATAGATGGACGATAGATGATGGACGATAGATGATGGACGATAGATGGACGATAGATGGACGATAGATGGACGATAGATGGACGACAACAAGGTAACATACGGAGTGCAGTGGCATAGCGAGCTTAACTCGCGCCCGGGGCACAATACCTTTTTTAGCGCCCCCCCCCCATATAAAACCATATAATATTACATGTAAAATATACCATTTAGCGCCCGGGGGGGTGATGCCGCAACTGACGGAGTCCAATAAGAAAGGCACCCTCGACATGAAATAAATGACTCTGTTGAATCTCTATCTATCTATCTATCTATCTATCTATCTATGTGACAGTAAACATTGTGATGGTAACAAGGAGAGTGATCAATGAGAGGAAAAAATCTTTTAGATCCTGTAAACCGCTAATGGGGTACGGGTTTTGAAGTGCCCTTATTTCATCCTCACTATAGTCGATAGTGCAATGACCAGGGGAGGCACCTTAAACCATTACCTGAAATATTCATTGGTCACCGAAGATTGAACCAGTGACCATCAGGTCGAGAGTCGAGCGCTTTACCACACGACCATCTGGAACAACGGTATTGCCCCCCCCCCCCCTGCTTTGAATAGTCTCTAGACATAACCTACACGCAGCGCTTTTTTTTTCCGTATTCAAAAATGTACTGTTTACTGCACTATATTTTCAGTGTTATTCTTTATGACACGATGGAGTTCCGGTAACTTTCTTTTATAAGAAAAAGTACACTGTTTATGATTAGCAAAATATTGCGAAATGAAAGTAGTAAGGGAATGTTTCCACAAAGTATAATATTAAATATATTTTTTTGTGTAAAACTATTTCATTTAAAATGTAGTAAATCTTAAGGTGATACAAAAAATGTAAATACATTTTGGATAACTTCAAATTATACAATCGTGGGAGACATTAGTGGATCGTAAATTATGACGTCAAAATTTAAACTTCAAAATAGTAAAGAGTGTTTTTTTTTTTCGGTTCATAGAAAAAAATCTAAACAAAGTTTACTCTAAGAAATATTTCCAAAAATTGTCATTGATTTAAAAATACCAGCTTGTTGTGGGTGATGGGCTATTTTTTGTTTGGGTATGGGTTTGTGTGTGAGGGGTGTGCCCTATGATTTAGTTGGAGTTTGGTTATAGGAGGGTGGGGCTTGGATTGGATTAGGAATGTATCTTGGAGATGGGAGTTGGGTTTAATTTTGAATTAGGAATGTATCTTGGAGATGGGGAGAGGGTATATTAAATATAGGAATACAGCTTGTATCTGAGAGATGGGCCTATGATTTAATTTTTGTAAATACTTCTATGTATCACCTGAAGGTTTTCTGCATTGTAATAAAAGCGTAATTTTGAAAAATAAAATCAACTTTTTTAAATAAGATGTTATATGCAGGTCAATATGATGGGAAATTTCAAAGCATTGGAACCTTATATAACAGTGCTATGGATCTCCTAGACTCCATGTATCGTGGTTTTTTTAAAAAAAATCATTTTAATTCCACCCATTGAATAAATCATACCCAAATTTGATTCTGCAATAAGGGCTTATAATATTACCACGTCATCTCTGGTGTCACTTGGAACAAGGTACAAGTTTGTATGTCGGTAGACATAATACAAATAATAGACGTATGTTCATGTTACCATACAACAGGGGAGGCAAAGACCAGGGCTTCTTAAACTTTTGTAATTCACATTACATTTATGATTGCGAGTTTCTTGACGACCCCCCGCAAATATAAAGAAAAAAATAAATTAATATTTTACAAGTTAAAAAACATTTTCTGTTAAATTGTATTTTATCTCGCGACCCCAGAGTTTTGCTACATTTGCGCCCATGGGGTCGCAACCATAGTTTAACCCCAATAGACTTACATTCACGTTACCATACAACAGGGGAGGACAACCGATAGACTTATGTTTACATTGGCATACAATACGAGTGGGCTAACCTTTTTTCGATTGTGTGGCACAATTGGTTCATATGCTAGACATAGAGGCCTAACTAAGTGCAGATGGGTCAGCTTATTTAGACGTATAAATATAACTTAAACGTAAACGTGTAATTACATACACGCTTATGAGCGACAGGTTAGACCAACTTGTTGACCTGTTGGATGGGTCCCCACAGCTCAACATCACACACCTATAAACTTCGAACGGGTTAACACAGATCAAAAGCACATAGTAAAAAAGTTCGAGCAGGATCAAACAGCTAAACAGGTCATACGAGTGACTCGTGGGCCGTAATTCACCCGCCTCTGTCATACATTAAGGAAAGCCATTGCTACGTCGGTGACCCCTACATACAAGGGTCAGTTACTTTTAAGCGTGTCGTGAGAGAATGACCACTACATACAAGGGTCAGTTGCTTTTAAGCGACTAGTGAGAGAATGACCACTACATACAAGGGTCAGTTGCTTTCAAGCGACTAGTGAGAGAATGACCAATATATACAAGGGTCAGTCGCTTTCATGCGACTAGTGAGAATGACCACTACATACAAGGGTCAGTTGCTTTCATGCGACTAGTGAGAGAATGGCCACGGCCCAGAGATCAAAAGCAATGGTGATAGTGAGATGTGAAAATAAAATGAAATAAATAAATCATCTGAAATGTCATAAATTATTCCGTTTAATGAGGCGCGTCACTCCATGGATTGATGACACGGGAATATTATAAAAGACATTGGAATAAAAGACAAACGGAATCATTTGAGAAATAAAATGGCCATAAAATTGATATCGATAAATGAGTCCGTATTTTTTTTTTAAAATGTAGAAATGTGGCCTTTAAAATTTTAAGTGTTCTTTGATCATGTATTTTTTGTTTTGCTGAAAAAAAAAGTAGAATTTCTTTTTTTAATCTATTGTTCATCAAACATACAAAACATTTTATTGTCGCTATTTTTTTAAACTCTATTTTTAGGTTCAATCTGCAATTTTTGTTTTGCTTATGTGTCAGATTATTTCTGAGTTGCTGTATTTTTTGTCATTTGACCATTCCGTGTTGTTTGTTAATGGATTGTTTCAAAATTTTTCAACAAAAGTGACTTTTTTATGTAACTTGAGAAACTGTCGAATAGTTTAAAAAAAAAAAGTAATAAACTAATACATGAAATGTTGCCATAGAAACCATTATTTTTCTTTATCGCTACAAATCTTTTGATGACCAGCTCTTGATGTCAGACAAAAAATATCACACGGCTGGAAAAGGTATTTGTGTATAAAGTACTGAACAATTAATATATCAGATAGTACTGTTCATTCTGTATATCATTAGATTGTACTCTTAGATTAGTATATCAGATAGTACTGTTCAATTAGTATATCAGACAGTACTGTTCAATTTATATCATTAGATTGTACTCTTAGATTAGTATATCAGATAGTACTGCACAATTAGTATACCAGATAGTACTGTTCAACTAGTATATCAGATAGTACTGTTCAATTAGTATATCAGATAGTTCTGTTCAATTAGTATATGAGACAGTACTTTTCATTTTGTATATCATTAGATTGTACTCTTCAATTAGTATATCAGATAGTTCTGTTCAATTAGTATATGAGACAGTACTTTTCATTTTGTATATCATTAGATTGTACTCTTCAATTAGTATATCAGATAGTACTGTTCAAGTTGTATATCAATAGACTGTACTCATCAATTGTTTAGTGTGCTTGATGTTTTTATTTCTCTCTGTCTCTAATTTTCAAACATAAGAGCAAAGTTCCTTTTATTGTTTAACTTATTCATGTCTATACAAATGTGAAACTAGAAATTAAAATAATAAATAGGCTGGACACAGTTCGGCAGTTTAGTCCGGACCGCAAATTCAGTTTGAAGTACATATTAATAATATACAACTGTACTTGGTTCAGTCCATTTGTCAACTTGCTGCCCTTGATATTTTTTCCAATTATATAACCTAATGTGGCCCACGATTCAAAAAGTTTGCCCACCACTGTTCTAGTTGATTTATCGTTGAATGTAGTTATAGAAATTTTTAGCAGTTTTTTTAGCACATTTTACCCTTTATTACATCTATGTAAGTAAAGTGAAGTGCCCTTAGCCTAATAATTCGTTGAGGCAGATTGAGTGTAGAATTCATGTCTGTAACCACGGCATATGAAGAGATTGTTTCGTTAGTACAACGCCCAGTCGACTTTTAACTGATGTCAGGTACCCATTTAAAGCTGGGTGGACTTTGGAAACTTTAAACAAAAAAAAATTCACCATGATCTTGATTCTTACCGAGGATTGAACCCGGGTCTCTTAAAGTCGACAGTAAAGAGCTATACAGTTCTCGTAATATACGCACACCATAAGATGACGTGTTTAAAAAAATACCGAATAGTCTCACATTGAAATAAGTCAGTCATGAATGTTATATTCAATGATTGTAACACATGATGCATAATTCAATGATGCAATTTGCGTCCATTCGCTGCTTTAAGAGTTAGTTGTCTGTTAGCTGCATTATCAGCTGTAAGAATAAGCTGCATTATCATCTGTAAGAGTTAGCTGTCTATTAGCTCAATTATCAGCTGTAAGAGTTAGCTGTCTATTAGCTCCATTATCAGCTGTAAGAGTTATCTGTCTATTAGCTCCGTTATCAGCTGTAAGAGTTAGCTGTCTATTAGCTCCATTATCAGCTGTAAGAGTTAGCTGTCTATTAGCTCCATTATCAGCTGTAAGAGTTATCTGTCTATTAGCTCCATTATCAGCTGTAAGAGTTATCTGTCTATTAGCTCCATTATCAGCTGTAAGAGTTAGCTGTCTATTAACTGCTCGCATTCAAATAGTTCATGAATATATACTTTGATAAATACATTTAAAATAACGAGAAGAAGGAGAGACAAGCAGGCATACAAACCGACGACTGGGAAATAAAAAAAAGAATCAAATTATGGGATACACTTTTTCACAAGTCTATATCAAGTGAACACTGAAGTGTCTCGAAGGCATAAAACAAGAAAACAATTTTCGACTCCCCCCCCCCTCATCCCTTCCCCCCCCCACCCCACCCCACCCCTTTTTCCCCCCTCTCTCGGTTATCTCCTTTTTCTATTTCCCATCCATCCGAACTTAAAAATCAACTCTCCCTCTATCAGGTCCCGTGGGTGTCAATAGTTCTAGATTCAACCACAACAATATAAATAAACATAAAGGGGGAAAGAAGACAATAGAAGTTTTACACACACACACACACACACAAATAGATAACAGAAAAGAAAAGATTGAGAGAAAAGGTCATCGGGGTTTCCCTAAAACATGATTGTTGATTGGTGGAATGTCTGATGAACTCCTCTCCCATGGGCACACACACAGGGGTAGAGAACGGCGGGTTCATTACACCGAAACAAAACACTGAATAATGTGATCCATGTAGAAAGAAAGGAAAATGGTTTTAATTTAGTTTGGACCGAAAATAGATAAAACAACAACAAAAACAGATTTGTATTCACAATGTAATGAAATCTTCCACATTCGAACGTGAATTTTTTTTAGGTGCAATATTTGAGTGGAGATTTTTTTTTTTTTATCATTGCAATTAATTCATTTCAGGCGACTCCGTGTGTTAGATTGAGAAAAATATGAACAGAATCGTTGAGATCGATACATGACGAATTGTTGCGGATTGACCTAAAGTTTAATACAACCATTGTCTGCAGTGAGACATCTATTTAATACGATTCCGTCACTTAATTATGTTAGGATGTTCTCGCCTTTCCCCACCCCCATTGATGTGGTGCTTCAGAGTTTAGATTAAAGAGTTTAGATTTGAGAGTTAAGATTTGAGAGTTTAGATTTAAGCGTTTAGATTTGAGAGTTTAGAATGATGTTGTCGCCATGTTTAGAGAGACAGTGATTCAATGAAGGGTACAAGGCATGGGTTCCTGTAATCACGTCATTTAAAGAATTGTGTGTATACTACAACACCCAGCTGTCTCTACTTCCATAACTTTTGAAGGTGGGTGGACTTAAGGCTCTTGAACAAACTTTCACCATGACCTGGTATCATTCCTTTTTGTTCTCACCAACGATCAAACCCGTTGACTCTCAGGTCGGCAATGAAGCTCACAACAGCACACTGCCCAACAGTGCCTATGATGTATAGTTTAATAATAATTTCACGGCTTCGTGTTAATGTGTACAAATCGCAGAGTGACTTTCGTTTTAACGGCGATGTTGCCAAGTTTAGTTATAATTTATAAAGACGTTTTAGAAAAAAACAAACAAAGAAAGATCAGTTAGATACTTAGACACATATATAAGTACGTACCATTGCAATGAGCATTTTGTTTGTCCTCTTCTTTCTCTTAATCTCCATCTCTTCCCGCTCCCTGGTTCGGGCCCCGCTTCCTATCTTCACCTTTGACCTCTTCTTCAGGGCCCTGGACACCATAGTGTAGCAGAACGAGATGATGCTGCACGGGACGATGTACTGCAGGACCAGGCTGGTCACGGTGAAGAACTGGCGGGCCTGGGGCTTGGGCCACTGCTCCGAGCAGACGTACGAGCCGTTGGACTTCTCCACCTCGTGGTAGATCCCCAGGGGCAGGGATATGGAGATGGATATAATCCATATGGCGACGATCATGAGGACGCACATGTAGATCTTCATCCGCGGCTTGAAGGGGTACACGATGACGAAGTAGCGGTCAACGGCTATGGCGGTGGAGGTCAGCGTGGACACGTACACGGATATACACAGGATCATGGGGACTATGTGGCACAGGGCCTTACCGAATATCCAGGAGTTCAGGAAGAAAGAGATGGGCGTGAACGGCACCGCCAGCAGACACATCAGGATGTCCGAAATGGCCAGATTGGTGATGAAGATGTTGGTGATGGTCTGCATGGCCTTGTTGCGCATGACCACGAACGCCACCAGGCAGTTTCCGGTCAGCCCCAATAGGAATATGAGGGAGTAGAGGAAGATGAACATGCTCATGACCCACGGGGTGGACACGGCCTGGGACTGGGAGTTGGCCAGCGTAGTGCTGTCCCCTGCCCGCGGGAGGGCCGGCGATGTGGACAGCGCGTCACTCATGGTGGTGCCGGTGGTGAGATCAGTGGTTAATCCTGGTCAGTTGGTGAAAGCTTTTTTTTTTGGTCCTTCGCTTGAAATTTGAGTGTCGCTCAATTTATTGATCATCTATAGTTAGAAGAAAAAAAGTTGAAGTAAAAAAATGTATTTATAAAACAAATTTGAACAATTGTATAAAGTATAAGTTATTTTGAAAAAAATAATATTTATTTTAATAAATTGCGAATGTTATACCATAATAAAACAAGCAATTAAGCCTGTTCCATTCCGGACACAGGACGTGTTAGCTCATTTTTTCATGTTATAGTATCATTACGTTTGTTAGCTTTCAGTAAATATTTGTAAATTTTGGAAATGTTTATAAATTCAATTGTGTAATGTGATATATCTGTAAAAAAATATTATAAAGACGTTTCTTTATATTTGAAAAAAAAATTATTTTCTCTTAAATCTAACTACAAGTGGTTTGTGGTTACTGAAATAGGACTCATAATTGAAAACATTCGAAATTGTAGTCGTTTAGTCGTCCAAAAACTCCGTCAATTGTTGCATAGCTCTGATACTTTCGATTAAACTCAGAACACAAACTTACTATTTCATTTGATGAGTTTCTTAATAAATCTTGGTGAAACTACGTGCTGCAGTATTTCGCACCAAATGAATGGGTTATTGAACATTACAAGGTGTAGAATGGGGCTATAATGTATATAATATATAAGCCCCTTAGAAGCCCCGAAGCCCAGCCCTCAGAGGTCCTATCGCGAAATGAACTTTTGATTACACATGGCAGCCAAGACCTACAAAATGATATATACATCATGGGTCTAGGACTTATGGTTGCTGAAATATATTGCGCTCCTTTATTAATATAACTTGTATAGTAAAAAAATGATTACTTTCTACGCCCCTTTTACGGCCCTCAGAGGTCCAGATCGCGAAATGAACTTTTGCTGCACGCATCTGGAGGCCAAGACCTACAAAATGATATATACATCATGGGTCTAGGACTTATGGTTGCTAGAAATATATTGCGCTCCTTTATTAATATAGCTTATATAGTAAAAAACGGTACTTTTTCTAAGCCCTTTACGGCCCTCGGAGATCGAATCATGAAATGAACTTTTGCTAACACATGGCAGGCCAAGACCTACAAAATAATATAACCACATCATGGGTCTAGGACTTATAGTTGTTGAGATCCTAGGGATGACGGACAGATAGACAAAATAACAGACAGACAGACAAAACAAAGACAATAGACATTTTTTTCGAAAATGCTCTAAAAATTTTTTAAACAATTCCATTGTTTTTTTTACTTTATTTTCGGACATAATTTATTACAGTGTAGACCCTTTCTAAAATAAAGATTTTTGTTCTCAGTTACCCCCACTTTCTTAATAAAATCATTGGTTGTATGTAAAGATGTAAACCTCAATATACATGTCTGATGTTAACGTGATCTGTTATTAACAATAAAAATGACATTTAAGACAAAATATTGTAATACAATTATTCTTTTTAAAATATGTCATTCCATAAAATGTATATGGCTTTTAGAAGTAAACTTATGGCAACATAATCATGACGTATATTTTTTTGATAGTTTTTATTTCTTACACATAACAGTTGTCAGGTAACAAGTAAGCTATATACTTTTAAAGATAACAATCACGATACAAAATATAAATAAATAAACTTCAAATCGTCGTTAAAGTGACATAATTTACTGTAAAGTAGGAAAAAATTAAAAAATAATGAAATATTCAAACAATAAGCTATATTTGATAGAAAAATTAAATCAACACTTCAAAAGAAACTGTTTATTTTCTAAACAATATATGTTGTCCTATATTACCCAATTTAAACATCAAACATTTTCGATGAAACCACATTTCGTTGAACTATATTAACAATCCTTAAAATTCATACTCTATGAAAAAAAACATATAGAGAGAGACTGCTGACCTGTGTTGACCTATATCATAGACTAATGGTGACCTACTTTAAATGGATCTGTCTCTGAAATCTTCCCCTTTAAGGCACAAAAAATAACGATGAAATGACCAGATGACCAGAACAGACGCTATTCATATGGACATCAGGAAAGTACAAAAACGAAAACAAAACAAGAAAAAAAAACTAAAAGCAGACCGTCTTTCTATTTCCTTTGCTCTTCCTTCCTCTTAATGCATGCAAGTAATACAATCCCAAGTGTAAATCTGTTCCAGACACATACTAATGTGTTCTACCCATGTAGCCCCCACTTTTGGACTTCTACCTACCACCCGATCTGATGTGAGTGTGTCTTCAAATATAGATCTATCATCTGCCGATACTGGCTTCCCACCCCCCACCCCCCACGGCCAGTTTGTTCTAGTAATAACTAAAGTGTGCTGCTATCTTGGCGGGTAAACAAAAAAGATATCTGACAGATATGATTTATTCGTATGTATAAACACGGCAATAAACTAATACTCTTGTTATATTCAGCAATAAACTAATACTCTTATACACAGCAATAAACTAATACTCTTATACACAGCAATAAACTAATACTCTTATACACATCTGACCAAGCTTCACTAACTAAAGGCTTTTCAAGTAGTTTGCTAATGATAAACTGGAACAACACGTACTTTAATAATACATAGCCTTCAGCCTACCTACGTAAAATAAACACATTATTAACACAACTCACAGTTGATACTATATTTAAAGACCTAGTCAGACCAAAGCTGCCAATGCTCGAGTTTTCGCCCCAGGATCTTGGTTTTTTTTTTTATGACCATCTGGGTTTGTTTACTTTTGTTTATAATTAAACAAAACCTATAGCCACACTAAATGTTCAGTTTCTCTTTGTTCATAAAATATCTAATGGTCTTCATTGGTCACATGACCCCAACAAAGTTGATTTAAAAAAACAAAAATTCTTTTACTTTTTTCAGCACCGTTTAATATTGTTGATTTCAAGGCAAAAAAATGTTTTTTTTTAAAACCTGACTAAAAGTACAAATATACATAAACACATTATATTTAGACATACATATACGATATACAGATATATTTCATATGGGCGCACTATTATAAACAGCAACACACACAAATGCCCACACAAACTTTAAACAATGTTAGCCGGTGTTAAATATTTCTATCCCAGCAACGCACCTCCATGTTTTGTGACCAGGATTCCATGAAAGTCGTCTCCCCTTTGAGTTCAGAATTAATGGATGTGTACACACAGATTTAAATGAAATTTTAATAAAGTGACTCACGTTTTCAAGAATCTTATGCCCAGACTTTCAGATTACATTTAATAGCGGGAAGAATATTTACTGATATTGTATGGGCACACTTACACACACATACACACTCTTACATAAGCCACCAAACACGCAGCGCCTGGAGAGGATGATCAATTTAAGCACTCATACACTCAAGATTCAAAGTTGGGTTTTTGCAAAATTACTTTGTCACTGCCCTGTAACAGAGAGAGTGTCGGTGTAACGGCTTGTAAATAGCCCACTAAGTGTAGCATTAAGTATACACCGGGTGCCGACATTATGTTGACCGGGAAATTGTCTTCCTGAGTTATTACAGAAGAGGATGTTGTTTTCGTTGTTGCGGTTAGGAGTTGGGTTATTATTATTTTTTCTTACAATGCTGTTTTGATGGGATATCATACAGAAATTCCTTACTTTTATAGCTGATCTTCTTTAATGTTTAGAGAAAATTATGAATGTATAAATAAATACTATAATTTAAAATTTGGCAGCCTTACCTCCCCATTGGGATCAGGTTTAAAAAAGAGATGTACACATTACTATAAGCTTTTAATTAACTTCGCTTTCTGTTTATTTGGTGGGTTTATGTATTTGTCTATGAATCTTGTAACTCAATTGTTGATCTGTTTATCATTTGGTAAAATAGCTCAAATTTAGCACAATTGTAGAGCTGCACATAGAAAGAATGGAAAGCAACAGAGGTTAAAAAGCAATATAAAAGGCAACACCTTTTGGCCTGAGAAAAGGCCTAAAAGGAAGATCAAGAAGCAGATGGTTGGAGGAAGTGGAGAAGGCCCTTAGAAGCCTTAGGAGTGAAAGAGTGGAGGATAGAAGACCACGGATCAGTAAAAGTGGAGAAGAGTATTATATAATGAATAGGCCAGGGCCATAAATGGGCTGTCTAAACAAAAGGAAGAAGAAGAAGTGGATTGTACATGTAATAATAAGACATGTATTATTTTTAAATGGTTGACTCAATAAATTAACAGCTTGTGTAATTCTAGAAGCTAAGTACTTAGTGGTATTATGTGTAATTAGAGGTATGTTTCCTATGGATCCTAACTACTGGAAGTACATCTCTAGTGTACAACTTTAGTGAAACATTTTTTAGCCTTACATGGACCAGCCAATCAAGGCTTCAACTTATAAAAATGTTTGTCTTCAATTTTTTTTTTTAAATCAAAAAGTAATCAAATTAAAAAAAAAAAAAAACACTATTAAAAGATATTTTAAAGTAAAAATGTATGCAGGACTAAGTTTATTTCTACAATAATTGATAAATAGCAATATTTATAAATAAAAACAATCTGTCCTAACTAGATAGGAACTCACACAAATATTTTTAGCTATGATAATTTACATAAGCATATTTTGTATGATCTGAAGTAAATAGGTTTTTACGATTTAGTGCATTTTGAGTAAAAGCATTTTTTGTAAAAAATAGTAGAATATATTTATACTTTTCTAATTGAATGGATAATATGTATAAAGTCATGAATGTCTTGTTTTATGTGTTTGTATTGTGATTTTCTCACTAATCATGTATGCTATAAAATGTCTTATTCTTTTTGTTTCTGCTTGGAACATTTCAAATCACTGAGTTTGTGAAGGTTCTTATAAGAGTCCTAGACTTCTCAGTAGCTCTTTACAAATAAAAATGGCTCTTTACAAAAATGAGCTCTTTACAAGATTTACTAAACTTTAAATCACTCGTTTCGAATTTTTTCAGAATTTTCTAAATAAAGGTGACTTTCATTTCTCACGCCGATTCTGATTGTCCCTCATGGTTGTGTGGCTCCAGTAACTGTCTTTACCATCAGGTTTGTATAGCTCCAGTAACTATCTTACTTTCATATTTGTATTATTTCTGGCGTGACTTCTATCGTACTATCAGGTTTGTATTGCTCCAGTAACTATCTTACCCCATCTGGTTTAACTGGCACCAGTAACTATCTTACTATCAGGGTTTGTATGGCTCCAGTAGCTATCTTACTATCAGGTTTGTATGGCTCTAGTAACTTTCTTAATATCACGTTTGTATTGCTCTGATAACTATCTTGCTATCGGGTTTGTATGGCTCCAGTAACTATCATACTGTCATGGTTTTATTATAACAATAACGCCCCATCGTACTATCAGGTTTGTATGCTTGCTGTCACGAAAATAAAAATTAAAAAATCATCAAGTTATTCTTGGTTCAACTTCCTTTAACTTTGTTTAACATTTCAAAATATTGTCATTAAATTTTTAAAGATATTCTCAATATCATAGTGAAGAGCTCGCTTTCAACTAGCTAAGAATGGAATCGGGCTATCATAAAGTTTTCTCAACTATTCAATTCAATAACACCTTCCCAAAGACTTTATAATTAATATGCTTTCATCTCTACATTAAGAACAAACTTACACAAAAGCCTTACTAACATTAAATATTAGACATACCTCTGCCTAGATACAGTGAGCATCACAAGCTCTGAAACGCAGCGATGAACCGTATCAATACACAATATTTGTTACTAAGAAGACGTCCTTACAATTAATAAGCTGGAAAACAAATGAAACGAACATGCAACAACTCGCAAATGTCGAAGTGATCAATATCAGATGCTACAAGACTAATTCATTAACAATATATATGCTTACGTAGATGAAGGCAAATAATGAAATTGCTTATATAACTCCAGACAAGTTGTTTTTTATCAACTTTTGCTTGTTGCGAAATGCGCCCAAGTAACATTATAATACCCAGCTGAATATCCATACAAGACTCCCAGTCAATGTTCTATGTTTCGGATTTGAACAATCGGTTTTCACCCCCCTTTCTTCAGCATGAAGGAAGATGAGACTTTCTAAAAGCGCTGTGTTTATGTGTATGTACCTATGTTTCTCTAAACA
>JAGDYQ010000002.1:10844034-10859034 GCA_021962125.1 Bulinus truncatus
ATATATATATATATATATATATATATATATATATATATATATATATATATATATATATATATATATATATATATATCCACAATGGAATATGCTTATCTTTCTAATGCGATTCTTGGGCAAGTGGTTTGGTGAAGAGTCACGCAACAAACGGACACCGATCTTTCAACAATGTGTAGGTCTCAACGGAAAGTGTATGTAACTGTGTACCCCTGCATAGCCTTTCCCCGTACCCTTTGGGGTACGCGTACCACCGGCTGAGTGCCTCTGCTCTATGGGACCAATGAAAGCATCCAGGTAACCGATGACTAACTTAATTTGCAGGCAAATGGAAATGGCGAAAGCTTCGTTTAGGACATTCCGAATACGTACGTCATTGTCATAGACATTTTAAAACTTTTTAAAGGACATGTGTACTTTTGTTCAGACAGTAGAGAGGAAAAAAAATATGATCTTTTAATGCGTAGTACAATCGATTTTCTGTCTCAATACTTGACTTTATTACCACGCACTGCTTTCCAACAAACATTTCAAATATATATATATATATATATTTATCATATACTATAACGGTTAGGGTTTAAGTTATATTTCATATACTAAGGTGATAATGGTTAGGGTTACGCTTTATTTCATTTGCTACAAAGGTTGGTGCGTTGAAATCAAAACCTGACTATAAACGCCTGTCTATTACAATCCTGAGTTGAATGGGCTGACATGTCAACAACTATCAATGCAATCACAGGTGGATCAGAATGGCTAAAACAGGACAGCTGGCTTAATTTTTTTAGACGGAACCTTTCTACAGGACAGCGTGTCGGCATGTTGCTGCCCTAAACAGCATCTATGCATGTTGCTTCCATAAACAACAGGTCAGCATGTTTCTGTCCTAAAGAGCAGGTCAGCATGTTGCTGTCCTAAACAGCAGGTCCGTATGTTGACATAAATGAATTCGCATTGTTCAATTCTAAAGATTTTCTCAGTTAATCTTAATTCACAGATAAACATATTTTTCTTTCAGATACAAGTAGGGAATGAAAAGTGTACACTTCTAGAAACGGACTGCATTAAATCAGGTGAGTCTTATAGTGCAGATGCCGGGTCCCATCATTTTTAAAAAAATATTGATGACATATCCACCATGATTCTTCATAAATAAGTGGGTTCTGATCAACACAATCCCAATAAAAACATCGAATTTATGTATAAGTACTTTTAAAATGGTATACTTCTTTTACTGCATGATGAAATCTTTGTTTTTCTTTGATAACTCGATGTACCAATTGTATTTGAGTTCATCCAAGTGATACATACATATGTATAGCTAGTTTCTTTACACATACATATGTATAGATAGTTCCTTTACACTACATATGTATAGATAGTTCCTTTACACATACATATGTATAGATAGTTCATTTACACATTCATATGTATAGCTAGTTCCTTTACACATACATACGTATAGATAGTTCCTTTACACTACATATGTATAGCAAGTTCCTTTACACTATATATGTATAGCTAGTTCCTTTACACATACATATGTATAGCTAGTTCCTTTACACATACATATGTATAGCTAGTTCCTTTACACATACATATGTATAGATAGTTCCTTTACACATACATATGTATAGATAGTTCCTTTACACTACATATGTATAGATAGTTCCTTTACACATACATATGTATAGATAATTTCTTTACACATACATATGTAGAGATAGTTCCTTTACTCATACATATGTATAGATAGTTCATGTACACATACATATGTATAGATAGTTCCTTTACACATACATATGTATAGATAGTTCCTTTACACATGCATATGTATAGATAGCAGCTTTACACATACATATGTATAGATAGTTCCTTTACACATACATATGTATAGATAGTTCCTTTACACATACATATGTATAGATAGTTCCGTATCGGTGTTACACCTGTAAAATGAAATGTAGATAAAAAAAACAATAACAAAACAAGACCATAAACAATAAACAAAACAATAACCATTTCGCCAATACGGTCGTAGAACTGACGGTCAAGGTCATGTCACCATGTGCCCAATGTTTGCCCACTCCTGGTATAGGTTGTGTTCTACTTAAAAAAATTGGTAATAATTATTTAAAATAGTATTCAAAAAATATTGATTTAAAAAAAAAATATATATATATATATATATATATATATATATATATATATATATATATATATATATATAATTCATGATAAATTAAGTTGGTAATATCACAAATAAAATTGTGACTACACATTATATTTTTTTATAAATTGTTACACATTTATCTCATTTTTATTTAAATTCTTGTAATTACTTATCATCACCGTCTCGACCAGATATGGGCAAACAATGGCCCTAGAGCCAAGTACTGCCCGGAAGTTTTTGTTATCAATCCAACCCGCTCTCTCTCTCTCTCTCTCTCTCTCTCTCTCTCTCTGCTCCCCCTCCTCTCGTTCAAATCGATGACGTTAACATGAATAAATGTTGTAAAGATTCATTTCAAATTTGTGTTGTCCTTATCTATTTCTGATCACCACCGTTTTACCGCCATTGTTGTGTTTGTGGTAGCCATAGAAACCACGCATAAACAAAGTACAAAGGTCTTTGAACAGTGTGTAAGGGGAGACAATTGTTTTCCATGTTTAGCTGGCAGTTTCTGTAACAACAATTCCTATTGGCCGCCTACAGCAGTGATCCCCAACCACCGGGCCGTAGTACCGGTCCATGGATCAAATTCTACCGGGGCGCGTAGAAATATCAAATTATTTCCTTTATATATACGATCTAAAATATTAATAATCAACTCCAGGAAACACCCCCCACACACACACACACTTCAGGTGAAATTATCAAACGCTAACTGGTCCGTGGTGAGAAAAAGGTTGGAGACCACTGGCCTACAGGACTACGCCGAGGTAAATTATTCATTGCTTGAGATATCCCATTGGTCCTATTGCTCTTTAGTGAAAGTGAGAATTAAGAATTGAGTCTATACCAGTGTAGGACCGATTGACTAGTGGCTATTGGGTCTTCAGAAAGATTACCTCATTCATTCAGTGGACAGCTTTTTTTTTTTTTAATTTAAATTTCGTCTGAGCAGTAGTTATCAGTAAAACTGACAGACAGGTCAATAGTCATTAGATTAAATGACATGTCAGGATATGAATACAGTAGCTGATATGTTTCTATCTCTTAAGACTAGCTGACAAGTCGGTATGACATAAAAATAGCTGGACATGACAGCATGACATCAAAAGTAGTTAGACATGTCAGTATGTCATCAAAAGTAGCTAACATATATACTCATTAACACGATGCGACTTTTTGTAAGTCATTGGATTATTTGGCCTATCCATACCTTTACATAAGTGATTCTCAAAGTATGAGACCCACCAGGACTATTATAAGCAGTTATATTTCCTAAATATTTAACAAAACAAAAACTGTATATTTTAAAAGAATAAAAGTTAATCTCCAAAGTAAAAGACAAATTTAAAAATACGATGCATGACTATTTTACTCTATTTCCTTTATGGTAGTTTTTTTTTCTTCTGAAGGGTTTTTTTTTATAATGGGTCGAGAAAACAAAAACCTAAGTGTTTGATAATAATTGGTTTACTGGCTAAGTGTGATACAGACCTATGATTCAACTCTTTAAGACTTCAGTACAAAAAAAAATGATGTCTGTGTGTGGTTGTCACTATAACGATGCATGTGTGTGTGTCACTAGAAAAATGCATGTGTGTGTGGGTGTCACTAGAACGATGCCTGTGTGTGTGTCACTAGAACGATGCATGTGTGTGTGTGGGTGTCACTAGAACGATGCATGTGTGTGGGTCGTCACTAGAACGATGTCTGTGTGTGTCACTAGAACAATGCATGTGTGTGTGTGGGTGTCACTAGAACGATGCCTGTGTGTGTGTGTCACTAGAACGATGCATGTGTGTGTGTGGGTGTCACTAGAACGATGCCTGTGTGTGTGTCACTAGAACGATGCATGTGTGTGTGTCACTAGAACGATGCATGTGTGTGTGTGTGGGTGTCACTAGAACGATGCATGTGTGAGGGTCGTCACTAGAACGATGTCTGTGTGTATGTCACTAGAACAATGCATGTGTGTGTGTGGGTGTCACTAGAACGATGCCTGTGTGTGTGTCACTAGAACGATGCCTGTGTGTGTGTCACTAGAACGATGCATGTGTGCGGTCCCACTAGAACGATGTCTGTGTGGTTGTCACTAGAACGATGCCTATATGTGGGTGTCACTAGAACAATGCCTGTGTATGTTCGATGCATCACAGGTTTGTCGTGGGTGTAGCAGGGACATTGCAATCACATGATAGGGATCTTACATTATTAATTGATCTATATGCGAAGAAAATGTACGACTTTCTATAACACAAATAACAATAAGCACTGTTTTTAGAAGTTGTACAGTTTTAGAGCTGATACCGTTTTTAGAAAATGTAATGTTTTTTAGAAGTTTTACTATTAATAGATGGTGTATAGTTTATAGAAATGTTACTGCTTTTTTTTAGAATTTGTAATGTTTTTTAAAATTGTCAAATTTTTTTAGTATTGATGAGAAGATATCGAAAGTTTTACCGATGCCGATATACCGATTCCTCTCTCAAATTTAAATATTGTGATTCAATTCGTGATTCCAGTATATTTATTTACATAGAATTAACAGACATAATGTATTGCTAGATATTAGGTTACTTTTTGAATCAAATGAATCGGAAAATATGTACGAATTCTCTGATTCCGATGTCGATTCCGGTAACAACAAAATTCTTGACATTTCCTACATACAACCAATAATTTTATTAAGAAAGTGAAGGTAACTGAGAACAAAAATCTTTATTTTAGAAAGGGTCTACACTATAATAAATTATGTCCGAAAATAAATTAAAAAAAAAACAATGGAATTGTTAAAAAAATTTTTTTTTGTCCCCGTTTTGTCTGTCTGTCTGTCTGTCTGTCTATCTGTCCGTCATCACCCTAGATCTCAACAACCATAAGTCCTAGACCCATGATGTATATATCATTTTGTAGGTCTTGGCCTGCCATGTGTGCAGCAAAAGTTCATTTCGCGATCTGACCTCTGAGGGCCGTAAAAGGGGGCTTAGAAAGTACCGTTTTTTACTATATAAGCTATATTAATAAAGGAGCGCCATATATTTCAGCAACCATAAGTCCTAGACCCATGATGTATATATCATTTTGTAGGTCTTGGCCTGCCATGTGTACATCAAAAGTTCATTTCGCGATAGGACCTCTGAGGGCCGGGCTTCGGTGCTCCTAAGGGGCTTATATATTATATATACACCTTGTACGTTCAATAACCCATTCATTTGGTGCGAAATACTGCAGCACGTAGTTTCACCAAGATTTATTAAGAAACTCATCAAATGAAATAGTAAGCTTGTGTTCTGAGTTTAATTGAAAGTATCAGAGCTATGCAACAATTGACGGAGTTTTCGGACGATTAAATGACTACAATTTCGAATGTTTTCAATTATGAGTCCTATTTCAGTAACCACAAACCACTTGTAGTTAGATTTAAGAGAAAAATTTTTTTTTTCAAATATAAAGAAACGTCTTTATAATATTTTTTTTACAGATATATGCATTACACAATTGAATTTATAAACATTTCCAAAATTTACAAATATTTACTGAAAGCTGACAAACGTACTGATACATAACATGAAAATGCGCTAACACGTCCTGTGTCCAGAATGGAACAGGCTTAATTGTTTGTTTTACATAGTACTCAATAGCTTGATTTATTATGTTAAAAACACTTATATATAAATATATATATATATATATATATATATATATATATATATAGTAGTAGGCAAACCGTCCATCTCGAAAGATGATGGTAGCGCACTGGTTAGTCATCTAGTCGTTTTTTTGATAGCAGGTTCTTGAGTGACTCAGCAGACCGATCCTGGACTGGCAGACTCTTCCACAGTGGCCACAAATGAAGCTGAGTGGGGGACCGAGGGCCGGTTTCTGTCTTAAGGTCTTCCTTCTCTGTCTTTTGGTCTCCTGCTGTCGGTTCCTTACTTGTTCACCATTAAGAATGCCTTTGTGAACAGCCTGACGCCACCCACTCCGGTCGTCGGCGAGCTGTTCCCAATTGTCGAGGCTGATGCCGGTCAGTTTGAGGTCGCGTTTGCAGATATCCTTGAATCGCAGTTGCGGGCGACCAGCGGGGCGATGCCCGGTGGCGAGCTCGCCATATAGGATGTCCTTTGGTATGCGTCCATCTTGCATTCGATGCACATGACCCAGCCAGCGTAGACGCCTTTGGCACAGAAGGAGATGCATGCTCAGTGAGCTGGCTTGTTTGAGCACGGCAGTGTTGGTGATTTTGTCCTGCCATCTGATGCCAAGGATGCGACGGAGACAGCGGAGGTGGAAGCTCTCGAGTCGATTTTCCTGTTTGGTATAGGTAGTCCAGGTTTCGCTGCCATATAAAAGAGTGCTGAGAATACATGCCTGGTATACCTTGAGCTTGGTGTTCAGTGTCAAATGTTTGTTAGTCCATACTCGTTTGCTTAGTCTGGCCATGACACTGGTTGCTTTGGCAAGCCTCTTGTCGATCTCGTCATCCAGGGACAGACTGCTGGTGATGGTGGAGCCCAGGTATGTGAATTTGTCGGTGACCTCCAGAACTTCATTGTCGATGGTGATTGAGGGTGGAGCTGGGATGCCTTGACCCATGATGTTGGTTTTCTTGATACTGATGGTCAGTCCGAATTCTATGCATGCTTGAGCTAGGCGATCCATCAGAAGCTGTAGGTGTTCCTCTGTGTGTGCTGTCAGGGCTGCGTCATCAGCGAACAGCATGTCTCTGATAAGGATAGTGCGGATCTTGGTTTTTGCTCTTAGGCGGGCCATGTTCAGCAGCTTCCCATCACTTCTGGTATGTAGGTAGACACCTTCTGTAGAGTATTTAAATGCGAAATTCAGCATCATAGAGAAAAATATGCCGAATAGTGTAGGCGCTAGAACACAGCCTTGTTTTACTCCGCTTTTGATTGTAAAGGGTTCTGAAGTGTCCCCGTCGTAGCTGACTACTCCCTGCATATTATCGTGAAAGGAGGTTATGATGTTGAGTAACTGAGGTGGACATCCGATCTTCTTCAGTAGCAGGAACAGGCCGCTTCTGCTTACTAAGTCAAACGCCTTGGTTAGGTCGATGAAGGCGATGTACAGCGGCATCTGCTGTTCTCTGCACTTCTCCTGGAGCTGACGCACTGAGAATATCATGTCGACAGTGGATCTTTCTTGTCGGAAGCCGCATTGTGATTCGGGGTACACGCGGTTTGCGAGAACCTGAAGACGGTTGAGAACCACGCGTGCAAAGGCTTTGCCTACAATGCTCAGCAATGAAATACCCCTGTAGTTGTTACAGTCACTGCGATCCCCCTTATTCTTGTACAGAGTGACTATCTTGGCGTTGCGCATGTCTTGCGGAACTCTGCCTTCCTTCCAACATAGGCAGAGGAGCTCATGGAGTGGCTCTAATAAGGCAGGTTTTCCGCATTTGATGATTTCAGGCGGGATGCCATCCTCACCCGGCGATTTACCACTGTTCAGGGCATCAATGGCTTTACTGAGTTCATCCATGGTAGGTTCAGCATCCAGCTCCTTCAGGACGGTCAAGTCTTCTATATCGTCCAATGCACTCTGTGTGACAGAGTTTTCACTGGAGTACAACTCTAGATAGTGTTCCACCCACCTGCCCATTTGCTTGCTTTTGTCAGTGATGATATCCCCTGATTTGGACTTCAAGGGTGCAGTCTTCTTTGATGATTTGCCAGTTGCTTGCTTGATGCCTTCATACATCCTCCTTATGTTGCCAGTCTCCGACGCTTGCTGGATGCTATAAGCCAGTTGAAGCCAGTAGTCATTTGCGCAGCTACGGGCAGTCTGCTGGGCCTTTCTCCGAGCAGCCTTCAGCTCCAGAAGATTGTGCTGACTTGGGTCGCGTTTGTAGCTTATCAGTGCTTTTCTCTTGGCATCAATGACGGGCTCTAGTTCAACAGCGTTTGCCTCAAACCAGTCGGTATTCTTGTGCTCCTTTGTACCATACGTCAGAGCAGCAGCTCTGTAGATAGTGTTCCGGAGCGAATTCCGCATATCTTCTGCATTCGACTCTTGGTTGCAGCTTTGCAGTTCCCCCAGCCTTGCTATGAACTCCTGGTTTTTGGCTTGGTTGGTGGTTTGACTGGTGTTGATTTTTGGCTGGCATTTCTTTTGGAATGATGGAGTCTCTTGGGGCGCAGCTTTATCTTGGAGGCAATGAGGGAGTGGTCTGTATCGCAATCGGCGCTATGGTAGGCTCTGGTGTTACGAACGTTATTCAGAGAGTCGCGCCTGGTGATGATCAGGTCCAACTGATGCCAGTGATTTGATCTTGGATGTCTCCAGGACGCCTTGTGACATGACTTGTTCTGAAAGTAGGTGTTTGTCACGCATAGGCCGTGATAGCAGCAGAGTTCGAGTAATCTCTGGCCGTTTTCGTTCATTTTCCCTATGCCATGGTGACCCAGCACACTTGACCAAGAGTCATGATCAGAACCAACACGAGCGTTAAAATCCCCCCAGGAGGTAGAGGTGTTCCGAAGCAGGGACTGCGGCAATTGCGCTGTTTAATAGCTCATAGAACTGGTCTTTAGTCTCCGTGCTGGCTTGCATGGTTGGTGCATAGATGCAGAGGAGGTTGGCGGTACCAGATGCTGTGAATAGACGCAGGGTAAGGATTCTCTCTGTGCCGTGGGAAGGAGGTTCAATCATTTGGAGCAGGGTGTTCTTTATGGCGAAGCCGACTCCGTGTTCTCTGGATTCCTCGACGTCTTTCTCCTGCCAGATAAACGTATAGTGTGCTTCCCTCAAAGATCCAGTCTCTGGGAGGCGCGTTTCTTGTAAGGCTGCCACATCGATGTTTAGTCTGTGCAGCTCAAGATCGATGACTGCGGTCTTGCGGAAGTCATCGATTTTCTGTAAGTCATCTGTCAGTCCAGTGCGCATAGTGCGCACGTTCCAGCTTGCAATGCGGAGAGCTGGAGACTCCGTCTTTATCTTTGAATGTCTTCCTGGTGCATGTGGTAACGGTCTGCCTGTTGAGCTGCGCTCTAAGCTCCAGGCACCCACTGGAGCAGGCAGGCCGTGGCGGGTCAACACCTTATTGGCCGGGGGCTGCCCAGCTTAAGGCGGGCGGTAGTTGACCAGTGGGACTACGAGGGACCCTCCCACCATTGAAGACAGCCCGTGGCGTCCAGCTCTACGCCAATTGAGCAAGGACTTATAACCCGTAGACTGCTGTCTTCTTGTTTGTGCTCTCGCCGTGAGGCGAGACTGGAGTAACGTCTCCAGAGCGCAGGCCTGGGCGAAGTTTGTGGAGGCCTTGCGCTGCCCAGACAACAGGGCCTCCCTCTCGGCTTTGTCGACGGGGCCCAAGGGGGTGCAAAGCACCACGCTTGGAGACGACTTGGCTGCAGAAGTTGCCGGAAGGACATCGTGAATGGTGTACATCCGTCTTAGGGACCCCGGCTCCTGATTTTTCCTCGGGGTTGACTCCCGAAGCCTTTCCCATTGTTGGGTTAGCCTGCAAGGCAGCAGCGGTTTGAAATCAGGGTTTTCCTTCCCCTAGATGGGTTGCCCTCCCAGGCTGACGAGCCCCAACTGCTGACTAAAGCTGACACAATTCAAATTGCAATCATCGATTGACTATTTGGAGTCTCAGATTTTTTATTTTCTTTTTATTCCCGATAAATTCTTGTTTATTTCTTTTTTTCAATTTTCCTTGTGAAACTGTCAAAGAGATTTTAAACTAAAATCCTGCTACGCGACAGAAATTATTCATAAAGTTTTTGTTGAGATGTGATGCCAGTTAGACAGGAAGCGTGTTTTTATCGATTGCTTTTGTTTCTCTCTGTTTGTTGCTTTTTTTTCCTCGGTGACTTTCTCCTATGACAGATGAATTATCTGACGTCAGACATACTGGGGATTTTGTTTTATTTTTGTTAATGGACAGGGGACGAAAATTATTTTCGTTCTTAGACTGGAGTAGAACTACATTCTCTCTCTCTCTCTCTCTTTCTCTCTCTCTCTCTCTCTCTCTCTCTCTCTCTCACCTACACATACACACACCTGTGCTTTTAATAATATATTATTGCTTACATATAATTACTATTTAAGGTCCATATGGTGCCCCTAAATTGAGCCTTTTTGGTAGATTTTTGTCGTCCCCATAACAGCCCTATGGTGTCCCCACGGTAGCCCTATGGTGCTTCCATAGTAACCCTATGGTGTTTTTATGGTAGCCCTATGGTGTCCCTACGGTAGCCCCTAACCAAAAAATCGTGTTGTTATATTGTCTCATAATCAATAGACAGTGTTCTTATATTGCCACATAACCAAAGATAGTGTTGTTAGATTGCAACATAACCAATAGACAGTGTTCCTATATTACCACATACCAAAAGATAGTGCTGTTAGATTGCCACATAACCAATAGATAGTGTTGTTATATTGCCACATAACCAATAGACAGTGTTCTTATATTGCCACATAACCAAAGATAGTGCTGTTAGATTGATACATAACCAATAGATAGTGTTGTTATATTGCCACATAACCAATAGATAGTGTTGTTGTATTGTGGAATCGTATTATCTCAGAGTACAAACCACGCAATGTATAGCAAGTATATTTCTAAGCCAATAAAAATTTCTCAGATGCTTTATTTGTCTATGTGCACATAATTATATTATAATAATTCAAAGTAAATATTTTAAAATCCGGCTATATTATTATCCATTCTATATGATAGACATATCGTTAAATAGATAAACAGACAACTAAATAGATATATTTGAAATATATATATCAAAAGTATAAAATGATTTTTAAGACTGACATACAAGTTGAAAGTTGACAAACGTAACAGATACATTGGCGTACAGACAGACATATTGACGACCATAAAAATAGGTAGATAGATAAGTATGTCTATTGACAAATAAATACACAAACGGATAACAATACAGATATATACTTAAACAAACGTGTGTATCAATGACTGCTGTGTACCGCTGTGTAATACTGTGCACTGCGCATTTCTATCCCACTGGTCTACAATGTACTGGTATGTCCTATTGTGTACTGCTATTAACTACTATGTACTTCTTTGTAGGCCTACTACGCCTTTCAGTCCCACGAGTGTACATAACAACTATGTATTACTGTGTACTACCATGTACTTCTATGTACTATGCGTTTTACTCCCATAAGGAGCTATCATGGAGGTGGAAACTTCTTGTATTTACTTCACAAGAGTCCAGTGCTAGCCCGGAGGTGTTCAAGAGTTTGAAAGACTAACGACTGAAAATATCACGTGTCTCTTCTGTGAAGGTCATGTGACTTGAATTTTTTTTTCCCCTCCTTTTCATGTCGGGTACAAGCTTCTCTTGAGGTAACCATCGAATAGGCTCCCTTGATGGCGACTGAAGATGGCGTCTATAATTTGATATGGGCGACAACTCTGAGTTTCTTGAACTCTACAAAAGGCGTTGGGTCGCCTTGATCCACGCTTGAATGAATATTGCTTTTAGCGTCCTGTGATTTTCCTTATTCCAGTCTTTTACTTTTTTTTTTTGTGTGTGGCGCTGGATGGTCCTCCAAAAATCCATTAGTAAATGTGGTTACGTTAAAGCCCAGTACCCAAAGTTCCAAGTGGGACGCTATTCCTGCAACAGGGGGACTTAATGCATTTGTTTCACTCGAAATATTTCCTGAATTGTGTCCCTTGTTTGATCGCGTTCTCTTCTCTCTGATAATATTAAGACCTTCTTATGAAGTTTACCCGTGGAACCCTGAGACCTAACGACCTGTTGTTTGCTTGTAATTCATACCGGTCCATTACATGACATACATAGAGTGTTTCATTAGGTTGAGGCTATAATGGCTTGTACTGATTTGGTTTGTGACTTTATTTCAACTGAAATGGAATGGAGTTATTCAATCTTTATGTTTGACTAGAATATGTGTAATTGAAAATTAATGCCATTAAACGTTAATTCATGTTCGCTATGATGTCATTAAGTCTAGTAACAGCATGGTAAGTCAATGTGATCGTTTTGTTCAGTTCACACTATGTCATATGTCAAAAGTTCATGTTAGGGTAAGTACATCATAGTCTCACGCTACGTTCACAATGTCATATCTCCTATATTCCTATATTGGTATGTAGATTTTGGCATTTTAGCCAATGTCATAAAGTGTCATAAATGTTTATATCTGATTAAGTTAACTTGGACATTTTGGTAATCCCTTTTCTATACAATTAAATATGTCAAATGCCCATCATGTTAGCGTAATTTTTCTTACTTAGAATATTAGTCCTTGGTCCTATGAAGGTAAAACATGCAAAGTAGATTGATGATAAAATTAAAGTTCCCATAAGCCCCTAAGACCGATGCCTGTGTGTGGGTGTCACTAGAACGATTCCTATTAGTGGGTGTCACTAGAACGATACCTGTATGTGGGTGTCACTAGAACGATGCCTGTGTGTGTGTGTCACTAGAACGATGCCTGTGTGTGGGTGTCACTAGAACGATGCCTGTGTGTGTGTGTCACTAGAACGATGCCTGTGTGTGGGTGTCACTAGAACGATGCCTATGTGTGGGTGTCACTAGAACGATGCCTGTGTGTGGGTGTCACTAGAACGATGCCTGTGTGTGGGTGTCACTAGAACGATGCCTGTGTGTGGGTGTCACTACAACGATGCCTATGTGTGGGTGTCACTAGAACGATGCCTGCGTGTGGGTGTCACTAGAAAGATGCCAATGTGTGGGTGTCACTAGAACGATGCCTGTGTGTGGGTGTCACTAGAACGATGCCTGTGTGTGGGTGTCACTAGAATGATGCCTGTTTGTGGGTGTCACTAGAACGATGCCTAAAGGAATTGTGTTTGTGTGGCTAGAACAACGCTCAGTCGCCTTTACTCCCCCATACTTAGAACCATTAACCCATTTAAAGCTGTGTGAATTTGGGGGACTTTCACCAAGACCTGAAAATATTTCAAGTTTTTCAAAGAGGTTCGAGCCCTGGACCTATCCGGTCGACAGTTGAGCGCTCTATACTGCACGACCACCCGTCCCCACGTGTGGACGATAAGAAGGTGTGTACTGCTGCCAGTATTAGAGCATTACCAAATAAAGTAAGCACAGGGTTACTTTTATAGATGACTCCATAATAATAATAACTTGGTACATCGATTATACACGTCTTAGTTTGGGTAGATGCACAAGTAAATTGCTCCTTTTTGGTTGTAAAGTAATAAAAATCGCAGGTGATACTGGACTTTGGTGAGTGAGTGAGGGGAGGGGGGGTGCTGTGAAAGAAGGGCACTACAACAACAACCCCATGTTGGCGTATAGGATCCAAGAGATGAACATCCCATCCGTCATGCAACAAAAAAGTGCATGTTATATAGGCCAGATGGAGGTGAGGCATACTTGGGTCATTCATCTGCTGCCTTGTAATTTTTAACAAAGATTCAAATAACGCTATATATATGTGTGTGTCTGTATATATATATATATATATATATATATATATATATACATATATATATATATATATATATTATTTTGTATAAATTGAGAACTCTTATAACAAGTTGGGGTACATTTCTACGAAGACCTAATATGATTAATGGCAAACACATTTTTTTTTAAATTGAGAAACTTTATTATTTAATCGTGTGTTATTATGGCATGAAGCTGAAAGAAAAATGGACACTACGGTTAAAGTTATGGTTATTTTTATTGACGTGATAATGAGTTATTTTATTGGCTTGCATGTTGTTAGAGGTCATACAAACAAAAGGCGAAAATTGAAAAAAAAAACAGATGTCAGGGAAATCAAACTTTGAATCATGGGCCGTATGGATGGTACACTCACGGCGCTTCCATATCACTGGCCTATAGTTTTATTGATTGTCTAGTTCAAACTTTGAATCATGGGCCGTATGGATGGTACACTCACGGCGCTTCCATATCACTGGCCTATAGTTTTATTGATTGTCTAATTCAAACTTCGAATCATGGGCCTTATGGACGGTACACACAGGGCTATTCAAGTTTACTCACCTAAAATATAATTGGTTGTCTAAGTTCAATCATGATTGTCCAGTGTCACCCTACTTCCATTTTTCTATAGAAAGAATGTGGTGAGATCATGATGAAAGGAGGAAGGGGTTGGGGGGGAGACTTCACAATCCATAAAGTTTCCCCAGATTCTGTCCCGTCTGTCGAAATAGATTTTACTTTGCTTGTTGGTTCGCACCAACACGTTGGTGACCCAAGAAGTGTAAAGGTTGTGTGGACTATTTAATGTATCAGTGTGGGTGAGCGATATAGTTCTGGTGCCACTATCTGCATAATTCACAACATTCTAACACTAACGGTATCACAGTCCACAAACTATCGCGACTAAGAGTGTTGATGACTGTGACAGAGAGGATTTTAGTTCAGTTTCTGTCTAGTTAGTTTTAAACGATCTGAACGTCTTAGGATTTATTATAGATGTTACTTCACAAATGTTGTTTCTCTCTCTCTCTCTCTCTCTCTCTCCCTCTCTCCCCCTCTCTCCCTCTCTCTGTGTCTCTGTCTCTTCCTCTCATTATAATGGAGTTTAAAGTTACAGGTTTTTTTCTCCTTGACCCTCAACACTCCAGCTCTCCTCAACTTCCCCCCCCCCTCCTCATTTCTCTCTCCACATCTTTCACAATGTTTCACCCCCCCCTCCCTCCATAATATTTTGTTATTCTCGGTCGCCACCACCCACCCCACATATTTCAATCGTTTAATATATACATCTGACCGTGAAAGCTGATAATAATAATAAAGTAAAATCAGATTCCAGTGGATCTATTGATTGGC
>JAGDYQ010000002.1:10861534-10984845 GCA_021962125.1 Bulinus truncatus
GTGGCAATGGGAGCCCGGAGTGCCTCCCCCCCTCCGTGGTTATTGTCCGTCATGGACCTTAGAATTTAAGGCGGTGACACTGGTACCATGGACTGCATATTTTAGAATGGAGAGAACCATTCTTATCGATGATCAAACTAAACTGCTGCCTATGAGCAAACTAGACTGTTGCCTATCAGCAAACTAGACTGCTGCCTATGAGCAAACTAGACTGATGCCTATGAGCAAACTAGACTGCTGCCTATGAGCAAACTAGACTGTTGTCTATGAGCAAACTAGACTGCTGCCTATGAGCAAACTAGACTGCTGCCTATGAGCAAACTAGACTGCTGACTATGAGCAAACTACACTGCTGCCTATGAGCGAACTAGACTGTTGTCTATGAGCAAACTAGACTGCTGCCTATGGGCAAACTAGACTGCTGCCTTTCGGCAAACTAGACTGCTGACTATGAGCAAACTACACTGCTGCCTATGAGCAAACTAGACTGTTGTCTATGAGCAAACTAGACTGCTGCCTATGAGCAAACTAGACTGCTGCCTATGGATACAACTGCTAAAGGGGCCTGCCATAAAGCTAATTTATTTTGACGTAACCCAATAATAACGTAACATTTATATTTTAATTAAAAGAATATTACTAATCACAAAGCTGTGTTATCGTTCTAAAATAAATGGTCAAATCTCGAGTTTTCAAAGAATATTTGGGCTAAAAATTTTACAAGCGACGCCCCTGACAGTTTTTTTAAAGTGTAAGCTATCCGGATATGACTGGCCTAGGTCCATCACACCCCACTATAAGAAATCATAGGATACAAAATGGTGGTGGTGGTGTGTGTGGGTGGGTGTGTGTGTGTGGGTGTGTGTGACAACAAAATACAGTTTGTACTCGGGCGCCTCGGTATACGCATGTGTATACGCGCCTGTGTAGATGCACATGTCAACATCTACCACATGACAACATCTACTACATGTCAACATCTACCACATGTCAACATCTACCACATGTCAACATTTATCACATGTCAACATTTATCACATGTTCACAACTACCACATGTCAACATTTATCACATGACACCATTTATCACATGTCAACATTTATCACATGTTCACAACTACCACATGTCAACATTTATCACATGACAACATTTATCACATGTTCACAACTACTACATGTCAACATCTATCACATGTCAACATTTATCACATGTTCACAACTACTACATGTCAACATCTACCACATGTCAACACCTACCGCATGTCAACATCTACCACATGTTAACATTTATAACATGTCAACATCATCATCTTAAACATATTTCATGTCAAAATATTGCTCATGTTAAATTTACTACATGTCAACATTAACCTCATGTCCATACCTACTACATGTCAACATTAACCTCATGTCCATACCTACTACATGTCAACATTAACCTCATGTACATACCTACAACATGTCAACATTAACCTCATGTCCATACCTACTACATGTCAACATTAACCTCATGTCCATACTTACTACAAGTCAACATTAACCTCATGTCCATACCTACTACAAGTCAACATTAACCTCATGTCCATACCTACTAAATGTCAACATTAACCTCATGTCCATACCTACTACATGTCAACATTAATCTTAAGCTGGTATCACAATCTAGCCCATGACATTAAAAAAAAATACCATCTGGTCCTGGGGAACTTTATATAAGACTCTATTAAAATGTTCTCTAATGTCAGTCCATCTGCGTAATTTGTTTCTGGAAAGTTGGAGGAGTAACAAAATGTATGTTTATACATCATTATCACAAAATCCTCTCTTTGGCCAAGAAGAAATTCTCCTCACAGGATGGGTCACTTGTGAAAGTCTCCACACGGGATGGGTCACTTGTGAAAGTCTCCACACGGGATGGGTCACTTGTGAATGTCTCCTCACGGGATGGGTCACTTGTGATAGTCTCCTCACAGGATGGGTCTCTTGTGAAATTCTCTTCAGGGGATGGGTCAGTTGTGTGAAGTCCATCTCTTGGCCGCCAACTTTTAATACGTTGACCGATCCTTCCATTTAACATTTCTGGTAGAACGCTCAAATGAATTTCAATCACGCCATCGTTATTATGTTCTGAGTGGCTTCACAACACCCCCCCAGCCTCACCCCCATCCTCATCGACTCATTAGCCTGGTCCCCCGCAACAATATAATCACGTTGTTCTAGATTACCTGGTTGACATGACCTACCGGTGGGCCTGGCATCTGAGCTGATGACCTAAATAAGTCCAGACAGTAGCCCTCAGTGACAACAATGCGCAGTCGTGACGGAGATACTTCAGCCAGACCAGTGTTTTGTGAATATGTTAACTGTGTGTGGTCGTGACGGAGATACTTCAGCCAGACCAATGTTTTGTGAATATGTAAACTGTGTGTAGTCGTGACGGAGATACTTCAGCCAGACCAATGTTTTGTGAATATGTAAACTAAGTGCCTACCTGAGCACCCATCTAAATTTAATTTCTATTCAATACGAGGATAGGTGGTGGCCCCAGGGTACTTTTGTTTAGCCCCACCCTCAGCATCTATGAGTCTCTGAGAAGGGCCCCTAAATATCTATGGGAGTCTATGACAAGGGCCCCTAATTATCTATGGGAGTCTATGACAAGGATTCTCAAACCTCTATGAGTCACTGACAAGGGCCCCTAAATATCTATGTGAGTCTATGACAATGATTCCTAAACCTCTATGAGTCACTGACAAGGATTCCTAAACATCTATGAGTCACTGACAAGGATTCCCAAACCTCTATGAGTCACTGACAAGGATTCCCAAACATCTATGAGTCACTGACAAGGATTCCCAAACCTCTATGAGTCACTGACAAGGATTCCCAAACATCTATGAGTCACTGACAAGGACTCCCAAACCTCTATTAGTCTCTGACAAGGGCCCCTAAACATCTATCAGTATCTGAAAAAGATTCCCAAAGCTCAACGGCTCAAGTTATGGAGATATCTTTTGGTTGATGTACTAATATCTTTTGTTTGGTGTACTAATATCTTTTGGTTTTGTGTACTAATATCTTTTGGTTGATGTACTAATATCTTTTGGTTGATGTACTAATATATTTTGTTTGGTGTTATTATATCTTTTGTGGGTGTACTATCTTTTTGTTGGTGTACTAATGTATTTATGAATTTAATTTGACAACGTTTCAACTTATGAAACCTGGTCTGGGGCATTTTCTAAAACAAAAACACATTTTCTTGCTATTTAATTTATGAAACATTTATAGACATTTTAATTAATAAAATGTTTACATTGTACATACTGCGTATTGGTTTACTTTAATGAAATATCTCAGTATCTTTAATTTTTATGAAAACTAAAATATAAGCATTTAACATTAATTCGGTTTGTGTCGATATTTGTGAGTTGGCTGCAACACGAGATGAACAGGTTTCCCGTCAGGAATAACAGACGTTGAGCGCAATGTAAGTAGCTCAGCCTGTCACTCTTTTTTTTGGGGGGAATTAATGTGCTGCCAACCACAAGTAAGAAGTCTATCCAAAAAAAAATTATTTAAAAAAAATCTCCAGAACTAAATGAACAAAAATATTTATTGATTTATGGCAGGGTCACATTAGGGTGCTGGGAGTTTTGGCGCCCCTTGTGCTTATCGAGCAATTGAATTTCGTTTTTTAGTGTGTTTGTTGACAGAGTATCACACTGCTGGGGGTTGCTGTGTGTCATTTACTGCACTACGTTGAGTCGTAGCCAGAATGTCCTTGATCCATGTCGGGCTCTGGAATTTAGGTAAAATGTTGGGTTCCTCCATCAAATGCCAGATCATTCTATTATCAATTATCGGAAGAGACGGATAATTAGCTGCGTGGGGCCACTGGCAAGTAATCGGGTAGCCTCCCCTTATCTAAGTTCCACTATTTGACCATGTGTTAGTATACTGGAATAGAGGGTGAATATCTTTTATGAGATTCTTAAAAGAGAATTGTCGTTCTGTTTTATTTAAATTGATGCGGACATCTACATGTCACAGTGGACTTTGTAACACGGAACTTGACTGCTTGGATGGGCAACTTTAGAGTTATCTGCCCCTTGAGATCCTAATCAGTTATCTTCCCCTATCTTAATCGGAATAAATCATTTTAACAGTAAAATTTGTTGCACTGCCATTGTAGGAAATACTTTAAAAAACAAGCCATTGTATGCCAATAATAAGTAAACTTACCATTGTTTGTCATAGTGAACAAACTTGTCAGTGAGTAAGCTTTTAATTCCAAGCTGTAATGTGTCAACGGGCCACTGTTAACAATAAAGTGTAAAGCTGCTACTGTCAGCAATAAAGTGTAAACTGGCTATTGTATACTCAATGTATCTGACACCAACGTAAGCCATCACAGACTCCCCGGGAAATAAAAAGGAGGTTACTAAATTTGGACTTAATTACTTGTTCGGGAGGGGGAGGAAATGGAAAGAATTTCCTCCAGTAAATGAGTCCAGAATCAGGCGAATGTATTTTTGAAACATTTCGGACAGAAGTAGAAGAGAAAAACTCAGAGCGGGAAGAAATGTATTTGAACTTATTAATAAAGTTTCTTTTAGATATTGAAGTGTAAACATTGTATAAGTTTCAACCGATTTATTAAAAAGTTATTTTCCATAATATTTGCTAATGATTGTTTATAACAAATGAAATTCTAGTACTAAAATAGTACTCTACCGGAATATCCTATTTGTAGTCTCTATTACTGAAATAGTACTCTACCGGAATATCCTATTTGTAGTCTTTAGTACTGAAATAGTACTCTACCGGAATATCTTATTTCTAGTCTCTAGTACTGAAATAGTACTCTACCGGAATATCGTATTTGTAGTGTATAGTACTGAAATAGTACTCTACCAGAATATCCTATTTGTGGTCTCTAGTACTGAAATAGTACTCTACCGGAATATCATATTTGTGGTCTCTAGCACTGAAATAGTACTCTACCGTAATATCCTATTTGTAGTCTCTAGTACTGAAATAGTACTCTACCGGAATATCCTATTTGTAGTCTATTTGTCCTATTGTAGTATTTCATAAAATGCATCATTTGTTGCATACTAAGGATCGTAAGTTAGGATTTATAAATAACCTCAGCGTAAATGTTTGACTGATATTTTTTTTACATTCTTTGATCCTCATTTGTATCTGTTGAGACGAAATGCGCTATTTCCAATATAAACAATCAACTGCTGATAGGACAGTTTGTTTATGTTGTGCGTCTCTTCTTCATCATAATTGTTTAAGAAGCACTACGGAGGTCTTATGTACAGCATAGGTCTTAAGTATAACGGAGGTCATAAGTATAACACAGGTCATATGTATAATATTGGTCATAAGTATAACGGAGGTCATAATTATAACGGAGGTCATAATAATAACATAGGTCTTAAGAATAGCACAGGTCATATGTATAACAGAGGTCTTAAGTATAACGGAGGTCATAAGTATAACACAGATCATATGTATAACATTGGTCATAAGTATAAGATAGGTCTTAAGAATAGCACATGTCATATGTATAACATAGGTCATAAGTATAACAGAGGTTATTATATATAATATATGCCATAAGTATAACGATTGAACCCAAAGTATAAAAGTGGTCACAGATTCTTAGGCGGTAAAAGAACATGGCTATAGACCTTAACCCACGCAGATATTACTTTCACCATAGCTGTCTCTGTGTATTTGCTTTCCCCACCCACCCTCCCCACCCTTTCATATACTTTCACATATATGCAAAACTGCCATAGTTATTCCTAGAAACAGACCTAATAAGATTTATTACGTAAAAGTAGCTCATTTGACCAGTGGTGGCGCAGTATGTCTAACCGTAACAACAAGCCCTGTGGCTCGCAATGTAGACAAAAAAAATTTTACAACGGTGAAACATCTCACCCTCTTTGGTGACAAAGAAAACACGAACAATATCCGGAACAATATTTATCCGGCCTTGACTGAACGGAAAGAAAGAATAAAAAAAAAAAATGAAACCAGCGGCGTAGCGTGGGTATCGGCCGCCCAGGGCGGAAGACGATTGTGCCGCCCTCTCATTTAGGTATTTCAATTTAATCTATACATTTTTGCTGCCCCCCCTAAAAAGTAATAAAAAGTGCCCCCCGGTGCGGACCACACCCACCGCCCCCCCCTCCCAGGTACGCCACTGAATAAAACATCACGTGACTATGATTAAAAAAAATGAATAAAAAACAACAACAACAAAAAGAAATCAACTTTTCAGGCCACTTGATTGCAGCTAACCCCCACCCACCCCCCCACCATGTGTTACGGTCCTAGACAGAGGCACTAACAGTTTTGTTTTTGTTTCTGAAATTTTTTTCTTCTTCTTCTTCTTCATTAAACGGTGACATTGATTGGACCTCACGGTGTGGAGACACAAAGAACTTTAAAAACAACAGACGGACAAATAGAAGAAAAAAAAAAGAAGAAAGGTTAATTCAAAGTTTGGACTATCGACCCCCTTCCCCCCACCCCCCGCATCCCCCGCATCCCAACGATCCGGACGACTATGGATTATTGATCGATGTTTACTAGTTGAATGCAACAGGAAGAGCAGAGCAGGGGTAAAGAGAGAGAGAGAGAGAGAGAGAGAGAGAGAGAGAGAGAGTGAGAGAGAGAGAGAGAGAGTGAGAGAGTGATAGAAAGAAAGAAAGAGGATGTATGTGGGCGTGGCTCAATACGGAAGTCCAACAGACACAAAGACACAGCCATTTCCTACTTCCTCCTCCTTGGGTGACAGGTCAAAGTGCATGTCACCGAAAGTGAAGGACCCCTTCTTCCCTCCCCCCTCCCCTCCCCCCCCCCCCAGCCCCGTAAAACATAATTTAAAAAAAAATTGCGGATAAGTAGAGAGACTGCAGCCTATATCAATGACCACCCCAACAGCATGTCCGAGAACTGATACAGAAAAAATAGTTAACCCGAGATGGATTGTGACGACCTTGGGGTCACCATGAATTTCACCATTTGGACACTACTGGTTGTCCACCTTGCCCCTCCCTCCTTGATACTGCTCAAGTCTATTTCTTCTATTTTGTTTTTATGTTTCTCTCATGGACGACTGTGCTCATCTATAATACAAATTTTACATCATATGTTCCGGTTTCCGTCTGTCATCGCGACTTCGGTCTGTCATCGAACATGGCGGCATAAACAATTCAAAGATGGCAGAAACATTTACTGTTTTCTTCTTAACATGCATGATCCGGCTACCAACTGGCCAGCCGAGTAAGAATTGTCTCAACATGGCTGCCAGAAATGACATTGGACCAGCCATATGTTTAGCGCCGAGGTGACAAAACACCGCACACTAACATACGGCAGGTAAGATCGTGAATGCCAAATGGCAATCACAATGTAATATCGTTTTCGACCGCCTCAATCTTTAACAAAGATCAATAAAGCGATCTTAAGAGAGGTAACACAAAATCATGCCAAAATATTCTGTTGTTTTTTTTTCTGTGATACTCTTCGAAACAAATTTCAAAGCGAATCGTTGTTCCATAGGTCTATGTATATCTCACAGTATCGTAATAAATTTATGGTGTTCAATTTGTTATTAAATGAGAAGCTATCATAAAAGAAATATTTACAGAAATCGTTCAATTAATATTCTGTGTTATGTTCCACAATTTAAATTTTAAACCATAATTATGGATACCTCAATATAATGTAATATTTATATTGTTTAAATTGTTTTTATTTCTAAAATATGTCTATTTCTAATGTACAATTATTTTCCTTTATTACTAACCTAAAATACGTCACTTTTTTTTCATTTTTTGACTATTACGTCACATGAATGAATTGAATAAGGGTTGAGATTGAGTAGCGCCGTACACAACGTTTACAATGCAAACTAACCCATTTATGATGGGGGCTTCACACAGAGGGTGTATGGAGGGGGCCCAGTTTGAGGAGGGACCCCAAAATATTTTTTAAACTAAATATTAAGTACATTATCTGATGTCAAAATGTAGCGGCTTCCGAAGATGCCTAAAATCCCTTGGTTCGGCATTGGCTTCACAGAACTATAATGTTGAAAGCTTTGATATGTCTTTCTTTTTTAAGAGGCCTAATGTTTTCTGCGTCTGCGGCCTCAACTGCATTGATGGAATACTTTGTTTTTAATTGAAGGTCAGCTAAAAGCTACACAACGATTCTTTCTTCTCGGGACCAAGCTTGAGAAGCGTCAAAAAATTATCCCATGTCAAAATTCAGGGGCAGCCCCCAAAGAGGCCAAGCCACCGGGCCCCTACCTCCCTAGGTTCTGCACTGCCGGGTCGGCAATTTTTCTTAGTTAATTGTACAATGCTACGATGTGTATAACAGTAAATAAACCACCTGTTAAACATGTAGCGTTTTGCTTAACACAAGCACTCACTCACGTCTCTCTGTTTTTTTAAAATACGCCATGTTGAACATCATAAAACATTAAATGAATAACTGTTTGGAAAGGAGTCCATTAAAATATTATGAAGGAATATGATTTTAAGAGTTGTTGATTATGTTTACCCATAGTGAGGATTATTTTCTTTGGGAGGCACTATTTAAGATATGAACTTTATTTGATGTATTATTAATATATTTTGGCTACAATAATCTGTTCATGTCCTTGGGGCCACTGCAAGTATATAGACTGATTGTTAACGCGCTGAAATATATATCACCATTTTCAACTCCAACTGTGTGCCTACTCGCTGGTCCGGGTACCGGGCCTTTGATAACTAGTAAATATTCATATAATGTCAGCTGAAACAGTCATTGAGGAGTCAGCTGACGTCGAGCCATGATCATTGAGAGTCACTGGCCGAGCAAAGATCATTGAGGAGTCACAGCCCGAGCCAAGGGTACAGAGAGTCAATGCCCGAGCCAAGATCATTGAGGAGTCACTGACCGGGCCAAGATCATTGAGAGTCACTGGCCGAGCCAAGATCATTGACATTCATCGGACGTCATGTGCCTCAAGACATGAAATTCCTCGTGCCCTGTATCATCCTTGTATCCTTCTTGTATCCTGTATCCTCCTTGTATCCTGGAGGTTCGTTAATATCTTAAGATATATCGTGAATTGAATCAGGATGACCGTTTCTTGTTGACCCAGGGAGAGCCGAGGGGACGGGGAAATAGAAATTATCGGCGATGCCGAAAAGTGACCAATAGTTTCTTTCAATAGTTCCTAATGTAACCATATTTGACCTTGATCGACTTGGATGATACCAATTCTTTGATGTTCGATTCAGACAATTGTTTTTATGAAAAATAGATGAAATCAATTGATTTAATCGATATTGTCATCGAGCAGGATTAAAATTGAACAGTTGTTAATAAAAAGTATGTATACATAAATTGTATTATCAGTATGTGAGATATATAGTTTACAATCAGAAATAAAGATACATGTTGAATGCATGCTGAATAAAACCGAGAAAATTCAGCATTGATTTGAAAAAAAAATATATAAATTACATCAGAAGGGTAAATTAACGATTTGAATTGAGTAATGACAGACAAACGAATTGTTTTAGTTGGCAAGAATAATATTGATCTATGGAGTGATGTGATAACACATGGACTATGTTCTGTTATTTTAAAATTATTGAATTTCTAATACATCCAGTGTAAGCGATGTTGTCCCCAGTCGATACATGAATACTATGTCATGTTTATCTTAAGTTTGTCAGCTGAATGTTAGCCATTTTTAATGTCTCTCTCTCTCTCTCTCTCTCTCTCTCTCTTTCTCTTCCTCATCGTTTTGTCCACCAGCCGTTACGTCACATAACCAATCCAAACACTGCACAGACTGGGTCTTATTGTTTTGATAAGAAAAAATCAATATAATACAAAGTAAAACAGTTAACAATCAAGTAAGTATTTAACCTAACAGTCCACGGAATGAAATATATTTCAGTTGTCCGGCATACCATGGTTTTGAGATGCATGACTCATTCAAACATTTGATACACCACTGTGTCTTGATCGTCATAAATCATCATATAAACAACATTGTATTTCAACTGTCTACCACAGTCTCAATGATCCGTCTATATGACCAAACCCATGGCATGATCCAGTTGTGTAGGTCAGTGGTCTCCAAACCGCGGTCTGCGGTCCGCGGGCCGGTACCGGTCCGTGGAACGATGTTACTGGGCCGCCTAAGAGATGTTAAATTATTTCCTCTTTATTTATATCGTGATTGTGCGACTTTTTATTCATATCTTGATTGTGCGACTTTTTATTTATATCGTGATTGTGCGACTTTTTATTTATATCGTGATTGTGCGACTTTTTTTATTTATATCGTGATTGTGCGACTTTTTTATTTATATCGTGATTGTGCGACTTTTTTATTTATATCGTGATTGTGCGACTTTTTATTTATATCGTGATTGTGCGACTTTTTTTATTTATATCGTGATTGTGCGACTTTTTATTTATATCGTGATTGTGCGACTTTTTATTTATATCGTGATTGTGCGACTTTTTTATTTATATCGTGATTGTGCGACTTTTTATTTATATCGTGATTGTGCGACTTTCCATGGACTAGAAATAATCAAGCGCCCCCTCCCCCCCCTTTTTTTTTCCAAGTGAGCCGCGGTGAAATTATCAAACGCTGACCGGTCCGTGGCGAGAAAAAGTTTAGGGACCACTGGTGTAGGTGACTTGCTGTATTTGAATGTTGCTTTCTCATGCCTGTTTAGTTGGCTCCCTTTTATGTTCAGCTGTCCACCCCTTCTCCCTCCCTCCCCCCTCTCCCAAGTATTCAGTTCATGTTGGAAATCTCTGCTTGATTAGAACCCCACCCCACTCTTCCCACCCCGTAATTCTTTACATCTCGATTTTACGATCTCAAATATATATATACCCCTTCGCAACTCACATGACAACTGTTTTGCTTTCGCGAATCACGTTGAAGAAAATCATTGGACTTTTTTTAGTGAATACTTACCATACTTTGAGTGCTACTAATCGAGATTGTTATTGTTAGAAAATGGTACATGATTGCATGTTTTTAGTAGGTCGCAGCCAGTGTGTGAGGTACCTAAAAAAATAAGACCGTTACATTACAACATGCTCACACAGTATTACATATAACGCGTGCTCACCTAGTATTACATTTTACGCATGATCGCGCAGTAAAATAATATTGACACATACGCGTCCATACAAAACTGATCCTATTTAAGTCTTTCACAAAATCATTATTTATCAATAAACAACTTTTTTTTTTTACTGTTTCTGAAAAGACTCTATTTATCTATTTATTTCCAGATAGTTTTTTTTTTTTTCAAGAACTTCACATCTTTTGTCATAGGATCTTATTATTCAATCAATACCCTCCTTTGACAGAACCGTATAACTTCAATATTTATTAAACTTTCTATAACTAATATCCCCCCCACCCTCCCAATTTCTTTTTATTATTACCGTTATATAGACACGTGATACCGCCGCACACACACACACACACACACAGACATATCAATTTCGTTCATTAAAGGTGAGAGTTTGGTTCATTTTGTTGATCCGGCTCCAATTATTTACTAAAGCCAGCTGCACTATTTACTCAACTGAGTCCATCACGCGATGGCAGCAGGTTGAAAAACAAAAAAGTCCATCAATTCTGTAGGACATTGAGAAATCAATACTTTTAAATTTTACATAAAATGTACATAAAAGAAAAAAAATCATATCTCTTGAGAGCGATCAATAAAATAAAGTTATCCTCAATTTCATTTTAAAGAATAACAAATGTTTCTTTCTCAGTAATTTACTTTGTTGTATAAAACATACAATACTTGGAGAAGAAATAGAGCGAAAAATGTAAGAGTTATGTTTGATTAGATTATAACGTTTTTTTTTTTTTGCGGAGATAAATAAATGGTACATTTTGGGTTTTATAGTAATAAAAAAAAATCTGTTAAAGCTGATGTTGAGCCACTGATGTTTGTTTTATTGAGGGGTGGGGGGGGGGAGGGGGGCCTTCCTCTGAAATGCCGCCCTCCAGTTTTTGAGTCACTTTGGTCGAAGTTACTGCCAAGTGCTCAGACTGCCCATCCCCTGCCCCTGTGTCTGGCAAAATGAACGCGTCGGAGCCGATCTCGCGTTTTAGGGGTTCTAGACAATGGTACATTTTGGGGCCCCAGGTTAAATTTTAGTTTGGCGCCCCCTCTCCCCCTCCCCTCGTGCAAAGGTACATTTGGGGTGGGGGAGGGGTAAGCCCAGGCGAATGTACATTCGGAAGTATAAGTGAAAAGATATCCTGGCAAGGTCGCTGCTTTGATAGACGGGGATAAACACAGAACAAATATTGGAACAAATTTACACCAAGCTATTGTTCAAATGCATACATGTGACGTCATCTCCTGGCAAGCAAACAAACGTCCGTGCCATCGTACGCCATCAAGTCTAGTCAGAGGCAGACACACATTCAAACACACACACACACACATAAATACACACACTCAAATACGCACACACATAAACACACACACACACACAATCAAACACACACTCACACACACACATGTTCATTTAAACAAATAATATCCATTGAATAACAAAAAGAAATATTCTCAACGATATACATAATTATGTGGGACGAGGGTAAGGTTCAAGGACACAAAGAACCAACAAGGAAGGTAAGGTTTAAGGACACAAAGAACCAACAAGGAGGGTAAGGTTCAAGGACACAAAGCACCAACAAGGAGGGTAAAGTTCAAGGACACAAAGAACCAACAAGGAGGGTAAAGTTCAAGGACACAAAGAACCAATAAGGAGGGTAAAGTTCAAGAACACGAAGAACAAACAACATACTGGAAGCAGAATTAACCTGATCTAGACTAGAGGCCAACTTACAAAATAAAATAAAATAAAATAAATTTTAAAAAAATGAACAAAATAAAATAATTTACGAAACAAATTGATCACAAAGATAGATTCTGAACTTGATCCACCCTGACCCCCCATCAGTCACTCACACCCCCGTCCCGCCCCCCACAAAACCTGCACACTGGACATAGAGACATGAAACACAATGAAGTACTGTACATATTCATCTCCGCTAAACTTGATTCTACGTCAGTCAATGTATACACACTGACTCTAACCGCTATCTGATGTCTACACACTGACTCTAACCGCTATCTGATGTCTACACACTGACTCTAACCGCTATCTGATGTCTACACACGGACTCTAACCGCTATCTGATGTCTACACACTGACTCTAACCGCTATCTGATGTCTACACACTGACTCTAACAGCTATCTGATGTCTATACATTGACTTTATCCGCTATCTGATGTCTACACATTGACTCTATCCGCTATCTGCTGTTTACACATTGACTCTATCCGCTATCTGATGTTTACACATTGACTCTATCCGCTATCTGATGTCTATACACTGACTCTATCCGCTATCTGATGTCTATACACTGACTCTATCCGCTATCTGATGTCTATACATTGACTTTATCCGCTATCTGATGTCTACACATTGACTCTATCCGCTATCTGCTGTTTACACATTGACTCTATCCGCTATCTGATGTTTACACATTGACTCTATCCGCTATCTGATGTCTATACACTGACTCTATCCGCTATCTGATGTCTATACACTGACTCTATCCGCTATCTGATGTCTATACATTGACTCTATCCGCTATCTGATGTTTACACATTGACTCTATCCGCTATCTGATGTTTACACATTGACACTATCCGCTATCTGATGTCTATACACTGACTCTATCCGCTATCTGATGTCTATACACTGACTCTATCCGCTTTCTGATGTCTATACATTGACTCTATCCGCTATCTGATGTCTATACATTGACTCTATCCGCTATCTGATCAACTCAATTCTTTCTTTTTGAAATTAATTTTAATTTTATCTTTTTTATACTTTCCGTGTACTTTAAACCGATTAGTTTTTTTTTTTTTCTGTATAGCCAACAATTTTCTTCCTGTCATTTTTCTCTCCATCATGTTTGTCCCTCTTTTTTCTTTTTTTTTTTTCAAAATCAAAATGAAAATATTCTTCCTGAAGTACAGAGTGGTTAAGTGATATATTTAGAACTTGCCTAATTGGCTAGAGTTCAAAGAACGTTTATCATTAAGATCTCAGCCTTGTCCTGTCAATTCCCGGGCGGGATGGGGGGTATGAACGGGTGGGGGTGGGGTGATGGGAGGGGTTCGATGGCTGACTGCGATAAACTTTGGTAAAAAAAAAAATACAAGCGATTAAATAGTTGTTGTTGTTTATTTTTTTTTTTTGTTAAGACCTACTTTTTAAATATGATAATGAGAGTCAAATTGCCTGCACGACAGGTAAACACAAAGTCAAATATATTGACCACAAAAATAAATAAATAATGAAGAACGATATCAGATAAACCGATCAACAATAAGTCAATCTTTAAAAAAGACTTACAGAAAAAAAATCTAAAACCAAATCAAACCAAGTAGTACAATGGGAAAATCCGATCAATTCTATATGATAGCAACATTAAAACTCTAAATTCTAAAGAATAGCGTCATCAATACTCTCTAAATAAATATGTTTCCAACATCTCACTGTTGCCTATTTCTTACAACGTCGTGATCAATCATTAAAATTTATACGTAAACATGGCGGCTCTAAAATACCCGCAACATTGTAACCTAGATGAATTTCAATATAAAATTCTATAATTATGAAATATTTGTATTTTAAAAATATACTATCAATTTGATTACTTCTTAATATGATATCATTCTTAGGGCTAGTTCGATTGACATGTGCGTAAAACTCCAAAAAGTTTATAAGCACGATGTAAATCAACTGTTAATGCTACATCCTTGTCATTGAATTATTTTGTTTTTAATCCCCTCAGTATACTGTATAACCAAGGGACCCGTAAGACAGTTACTACGGACCTCATCAGCAACAATAGTTGGTGTATGTGATCTCAATTTAAAAAAAAAAAAAATATCCATATTGCCTACATCCAGTAGCTCTCAACCGGTGGTACGCGTACTTCAAGTGGTACGGGGAAAGGTTATGCAGGGGTACGGAAAAGGTTATGCAGGGGTACGGGAAAGTTTATGCAGGGGTACGGGAAAGGTTATGCAGGGGTACGGGAAAGGTTATGCAGGGGTACGGGAAAGGTTATGCAGGGGTACGCAGCGACATATACTTTTCGTTTAAAACAACCAAAGAGTTTGAAGAAGGTCGCCTGTCTGCTGCTTGACTCATCACCAAACCACGTGCCCCAAAGGTTACACATTAGAAAGGTGAGCACAGTCCATTGTGAGAATAAATACATTTATCCGCAAACTTACGTGTGAGTAGTAGCCGTGGACATATTTTGCTCCCTTTGGGGTGTAGTGACAAAAAAAAGGTTTAGAATCGCTGGGTTAAACTTTGAACACAACCTTATTAGCGCAGTAATTTTCAACACGTGTTTGGAAGAACGTCGTTTTTTGTTTACAATGAAGCCACCAAAGTGCTTCGCAAAAGAAAAGAAAATATACCATAAACCGTTGTTTCTAATGAGTAAGAAAGGCCAACAGCATGTTTATGTTTGTTAAATGAAACCATACCATAAACTATTGTTTCTCATGAATAAGAGTGGGACCTGAGTGTCCGGGGTTCAATTCTGAGCGACACTATTGATTTATCTGTAAGTGTTAGATTGTTGAGTGAAATTTGTTTTTACAATAGTTCCCATAAACCACAAACTGTGCGGTTCGTTCATCCGCGATAGCTCAAGGATTATGAAGGCACTACAGTAAGCATAGACAGGTGACTGGACACGCTGGGAGTTGACCGCTACAACCAGGGCCGGCCTTATGAATGGCGGGGCCCAATTTAACGGATGCTTGCGAGGCCCCTCTTCTAACCTTTAAAAGCGTGTGACAATTGCCATGAGTGATAGCTATATGATAAATGTAAATTGCGGGGCCCCTGCTAGGCGAGGGCCCCCAATTCGAAGCAAACGGTTAAATCGGCCCAAGGCCTGCCCTACCTACAACGAAAGATGTGCTCAATTAACCACAAAGTAAAAGGAAGTTAACTATTTAAGGATTATGTAAAGCAGGGGGGTGGGGACTATTTCACCCTTGCCAAGTCCAAGTATCTTTTAACTAGTGGAATTGATTTCTTTTTTCATTGTTCAAATACATGTAATGTAATGAATGTAATGAATGTAATGATTACAGCTTTATTGAATGATCCCACACCAGACAGAGCCACCCACTCATCGCCTCCCTTGTTGCATTAAGCCATGTACTTTCTAAAGGGTACTCTCATCATCTTGGTGGACACAAAAAATATTTCTTGTTTATAACTTGATTGCATCCCTTTAGTGGTTATTTTGTGTCGCGCGCCCATTGGTCGATATTTATAGTAACAGATTGATGACACCAGACGGAAGCGTGTTATATTTATCAGAAATTCACTTTAATTAAATTTTGCCTTTGTTCTAATGGACCCATAACATGGGATAAAGGACGGAAAAAAAAACAACAAAATTACATCTTCACTAAAACAGTTGGATATTACATAATTTTTAATAAAACGATAGCTTGACAGTGAAACTCGTTTGATAAATTTAATATCTGATAAAATAATGAACAGAGATGCAGTTTGTTTAAACAAAGCCATTACTATGTTTTTAGAGGTTTAGTTAAATTGTACATTTCGAGGCCCTAAGTGAAATAACTCATTTGGGGGAAGAACACAAGGATACATTTTTGGGACCTGGGGTAAATAGTTCATTTTGGGGGCACAGACAAAGGTGAATTTGGGGCCCAAAGAAAATCTATCTCATTTCTATCAATTTCAAGTACTGTAATAATAATTTTTGTAACTGGGGCCCATTCTGATACCCCACCAACTATTAACTAACAGGGGGGGGGCTCGGATCGTTTTTGTTTCTGTCAAAAAAGTCTTAATAGGTGTCCCCCCCCCCTTGGCGGACAGCTCCCTAGGCAGCCGAATAGTACACCTACTTATAAGAACAGGTTTTTGTTTTTGTTTTTGTTTAAGTAAAATTTTTGCTAGTAACAAAATAAATGTGTAACACATAAACTGTGTATGCTCTAAGTAACTATTTTTTTTTTTACTTTTTAGTCTATTTAAATAAAAATCTATTTAAAAAACAAAATTCTGTTTATAATTATTTTAATATTTACGTAATATAGATCGTTGAGGCCGAAAAAAAAACACCAATCTTGCAATGTGTTAAACCCACCAATCTTGCAATGTGTTAAACCCACCAATCTGGCAATGTGTTAAACCCACCAATCTGGCAATGTGTTAAACCCACCAATCTGGCAATGTGTTAAACCCACCAATCCGATAATGTGTTAAACCCACCAATCTTGCAATGTGTTAAACCCACCAATCTGGCAATGTGTTAAACCCAGCAATCTGGCAATGTGTTAAACCCACCAATCTTGCAATGTGTTAAACCCACCAATCTGACAATGTGTTAAATCCACCAATCTGGCAATGTGTTAAACCTACCAATCTGGCAATATGTTAAACCCACCAATCTGGCAATGTGTTAAACCCACCAATCTGGCAATGTGTTAAGCCCTCCAATCTGTCAATGTGTTAAACCTACCAATCTGGCAATGTATTAAACCCACCAATCTGGCAATGTGTTAAACCGACCAATCCGGCAATGTGTTAAACCCGCCTATCCGGCAATGTGTTAAAATCCCATCCAATGCCCGCTTGATAAACACCTCCCAGACTGACGGGAAATGATAAAAGTCAGAAGTATTTTATGATCTAAATCAGAAGTGGACAATTTTCTGTCACATTCAGAGTTCTATTCATTTTGCAGTTTAGTAAGCAGAGGTGCACAACCTTCTTTCTCCTGACTGTCCAAATGACCATTCTTTTCTAGCTAGTGCAGCCGACAAACTGATTTTGTCAATAAATTCATCAAGAAATGTATCATACTTTTTTTTTATTTCTAATACATGGTCGAAGCTACCCCCATTACTGCCGCAGATGGTACACCTCTGAATTTAAATAAAATATCGTCAGGCTCTGACAATACAAAGAGACTTTCACTGGTTGCGTGCTCGATATGCCTGGTCCAGGATCAAGGTCCAAACCCTATGGCTTCAATTCTTGTTTGGTAACTGCATAACCATTGCCGCTTCATGATAGTTAGGCTGTGATAGGTCATACCACTAACTGTCCTAACAAGGGTTTTGAAATAAAAACAAACATCTAGAGATTGGACCATGTCCTTAAAAGGACCTTACAAAAATACATGTTGTTCTATAAATGCTTTATATTGGTATTATAAAGTTAAAGTTCCCTTAGCCCAAACGGGCTATCAGGGCAGATGTAGTCTAGACTTCATCTGTTACTATGGCTTCTGTCTCTTATAACATCTGTCTCTATAACAACTGTCTATATAACACCTGTCTGTTTAACCTCGACATATAGAGGGATTGTGTGGTCAGCATAATGTACAGCCGCCTTTACTCCATTTAAAGCTGGGTGGACTTGGGGGACGTACACCAGGACCTGAAAAAATCTCAAGGTTCTCACTGAGGTTAGAACCCAGGACTCTTCGGACGACAGTCGAGCGCTCTACACAACACCAGCAACCGTCCCTTATCTTACATTACATCTTTATAAATCTTCATGCATAACTTGTATATATTATTTACAAGAAAAATGTTCAATCAAATTCATATGATGTGGGTATGTTTCATTCATTATATGGGAATTGTTAAATGTGAAATTATGCATCACTAATGTCAACCAAGAAAATCTAAATAGGAAATCGCGTGTTTTATTGTAAATATTGAAAGATTTCTTCCAAACACTTTATGTACCATTATGTTCCAAGTCTATGTGACATAAATCAGTATCACCATATATTTTCATTAATATAAACATCATGTTTTATGTTTCACCACTACTCTATGCGACCATCTTTATCAGCACCATATTTTGACATCAGCATAAACATCTATATTTATTCCCACGACCATCAATCTCACCTATCATAATTAACATCCTCCCATTATCAAGTTCATCGTCAATATCATCAACATTATCGCCTTCTTCCATTCATCAGATGAGATCAATCGCTTCTTTCGGTATCCTCCATCAGATACACCCTCCTCCACCCCCCTTATCTCCCCCCTTCCCCCCCGGCACCCTCCCTCCCGCCGCTTCACTTTCCCCCTTTACCTGCTTCCCATCAATTGGAGTCCGTGTATGCCATCTATTTATATCTGCTCGGCTGATGACGTTCATTATCTCCTTTCTCCATCCGCTTATGAAAGCCTTAAGGATAAAACATGTAGGGGGGGATTAGCCATTAATCCAGATTAACAGGGAGGGCTACACCATCCCTTGTCTTGAAGTTGCGACATCTATTCACGCGGCAGACCGAATCATGTACATGGAATGATAATAAACACACACATTAAGATGGAGGTTTATGTCGTTTATTCACTGAGATTTGCACCGGGGCTAACCCTTATAAAACAACAACCTCAGTTTAAAATAACAACAACCTCAGTTTAAAATAACAACAACCTCAGTTTAAAATAACAACAACCTTAGTGTAAAATAATAACAACCTCAGTTTAAAATAACAACAATCTCAGTTTAAATAACAACAACGTAATTACAAAAAAAAATGAGATTTTTGAGAAGGAGCTTGTACGGTGTTACCGTCAGTCGACAAACAAGGTACATCTATCACCACAATAACATCGTTGTAGTTGAACTGGGTTTTAATGTTGAGAAAAATAAAGAGTATGTTGGAGCTTAGTTAAACGTTGGAAATGTGAAGAGATTATTATGTGAAGATTTATAACATCACCATTTAAATTTTATGATTAAATTGACAATCGCATTTTTCAATAACGGTTACAAAATAAGTGAAAAATATAAAAACATCTTTTTTTAAGATGGAATATTTTAAAGCAATATTTCAATCCTATATTACTTTATATGTAAAAATGTGCTAAAAAACAATAAAAATAAAACAGTACTAGTACATGAAGGCCTACACAAATTCAAGAATTAAAACATACATCTTTAAAGAAAGTAGAGACATCACTATATAAGAATGATAACTCCTGCAACACCTGACAAACTTACATTCCCCTGAATCAAGCTTACATTTCCCCCCTGTCTGAAGTTAACAATTCAAATACATCTAAGAGAGGTGTAAATTATCACCCAGTCTTGATTTATGTGAAACAAACAATACAATTTCAATCAAATATATTGATTGTTTTCGTTTATGTGTATGTTTATGTGTGTGTGTATGTGTGTATGTGTGTGTGTGTGAGAGAGAGAGAGAAGGGAAGGGATAGTCTAATTCTCTTCTGGAGACCCGATTCCATTTGGGCATTTTTGACCATATGGACCTTTGCTCCTGAAAATATTACTCACTCAACTAACGTATCACAACGACAAGATCACGAAGTACTTTAAAAGACTATATGACCGATATTTTGTAAAATGCCTGTGCAAAAGATACCTCCAGAGTTACACTAAAAAAAATAGATGGAGATAATTGTACATATTTCACACACAAAAAAAAGACAAGAGATAATTAGACAACTTTAAATACAAACAAATAAGAAAATAAATACACACACACACACACACATATATACACACACAACCCGTTGCATTAAAAATGTATTAAAAAAACAAACTAACGTTAAAAAATACTTATGGAGAAGAAATATGATTAGCATCTGTAAAGATCATTTTACAAGTATCTGTTACTGGATATCTATCTGTAATCTTACAACTGAAGTGTGGAATTGACAATAATAACAAGGATTAAATTGTAAGAAACAATATTGATTCGCTTCTCCCGCCATGATGTAAATAAATGAAAAAAAAATGAAAAAATGTCTCAACAAACATGTATTAACAAACATGTCTCAACAAACATGTCTCAACAAACATGTCTCAACAAACATGTCTCAACAAACATGTCTCAACAAACATGTCTCAACAAACATGTCAAAACAAACATGTCTCAACAAACATATCTCAACAAACATGTCTCAACATACAGGTCTCAACAAACATGTCTCAACAAACATGTCTCAACAAACATGTCTCATCATACATGTCTCAACAAACATGTCTCAACATACATGTCTCAACATACATGTCTCAACAAACATGTCTCAACATACATGTCTCAACATACATGTCTCAACAAACATGTCTCAACAAAGATGTCTCAACAAACATGTCTCAACAAACATGTCTCGACATACATGTCTCAAAAAACACGTCTCAACAAACATGTCTCAAAAAACATGTCTCAACAAACATGTCTCAACAAACATGTCTCAACATACATGTCTCTTACATTTTCAACTTGCAGGAAGATGTAAGACAAGTACAAAAACAACTCCTCTTCTAGACTATAGCCTCACCCCCTCCTCTTCTAGACTATTGTCTCACCCCTCCTCTTCTAGATTATTGTCTCACCCACTCCTCTTCTAGACTATTGCCTCACTCCCTTCTCTTCTAGACTATTGCCTTTACCTTCTCCTTTTCCGCATAAAAAATGGAGGCGAAAAGCCATGGAGATCTAATAGAAAGACAATTTACTTAGTGCGTAGTAAACTGTGTGAGACTGTATGCACGAATGAGAGATTGAGACGACAAAGTCACAGTGAGTCAGACAATGTCTCATAGACAGAAAGAAAGATAGGCAGACAACGTCTCAAAGAGAGGGAAGATATAAAGATAATGTGTGGAGAGAAAGAGGAGAAGAGGGTATAGAGATAGTAAGAAGGAACAATTGAATTATAATGTCGGCCTTTTTTTTTATTTAATGTACGAACAGAATGTTGATTATTTGTGTTAACTGTACGAACAGAATGTTGATTATTTGTGTTAACTGTAAGAACAGAACGTTGATTATATCAATGTTAATAAAGCAAACCTGCCCAGGGGCCTGAAATTTCTGTCGGTGGGCCTGTTCTCAACCTTGTAATAGTTTTATATATTGATATCTTCTGAGGACAACTAGCAACTTAAATAAGTTAATAAAATAATATTGACTTGTGACTTCATTTTATACATATGTATAATAAAATAATAAAGTACAATCTCAGTGATGTCTGCGTGATGTTATTTAATTTGCAAATTTACTTTTTAGCAGAATTAATTTTATTTTAAATTGAATAATTGCGACTGTTGTTGTTGATAGATCTGTTGTTTTCAATATTTTATAAGAAATATCACACAAATAGCTAAGCTATATTCGTGCATCTTTGTCGTTCTTCCCGGGTTGTACGTTAAACAAACAGTATTATAATATAAATCAGGTATCTATTATGTAACAATTGTGTAGCAGAACAAATGGTCAATATATTTATAACAGGAATCAGAAATTGCTCAGCCTCAATACATTTTTATCATTAAAACTCTTTACTATTTAAATTATTTTTAACTAAACTGCAACATGCCATGCATTATTGAAACGTAGTTAAAATTATATATTTCTAATTAATAGCTAAACAATCGGTACTAAAATGCACCATTCCAGATATGGAACTGCAAAAAATTTCTTGGGGAGGGGACTCACTGAGGTCCCCTACAAAAACCCCTCCTCTCCGTTCTTAAGCTTTCGGCACTTCGCGCCTCCATTTTGGCCCCCCCCCCACCCACGAACATTTCTTCTACCCCACCAGGGGCGGATTTAGGGGGAGGGGCCATGTCGCCCCCCCCCTCGTTATCGCAAGTTTAGGTAAGACATCATTAAATTAACGAAATAGTTTTTGTTCTAAGACCAATTTTCAACAATGAAAACAGTTTTAGCCCCCCCCCTCAGGGTCAATGTTTTTTGCCCCCCCCCCAGTCAAAGTTGTCTAGATCCACCCCTGTGCCCCAGGATCATTTCTTCGGCACCCCCCCCCCCCTGTAAAGACATTACAAACGACTGTATCTAACTTTACCTTTTTCTATTTTTAATTCACTCTTTTCGAAGTCTGTAACTATCACAACTGACTACGTCATCATTTATTTCTTGCAATTAAAAAAAAAACTTTCACTTTTTTTACTTTATTTTTCGGTGATAAAAAATTCAACCTAAACAAACATTTTACTTCGCTGGTAAATCATTGGCTAAATATATAATTGTGTTATGGATTATATTTACTTCTGTTCAACTTTAATTTTATTGCGATAACCAGATTTCTCTTTTAACCGCGTAACACGTCCGTTTTCGCACAAACTGTCCGGGGCTTAATACAGTGACTACAAGATGCACCATCATACTGTAGTGTTCAGTCTCAAGTCTCAGTGATTACAAAATGCACCATCATACTGTAGTGTTCAGTCTCAAGTCTCAGTGATTACAAAATGCACCATCATACTGTAGTGCTAAATCTCAAGACTCAGTGACTACAAGATGCACCATCATACTGTAGTGTTCAGTCTCAAGACTCAGTGACTACAAGATGCACCATCATACTGTAGTGTTAAATCTCAAGTCTCAGTGACTTCAAGATGCACCATCATACTGTTGTGTACAAGGATCTTATCGGGCCGTTAATTCAATGTCGTCACTACGTCAAGTGTGTCAGCACTTCTAACACAAGGACAACACACACTTAATTACACTGTAGCAAACACTTTAAGTGTCAAAAATCAGGGAAACAAGCCAAGTATTCTTTCTATAATAATGATCAACTACTTTAATATCAAAATACTAAAATACTAGTATTTACAATAACATTTACAATAACAGCGTCGGCTGTCATCTCTCGTTCAACAACCGCACCTTGGGGTATTCCCATTCTGTCACAAACCAATGCACAACACTCCCCCATGGCCCCTTTAGTGTCAAACATATTAGAGTTTGACACTTAATACCACCAAAAAATATTACAGAATATTCACAGCTACAACCCTCTGAACTACTGTCAGTTAACTCATAATACATAATTTCCTCCAAAGTCAATAGTTCAAAACCTCCTGAACCATTGTCAATTAACTCATAATACATAATTTCCTCCAAAGTCAATAATTCAAAACCCTTTGAATTACTGTCACTTATTAACTCTGTACAACTCGATAATTCTTCTTCAGTACAATCTCATAAATTTCGTTGGTAACAAAATATACCAATCAATATCCATGTGGGAACATTATTACAAAATCACCCATGAAACATATATCATAATCAATTACTTGAAAATATCAACTCAATAACATAAAATTATCAACTCAATTCCTGAAAAAAAAAAACGTAACAATAATGTCATCGTTTACGTAGACCCTGGAGTTTGCTCTACAAGTTTAATCAGCAGCTCGTCATGGGTATTCTTCCAAGCGTCACTCAAATATAAATGTAGACTACCGACGTCTGTTTCTGCTCAGCCTCTTGAGAAGGATATCAGCAATAGCATTGTCCTCTCCTGATATCGGCTGTATGTTGAATCTCGTTCTGTCACAGTAGCGACCAACGAGTCACTCTGTTTGATCTGTTTCCTCTGTCTGATGAAGGCCGGTGGAGCGTGGTCGGTGCACATGGCGACCGCTCATCCCAAGAAACACTCTGCTAATTTCATGATGCACAAAAACAAGGCCAGAACCTTCCTCTCAGCCGTTGTGTAACTAGTCTCAGCCGCCAGTAGTATACTGCTGACAGAGCTCACTGACGGAGATTCTATTATAAGATCTGTAGTGCAGGACCGGATTCCGTCCTTAATCATGACCCGAGAAGTATCAAAGCAATGACTGTTACTGTTTGATAAGTCATCGTCTAGCCTGTTGTCCATCTGATTGCTGACAGGTTCCAGTTTATGTAACATAACATCCTCTGTATGGTCACAACGTTGTGAAATTTGTTTGCATCTCCGTAAACGCAGTTCTTGACGTGCTCTCTTAAATCTTCGCCTTCTGAACCGGCGGGCAAGGGGTCTTTCTTTCCTGCCGACGAAGAACGTATTCAAAGCGCAGCACAGCTTATAAGCTCGCCAGGCTATCTGAATCTTAAACGAACCTAGCCCGACTTTACCACAGTGCCGTTGAGTCGAGTGCGTTGGCCCCATAGATTGTATTGTCGGAGATGATCTTCTGAATCGCTGAAAAATCCAACTCCTACCCTTGCAGTCATGTAATTCTAGTGATTTAAAAAGGCACAACATTACCATTACGCCCAGTTGGTATAATTGTTCAGTACTGGCTCTAAATCCATTCATAAGTCTCTTATGTCCTATCCTGTAAAATGACTGAACAAAATTGCGCACATGTTTATATCGATGCCCTTCATCTTTCACACAGTCTTTGGGAAGCATTTTGATCCTGCTCATTAATCGACTTGTCTTTGTTGGGGTTTCAACACTTGGCATGGAAAGAGATTTTCTTATACTTTGTCTGTCCTCATCATGTTTGTCTACTGATGGAATCTCCTCAGAGTTATTGTCAACACTACTTTTTTGTAATGTAGTATTTAGAACTGTAAGAAACTTGTTCATCTCTCTACTGTCTTTCGATACTGGCACATTAGGTGCTTTGTCCTTCTGAGGCAATTCAGGTGCTGATTTGAGTGTATTATCAGAAGAACTCCGGCTTTCTTTAAATGAAAGCTCTTGGTGTAGAGATGATTTCATTTCTGAGATAGCCAGCTGTTTTTTTCCAGATAAAGTGGCTCTTTCTAAATCAGTTCGTCGTGGAAGGTGTTTTAACTTGACAGAAACAGAATCAAAAGACTCAGTAACATGTTCATTTTTCTGTTGTCTGCTCTGGCGTGCTGAGAGATTGATTTTTGGTGTATCTTCCTCAAAACTTTGACTAACACTGTCTCCACAGGACACCAAACTTCTACCTCCACTAACACTGTTTTTAGGAGATGATAATTTTTTTTCTATGAATAACACCATCTTTAGAAGATGACAAGTTTGTACTTTGAGTAACACTTTCTTTGGAAGACAAATTGTTACTTACGTTAGGTAAACACTGAGACGTTACACTTCTCTTACTGACATGAAGCACAGGGAAACCAGAACCAATAACAGCTTTAGAAGTAGGCAAAATTTTTCTCTGTCTGAGACCAGAATCCTCAGCATTAGCAGAAAAAGTTCTCTGATCTTGTGATTTACTTTCCTCTAGCGTTCCACTTGCTTCGTTGGTCTGTCGAATGACAGATGGTTTATCAAAGACCTCATCTTTAATAACAAGTCCTGAAATATGATGGTCTCTACAGCCGTTTATTTGTGTTGCATCAACAGGGCGCTCAGTGACTACAAGATGCACCATCATACTGTAGTGTTCAATCTCAAGTCTCATTGACTACAAGATGCACCATCATACTGTAGTGTTAAATCTCAAGACTCAGAAAGTACTACTATATCAAACACGTTATCTACTTTTCACTTGATTGTTATCGGCGGGCCGCATATATATTTGTCTAATTCATTTATAATTTACGACTTATGAAATTATGAATTAAAGATAATAAACATGTATTTGTCATTTTATTTCACACTCACACTCTATTACACATGCACATTACATTTTAAAATTCGAGCTAAATCTAAAGACTTTACTATTCATAATTATTTCAACTAAAGTTTATTGTTTCTTGTAATAATAATTATAAAGACGAAGGAACTTAATCTACATACATGCTTAACACATAGTACAATTATAACTAATGAGGAGTATGTAATTGTTCACAGTTTGGATCTTGAACTGTGGCACCAGTTTACTTCTTGTGATTCGCATGACTGAATTTAAATTTTAGTCAGTCAACATCAATTTGTTCTTAGACTTGTTTATTTTCATACAAGAAAACGTTTGTTCATAAATAGTGACAAAACTTTGGCAGCAAAGTTTTTTTTTAGGTGTGGGAATACCGCTGAATGCAAACATCCTGAAAACTTCAGAACTGACTTGAATTTCCCCTTCAGGTCATAATCTGCTTATATGTCAAGCAGTTCTAAATAATATTCTGTAGCTATAAAACTGATTTAGTTGTCCCTAGATTCTAATCGTGTTTCAAAAATATCGCAAAAAATCTAAAAAAAAGAGAATTAACATCGAAATAGGACCGCAAAATGTACCCGCGTTCGGGCCGCATAATATACTCTGACGGCCGCATGCGGCTTGCGGGCTCTAGTTTGCCCACCCCTGAATTAGACCCTTGAAAAAAAAAAACACAACCGAGGCTTATGTTTGGTTGTACACCCTGTGTCTATATAAACAAGACCTTATATTTGGGTGTACACTCTGTGTCTATATAATCAAGACCTTATGTCTGGGTGTATACTCTGTGTCTATATAAACAAGAACTTATGTTTGGGTGTACACTCTGTGTCTATATAAACAAGACCTTATGTTTGGGTGTACACTCTGTGTCTATATAAACAAGAACTTATGTTTGGGTGTACACTCTGTGTCTATATAAACAAGACCATATGTTTGGGTGATACAATAAGCTCACAAAAACAAAAATTATGTTTGGGTGACACTTTAAGTCTATACAAACAAGTTTATATTGGGGTTACACTATGACCTCACAAAAACAAGAATTACGTTTGGGTGACACATTTCTAAAAAAAAATAAATTGTCTGTAACACTAAAGCTGTCAGAGAGATGGTTCTAATTATAAATAAATCTTCCATCAGTCCAAACCCTCAACTAACTCAATAATGAATTTCCCCTAAAATGCTATTTTTAGACCTGTCAGAAACAGTCAGTATTTGAAAGTCTTACAACACATTTTTAAGAACCCAATTTTGTTTTACGTTGTAGGTTATGATCTGCTCGTAATACAAACTGACGTTTACTAATCAAGTAAAGTGACTAAATCTACGTACATCTTCTCACTGATAGCAATAGTCTTTTTTACACTAGAGCCATTTTGGCCCATACTTTAGGTTTTGAAGGTTGGGACTTAAGTGACATGATCTGTTTACATATATACATTGTATATTATACAATCTTTCTACAGCCTGTTTGAAGAAAAGGGAATGCTCATTTTCCAAGTCATAAATTTGTATTCTTCAACCGAAATCAAATCAGAAACTATTTCGTACTTTTCAGTCAGAGTTGATGTTGTTGTTTTTTGTTCTTGTCATGTTATTGAAAAATGTTCAGAAATGAGCACACAAAAAAAAGCATTTATAAGATCTTCAGGTCGTAAAAATTTTAAATTAAAAAAAAACAAAATTTAAGCTGAGAGTGATGTCCTACAACTTTGTTTCCCGTGTGTGTTGGTGCGCTACCATCGTTCATCATGAGGTGAGAGAACATGTGTTGATGCGCTACCATCGTTCACCATGAGGTGAGAGAACATGTGTTGGTGTTTCTAGGGCTCACCATCAGGTTAGAGATGTGTGTTGGTGTTTCTAGGGTTCACCATCAGGTCAGAGACTATATGTTGGTGCTTCTAGGGCTCACCATCAGGTTAGAGATGTGTTTTGGTGTTTCTAGGGTTCACCATCAGGTCAAAGACTGTGTGTTGGTGTTTCTAGGGTTCACCATCAGGTTAGAGATGTGTGTTGGTGTTTCTAGGGTTCACTATAAGGTCAGAGACTGTGTTGGTGCTTCATCATGAGGTGAGAGAACATGTGTTGGTGTTTCTAGGGTTCACCATCAGGTCAGAAACTGTGTGTTGGTGCTTCTAGGGTTCACCATCAGGTCAAAGACTGTGTGTTGGGGCTTCTAGGGTTCACCATCAGGTAAAAGACTGTGTTGGTGCTACCATCGTACAACATAAGGTCATAGACTGTGTGTTGGGTCTTCAAGGGTTCACCATCAGGCTAGAGATGTGTGTTGGTGCTTCTAGGGTTCACCATCAGGCTAGAGATGTGTGTTGGTGCTTCTAGGGTTCACCATCAGGCTAGAGATGTGTGTTGGTGCTTCTAGGGTTCACCATCAGGCTAGAGATGTGTGTTGGTGCTTCTAGGGCTCACCATCAGGTTAGAGGCTGTGTGTTGGTGCTTCTAGGGCTCACCATCAGGTTAGAGATGTGTGTTGGTGCTTCTAGGGTTCACCATCAGGTCGGAGATGTGTGTTGGTGCTACCATCGTACAACATAAGTTCAAAGACTGTGTATTGGTGCTTATAGGGTTCACCATCAGGTCGGAGCTGTGTGTTAGTGCTACTACGGTTCACCATCAGGTCAGAGACTGTGTGTTAGTACTTCCAGCGTTCACCCTAAAGTCAGGGTAATGTTTCCAGGCGTCGACCATAAATTCTGTGGATCCTCCCTGTATGTGTTTCCCCTAAAGGCAACAATGAGAGACTCAGTTGTTGTTTCTTTTTTCATCATTTTTTTTTTGAAAATTCTCTTTTATTTTTTCACTTGACTTGGTGAAGTGATGAACATAAGCGTTCAACTCTAAATTTTACAATTCTTCATGGAGTGAATCGAGTTGGTCGTTTGCTTGTAAAACAATAAATTTATGGGTTTATTCTTCCGTGAAGTATTATTTCACACATGAGTGACTCACAAGTAAACTCTTTCATTGATCATACTGACGTCATTCGATGGTTCATAAACAGAAGTTCATGGTGAAATTGGTATGACGTCATCTATTTGTCATCTGAATCTACAGTTAGTCAGCTGATTCCACTGTTAGTCTGCTGATTCTACTGTTAGTCAGCTAATTGTACTGTCAGTCAGCTAATTCACCTGTTAGTCAGCTGATTCTACTGTTAGTCAGCTGATTGTACTGTTAGTCAGCTAATTCCGCTGTTAGTCAATTGATTCCACTGTTAGTCAGGCGGATCTACTGTTAGTCGGCTAACTCCACTGTTTGTTTGATAAACATAAAATATAATAAAAAGTAAAAATTATATAAACGTATGTTTTTTTATAATGCAGTCATTGCCTGCAGGTCCCTGTCATGTCCCTGTATATGTCATGTCCCTGTATCTGTCATGTCCCTGTATCTGTCATGTACCTGTATCTGTCATGTCCCTATATATGTCATGTCCCTGTCATGTCCCTGTATCTGTCATGTCCCTGTCATGTCCCTGTATCTGTCATGTCCCTGTCATGTCCCTGTATCTGTCATGTCCCTGTCATGTACCTGTATCTGTCATGTCCCTGTATCTGTCATGTACCTGTATCTGTCATGTACCTGTATATGTCATGTCCCTGTATCCGTCATGTCCCTGTATCTGTCATGTCCCTGTATCTGTCCTGTCCCTGTATCTGTCCTGTCCCTGTATCTGTCATGTCCCTGTATATGTCATGTCCCTGTATCTGTCCTGTCCCTGTATCTGTCCTGTCCCTGTATCTGTCATGTCCCTGTATCTGTCATGTCCCTGTATATGTCATGTCCCTGTATCTGTCATGTCCCTGTATCTGTCATGTCCCTGTATCTGTCATGTCCCTGTATCTGTCATGTCCCTGTATATGTCATGTCCCTGTTATGTCCCTGTCATGTCCCCGCCATGTCACTGTAATGATGAAATATTTATTTCTTGATTTTAAAATAAATAAAAATTAGAAACTCTCGAATGGGACACATTTTCTACTTGCACTGCATGCCTACATATTGGCGTTGTTCGGTCGAATCTAGATGTCTGTGTCCATCACTGTGCGTCTGTAGAATCAGTGAGCGTTGTCTTCTTCGGTGCGGCTACTGAAAGAGTTGGCAACACTAAGATACAGTACTCGTCTCATACTGATTCGAGGTTTTCTGTATCTGTGGACACGTTCATACCTGCCAAAGTGCCAACTTTACACTCTTCGTCTATTATTGATATATGTAGTTATATCTATCTAGATTATTGGTATACTAGCTGTACCCTGCAAAACATTTGCATAGAGCTATATTACCTTAGGTTTAATCAGTAGCCTAGGTTATTGTTGGTTTCGGACATATCCGATTCTTCCATGATTTTTATTACTATTGTTTACGTTTGACGATTTTAAACTGGAATACTGTTGTATTAATTTTTTACTTTCGATTTAACGCAGAACCCACACCGCTATTATTTATATAGATCTTCAGAGTGTGAAAAGTTTTCATCGAGTAATCTATCTCATCAATATATTCCGCTATCGATCTATCGATCCCTTCATAGCAACATTATTTTCCTAGGGATCTATTCAACATGTTTACTTATCCATCAAGTATTGTATCGACCTACAAAAATAAAATGCTTTTCATAATATTGGGCTATTCAACATGTTTACTTATCCATCAAGTATTGTATCGACCTTCAAAAATAAAATGCTTTTCATAATATTGGGCTATTCAACATGTTTACTTATCCATCAAGTATTGTATCGACCTACAAAAATAAAATGCTTTTCATAATATTGGGCTATTTAACACTAAGTTATCAATCTAGGGGTCCCTTTATCTAATTATATTATCCATCTGGGGGGAAGGGGGCTTCAACATACTATTTTATTATCAAGGGGATCTTCAAAAATTATATCATCCATCTACCAATCTCTTCAATATATTCGGTGTTCCGTCTAACGATCTCTTAAACACATTATGCTATCCTTCGAACGATCTGTTAAACACATTATGTTATCCTTATAACGCTCTCTTAAAGACATTTTCTTATCCATCTAACGATCTCTTAAACACATTATGTTTTCCTTCGAACGATCTGTTAAACACATTATGTTATCCTTCTAACTATCTCTTAAAGACATTATGTTATCATTCATACTATCTCTTAAACACATTTTCTTATCCATCTAACGATCTCTTAAACACATTATGTTATCATTCTAGCGATCTGTTAAACCCGTGTTATCCATCTATCTATCTATCTATCTATCTTTCTATCTATCTAACTGTCTATCTATCTATCTATCTATGTCTATCTATCTATCTATCTGTCTATTTATCTATCTATCTATCTGTCTATCTGTCTATCTGTCTATCTGTCTATCTATCTATCTATTTATCTATCTATCTGTCTATCTATCTATCTATCTATCTATCTATGTGTGATGTGGCCGCCAGGGAATGCTGCCATCTCCTGACTTCTTTACTTACTGCAACAATTTGCTGAAGACCGCTCTAAGCTGTGGTCAGACTGCTAACAATAAAATAATAAGATGTTCTGTCCGGTGGGGGCTATCGTCAAATCCCTGACCATGTCTATTAATAGCCACCGTCACGTGATAAAGGCTTAAGCATAAAATGGAACCGCGGAATATATTTGACATTATTCAAACGAGATGACCATCAGGAGTTGTTGCCCCTGACAGCTGGCCCGTCCATTTCCATTTCCTGTGTAACTTCTTTTTCTTTTCTTTTTGTGTTTTACAAGGGATCTAATAATAAATATCGAGGCATGTTGTTGTCATCAAATTAACGAAAGGATGTAATCAATGTTTACTATTTTAATAACATTGTGTAACTATCGTTTAGCCTCATTTGGTAATACCGGGGGTAGTTTTGTTAAATCATTTGGTCGGCAAGGTTCAAAATTCTTATACGTCCATGAATATTTTATTAGTAAACAGAGATTCCCCCCCCCCTTAGATCTTTTAATACCCTACTTGGGTGTTGTTTTTTTTTAAAGGCGCCATTCTTTCATCACCACCGTGGCAGAGAGTGCACTGGCTATGGAGGCACTTCGGGAGACATAATTAGTTGACAAGGACAGCGCTCACTTTTTTCCTGTTAATACCAGGCATCAATTTTAAAATGAGTGGACTTAGTAAAGATTACCAAGAGCTAAATAGACTTAGTAAAGTTTACCAGGAGATAAACAGACTTAGTAAAGTTTACCAGGAGCTAAACAGACTTAGTAAAGTTTACCAGGAGATAAATAGACTTAGTAAAGTTTACCAAGAGCTAAATAGACTTAGTAAAGTTTACCAGGAGCTAAACAGACTTTGTGAAGTTTACCAAGAGTTAAACAGACTTTGTGAAGTTTACCAGGAGCTAAACAGACTTAGTAAAGTTTACCAGGAGCTAAACAGACTTAGTAAAGTTTACCAGGAGCTAAACAGACTTTGTGAAGTTTACCAAGAATCCAAACAGACTTAGTAAAGTTTACCAGGAGCTAAACAGACTTTGTGAAGTTTACCAAGAGCTAAACAGACTTAGTAAAGTTTACCAGAAGCTAAACAGACTTAGTAAAGTTTACCAGGAGCTAAACAGACTTTGTGAAATTTACCAAGAGCTAAATAGACTTAGTAAAGTTTACCAGGAGCTAAACAGACTTTGTGAAGTTTACCAAGAGCTAAATAGACTTAGTAAGGTTTACCAAGAGCCTAACAGACTTAGTAAAGTTTACCAGGAGCTTAATAGACTTAGTAAAGTTTACCAGGAGCTAAACAGACTTTGTGAAGTTTACCAAGAGCTAAATAGACTTAGTAAAGTTTACCAGGAGCTAAACAGACTTAGTAAAGTTTACCAAGAGATAAACAGACTTTATGAATTTTACCAGGAGCTAAACAGACTTAGTAAAGTTTACCAAGAGCTAAATAGACTTAGTAAAGTTTACCAGGAGCTAGACAATATCCCTTGACTCTTTTGACAACTGTTTATTTTATTTATATGAAACTGATATAATAATAGCATTTGCTTAGAAAATAAAAATTAGAAAACGAAAACAATTGTCACTCATGCATAAAAGATATTATCTATGTTCAGTATCACAACATTGACATAGGCGCATTTCTTTTCGTTATGTGGAGTATACGCGGCGTAGAGGAACGTGTTACCTCAGGTTTTAAGTAAAAGTATGTCAGACATTTATGTCTGGATCTCGTACTAGTACTAGTCGAGAGTAATATACACCAGTGAGCAGATAATTGGCACTGGCACTCACTGGTCTAAGGGTCAAGGTTACAACAAGAAAAATGTTTTAAGGAATTATATTAAAACAAGTTCTTTGGTCTAAAATAAACCGCTATGGCCGGAATTCTTAACTCCTGGCAGTTGTTTTTTTTTTTACATAATAGCCTGTTTTGACTTTGCTAAAACTTGTTCCTTACAAATCAAGTCTTTTTTTGTAGTCTTCCATTATCATCAATATTTTGAGATCTGTCCAATAACTTGGTAAAACGATATTTTTGTATCACCTTCAAGAAGAAGTTGTAATCTTCTGGACAAAAAAAATACTTTTGATACCTTACACAGATATTCGAATGAAGTCAACCAATTATATGACTTATGTAAGTTTATTGATATAGCTGGTTAGTTTATTGATATAACTGGTAATTTTATTGATATTTAATGATTAGTTTATTGCTATAACTGGTTCTACAATGTTAAACGCTATAACAAAATCACAACAGTACAGGCGTGGGCTCAAAAACAGCATTTTTAAAAATGTATAAACAACAGAGGTGTGCGGATCTTGAAATTTAGCGTCCGCGTCCGTCCGCGGATTTCTATTAATGATCCGCGTCCGCGTCCGCAGAATCTTACAACATTGGTCCGCAGTCAATCCGCGCGTCCGCATTGCTGAAATTAAGCTGTTTAAATGACTTGAAATTTAACCATTGAAGCGTCCGCTGTCAGTCCGCGGATTCTGAAAAGTCTGCGGATCTGCGTCCGCAAAACGGACGCGTCCGCTGTCCGCTCATCTCTGATCTACAACCAACACATCCAAAGGCCATCGTTTTTCACTGCCGGCTTCATCATCGCTACTCCTACGTCACAAAGTGGCTGCTATCAGCACGTTAATTTTACGGTGCGCTTGTCTTCGGGAATTCCCTTTTGATAGCGCACCACCAAGAGAAAGGATAGAGTTATTATAATAGCATGGCCATATAAGGACAGGTTAAAAATTAGGGTTAAAGCTCTATGTCACGTTTGTTTGGGATAGGTTAAGATCAAGAATTATTACCACTAATATGACGTGTAGTGTGCAAATGAATGAACACTAAACTAATAGATGAACTAAGTGACCTTTGACATTAGTTCTTGCGAAATTTGGACCTTTTCACCTGTCTCGTTATTTTCCCTGATAAAAAAAAATATGTAATGTTTTTAATTAGAAATTTTAATTACGTCAATCAATAAAAAAAAAAGTAACTTTGTCTCCCTTAAAACTATGATTAGTATCTGAATGACTTAGATGACAAAATTGTCCAAGTCTGGCTAATCTTTAATTTTTCTTTCCACTTTACTCTCAAAATCAATTTTTTTTTCGATGATCGCCTGGGGTTGAATTTGACTCTTCCAGTGATTTCTGATGAATACACCGAAGGCTAAATTGTTCTTTAGCCCGACTTCCTGATTAGCTCCAAATGTTACTATATATATCTGTACTTCAGACTTGCCACCAGTGACTAAGTGGGCTCTGTCACTGATTGGGGCTGGCACGAGAAATACTTCAGTCCCAGACGTGATATCTATATGTTTCGTTCACAGCTTATACAAATACTTCTATTGATGTTTGGTATATTTTACATTTGTGTTCATGTCTGGTACGTTTTTTTCTGCGTGTACTCATGTGTGATAGACTCATATCTGTATACATGTGGGACATGTTTTATAACTGTATTCATGTTTGATAGACTCATAGCTGTATACATGTGGGACGTGTTTTATAACTGTATTCATGTTTGATAGACTCATAGCTGTATACATGTGGGACATGTTTTATAACTGTATTCATGTTTGATAGACTCATAGCTGTATACATGTGGGACATGTTTTATAACTGTATTCATGTTTGATAGACTCATAGCTGTATACATGTGGGACATGTTTTATAACTGTATTCATGTTTGATAGACTCATAGCTGTATACATGTGGGACATGTTTTATAACTGTATTCATGTTTGATAGACTCATAGCTGTATACATGTGGGACATGTTTTATAACTGTATTCATGTTTGATAGACTCATAGCTGTATACATGTGGGACATGTTTTATAACTGTATTCATGTTTGATAGATTCATAGCTGTATACATGTGGGGCATGTTGTATACTTAAAATGGTGTTAAATAATCTTATGCTTGTACAGTTGATGGATGTATTTACCTTTTATTGATGTTTGATACCATTTTTTATCGATTCTCGTTATATGTGATACCTCTTTGGTGTTTCATTAGTTATACTATTTTATGGGACTTTTCACATATAACACATACGGTTGAGGTTGTAGTCCAGTTTTGTTATTACCTGCCATTATTGGGAAGGTAATGATACAATATGTACGTTAATGGTCAATTTTGTATTTAAAAAAAAAAGCAAAAATTAAAACCGACATTTTCATTCGAAGTATGGGTAGTGAAGTGGTGTAGGAGGTGGGTGGGTGACCTAAATATTATGGTAGAAATGGAGGTTTATGGGATTCATCCAGAATTGTATCATATATTTTTACAATAGTCATAGTATAGTTGTGTGTACTCTGCACACAGGTGTGTGTGTATGTTTTGGAGCTTGGCCAACCAGGTCAACCTGAGGTCACGGGGTCAAGACTCTAGTTAATTCGAGAGTATAAATATTATGTTTATAGAAAATAGGATTGTCTAAGAAGGTGATAGAGAGGGACGTAGAATGTTCGAGTATGATGCAAGCAAATTATATAAGAGGAGGTTTGTAAGATACGGGAGTGGAAGTCAGAGAGAGCAGTCAGTTCAGTTCGGAGTTCAGTTAAAGAGTTCAGTTAGATGATCATCAGTCAATTAGCGAATCAGCATATTCAGTGTATCAGAGTATATGAGTTTAGTTAATCAGTTGAGTTCATTGGAAAGTTAATAAGTATTTATTCATTGACTTAAGGAGATTATCAGTCATTGTGATAATTCAGTTTATATTGGATTTATTCTACTGTTTATATTTTATAGTATTGTTAATAAACTATATGAACCATGAAACATGAATTGAGTTTCTCATTATAAACCAGTTCATATAAATATATCCTTTACAACAATGTTAAGAGATACTTTACTGGTGTTAAATATGTTTCATACTGGGCTGACTTAGTGTTGTAATACAAGTCCCCACTGTCCCGGACATTCCATCATATGTCGCCACTATCCCGGACACTCCATCACACGTCGCCACTGTCCCGGACACTTTATCATATGTCGCCACTGTCCCGGACACTCCGTCTATGTCGCCACTATCCCGGACACTCCATCACACGTCGCCACTGTCCCGGACACTTTACCATATGTCGCCACTGTCCCGGACACTCCACCTATGTCGCCACTGTCCCGGACACTCCATCATATGTCGCCACACTCCCAGACACCACATCGTATGTCGCAACTATCAGTTCTAAACATCACAACGGCATGTATGAACTTTCTTTTGTGTTGACAGTGGCGAATGAAGCAGAGGGCGCACATGGCTCGCAACAGGGCTCCAACTTGTGACGGTATGAGACAAAGCTCAAGTGTGTACCCTATTTATATTACTCTTAATAATGGTTCCAAGAATGACTACGCCACCAGGGGCGCCAGTCGAACCAACTACTCACAGGTACTGTTCGGTGTATTACATTTAGTAGCGACTTTCAGGGGGTAGAGGGCTTGGGGGGGGGTGACAAGTAAGGCGAAATCCTCCGCGCCTGAGGGGGTTGGGCGCTTGAGTGCTTTATTTTTACCTATCTAACAAACATTAACTAAACATTTTGTTACATGCCCCCCCCCTTCAATCATATTACACTTCACCCCCATCCCCACCCCACGTACTGCTGAGGACGCCTCTAATTACATTGTTATTTCATAAGTTGTCCTTAAATATTGATACCTGATGTTTTTTTTTTTTATTTACCTTCATCGTTGATGTGTTTTGTTATCGTTATAGTTACTGTCTAAGCCTAGTTATATAAATATATATATTTATTTATTTATAATGGTCTCAATTACTTTTAAAACTAGCTACATTTTTCCATACTATGCAATGTTTAAATATGGCAGCCGTTTCTCTGGCAACCGAATGTCACACATGAGGAAATGCACCATCTATTCATAAACTTTCAATTTAGTCTGACAAAAAAAAAAACACAAAAAGTTGATTTTTAGTATAGAGCTCTAAGTTTTGAACGAAAAATATTTATAAATTAAAAAATGCTGCAAAAAAAAAGAAAAAATGTTGGATATCTCTGAAACATGTTAGTATCAATGCATCAGGCTTAACATTCGTTTATATATTAGTGATGAGACCAAAAATAAGTTTTCGTCTGTGAATATAACCCAACGTTATCATTGCATTAATTTCAGTCAATTATTCTTATAGTCCAATGTTTTTCTTCAACGTGTGTTCTATAAAAAGCATTTATTGATTACGAAAAAAAAGTATTGAATCGATATTTAAACCACTACCAGGTAAACCAGTACCTGTTGTTCTCTCCTACTCACTTTTTTTTTATGAACTTATCGATAATATCGTACTAATTAAACTTGTATTTTATAGCACGGTTTACACTCATATACATTGCAATAAACGGACCAACACACTGACAAACATACAATGACTAACCTACAATCGTTCGTTATTTGAAAGTCTAAATGTTACCGTCACACACAATAATTCACTAACACCACTCATTACCTGTAGATATGTTTACTGCCCTACACTGTAGTGATCCACTCACTCATTACCTTTAGATATCTTTACTCCCCTAGAATGTAGTGATCCACCCATTCATTACCTTTAGATATCTTTACTCCCCTAGAATGTAGTGATCCACCCATTCATTACCTTTAGATATCTTTACTACCCTAGAATGTAGTGATCCACCCATTCATTACCTTTAGATATCTTTACTCCCCTAGACTGTGGTGATCATGAGAAGGATTTTGTTTAGCTAAGTGATAGTGAAAGAAATGTCAATATAGCCAGCACACAGCTCAAGTCGGTAGATGTCATTCTAACATAGATTAATGAGGTGTCATGGCCTGTAGATAATTCACTGGCATTGAGAATGACACCCGAGTGTATTTGTTCAAATGTCATCCTTTATATTCAATCCATTGAGCAAAGTGACACTGAGCTGTTCAAAGTGACATAGAAATATTACATGAACACTGCCTTTTTATTAGATTCATTAAGTTTATTGAGAAAACAGAGTATAACGCTTCTAAATATAGCTTAGTCGAAGTAAACTAATTAGTAACATATCTCAATTCATAATCAGCCCTTGTCTACTGAGCCCTTCCTATGAAAAACCAAATTAAAAGACCCCCTTAAGGCCTTCATTTATGAAGGACCCTTTTATGTATGAATTTTTGTTAACTCTAAAGCTAATTAGGCACCGTCAAATAATATAGGTTTGAGTCACGAAACATATTGGAAAGTCTTAAATTAGGGCACGTAAATGACTGTTGTTTGCCTGCAATGGGAGACAGTAAACAATCCCTCATATATTCTATGTTAGGACTGTAAAATCTAACTGGCTCGCATACAAGAGCAACATTTATGTACTGATAGTTACATTTTTTAACATTAGTAATAAGTCAAAATATTTCTCCATGACTGATCCAACGAAATATAATTAACATGTCAGACTAATGGGTATTTCATGTGTGATATTTTCTTTAATGTCTGTCATGATGTTTACTCTACATCCGTGTATTCACGTCTATTCTGTTATACATGGCGATGTGTGAATATCTTATTGTTTTTGTGGTACTAACAAGTTCTTGGTAGTTACAGGAGTGTAATTCTGTCGAGTTCTTGGTTGCTACAGGAGTATAATTCTGTCGAGTTCTTGGTTGCTACAGGAGTGTGATTCTGTCGAGTTCTTGGTTGCTACAGGAGTGTAATTCTGTCGAGTTCTTGGTTGTTACAGGGGTGTAATTCTGTCGAGTTCTTGGTTGCTACAGGAGTGTAATTCTGTCGAGTTCTTGGTTGCTACAGGAGTGTAATTCTGTCAAGTTCTTGGTTGCTACAGGAGTGTGATTCTGTCGAGTTCTTGGTTGCTACAGGAGTGTAATTCTGTCGAGTTCTTGGTTGCTACAGGAGTGTGATTCTGTCGAGTTCTTCGTTAGCTGTATTATTGAACAAAACAGTCAGATGAGGGTAATACTATCCAGTTCTCTATTTACTGTACTAATTAACCATATCCAGAAATTTAAAAGAGAAATTTAACGATGATACTTTGTGTACTAAATGAATGACTTATATTTCCCTTGTATGTCATTTGATATATTTTCTTTTTTTTTTTTATTCTAAAATGTGAAAAAAAAATAAAACTCATTAAAAATATCTCTGTGTGTGTGTGTGTGTGTGTCTGTGTGTGTGTCTGTGTGTTAGGATGCTTATAGTTTACAGGAAACAAATTGTTTAGAGAAACGTAGGTACATATACACATAAACACATACATACACAAAGCCTCATCTCCTGCTGAACAAAGAAAGGTGAAAACCGATTGTTCAAATCTGAAACATAGAACATTGACTCTGTTTCCTGTATGGATATCTAGCCGGGTATTATAATATGCCATGGGCGCATTTCTTAACAAGCAAAAGGATAAAAAAAACAACTTGTTCGGAGTTATATAAGCAACTACATTGTTGCCCCATCTACGCAAGCATATATAGACAATGAACATCTTGTAGCATCTGATATTGATCACTTAGACATTTGCGAGTTGTTGCATGTTCGTTTCAGGTTTTAGCGCATTAATTGTATGACGTCTTCTAGTAAATAATATTGTGTATTGATACGGTTGATTGCTATGTTTCCAGAGTTTGTGATGCTCACTGTATCTAGGGCAGAGGTAAGGTCTAACATTTAATGTTAGTAAGGCTTTTGTGTAAGTTTTGTTCTAATGTACATATGTTAACATTAAATTTTATGTCAATGGCAAGCATAATCTTTAATAAAGGAGAAAAATCATGACAGTCTGGATTCCATTCTTAGGCTAGTTGTGCGAGCCACTGCGATATTGACACTATCTTTGTAAATTTAATGACAATATCTTTGAAATGTTAAACAAAGTTAAAGGAAGAACTTAAGAATAACTTGGATGATTTTTTTATTTTTATTTTCGTGATAGTAAGACACAAACCTGATAGTACGATAGTTACTGAAGCAATAAAAACATGACAGTATGATAGTTACTGGAGCTATACAAACCTGATAGTAAGATAGTTACTAGAGCAATACAAACGTGATAGTAAGAAAGTTACTAGAGCCATACAAACCTGATAGTAAGATAGCTACTGGAGCCATACAAACCTGATAGTAAGATAGTTACTGGAGCCATAAAACCAGATAGTAAGATAGTTACTGGAGCAATACAAACCTGATAGTACGATAGTTACTAGAACAATACAAACATGAAAGTAAGATAGTTACTGGAGCTATACAAACCTGATAGTAAGATAGTTACTGGAGCCATACAACCATGAGGGACAATCACAATCGGCGTGAGAAATGAAATTCTTATTTAGAAAATTCTGAAAAAATTCGAAACTAGCGATTTAAAGGAGCAATTTTTGTAAAGAGCCATTTTTGTAAAGAGCCATTTTTGTAAAGAGCTACTGAGAATTTAGGAATCTTATAAGAACCCTCACAAACTCTGTGATTTGAAATGTTCCAAGCAGAACAAAAAGAATAAGACATTTTATAGCATACATGATTAGTGAGAAAATCACAACACAAACACATAAACAAGACATTCATGACTTTATACATATCCATTCAATTAGAAAATATATTTTTTTACTATTTTTTTCAAAAATGCTTTTACCAAAATGCACTAAAGTGTAAAAGCTATTTACTCAGATCATACAAATATTTATGTCAATTATCATAGCTAAAAATATTTGTGTGAGTTCCATCTAGTTAGATAGATTGTTTTTATTTATAAATATTGCTATTTATCAATTATTGTAGAAATAAACTTAGTCCTGTACATTTTTACTTTAAAAATATCTTTAATAAAGGTTTTTTTTTTTTAATTTGATACTTTTTGATTTAAAAAAAAAAATTGAAGACGTTCGCTGCGATAAGTTAGCCTTGTTTGGCTGGTCCATGTAAGGCTAAAAAATGTTTCACTGTGTTGTACACTTGTGATGTACTTCCGTAGTTATAATCTAGAGACATGTCCCCCATTACACACAATACTACCAAGTAATTAGCTTCGTAATTATACAAGCTATTAATTTATTGAGTCAAACATTTAAAAATAATACATGTCTTATTATCATGTACAATCTACTTCTTCTTCTTCCTTTGTCTAGACAGCCCATTTAGGGCCCTGGCCTGCCATACTACTCTTCTCCACTTTTACCGATCCGTGGTCTTCATCCTCCACTCTCTCACTCCTAAGGCTTTAAGGTCTTTCTCCACTTCCTCCAACCATCTGCTTCTTGGTCTTCCTTTAGGCCTTTTCTCATTGGGTTGTGCCTTTTATATTGCTTTTGGACCTCTGTTGTTTTCCATTCTTTCTATGTGCAGTCTACAATTGTGCTAAATATGAGCTATTTTACTAAATGAGAACAGATCAACGATTGAGTTACAAGATTCATAGACAAATACATAAACCCACCCACAAACAGAAAGTGAAGCTAATTAAAAGCTTATAATAATATGTATATCTTTTTTTTTTTAAGCCTGGTCCCAATGGGGAGGTAAGGCTGCTGTATTTTAAATTGTACATTTATTTATACATTCATAATTTTCTCTAACATTAAAGAAGATCAGCTATAAAAGTAAGGAATTTCTGTATGACATCCTATGTAAAACAGCATTGTAAGAAAAAATAATAATAACCCAACTCCTAACCCAACAACGAAAACAACATTCTCTTCGTAATAACTCAGGAAGACAATTTCCTGGTCAACATAATGGCGGCACCCGGTGTATACTTAATGTTGCACCTAGTGGGCTATTTACAAGTTACACCGACACTCTCTCTCTTACAGGGCGGTGACAAAGTAATTTTTTCTCCCAACTTTGAATCTTGAGTGTATGTGTGCTTAAATTGATCATCCTCTGTGCGCTGCGTGTTTGTGTCTATGTAAGAGTGTGTATGTGTGTGTGGGTGTGTCTATAATATCAGTAAATATTCTTCCCGTCATTAAATGTAATCTGAAAGTCTGGCATCAGATTCTTGAAAACGTGAGTCACTTTATTAAAATTTCATTTAAATCTGTGTGTGTCCATTAATTCTGAACTAAAGGGGAGACGACTCATGGAATCCTGCTCACAAAACATGGAGGTGGGTTGCTGGGATAGAAATATTTAACACCGGCTAACATTGTTTAAAGTTTGTGTGGGTATTTGTGCGTGTTGCTGTTTATAATAGTGTGCCTATATGAATATGTCTGTATATCGTATATGTATGTCTAAATATGAATGTATTTATGTATATTCGTACTTTTAGTCAAGTTTTAAAAAAAAAACATTTTTGCCTTGAAATCAACAATATTAAACGGTGCTGAAAAAATAAAAGAATTTTTGTTTTTTTAACTCAACTTTGTTGGGGGGGGGGGGGTCATGTGACCAATGAAGACCATTAGATATTTTATGAACAAAGAGAAACTGAACATTTAGTGTGGCTATAGATTTTGTTAAATTATAAACAAAAAGTAAACAAACCGAGATGGTCATAAAAAAACCCCAAGATCCTGGGGCGAAAACTCAAGCATTGACAGCTTTGGTCTGACCAGGTCTTTTAATATGGTATAACTGTGTGTTTGTGTTAATAATGTGTTTGTTTTACGTAGGTAGGCTTAGGTCTATGTATTATTTAAGTACATTTTTTTCAGTTTATCATTAGCAAACTGCTTTGAGTGCCTTTGTGTTTGTGTGCTTGTGTCAGTATTATTTTATAGATGTGTATAAGAGTATTAGTTTATTGCTGTGTATAAGAGTATTAGTTTATTGCTGTGTATAAGAGTATTGGTTTATTGCTGAATATAACAGTATTAGTTTATTGCTGTGTTTAAGAGTATTAATTTGTTGCCGTGTTTACACATACGAATAAATCATATCTGTCAGATATCTTTTTTGTTTACCCGCAAGATAGCGGTATACTTTAGTTATTACTAAAACAAACTGGACGCGGGGGGGGGGGGTTGGGGAAGCCAGTATCGGCAGATGATAGATCTATATTTGAAGACACACTCACATCAGATTGGGTGGTAGGTAGAAGTCCAAAAGTGGGGGCTACATGGGTAGAACACATTAGTATGTGTCTGGAAGAGATTTACACTTGGAGTGTATTACTTGCATGCATTAAGAGGAAGGAAGAGCAAAGGAAATAGAAAGACGGCCTTCTTTTGGTTTTTTTTTTTTGTTTTGTTTTCGTTTTTGTACTTTCCTGATGTCCATATGAATAGCGTCTGTTCTGGTCATCTGGTCATTTCATCGTTATTTTTGTGCCTTAAAGGGGAAACTGTTCTTAGAAGATTTCAGAGACAAATCCATTTAAAGTAGGTCACCATTCGTCTAAGATATAGGTCAACACAGGTCAGCAGTCTCTTTATGTTTTTTTTTTATAGAGTATGAATTTTAAGGATTGTAAATATAGTTCAATGAAATGTGGTTTTATCGAAAATGTTTGATGTTTAAATTGGGTAATATAGGACAATATATATTGTTTAGAAAATAAATAGTTTATCTTGAAGTGTTGATTTATTTTTTCTATGAAATATAGCTTTTTGTTTTAATATTTCATTATTATTTTTTCCTAATTTACAGTAAATTATGTCAGTTTAAGGACGATTTGAAGTTTATTTATTTAAATTCTGTATCGTTATTGTTATCTTTAAAAATATATAGCTTACTTGTTACCTGACAACTGTTATGTGTGTAAGTAATAAAACTATAAAAAAATATACGTCATGATTATGTTGTCATAAGTTTACTTCTAAAAACCATATACATTTTATGGAATGAAATATTTTAAAAGAATAATTGTATTACAATATTTTGTCTTAAATGTCATTTTTATTGTTAATAACAGTTAACGTTGACATCAGACGGTTTATATTTTAGGTTTACATCTTTACATACAACCAATAATTTTATTAAGAAAGTGAAGGTAACTGAGAACAAAAATCTTTATTTTAGAAAGGGTCTACACTATAATAAATTATGTCCGAAAATAAATTAAAAAAAAAACAATGGAATTGTTAAAAAAATTTTTAGAGCATTTTCGAAAAAAAATGCTCTATTGTCCCCGTTTTGTCTGTCTGTCTGTCTGTCTGTCTATCTGTCCGTCATCACCCTAGATCTCAACAACCATAAGTCCTAGACCCATGATGTATATATCATTTTGTAGGTCTTGGCCTGCCATGTGTGCAGCAAAAGTTCATTTCGCGATCTGACCTCTGAGGGCCGTAAAAGGGGGCTTAGAAAGTACCGTTTTTTACTATATAAGCTATATTAATAAAGGAGCGCAATATATTTCAGCAACCATAAGTCCTAGACCCATGATGTATATATCATTTTGTAGGTCTTGGCCTGCCATGTGTGCAGCAAAAGTTCATTTCGCGATCTGACCTCTGAGGGCCGTAAAAGGGGGCTTAGAAAGTACCGTTTTTTACTATATAAGCTATATTAATAAAGGAGCGCAATATATTTCAGCAACCATAAGTCCTAGACCCATGATGTATATATCATTTTGTAGGTCTTGGCTGCCATGTGTAATCAAAAGTTCATTTCGCGATAGGACCTCTGAGGGCCGGGCTTCGGGGCTCCTAAGGGGCTTATATATTATATACATATAGCCCCATTCTACACCTTGTACGTTCAATAACCCATTCATTTGGTGCGAAATACTGCAGCACGTAGTTTCACCAAGATTTATTAAGAAACTCATCAAATGAAATAGTAAGTTTGTGTTCTGAGTTTAATCGAAAGTATCAGAGCTATGCAACAATTGACGGAGTTTTTGGACGATTAAATGACTACAATTTCGAATGTTTTCAATTATGAGTCCTATTTCAGTAACCACAAACCACTTGTAGTTAGATTTAAGAGAAAATAATTTTTTTTCAAATATAAAGAAACGTCTTTATAATATTTTTTTTTACAGATATATGCATTACACAATTGAATTTATAAACATTTCCAAAATTTACAAATATTTACTGAAAGCTAACAAACGTACTGATACATAACATGAAAATGCGCTAACACGTCCTGTGTCCAGAATGGAACAGGCTTAATTGCTTGTTTTATTATGGTATAACATTCGCAATTTATTAAAATAAATTATTTTTTTTCAAAATAATTTATACTTTATACAATTGTTCAAATTTGTTTTACAAATACATTTTTTTTTACTTCAACTTTTTTTCTTCAAATTATAGATGATCAATAAATTGAGCGACACTCAAATTTCAAGCGAAGGACCAAAAAAAAAAAGCTTTCACCAACTGACCAGGATTTACCACTGATCTCACTACCGCACCACCATGAGTGACGCGCTGTCCACATCACCGGCCCTCCCGCGGGCAGGGGACAGCTCCACGCTGGCCAACTCCCAGTCCCAGGCCGTGTCCACACCGTGGGTCATGAGCATGTTCATCTTCCTCTACTCCCTCATATTCCTATTGGGGCTGACCGGAAACTGCCTGGTGGCGTTCGTGGTCATGCGCAACAAGGCCATGCAGACCATCACCAACATCTTCATCACCAATCTGGCCATTTCGGACATCCTGATGTGTCTGCTGGCGGTGCCGTTCACGCCCATCTCCTTCTTCCTGAACTCCTGGATATTCGGAAAGGCCCTGTGCCACATAGTCCCCATGATCCTGTGTATATCCGTGTACGTGTCCACGCTGACCTCCACCGCCATAGCCGTTGACCGCTACTTCGTCATCGTGTACCCCTTCAAGCCGCGGATGAAGATCTACATGTGCGTCCTCATGATCGTCGCCATATGGATTATATCCATCTCCATATCCCTGCCCCTGGGGATCTACCATGAGGTGGAGAAGTCCAATGGCTCGTACGTCTGCTCGGAGCAGTGGCCCAAGCCCCAGGCCCGCCAGTTCTTCACCGTGACCAGCCTGGTCCTGCAGTACATCGTCCCGTGCAGCATCATCTCGTTCTGCTACACCATGGTGTCCAGGGCCCTGAAGAAGAGGTCAAAGGTGAAGATAGGAAGCGGGGCCCGAACCAGGGAGCGGGAAGAGATGGAGATTAAGAGAAAGAAGAGGACAAACAAAATGCTCATTGCAATGGTACGTACTTATATATTTGTATAATATCTACCTGATATTTCTTTGTTTTTTTTTCTAAACGTCTTTATAAATTATATCTAAACTTGGCAACATCGACGTTAAAACGACAACCACTCTGCGATTTGTACACATTAACACGAAGCCGTGAAATTATTATTAAACTATACATCATAGGCACTGGTGGGCAGTGTGCTGTTGTGAGCTTCATTGCCGACCTGAGAGTCACGGGTTTGATCGTTGGTGAGAACAAAAGGAATGGTACCAGGTCATGGTGAAAGTTTGTTCAAGAGCCTTAAGTCCACCCACCTTCAAAAGTTATGGAAGTAAAGGCGGCTGGGCGATGTAGTATACACACAATTTTTTAAATGACGTGATTACAGGAACCTATGTTTCTACCCTTCATTGAATCACTGTCTCTCTATTCATGGCGACAACATCATTCTAAACTCTAAAATCTAAATTCTCAAATCTAAACTCTCATATCTAAACTCTCAAATCTAAACTCTTTAATCTAAACTCTGAAGCACCACATCGATGGGGTTGGGGAAAGGCGAGGACATCCTAACATAGTTAAGTGACGTAATCATATTGAATAGATGTCTCACTGCAGTCAATGGTTGTATTTAACTTTAGGTCAATCCGCAACAATTCGTCATGTATCGATCTCAACGATTCTGCACATAACGAGTGTGATATTTTTCTCAATCTAACACACGGAGTCGCCTGAAATGAATTAATTGCAATGATAAAAAAAAAAAAATCTCCACTCAAATATTGCACCTAAAAAAATTTCACCTTCGAATGTGGAAGATTTCATTACATTGTGAATACAAATCTGTTTTATTTTTGTTTTATCTATTTTCGGTCCAAACTAAATTAAAACCATTTTCCTTTCTTTCTATATGGATCATTATTCAGTGTTTTGTTTCGGTGTAATGAACCCTCCGTTCTCTACCCCTATGTGTGCCCAGGGGAGAGGAGTTCATCAGCCATTCCACCAATCAACAATCATGTTTTAGGGAAACCCCGATGACCTTTTCTCTCAATCTTTTTCTTTTATTTATTTATTTTTGTGTGTAAAACTTCTATTGTCTTCTTTCCCCCTTTATGTTTATTTATATTGTTGTGGTTGAATCTAGAAACTATTGATACCCACGGGACCTGATAGAGAGAGAGAGTTGATTTTTAAGTTCATTTGAACTAATAGCGTCAATGCGGATGGAGGGAAATGAAAAAGGAGATAACCGAGAGAGGGGAAAAAAAGGCGTGGGGTGGGGGGAGGGGGAAGTGGTGGGGGAGGGGAGTCGAAAATTGTTTTCTTGTTTTATGCCTTCGAGACACTTCAGTGTTCACTTGATATAGACTTGTGAAAAAGTGTATCCCATAATTTGATTCTTCTTTTTTTTCCCCAGTCGTCGGTTTGTGTGCCTGCTTGTCTCTCCTTCTCGTTATTTTAAATTTATTTATCAAAGTATATATTCATGAACTATTTGAATGAGAGCTGCTAATAGACAGCTAACTCTTACAGCTGATAATGCAGCTAATAGACAGATAACTCTTACAGTTGATAATGCAGCTAAGATACAGCTAACTCTTACGGCTGATAATGGAGCTAATATACAGCTAACTCTTACAGCTGATAATGGAGCTAATAGACATAACTCTTACAGCTGATAAAGCAGCTAATATACAGCTAACTCTTACAGCTGATAATGGAGCTAATAGACAGCTAACTCTTACAGCTGATAATGCAGCTAATAGACAGATAACTCTTACAGCTGATAATGCATCTAATAGGCAGCTAACTCTTACAGCTGATAATGCAACTAACAGACAACTAACTCTTAAAGCAGCGAATGGACGCAAATTGCATCATTGAATTATGCATCATTTGTTACAATCGTTGAATATAACATTCATGACTGACTTATTTCAATGTGAGACTATCGCCTATGTCATTTCGATTCGGTATTTTTTAAACACGTTATCTTATGGTGGGCGTATATCACAAGATCTGTATAGCTCTTTACTGTCGACTTTAAGAGACCCGGGTTCAATCCTCGGTAAGAATCAAGATCATGGTGAATTTTTTTTTTTTTTAAAGTTTCCAAAGTCCAACCAGCTTTAAATGGGTGCCTGACATCAGTTAAAAGTCGACTGGGCGTTGTACTAACGAAACAATCTCTTCATATGCCGTGGTTACAGACATGAATTCTACACTCAGTCTGCCTCAATGACTTATTAGGCTAAGGACACTTCATTTTACTTACATAAAGGGTAGAATGTGCTAAAAAAAACTGCTAAACATTTATATGAATGCATTGAACGATAAATTAACTAGAACAGTGGTAGGCAAACTTTTTGAATCGCGGGCCACATTAGGTTATATAATAGGAAATAAAAATATCAAGGGCAGCCATTTGACAAATGAACTGAACCAAGTACAGGTGTATATTATTAATATGTACTTCAAACTGAATTTGCGGTCCGGATTAAACTGCCGAACTGTGTCCAGCCTATTTATTATTTTAATTTCTAGTTTCACAGTTTTGTAGACATAAATAAGTTCAACAATAAAAGGAACTTTGCTCTTAGGTTTGAAAATTAGAGACAGCGAGAAATAACAAAACAGCAATCACACTAAACAATTGATGAGTACAGTCTAATGATATACAAATTGAACAGTACTATCTTATAGACTAATTGAAGAGTACAATCTAATGATATACAAAATGAACAGTATTATCTGATATACTAATTGACCAGTACTACCTTATAGACTAATTGAAGAGTACAATCTAATGATATACAAAATGAACAGTACTATCTTATAGACTAATTGAACAGTGCTATCTGATATACTAATTGAAGAGTACAATCTAATGATATACAAATTGAACAGTACTATCTGATATACTAATTGAACAGTACTATCTGATATACTAATTGAAGAGTACAATCTAATGATATACAAATTGAACAGTACTATCTGATATACTAATTGAACAGTACTATCTGATATACTAATTGAAGAGTACAATCTAATGATATACAAAATGAACAGTACTATCTGATATAATAATTGTTCAGTACTTTATACACAAATACCTTTTCCAACCGTGTGATATTTTAATCTGACATCAAGAGCTGGTCATCAAAAGATTTGTAGCGATAAAGAAAAATAATGGTTTCTATGGAAACATTTCATGTATTAGTTTTTTACTTTTTTTTTTTTTTTAACTATTCGACAGTTTCTCAAGTTGCATAAAAAAAAAGTCACTTTTGTTGAAAAATTTTGAAACAATCCATTAACAAACAACACGCAATTGTCAAATGATAAACAAATAGAACTCAGAAATAATCTGACACATAAGCAAAATAAAAAAAAGTGCAGATTGAACCTAAAAATAGAGTTTAAAAAATATCCACAATAAAATGTTTTGTATGTTTGATGAACAATAGATTAAAAAAGAAATTCTACTTTTTTTTCAGAACAAAAAACACATGATCAAAGAACACTTATAATTTTAAAGGCCACATTTCTACATTTAAAAAAAAATATGGACTCATTTATCGATATCAATTTTATGGCCATTTTATTTCTCAAATGATTCCGTTTGTCCTTTATTCCAATGTCTTTTATAATATTCCCGTGTCATCAATCCATGGAGTGACGCGCCTCATTAAACGGAATAATTTACGACATTTCAGATGATTTATTTATTTCATTTTAATTTTCACATCTCACTATCACCATTGCTTTTGATCTCTGGGCCGTGGTCATTCTCTCCCTAGTCGCTTGAAAGCAACTGACCCTTGTATCTATTGGACTTTCTCTCCCTAGTCGCTTGAAAGCAACTGACCCTTGTATATATTGGACTTTCTCTCCCTAGTCGCTTGAAAGCAACTGACCCTTGTATATATTGGACTTTCTCTCCCTAGTCGCTTGAAAGCAACTGACCCTTGTATGTACTGGTCATTCTCTCACTAGTCATATGAAAGCAACTGACCGTTGTATGTAGTGGTCACAGAAGTAACAATGGCTTTCATTATTATATGACAGAGGCGGGTGAATTACGGCCCGCCGGCCACTCGTATGACCTGTTTAGCTGTTTGATCCTGCCTGTGCTCATAAACGTGTATGTAATGAGACGATTACGTTTAAGTTATATTTATACGTCTAACTAAGCTGACCCATCTGCACTTAGTTAGCCCTTTCTGTCTAGTGTATGAACCAATTGTGGCACACAATCGAAAAAAGGTTAGCCCACTCGTATTGTATGCCAATGTAAACATAAGTCTATTGGTTGTCCTCCCCTGTTGTATGTCAACGTAAACAGAAGTCTATTGCAGGGCTTCTTAAACTATGGGTTGCGACCCCATTTGGGGTCGCGTAGCAAAACTCTGGGGTCGCGAGAGATAAAAATACAATTTAACAGAAAATGTTTTTTAACTTGTAAAATATTAATTTATTTTTCTTTTATATTTGTATGGGGTCGTCAAGAAACTCGCAATCATAAATGGGGTCGTGAATTACAAAAGTTTAAGAAGCCCTGGTCTATTGGTTGCCCTGTTGTGTGGTAACGTGAGCATACTTTTATTATTTGAATTTTGTCTAACGTTAAACAAACTTGTTCCAAGTGACACCAGGGATGACGTGGTAATATTAAAAGCCCTTATTGCAGAATCAAATTTGGGTATGATTTATTTAATGGGTGGAATTAAAATGATTTTTTTTTAAAACCACGATGCATGGAATTCTAGGAGGTCCAGAGCACAGTTGTATAAGGTTTTCCATCATACTGACCTGCATACTACATCTTATTAAAAAAATTTATTTTATTTTTCAAAATTACACTTTTATTACAATGTAGAAAACCTTCAGGTGATACATAGAAGTATTTACAAAATTAAATCATAGGCCCATCTCTCAGATACAAGCAGTATTCCTATATTTGGTATTTTTAAATCAACGACAATTTTTGGAAATATTTCTTTGAGTAAACTTTGTTTAGATTTTTTTTCTATGAACCGAAAAAAAAAACACTCTTGACTATTTTGAAGTTTAAATTTTGACGTCATAAATTACGATCCACTGATGTCTGCCACGATTGTATAATTTGAAGTTATCCAAAATATATTTACATTTTTGTATCACCTTAAGATTTACTACATTTTAAATGAAAGAGTTTTAAAAAAAATATATATTTAATATTATACTTTGTATGTGGAAACATTCCCTTCCTACTACTTTCATTTCGCAATATTTTGCTTATCATACACAGAGTACTTTTTCTTAAAAAAAAAAAAACAAATTACCGGAACTCCTATGTATGTCCATCGTGTCATTAAGAAATAACACTGAAAATATAGTCCAGTAAAAAGTACATTTTTTGAATACGGAAAAAAAAGCGCTGCTTGTAGGTAATGTTGAGAGACTATTCAAAGCGGGGGAGGGGGGGGGCAATACCGTTGTTCCAGAGGGTCGTGTGGTAAAGCGCTCGACTCTCGACCTGATGGTCACTGGTTCAATCTTCGGTGACCGGTGAATATTTCAGGTTATGATTTAAGTCCCCGCCATGTCTCCCGTAGCGTCTCCATGGTCATTGCACTATCGACTATAGTGAGGATAAAATAAGGGCACTTCAAAAAAACCGTACCCCATTAGAGGTTTATAGGATCTAAAAGATTTTTTCATCTCATCCTAACGGGGACATCACGGGTTAGGGAATTGATCACTATTCTTGTTACCATCACAATGTTCACTGTCTCTGTAACTTCACATACATAGATAGAGATCTAACAGAGTCATTTATTTCATGTTGAGGGTGCCCTTCTTATTGGACTCCGTCAGTTGCGGCATCACCCCCCAGGGCGCTACTCACAAAGGGGCGCCATATGGTATATTTTACATATAATATTATATGGTTTACGAATGGGGGGGGCACTAAAAAAGGTATTGGGCCCCGGGCGCGAGTTAAGCTCGCTATGCCACTGCACTCCGTATGTTACCTTGTTATCGTCCATCTATCGTCCATCTATCGTCCATCTATCGTCCATCTATCGTCCATCATCTATCGTCCATCATCTATCGTCCATCTATCGTCCATCTATCGTCCATCATCTATCGTCCATCTATCGTCCATCTATCGTCCATCTATCGTCCATCTATCGTTCATCTATCGTCCATCTATCGGGCGAGACGTGTACCTGACGCTATGGAATTTATTTCTCACCTTTATATAAACATTGACAAAAAATATAGTCATTTTCTTAGCTGTCTACAAAATTTCAATCAAGTTTGAATATAATTCATTTTCATTGAGAATTCACAAGTTTAAACATTCTAAATCGAATGAAACTCAGCAAACCATTGATAATTAATTGACTTCCATTTTCATACAACGCGACGTAAACTGGAACCGCCAGACAAATTAAACTGAACAAAAGCGAATCAAATGTAGAAAGATGTAACAAGATGAGCTATGTACAGAAACTATAAATGATGTCCAACAAGAGCGTATAATTAGAGAGAATTGTTTTGAAATCTAATTAGCTGGACCCCGTCTCGTTATATTCCTGTCTCACTACCCTACCCCACACACCCTTTAGTAGATACGAGGTCCCTTGTGAAATCAACTCACAATTAATGGAAAAAGTAAAAGGTGAAAATGGACTCCAGATGGTTGTGTGTGTATACCTGGGACATAATTTGTACAGTGATAAAGCTGTAGACATTAAAAAAAATGTAAATACATTTATAAATTAACTAGTTGCAAGTACCCGGCTTTGCCCGGGTTTAAAAAAAGGTTTTCTGTTTACCTTCTGTTTTCTCCATACCCCTCTCACCCTTCCTCTCTCTCTCCCTCCCTCCCTCGCCCTCCCTTTCTCCCTCCCTCCTTCTCCCTCCCTCCTTCTCCCTCTCTCTCCCATTTCTCTCCCTCCCTCCCACCCTCCCTCTCCCCTCTCCCCTCCTTCTCTCCCCCCTGTCCATCCCCCCTCCCTCCCTCTCTCCCCCTTCCTCCTTCCCTCTCTCCCTCCCTGCCCCTCTCTCTCTTTATCTCTTCCTCCCATTTCTCCCATCCTCTCTCTCCCTCTCTCCTTCCCTCCCCTCTCTCTCCCTCCCTAACCCCTCTCTCCCTCCCTTCTTTCTCCCTCCCTCCCCTCTCCACCTCTCTCCCTCTTCCTCCCTCCCTCATTCCCTCTCTCCCTCCCTGCCCCCCTCACTCTTTATCTCTCTCCCTCCCTCTCTCCCACCCTCTCTCTCCCTCTCTCTCCCACCCCTCTCTCCCTCCCTCCCCTCTCTCTCCTCCCCCTACCCCCTCTCTCTCCCTCCCTTCCTTCTCTTCCTTCCCTCCCTCTCCCATCTCCCCCTCTCCCCCTCCTTCCCTCTCCCATTTCCCCTCTCTCTCCCCCCTCCTTCTCTCCCCCCTGTCCATCCCCCTCCCTCCCTCTCTCCCCCTCCCTCCCCTCCCTCCTACCCTCCTTTCCTCTCTCTCCCCCCCTCCCCCCCTCTCTCTCTCTCTCTCTTATCTCTCCCTCCCTCCCTCCCTCCCTCTCTCTCTATCTCTCTCTCTCTCTCTCTCTTATTACTTATTATTATGGCTTCACACTTCTTCTAAAATCCTTCTTCATTCCTTTACCTTCCTCAAGCTGTACAAATCGGGAAGCATGAAAAAAACATCAACAATTCTTTGCAGCACAAAGACACAATACAGCACCAGCGCGCAAGTTCTATTCGATCATCGGGAAATGACGTCACAGAGGAATTTTATTTATTGCACCGTCGAGATTACTTTAATATAGTAAAATACTAAAATAAAAAAAAATTAATTACAATTAAACTACCCATCCAGATGAAACAAAACCTGTCCTATAACCTTCCCCCAGTAATTATGTGTACGTGTAACAAATTTCACGTTATTTCGTTGTCTGGATCTTGAGTTATAAGGGAACAGACAGACAGACAGACAGACAACAAATGCGACTTATAAGTATAGAGATAAACAGCAATGAATGCATATAAAGTAATAAACTTTTGTCTAATAAAAACGTATATCAAGTAATAAATATTAGTTCAGTAATAAATGTGTATGCAGTAACAATAAAAGCTTCGACTATTGAATTTTTTTGTAATACATTTAGACTTTTGAAGTCTAACAATAAATGACTAACTGTTGTGGCCTTTGACTACTGAGGCTGCCTGATGTGTGAGTTCGGTTTTATTGTCTGATGTGTTAGATGGGTTTTATTGTCTGATGTGTGAGTTCGGTCTTAATGTCTGATGTGTTAGATGGGTATAGTGATTTGATCGAAGTAATATTTTTATGAAAGCAATTTTGATAATTTTGTGATGGCATGATAAGTCCAAAGGTTTGATTTTGTGATATTTTGAATTTTAAGATGGATTTTCTTTATTTCTCGTGCCATGAAAATCTTTAGCAATAATGTGCGACTAAAAATTTAATACTAGAGCCGTCCACAGATCACAGCCGTCAACAGATCACAGCCGTCCACAGATCGCAGCCGTCAAAAGATCACAACCGTCAACAGATCACAGTCGTACACAGATCACAACCGTCAACAGATCACAGCCGTCCACAGATCACAACCGTCAACAGATCACAGCCGTCCACAGATCACAGCCGTCAAAAGATCACAACCGTCAACAGATCACAGCCGTCCACAGATCACAACCGTCAACAGATCACAGCCGTCAACAGATCACAGCTGTCAACAGAACACAGCTGTCAACAGATCACAGCTGTCAACAGATCACAGCTGTCAACAGATCACAGCTGTCAACAGATCACAGCTGTCTTTTAGTACCAAGGCAGCTGTGTGGGGGAATTGTCCAACATTAACTGTCGTGGCCTAAGTGGCAGATTTGATTGGAATGTGTACCGGAGGGTCTGTCTTGGATGGTTTTTTCTAGGCAGTCGCCTTGTTTGCCTACCGATAAAAAGGCTTTTGTTACAATAGTCAGTTAATTCAATGTTTCCTACAGCTAACTTTACGATAAGTCAATTCAATGTTTCCTACAGCTAACTATACCGTGATAGGTCAATTCAATGTTTCCTACAGCTAACTATACTGTGATAAGTCAATTCAATGTTTGCTAAAGCTAACTAACTATACGATGATAAGTCAATTCAATGTTTCCTACAGCTAAACTAACTATACGATGATAAGTTAATTCAATGTTTCCTACAGCTAAACTAACTATACTATGATAAGTCAATTCAATGTTTGCTAAAGCTAACTAAGTATACGATGATAAGTTAATTCAATGTTTCCTACAGCTAACTAACTATACGCTGATAAGTTTATTCAATGTTTCCTACAACTAACTAACTATACGATGATAAGTCAATTCAAATGTTTCATACAGCTAACTAACTATACGATGATAAGTTAATTCAAATGTTTCCTACAGGTAACTAACTATACACTGATAAGTTTATTCAATGTTTCCTACAACTAACTAACTATACAATGATAAGTCAATTCAATGTTTCCTACAGCTAACTAAGTATACAATGATAAGTTAATTCAATGTTTCCTACAGCTAACTAACTATACGATGATAAGTTAATTCAATGTTTCCTACAGCTAACTAACTATACGCTGATAAGTTTATTCAATGTTTTCTACAACTAACTAACTATACGATGATAAGTTAATTCAAATGTTTCCTACAACTAACTAACTATACAATGATAAGTCAATTTAATGTTTCCTACAGCTAACTAACTATACGATGATAAGTTAATTCAATGTTTCCTACAGCTAACTAACTATACGCTGATAAGTTTATTCAATGTTTCCTACAACTAACTAACTATACGATGATAAGTCAATTCAAATGTTTCCTACAGCTAACTAACTATACGATGATAAGTTAATTCAAATGTTTCCTACAGCTAACTAACTATACAATGATAAGTCAATTCAATGTTTCCTACAGCTAACTAACTATACAATGATAAGTTAATTCAATGTTTCCTACAGCTAACTATTGGATATTGTTTTTTTATCCATCCTGTTATGTACACTTAATGTTGATAACAATGTGTAACAGTATCTACCGGTTGTGTCTATTGAACTACTTCCTCTTTATCTCGATAGATTTACACACACACACACACAGACCGACACAACTAACACAAAGTTTTTGAACCAATCACGTCCACAAGCTGAATGAACGGAATACATCAGCTTGATCATGAGAGAGTTAAACAAAATAAAAATAAAATAAAAAAAAAAGACAAGCGACAACGTAGACAAACGATGGATGCCCTCAAAGACTGAAAAGAGCGAGAGCTTGGCCTGCAAGCGCCATCTATTGATTTTCGTTGCCATAGTGACTTTGCCAACTCGTAGATGAGGACGATAATGCCGAGAATTTGTTGTTTGCTTTCTCGAGTTTACAGTGGGCTTCAAGAGGCGTTGCTCGGGACGTGCGCATACTATTTGTGTGTCAGATGGAAAAGAAAGAGATAGAAATAGAGAGAGAGAGAGAGAGAGAGAGAAAGAATAATAAAAAAAAATAAACTGTTTGAGTAACAAAAGAATATGACAGATACAAGTATCAGTTGAAAATTTCTGATTAACTGCTATATCACGTTCGGTGGTGCAGCTATGACGGGGGTGGGGGGGGGGTTGGGGATGGAGGGAGGGAGGGAGGGGGGATTTAACATAGGGTGAGAGGTCAAGATCGTATATCTATAAAACTAATTGTATGTGTGTATTTAGTGTGAGTATAGAGAACACACACATACACACACAAACAAATGTGATGTACATACGACGTAATAAACGGCAAGAATAGAGAAAGGATTCGTTTCCTTAAAGTGAATTCACTGTTAAAAACAGTCAAACTTGATACCTGTCTAGGGATGCTCACCGCCGTATAGGACTTTAACAGTATTTCAATTGACATCAGAAAATACGGGCTAAAGGGGACACCATCAGGTAGGAACACAGAATATTTCTGGATGACTCTGCAAAGGGCCTTCAATGTGTTCTATGAACATCCCTTTGTGGAGACCCTGTCATCGATTAATCAAACGATTAATCACTTGATCGACCAATCCATCTATCAATCGGTCAATCAATCGTTCGATCAATAAATTGATCTTTTTATCAATCGATCAATTAGTCGACCTATCGGTCAATCATTAAATCGATCAATCAACCCTAATCACATTTACCTATCTATCTATCTATTAGTCTTCTCATCTAACCATAGCCTATATATAAAGATATATATATATATATATATATATATATATATATATATATATATATAGTTTTACAAGTTTCCGGAGACTGTAACATAACAATATGAACGGGGAGTCAATTTAGGAGTGACGTTGTGTTGGACGCCATGGTGGGTGTGTACGGGGAACTATTGGCTTGATGACGCAGTGTTCAGGGGAAGTAATTTATGGATGCCTTAGTGTGAGGGAGATAATTTTTCGCTGACGTACTGGCAGGAGTTAATTGATGGATGTGGCGATATCAGACAAAGTCGCTGAAATACAAAGTGCTGGCTGTGTTTTTCCGTCGTGTATCAAGTGTAATTCAGGGAAACAGACAAGCTATCGTTGTCGTCTGTTGTATATTGAGTCTACACCAAACAAAACTGTTTTTTTTCTTTTGCTGTTCGTCGTATACTGATTCTAATACAGTTAAAGTTAACTGTGTTGTTTGATCGTCTCAATCATACTGCTAAATTGTGTTACCCGGTGTATTTAGTATGAAACATACATGTTAGTTATGTTGTTCGTAGTATATTGAGTGTAAAAAGACAAAGCTGGATATCTTCTTTATTATATATTTATTCAGTCGATTTAGCTTTGTAATCATGTTTTTATCGAGTCTCTAAAATCCAAGCTACTTGTGTAGTCCGTCATATATCGAGTATCTAACATTCAAGCTAGTTGTTTTGTCCGTCGCATATCGAGTATCTAGCATTCAAGCTAGTTGTGTAGTCCGTCGTATATCAAGTCTCTTACATTCAAGCTAGTTGTTTAGTCCGTCGTATATCGAGTCTCTTACATTCAAGCTAGTTGTGTAGTCCGTCATATATCGAGTCTCTTACATTCAAGCTAGTTGTGTTGTCCGTAACATAACGTGTCTCAAAGAGACAATTTAGTTGAACTTGAGTCGTATATCGAGAATCAAACAGAAAATATAGTTGCGTTGTCCGTCAAGTATTGAGTCTCAAACGTGGGCTGAATGCCCCAGTAGAGACAACAAGCATCGGTCACAGATGTGGGCAGACATGCCCCAGTATACCAAATAAATGTATTTCAACTAATAATTAAGTTACTTCAGAATTTTTGTAAAAATAATATATAAACATAAAAGACGATAAAGTTGTAATATAAAGAAACATTATTTGCTGAGAATGTATATATATATATATATATATATATATATATATATATATATATGTAGATATATATAGATAGATATATACATGTATATATAAATATAAGATTTGGAAACTTAAATGTATAGAGTTGTGGAAACATGAACATTGTTACACTTATGGTGGATGTCAACACTGAATGCTTACACTGTATGTGAATGTTGAAATTGATTGTCACACTTTATGTGAATGTTGAAATTGATTGTCACACTTTATGTGAATGTTGAAATTGATTGTCACACTTTATGTGAATGTTGAAATTAATTGATTGTTACACTTTATGTGAATGTAGGAATTAAATAATTGTTACAATTAATTTATATGTAACAACAAATGTATCGGTAGACATATAGTATGTGCAGAACATTAATGATTTTAAAGTTTGTATGAATGAGTGATTGCCCTTTAGTCAGATGTGTAATATAGACATTTTGATGTGTACGTACTATCTAAAAATTGAATGGTTTACCAGTGTGAATGATTGTTGACTTGTGTGATTGTATTACTTTGCACAGCAATGACTTGTGATTGTAAACTGGGTCCATGCTGATTCAGGAATTTGTTTCACACAACGTCTGACCGGACTAATGCATTATTCACGTACCGGTTGACTCTATTTTTAGTATTTCTCCCTGGGTTGTCTGTCACTGTGTGTCGTTGCAAACGGAACAAATAATTCATTTTGTCGGTCAATAATCGAAAAAAAAATTATTTCCAGGCATTGTTATAACTTGAAATCATTACAAAAAAAAACATAACAGATCTTATAGGAGTGTAATGGACTTTTGCCTAGTGTGTGTGTGTGTGAGAGAGGTGCCTGTAAGGTTGAGATGATATCTCTTAGATCCTACAAACCACTAATGGGATTGTTTTTTTTTGTCTATTTGTATGACCTTATTTCATCCCCACCATGGCCGATAGTGCAAGGCCATGGAGGAACTACGGGAGACATAGCGGGGAATTTAACCAAGACCTGAAAATCCATTGGTTCTCTGGAGATCGAACCACGGACCCTCACGTCAACAGTCGAATGCTTTACCGCACGACCATCTATCCACGTGTCATTTCTGGTAGAGTTAAGCGTTAATAATATTATTTATTTCGTTTAGAATGGCATACGTAGGACCCATAAAAATTAACAATATTTTACATTCATTTCACATGTAATACTTCACATGTAATAATTCACATGCAATACTTCAATGCAATACTTAACATGTAATACTTCACATTTAATACTTCAATGTAATACTTCAAATGTAATACATCACATGTAATACTGAAGCTAAGCTTCAGATAGAACAGACATATCGATTATTTTCTTAAATCATAAAAAGTGAAATGTAAATGGAATTGTTTGTTTGTTTGTTTGACCTCCGCTGATCACATTTTGTTGTCTCCCTCTGTAAACAAAAACATAAATATTGGTTTTATTTAATGTACACTGATTTATATCGATACAAATACAGACAGACAAACAGGAAGAAATATATCTGGATAGACAGATATATAGATACATAATTGATACATAGACGATAGTTCGATAGATAGATGACATATTTATATATATGTGTGTGTGTGTGTGTGTGTGATAGACATATAGATAGAAAGATAGATATATATATATATAGATAGAGAGAGAGAGAGAGATAGAGAGAGATAGATAGAAGTTTTTGAATTAGGTTTGCCAATAACAGTTGTATTGGACGCTACACTTGAAAGCTGTTGTATTGGATGTTGCACTTGAAAGCTGTTGTATTGGACGCTGCACTTGAAAGCTGTTATATTGGACGCTGCACTTGAAAGCTGTTGTATTGGACGCTTCACGTGAAAGCTGTTGTATTGGACGCTTCACTTGAAAGCTGTTATATTGGACGCTGCACTTGAAAGCTGTTGTATTGGACGCTACATTTGAAAGCTGTTGTATTGGACGCTGCACTTGAAAGCTGTTGTATTGGACGCTACACATGAAAGCTGTTGTACTGGACGCTACACTTGGAAACTGTTATGTTGGACGCTACACTTGAAAGCTGTTGTATTAGACGCTGCACTTGAAAGCTGTTGTATTGGACGCTACATTTGAAAGCTGTTATATTGGACGCTGCACTTGGAAACTGTTATATTGGACGCTACACTTGAAAGCTGTTGTATTGGACGCTACATTTGAAAGCTGTTGTATTGGACGCTGCACTTGAAAGCTGTTGTATTGGACGCTGCACTTGGAAGCTGTTGTATTAGACGCTGCACTTGAAAGCTGTTGTATTGGACGCTACACATGAAAGCTGTTGTACTGAACGCTACACTTGGAAACTGTTATATTGGACGCTACACTTGAAAGTTGTTGTGTTGGACGCTACATTTGAAAGCTGTTGTATTGGACGCTGCACTTGAGAGCTGTTGTATTGGACGCTGCACTTGGAAGCTGCTGTATTTGACGCTGCACTTAAAAGCTCACCACTTTGGGAACTCTTGATATTCCTCAAGGGCGCTGAATTACGTTGCCAAAAAAAAGTCGTCGTTTAATAAATATTTGAATTTTTTCAATGACGACCTCCATTTATTTCCCTTTTATCAACCAAAAAACACACTTTGTAAAGAAAAAAATTCAAATATTACAATGACACGTCCTATTTCTAGGGAACAAACAAAACTGATTAAAATAAATGTAACTAATGAAATAGAGAAATTAGGTGTACTGCTGGATAGATTAAGTAATATGGTTAACGGCTACAAAGGCATATCAACTGTCTACACCTGCTACACCCATTGATTGTTTCCGATTCTGTTTCTCGTGCTTCCGGTGAATGGACATGGCAAGAGCAATCAACTAAACTGTAACGTTTCATTACCAGTTGTCTGATCTTTTCAGTCCTGACCAATGATGCAGAAATCCTTCATCATTCAAAAACACACACACAGGGTCCTTCTCGCTCAACATTCTCTCACAATCATTCCATGTGTGAGGTAAATCTTTCTGTTTATCTGTCTTGTTCAAACTTTCTCTTGATTTCTTTACATTGTTTACTATCTAGTTCATTCCGGTTTATCTATGTGTCTTGTTCATTCATTCTTTCTTTTTTTTAACCTTTTCGTTTTCATTTTTTTTTTCTTGTTCTTGTCTTTAATTGTCTTTTTTTTTTGGTTTTACACAAAAGCTCTGTAATATTTCTGTTTAAGCATTGCTATTGTTTTTCTTTCCTTCTGTTCTTTCGCTGTTTTCTTCCATTTTTTTTACAAATAAGCACACATTATATCACTATTCTGTTATTGATGTATAAGGCCTTTCCATGAAGATCATTTTACGTCTTTCGTAATTTGTTCATTCTTTCTTTTACATTTGTATGAAAAGCGTCATATTCCTGTTCTTATTTTTTTTTAATTGCATTTTAAATTTGTTATTCTCGTATAACTCCAATTGTTCAATATTTCTTTATATGCGATAATCGATCCATATTTGTTTATATGCGATAATCGATCCTATTATGTTCATGTATATCTCCCACTTGGTTTATTTAAGGTTTTCATGTTCAGTTGACATAAGTGCTTTCAACAGAGCAAGGTAAAGCTAAAGAAATGAAGTTCTGGGATGAAAGTTTCCTTGCTATTATCCACGTGAAAAGCAGAAAATTTTATTTTTAAGTCTATAAATCGTAGAATGTATACTGTCTGCAATACTCCTGAGTTTAAATCTGGTCAGAGACAGGCTTAGAGTTAGTTGAAACCCACCGTGGGGGGGGGGGGGCGCAAAATATTTGGCTCTTCTAATAGGAAGATATGAAAAAGGGTAAGGCTAATGGGGGGGGGAGCTTTCAAAAGTTGAAGCCCTGGTCGTGCGCATTGCGCCCGTCATTAAATACGTCTCTGCGTATACTGGCGTTTAGTGTTGTACCGCTGTAAGATTGAAACGTAAGCACTTTTTGTGAACCCGCCTACAGTATATACTAGAATGTTCTATATGTATACCGGAATGTTCTATATTTATAACAGAATGCTCTTTATTTATACCAGAATGTTCTATATTTATACCAGAATGCTCTATATTTATACCAGAATGTTCTATATATGTATACCAGAATGTTCTATATTTATACCACAATGTTCTATATTTATACCAGAATGTTCTATATATGTATACCAGAATGTTCTATATTTATACCACAATGTTCTATATTTATACCAGAATGTTCTATATTTATACCATAATGTTCTATATATGTATACCAGAATGTTCTATATTTATACCACAATGCTCTATGTTTATTCTAGAGACATATACACAGACAAACTACTGTTGACGTCAGCTACTGTAGACATTTGTCCCAGACATAGACATATTGAGGGAAATGTATGATTTAATCTAGAGTAGGAGACAACCGCTCAGGAGCGAGAGAATATTTTTTTTGTTTCGAAATTTCAGTCCTCCAGTCATTTTATTCAAATCAACTCCCCTACACCCGTCCCTACCCCTACAACACTTTCTATACTGTCAACCTCTCAAATGTCATTTATCAAACCTAACACTCCCTCCATCTACCCATTCCCTACCTTCATATTCATCCCCCCCTCTCTCTCTCTCTCTCTGGTAAAAAAAAGTATCGAACAGTCCACACTATCCTGTAGTCGGAAAGAGACCGGCGATCGATACCTGTCTAGATTGATACTTACCCAGTTCGATACCAAACAGTATGTGACCCGTGGCGCGGACATCCTATGAATAAAACTATTTTCAGTCATATGAAAGAAAGAAAAAAAGAAAACGAAACGGTCCAGAAACGGGGTGGAGGGAGGGGGAGGAGGAAAAAAAAATAAATTGTCTGTAAAAACTGCGCGGAGATTATTTATCCAAATTTCGAAATGGTGTCTCATTCAGGAATAGGTCCAGCAGCTACTGGTCGCTGGTGAAATTCAAAGCTGTAAGTTAACCGAATTGAGCTGCTCCGATTTGGCCAGGTTTTCAAAGGAAACACGGCCAAACATTGTCATCCTTTAGTCCTATCACAGCAAACAAGATTATATCGGAGACCGCAGCACTCACTTAATTAAGGCACATTCCGCCATCACAAGAGCAGGAATATCTCTGGGGAAAAAAATAGTCCGACAGTTAGTTCATTTCGATGAATCAATGGAGAGAGATAGATCTGAATTTCATCAGCGATAATATTATTAGAAAATATTATTAAACTGTACTCATGCCAGTAAGGAAAAAAAATGTATATGTTTATCTTAATTTTTTCGTTTGCACAGAAATACTTAGCAATGAGAAATCAATTAAATACTATACAGTATCGAACAAAAAGAAACAGTAAACCATGAAATAAAGTTGCTCAGAAGGAGAATAATTGACTTTGATTTAAAAAAAAATGGTTTTGCCAGAATGGCTCCATGTAGCAGTTAATAAAAGCATTGAGCAGCATCTTCTCAAACCATTTGGAGACCTCCCACAAAATAATTTGAATGGGGGGGGGGCGCTCCGAAAATAGAATGCATTATGTTTTCTCCCTTGGCCATTCTCCGTTCCCCATTCTCTTTCGCTCGGGTCTCACTGACTCTATTTTGAGGCCCCCTGACTAAACGTTAGAAACAAAATGTGCATAATTGACCAGTTGACAGGCATGTGACAAGATGACACACCTGTGACAAGTTGGCAGACAAGTGACAAGTTGACAGGCATGTAACAAATTGACAGGCATGTAACAAGTTGACAGACATGTGACAAGTTGCCAAACATGTAACACGTCGGCAGACATGTAACAAGTTGACGGACCTGTAACAAGTCGGCAGACATGTGACAAGTTGACAGGCATGTAACAAGTTGACAGGCATGTGACAAGTTGACAAACATGTAACACGTCGGCAGACATGTAACAAGTTGACGGACCTGTAACAAGTCGGCAGACATGTGACAAGTTGACAGGCATGTAACAAGTTGACAGGCATGTAACAAGTTGACAGACATGTAACAAGTTGACGGACCTGTAACAAGTCGGCAGACATGTGACAAGTTGACAGGCATGTAACAAGTTGACAGATATGTAACAAGTTGACAGACATGTGACAAGTTGACATACCTGTAAGTAATAAATTGAATTAGTTATGTCAGTTACAGTCCGCCTTATCTTGTGCGTGTGTGTGTGTGAGGGCCACAAGTGTAAATCAAAACTTTATTTAATTCTAACAGTATTTACCGTACTCTTCCTAAAAGTTGAACTACACAACAGGGTCATTCCATGTCAACTCAACCAGTTTTTTGACAATTGTTCACCCGACCCCCTCAGATCTTCCTGAAATTTTCAGGGCTTGTGGTACATTCAAAGTTGAGTGATTTCTGAAAATTTTAGGCCATTTGGTCAAAAACTTTCTGAGATATGATTTTTTTAATTTTTAGGGGTAGTAGCGAGTGCGCGTGACATTTACATTTTCGCAATATTTGAACGTGAATATTTCAAAAACTAAAAGAGGTATCAGGCTGAAATTTTCAGTATTTACTCATTGTTTTGTCCTAAGTTGAATGATGTATTTATCTTAAGTGTAGCTTGCACACAGAATGCCCTAAAAATTTCCAAACATTGCACTTCAGACAGTTTTCATCAATATTTGACTCAGTATAGCCAAGAACCTATACGACATGAAATGATGTTTGTTATACAATTAGTAAGTACCATATATGTGTTTATTATTTTGATAGAGAAGCATCATGGTCATCCATTTTTGCACTTATTGCGACCCCCAGATGACCATGTGGACAGTAATTCACACTTTTCATATTTTGCACACTTGTTAACCTTGGCAAGTACTAGCTATGGTGAAAATTTCATGTTGGTGTCTTAACGCCTTCTTGGTGAAAAATTGCATGAAATTGCATAATTATACACTATTATTGAATATTGCGTAGCGAATATTTCAAAAACTAAAAGAGGTATCAGACTGTAATTTTCAGTATTTACTCATTGTTTTGTCCTGAGTTGAATGATGTATTTATCTTAAGTATAGCTTGCACACAGAATGCCCTAAAAAATTCCAAACATTGCACTTCAGACAGTTTTCATCATTATTTGACCACGCACGCTACGGGCCTCATTAACGTGTATTATGGTAAATCAGCATAGCAATGAAATGTCAATCAAATTTTATGAAAAAATACAGTTAGTTTTAAGTACAAAATCAAATTACAGATTGTTTGTTTTTATCAACCATACAAGCAACCATGCAAGGCGGATATCAGCGTATACTCATTATGCTGCCGATGCAGTTAACTGATGGTATCTTATCTATGTACACACAGTCCTACTATCAAACTGTTTCTTGCAATTGGCAAAATGCACATCAACGTTTATTTTATACGCTCTCAATTAGTTTCCCCATTCTGTGGATGGATTTTGTCACTCAGATCGTGTAACCTGTTTAAAATTAGTGAGAAGGTCTAATTTTGACAGACATGTAGATTCTAATGACAATGCTCCATATTATTAGTTTCGATTCCTTTTTATTCAAGTTTTTATTGGAGAAAAAAAAAGAGTGGAGAGAAGAGATATATAAGACTATGGTGGAGAGAAGAGATATATAAGACTATGGTGGAGAGAAGAGATATATAAGACTATGGTGGAGAGAAGAGATATATAAGACTATGGTGGAGAGAAGAGATATATAAGACTGTGGTGGAGAGAAGAGATATATAGGACTATGGTGGAGAGAAGAGATATATAAGACTATAGTGGAGAAGAGATATATAGGACTATGGTGGAGAGAAGAGATATATAAGACTATGGTGGAGAGAAGAGATGTATAAGACTATGGTGGAGAGAAGAGATATATAAGACTATGGTGGAGAGAAGAGATATATAAGACTATGGTGGAGAGAAGAGATATATAGGACTATGGTGGAGAGAAGAGATGTATAAGACTATGGTGGAGAGAAGAGATATATAAGACTATGGTGGAGAGAAGAGATATATAGGACTATGGTGGAGAGAAGAGATATATAGGACTTTGGTGGAAAGAAGAGATATATAGGACTATGGTGGAGAGAAGAGATATATAGGACTATGGTGGAGAGAAGAGATATATAGGACTATGGTGGAGAGAAGAGATATATAGGACTATGGTGGAGAGAAGAGATATATAAGACTATGGTGGAGAGAAGAGATGTATAAGACTATGGTGGAGAGAAGAGATGTTATAAGACTATGGTGGAGAGAAGTATAAGACTATGGTGGAGAGAAGAGATGTATAAGACTATGGTGGAGAGAAGAGATGTATAAGACTATGGTGGAGAGAAGAGATGTATAAGACTATGGTGGAGAGAAGAGATGTATAAGACTATGGTGGAGAGAAGAGATGTATAAGACTATGGTGGAGAGAAGAGATGTATAAGACTATGGTGGAGAGAAGAGATGTATAGGACTATGGTGGAGAGAAGAGATGTATAGGACTATGGTGGAGAGATGAGATGTATAAGACTATAGTGGAGAGAAGAAAATGAAAATCAATTAGGAAATACAGCATTGTTGTACAATTGAGCCAAGTGGTGAAGATTTTTTTGAAGATTTTTTTTGTTTAGTCTTATACCAGCCAGACAGAATTAAGTTGAAACATGAAATACTAGAAATTTAAATTCTTTTAAAATTAAAAAAAAAGTATAAAATTAATAAAACATTTTTGAAAAGCCAGGTTGAATACAATTTACGTTAATAAATATGTTATTACATAAACTATAAAAAGCATTCAATAAAAATATCTAGGTATCGAAAAGGGAACCCATGCTTAAATTTTCCAAATGATAATTTACATAAAAGATGTGTGATATAATGATTAATTTTATAAGTTTATTTTGATAAATAAAGGCTTTTGATATTATGTTACTTTAAACTCAAGAATGAAAACATATTTATTATTGACTAACATTATAAGCTTTTCAAAATACAAACAGATTAAGAGATATAAAAAAATGATCAATTAGTTGATTGCTATCACGACAATTGTTGCAGCACTAATAGCATAAGTGCCTCCCACAATATGTCCTATCTCACCAGTTCAGTCATTCCTCCACTGCAAGATATATTTAAGGAAATTTTAAGGCATTAAACTTCTTGACATTAGAAATATATTTAGAATTTCTCAATCCCCACAACATACATGGTGATAATACTGTATTCCACTTTCCATCTCACAATCCATTTACTTAGCCAGTTTCCCCGCCTTGTTTGGTGGGCGTGTTTCCATCGATTATCTGGCAGGTTTTATCTACGTCATTTGTTATAATAATATCTGATCTTTTAGCACTGGTTATCTGATTAGTATAGCTTTTCATGTGCAGCAGAAGAGGAATGTATCGATATCATGAATATTGACTTATTATGATTATTATTAACTAGCTGTACCCTGCAAAAAACCTTTGAATAGAGTTACATCCCCTTAGGCTTGATCGGTAGGCTAGGTTATTTTTGGTTTTGGGCAGATCCGATTTTTTTGCATGATTGTATTTTAAACTGGAATTTTGTTGTATTAATTCTTAACTTTCGATTTAACGCAGGACCCAAATCGCTTTGATATATATAATATATATATATATATATATATATATATATATTTATATATATATATATGTATATATGTATATATATAATCTTTTTTTATAAGTTTTTTTTTCTTTCATATGTTTTTAATGCATCTATTTATTTTGAATAAAAAAATAATGTATTTACGTCTGTCTCTATTTGACATGCAGGTGGTGATCTTTGTCCTATGCTGGATGCCCCTGAACATGGTTCACATCGCCCGGGACGTGGAGCCTGACTTTTACGACTGGAGCTACTTCAGCCTCATCTTCTTCGTGGCCCACGTCATAGCCATGAGCTCCACCATCTACAACCCGTTCCTCTACGCCTGGATGAACGACAACTTCAAGAAGGAGTTCCGTCAGGTCCTCCCCTGCCTGTTCTTCGGCCGCGGGGGCGGCAACGGGTCCAGCACGTACACGCAGTACACCAACGTGGAGACCCAGCAGCCCTCCGTCATCATGAACCGGTCCCCCATCAAGAACGGCACGGCGGACAGCGCCGTCCTCATGAAGGACGTGAAAGCTTATTACGACACGGACTCGGAGAAGGTCCGGCTCAACGTGCTGCCGAACCACGGCGCCACCGGAAATCACGTGGCGTCAAGCAACAACAGCCTGTCGAGCAACCACGGCGACGGGAAACCCCCGACGGCGGACGATCGTAAAGGGAAGACGTCGGGGAGGGAATCCGAGGACGAGACTGTGACGTGACGTCATGTGTGATTTCTTTTTTTTTTATAAAAAAAAGTATGACGTGATGGTTTGTTGACATTTCTTAATTTAAAAAATAAAAATGTACGCATACATTTACTTTTTCATAACTATAAACAAATCAGTTGGCCTTAAACCACTATGACTGTAAGATAACAAAAGATGGGCTTTATTAGGAGCAACTTTACGCTGAAGTAGGTTGGCCTTAATAAGTAAACGTATTGGGATTTGTCTGGCCTTACGTTATACAAAAAAAAAGGATGGTCTCAAGTCATATTGTCGAAATGAGCACTTCGTCTTGGAACTTCCGGAAAAAAATTTGAACATCTCGCATGACAAACTGAACATCTCGCATGACAAACATTTCAGGATTCATGAAAATTTCCAAGTGTCGTCAGTTTATAAGTGACAGTTGAAGGTTGCAGCACTTGTGAAAATAGAAAAAAAAAATATGAAATGAAATTTGAACAAAAAATAAAACCTCAAGAGACACGACCGCAATCTTGAAGTGTCCTGATGGTCGATATGTTGGATAAATCATCATCTCTATTTCTTTCTCTTCATCCTTCTCTTTACCCTACCCGTCATCTCTCTCTCTCTCTCTCTCTCTCTCTCTCTCTCTCTCTCTCTCTCTCTCTTCTGTTTTTTTCCCCAGCCTCTTAAACTCTCAGTCTCTCTGACATTTCAGAGCTCAACGTTTGTCTACCGCTCTACGTCACATACTTATGTTCAATACTTGCATTACAGTACCCTTTGTTGCAATTCAAAGGGAGACTATAAAACTATATACAAATTACCTTCCCACACAACACTTAAACATCCATAAATCAGTAGCTATCTCTAGTGTGAACACCATACGTCTAGAATTCAACCATCAAACTGTACTTACGCCATGATAGATAATGTTGCTTAGTCTGGGAGATAGAGCACGGAGTCAACTATTGTCATTGTGAACGGATATAATACTCGCTACTTTAGAAGTACTATAAAATAAATGCTATATTTCAGTAACTACCGTATATATATATATATATATATATATATATATATATATATATATATATATATATTTAGTGTATATACAATATATACACTATAAACCTATAGTGTGACACAACTATCAGTCTGTACAAAGTTGATCAGAGTGTGTCAAGTTTGTTGTACGTGATACATCAAACATGTAGGTACTAAATGACACAACAAATATAAAGTTATGCAGCGTAAGTAAAAGTATGATTTATCAATAGATGGATTAGTCTGCAATTAGCAAACATATTAACAGAAAATAATTTATATTAAATTAATACCTTGTTCATTTAAATCTTAATACAATGATTTACTTCAACTACAAGTGCATATATTCAGTACGAAGATTTATTTATTTCGATTGAAAACCTTCAGAACTCAACTATATTTACTTCAACTACAGGTACCAGGTACATATCTTCAAAACGTCATTTCCATTTGCTACAAAGTCAAACTAAATGTACACAACTTTAATACGTAACTTTGTAAAGTTCAATTTACTGCACATATTCTAACACAACTTTAATAAGTAACTTTGTAAAGTTCAATTTACTGCACATATTCTAACACAACTTCAGTAGAAGATCACTCACAGAAGAGTGGTAACACACCTTCAGTAGAAGATCACTCACAGAAGAGTGGTAACACACCTCCAGTAGAAGATCACTCACAGAAGAGTGGTAACACACCTTCAGTAAAGATAACTCACAGTAGAGTGGTAACACAACTTCAGTAAAGATAACTCAGAGAAGAGTGGTAATAAGCTATGGGCGCACACAACCATGTAAAAAATGTATAATGTATTCCTGGAAAAAGACTTGTTGGCCTTCATTCAACTTCCATGTTGTCATTTTAGACAAGCCAATAGATGCTTACCATGGCCGGAAAGAGAAAAAATCATTCCTGCTACTTCGCAACTCATGTCCTATGTTCAACTGACAAGTCTGTCATGTTGAATTGAATGCATTGATTCCTACCACTCAAAGACTCTATATATGTGAGATGACAGCATTGATTCAAACCACTCAAATGTCTACATGTTCTATATATGTGAGATGCTTTTTAAGTTGCTGTTTTTAATAAGGACGATAAAATACAAAGAAAAGAAAGTGGACATACTCTAGTGGTGGACATACTCTAGTGGTGGACTTACTCTAGTGGTGGACTTACTCTAAAGGTGGACTTAATTATAGATGAAACTCGATCTTAAACTGGGCATCCAGAAAGTCCGTGTTATAAATTTTCTTTTATCGTTGGTCAAGAAGTTATTAGTTTATATGACTTGTGCCTAAGTGTTGTTACATTATAACTGCGCATAAAGTTATTATTTCGTTTCTCTAATTCGTGATGTGATTTTTTTATTAGTTGTTTTGGATGCCGTGAATATAAAGAACTCATTGGCTGAGGATTTATTTTATAATATATATATATATATATATATATATATATATATATATATATATATATATATATATCACATTTTAGAAACAACATCTTAAACTTTTGTACAACTTTATTCATCTCTACATCCGTTGAGAGTTTTTTTTTATATCAAAATGAAAAATCGGTAAAGTCGGAGATGCATGCCTCTGTCCCTGGCTCCCCACTTCCCCCATCTAGACATTTACTCTCTGTTTTCGATGCTTAAGATATTTACTCTGTGTTTACGATGCTCATGATAAAATAATTATAGCAGGTAATATAGACAGAAATCATTTTAAGATAGAAAAAAGTCGTCCACACAAAGTCCCGTGTAGAACAACGGACTTAACAAATACACCCAGAGGCGGATTAAAGTCCTCTCCTGAACATAACTATGATTTTCTTCTAAAAACTGATATATATAAATATATATATATATATAATGATTTTTTTCTAATTCTGATAATATACGTAATTAATATCCTTGACATCTTCTGTTCGTCTTTTACGATTATGTTCCATTTTTTTTTTTCAAAACAAACTTTCAAATGCCAAAAAATGTCAAATGATGAATGCTATATAAATGATCCTTTCTTCAACACTTGGTAGATGAATTTTATTGTATTTATATTTGTACAATATATTTTAATGCATTGATTTATTATGTGAATTTTTTTTAAGTTGAATTGTTAAGCTCAATAGTGTAGCATGTTTTATAAATGCGGCTTACTGTTCTTCATATCAATGCCAAGAAAGTCTAATTATCTTTTTTTTTATTTTTAGACTTGTAAATGTATTTATATATTTTTGTGATGTATGAAACACTCTGATATGTTTACACGGTGAACAAGTCGCAAAGGAAACAAAATGTATTTTAAAAAATGTAATGTCTTTAGTGTTTAAAATATTCCCTGTCCAAAAAAACCAAAGTGTTGTGGGCTTTAAAGGTTGAAAAAATTTGGGCTCCATTATTCGTGGCGCCTACGTTTAAATGATTGGAGAGACCACGGGTTTAGGCGGCCCTGAAATATAGGCCAATATTTTTTGTAATTAGGTTTACTCATTAGGCTTCTATTTACTATACACTGTTCGTGTTGACGTTTTCCGTTAGAAGAAAATTCGTGCCAGTATTTCAGATTATTCCCCCCCTCCCTTTCCCCATAATGGACATAAAGATTCAAATGAAAGGGTGTATTATGGAATACCTTTAATTACGAGCTGTACCCTGCTAAACCTTCGCATAGAGCTATGTTCCCTTAGATTTGATCCGTAGGGTAGGTTATTTTTCGCTTTGGGCAGATCCGATATTTTCATTTTTTTTTCAAAATTTGAAGATGCAATATGATGTAGAAATACAAAAAAAAATATTTAAATGGAATTTAGATTTTATGTTTAAAAACCGCAAAAACTATTCAAAACATTTATCGAATCGAAAACGCTGGCAAGAAGCCATTTTGAATTCTTTAATCCTACTTTTGATCTAACGCAGACGTGAGACCGCTATTATTTATATAGACTTATACAGAATGTGCGTCCTCGTTAGCATAACGAGCCCCGATCTCAACCAATATTCATTTTTGATAAATAAATATCTATTTTTTTTTATAAATATGCTTTATTTTCCTACACGAGAATGTTTGGATACAAAATTACTGTATTCTTTTAGTTTATAATAATTTATTTATCGGCATCTCAGTTTGTTTACAGTTGCATAAACATTGGGGGGGGGGGAAATCGGGGGGGGGGGGGAGTGAGGAATTATCAGACCATTGCCCTTTTCTTCGACTTAAATAAAATGCCTGTAGCTGATGAAAACATAAATAGAGTTTAATAGAAGTTCAAAAATATATACATGTAATATGGGGAAACAATTAATATTATTTTTGTTAAATCTACCTCATTGTATAAGAAAGTGCTAATCAGATTTATAATAAATCATCTTCACTGAGGTTCTCGTTCAATCACTACATCCTAATGTCATTACATTCAGAATAGATTCAGAAAGGGATGTTAAATGTATAAAGTATTTCAATGACGTAAATGTATACAAATATACTCGGGCAAAATCACAGACAATGTTATACGCCATTGTTGTATGTTTATGAACGTTTCCGCCAGACGGGTTTGTGGGTATGTTTAATTTATTGGTTTAAAAAGACTAGTTTCACTAAATTGCAATATATTGATCTATTACAATAGTGATGTCTTCAATGAATGGCGTATTAATCTTGTTAGGCACTGCTTTCTTTTTAGAGTCACTAAGAATTTTTCCTTCAGTTGTTTTTGTATATTTTCGTTTTTGTTTTCAATTTATTTTTTATTAGTGAGTGTGAAAGTGAAATAATTAAATGCTTAAGAAAACCTGCAATTAAAATTGATAAAAACATAATTATTTAACACCTAGAATGATATAAGTAATCTATTATGATCATAACTTTCTAACTAGTCTAATGTCTAGGAAAGACTGATTCTTCCTAACTGGTCTGATGTCTAAGAAAGACTGATTCTTCCTAACTGGTCTGAGGTCTAAGAAAAACTGATTCTTCCTAGCTGGCCTGATGTCTAAGAACGACTGATTCTTCCTAACTGGTTCTATTTCTTAAACGTAAACTAATATTCTGATGCGCTAACAAATTCTATATAAGAAATAAAAAAAAAAGTGAAAATACCCTATAAAAAAGTAGCCATGTTTGGACACAATAAGGCTTTCTCGTACATTAAAATTGAAATGTTTGTTTAATGATGTTTTTTTTTGTTTACAATATAAATATTGCTTGTTATAAATGTTACAGAGTACGTTCTGTGATGAGGACTGTGTTTGATGATAAATATATATGTGAATTTGTTTTACTGGCATACAAATCGTCTTGTTTGCTGAGATAAACATTTGTTATTCTTTATTCTTTTTGTCAATTGTGTTTATTGAAAGGAAAGAGGAGAAAAAAACATTTTTAATAAAGCAAGGGAGAGAATAAAGCAGGGTGAGATAACAAAGCAGCAGAAGAGTAAATGTCACATTGACCTTTGTCAGTGTAAACCTGTAAATAGATATGTACATTGCATATGTATGATGGGGACTACATTGTGATAACGCTTTACAGCACCCGATTACAGGTATTTGTATGACTGTCACCAGTGCCGGCCTTAGCAGTACGTGGGGCCTAGGACGAATGGCATTTGCCAGTCCTGGAACAAATGTTTAACTATGTTCCAGTTACATGACAATGAAAAGCGATGGGCCCCCTCATGTGCTGGGCCTTGAGAGGAGGCCCTGGCTGCCAGGCTGCTACTGTTGACATACACTGAGTGACACTGAATCATATTGACACTCACAGAAATAGGAGGCTAACACTGTCATCTTAACTGTAACAGACACTGGCTGACAGTGACAATCTCTGGACACGTCATGATATCATACGTTGTATTCAGAAACGTCGTTATTAAGATGACTAGGCTGTCATGGGGGGGATGTGGCATCCTATTGGGGACTGTTACAAAGATTATAAAGGGGCCAATGATTAGCCAGAAAAAAATATTGACAGCGTATTGTTTTATTGAAAGTCCCTTAATTACCCATAGTCCCCAAATATTTAACTCAGTGAGGACTTTAAAATAAATGTTAGCATATGTACCTTTATCTCGCGCCTGAAATATTTACTTCCATAATGACTACAGGTATACAGTCGATTCCGCTTAATTGGGACACATCGGGACCGAGGCTTTTTGCCCCAATTTAGCGGCTGTCCCAATTAAACATACACATTTACTATTGGCTTCTTGGTTTGGTTTCTTTGAGATTTGTCCCAAATAAGCGGCTGTCCCACTTAAGCGGTGTCCCAATTAAGCGGAATCCACTGTATAACTTTGCGAATGGTCCTCAAATATTTATTTGATTAAGGCCCCCAAATGTACCACTGCCTGGGGTACGTAAGTGCAGCTCTGGATGTATGAATATTTTCCATGACCATAAATCTTTTTTACCTGACTATTCTTACCAACACATTTATCACCATAAATTTTCTCTTGCACAACATGTACTGATAGCCTTCGTCCTCTGACTTATTATTATTGAATTTATTCAACGAATATTTTCCAAAAAAACTGAAAAACTTTTTTTTAAAAAAGGATGCGAGATTATTTTACCCTAAATATATTTCACAAAATTTGTTTGTATCTCTTATAAAGAAATTCGGATGAATTCACTCAAAGACATTATCCTAAATTTTACTCCTTTTGTCCACACGACTAAAATTTACGGATAGATTTTTTTTTTCTCAATATATTCTGGAAATGCTAAACTATTTCATTTAAGAGATTTCTCAAATTGCCCAACTAATATTTCCGGTAATCAGAATTGTGTTGTTTTTTACATTCATCATCTGGTAACTTTTTATTTTCACAATTATTCTTGTCAAAAATAATACAATTTGGACATTCTGTTTTGATTTGTTTTCACTCAAATCAAAACTAAAACTTTGACTATAATTAAAACAATATCTTCTTAAGTGACTGCTGGCTAAAATTAAGCAAAACATTTTCAGCAATTAGATTTAAATTATAGGATACTAGCTGTACCCTATAAAAAAACTTTGCATAGAGTTTTATGCCCTTAGGTTTGACCTTTAGGCTAGGTTATTTTTGGTTTCGGACAGATCCGATTTTTTCATGATTTTTATTACTATTGTTTACTTTTGACGATTTTAAACTGGAATACTGTTGTATTAATTCTTTACTTTCGATTTAACGCAGAACCCAAATCGCTTTTTTTTTGTATAGATGAATTTCCCAAAACTTAAAAAGATACCAGAATCTTTTTTTTTAAATCACAGCTTCGGTAATTAAATCTGAAAGCGTCGACTCGATATTAAAGTAATCGAATACGACAGTAACAATTCTACTTCCCCTTTCTTTTTTTTTTTTTAAACTCTAATCAAATCTGAACATCTTACTTCTTTTCAGCCTTCTTATGATAATGAAATTGTCAATAAAATCTGAGGAAGAGACAGCAATTTCAGGTTCTCAGTATTAAGAAAAAAGGTGATTATTATTATTTCTTTCAGTTCCACTAGTTGAACTCTTGATACCATGTGACCTCAGCTTTGAATCTGGAGAGCTCGAAGTATCGCCTTTCACGTCTTCTATTAAAGATGGCCATATCGATATACGGTGTGAACATTAGATCCAGCTCATCTGATAGAATATAACGGTTGAATTTAACTAATAGCAGGATTTTGCTGAAGCTATTTCTAGAATTTTTCAGCTTAAACTATTTTTATTTTAGGGGTGTCTTTATTATTTTTTAACAAAAGCTACTGTTGAATATAACTTTTGTTTCTAGATTAACGCCTTTTGTTCTGTTTTGTGTAATTTTAACTTGAGAATTATTTGTGTGCATTTTTACAAAAAAAAAAAAAAAAAACAAACTGAAATAAAGATATGGTAAACAAAAGTTTTTTCAGCCGAATTGTTTATCTGAAAGCTTGAATTTAACTTTGAAGTTCTGTGACAAAATTTTTTAAGTATTTTTGTTGCTTACCACTTGTCATTCTCAACAATAACAGACACATTGAGGCCGTTGATATATTTATTAATATGGACATTGGTTGCATTCTTGTCTTGTCACGTTGTTGACAAAGAGAATGGTGTAACAAACAGTAATAAACCCTATATTGCGTCATTTCCTGAAACTGTTTCAGGAAGCCAGCTTCTATATGATTTGTTATTGGGTCATCCTAATCTTAGACTGTTTCTGAAAGCAAATTTCTCTATTTCTTTTTTGGTCATTCTAGTCTTAACACTGTTTCTGAAAGCAAATTTCTCTATTTCTTTTTTGGTCATTCTAGTCTTAACACTGTTTCTGAAAGCAAATTTCTCTTATTTCTTTTTCGGTCATTCTAGTCTTAACACTGTTTCTGAAAGACAACTGAATAGGATTTCCTTTCACTAGATAATACTTTTCATTTTAAGGCTGGGCTCTCTGTCAAAATGGTCTGTCATACACTATTCTATTCCGGCCTTCTATCTAGGAGTTAACAAGGTTCAGAGGTATTGTAGGACTGGACTATCTGTCAAGAATGGTTATTTTGACACAAACCTGTCCAGGCCAGGTGCTAATAAGGTTCAGGGAGAAATTGAAAACTGGATTGTCTATTGAGAATGATCGGGCTGTCCCGGGCTTATATCCAGGAGTTAAAACACTCTTGACGTGAGCTTTATAAGCCTAGGTTGATCGATAATCGTGACCCTTAGATTGACAAACTGTGACACCTAGTTTGACAAACTGTGACACCTAGATCGACCTCCTGTGACACCTAGATCGACCTCCTGTGACACCTAGATTGACCAACCGTGACACCTAGATCGACCAACCGTGACACTTAGATCAATTTAGCTTTGACACCCATCATATTTGTGGAATAGTACTGACGTGGTGGGCCGTTAGTCTGTCTCGTGTATATTAAATATAAAAAAATGTATTTACAGCTTGTGCTAACATAGAACTTTATTAAATTTGTTTTTTGTTTCGTTTGTCTATAACACCAGAATTTGTCATTGTTTTCACCCCCCCCCCTCTCTCTCTCTCTCTCACACACACATACACATATGAATAAAGGACATCAAAATTAAGCTTTCTTACATTAACCTTCAGAAAATGAAATTAATGACACAGCGCCCTTGATTTCAATCATGATTATTGACTGGTACAAACGTACATATTGTATGATTGATGTATTGGTTTTGTGTTCATACTTCCCTCTCATAACAGTGAATCAGTTGCCAAGCTAGGTTTTGTTTTATTGCACTAGTTTCCGAGAAAATAGGTTATTATTCAACATTACAACTTGAAAGTAGTTTTTGAATAACTGGTAAAATATGTATTTTTTCCCCCTGTAGAAGTAGATTTAATAAAAATCATTTTGACAACCTGATACAATATTACACTTGCCATTTTATTACTTAGTTAGGACATTTGTTAATCATTTATTTATTTAATTTAATTGTCATGCATTGTTCATTTCAAGTTTCTTCTTTTTTAAAATGTATTTTACTTACCTATTTTCATTTTTAAATAGAATTAAAATATTATTCTAGACGCCGTACATATTTGTGTAAATATCTATAGACAAAATAATTATATTATGTTTTGAACATTTACTTATGATTATGTTTTATGTACATAACTACAATGCTATTCAACATACTGTATACACTACCAATTATAACTATGTAATACATGAATAAATTAGTTTGTTGTAAGTCTGATTGTAAATTATATTATTATAAATTCAAAATTAAAGTGACGACTTTAATGTGTGGATTGTTTCGTTTCATTTTTTTATCGTCATTGCAATGGTGTGTGTCAAAAAATTGAATTATTGAGTAGTATAATTAGTATTTATTGTGATGGTGTATGCCACAAATTGGAATCATTAAATAATATGGATAAGTTGGGGAGAATGAAATATTTCTTTTGTATTAAACTAGTTATCAAAGGCCCGGTACCCGGACCGGCGAGTAGGCACACAGTTGGAGTTGAAAATGGTGATATATATTTTAGCGCGTTAACAATCAGTGGCCCCAAGGACATGAACAGATTATTGTAGCCAAAATACATTTGAGAATAGGGACACCTAATAATACATCAAATAAAGTTCATATGTTAAATAGTTCCTCCCAAAGAAAATAATCCTCACTACAGGTAAACATAAACAACAACTCTTAAAATCTTATTCCTTCATAATATTTTAATGGACTCCTTTCCAAACAGTTATTCATTTAATGTTTTATGATGTTCAACATGGCGTGTTTAAAAAAAAAGAGAGACGTGAGTGAGTGCTTGTGTTAAGCAAAACGCTACATGTTTAACAGGTGGTTTATTTACTGTTATACACATTGTAGCATAGTACAATTAACTAAGAAAAATTGCCGACCCGGCAGTGCAGAACCTAGGGATTTAGGGGCCCGGTGGGCTTGGCCTCTTTGGGGGCTGCCCCTTCATTTTGACATGAGATAATTTTTTGACGCTTCTCAAGCTTAGTCCCGAGAAGAAAGAATCGTTGTGTAGCTTTTAGCTGACCTTCGATTAAAAACAAAGTATTTCATCAATGCAGTTGAGGCCGAGGACGCAGAAAACATTAGGCCTCTTAAAAAAGAAAGACATATCAAAGCTTTCAACATTATAGTTCTGTGAAGCCAATGCCGAACCAAGGGATTTTAGGCATCTTCGGGAGTCACTACATTTTGACATGAGATAATGTACTTAATATTTAGTTCAAAAAATATTTTGGGGGCCCTCCTCAAACTGGGCCCCCTCCATACACCTTCTGTGTGAAGCCCCCATCATAAATGGGTTAGTTTGCATTGTAAACATTGTGTACGGCGCTACTCAATCTCAACCCTTATTCAATTCATTCATGTGACGTAATAGTCAAAAAATGAAAATGTGACGTATTTTAGGTTACTAATAAAGGGAAATAATTGTACATTAGAAATAGACATATTTTAGAAATAACAATTTAAACAATATAAATATTACATTATTTTGAGGTATCCATAATTTTGGTTTAAAATTTAAATTGTGGAACATAACACAGAATATTAATTGAACGATTTTTGTAAATATTTCTTTTATGATCGCTTCTCCTTTAATAACAAATTGAACACCATAAATTTATTACGATACTGTGAGATATACATAGGCCTATGGAACAAGTTCAGTTTTACAATTTATTTCGGGGAGTATCACAATATATATCACAATGCTGGTCTGGCAAGTTTGGGTAAGGATTAAAACCCATCTTTCTGCCATCCCTGCAGATGATAGCGGACACTCACCCCGCCGCTCTGTAGGCATGGCAGACGTGCATCAGCGCCGCCAACAATGTTGGTGTGGTAGGCACACTACACCCTACCATGCTAGCAATGGCGGCGTTAAAAAAAAAACAATATATATATGGCATGAATTTGTGATACCTCTCCTAAGATCGCTTTATTGCCCTTTGGTAATGATTGAGGCGGTCAAACACAATATTACATTGTGATTGCCATTTGGCATTTACGATCTTACCTGCCGTATGTTAGTGTACGGTGTTTTGTCACCTCGGCACTAAACATATGGCTGGTCCAATGTCATTTCTGGCAGCCATGTAGGAGACAATTCTTACTCGGCTGGCCAGTTGGTATTCCGATCATGCATGTTAAGAAGAAAACGGTAAATGTTTCTGCCATCTTTGAATTGTTTGTGCCGCCATGTTGGATGACAGACGGAAGTGGCGATGACAGACGGAAGTCGCGATGACAGACGGAAGTAGCGATGACAGACGGAAACCGGAACACATGATGTAAAATTTGTATTATAGATTAAATAACTACATGTACAATAAACAATATTAAAATCTAAAAGTAATAAAACAATTAGCGCATTTCTTATTTATACTGGATCCGCACCTCGGTAAGAAAGCTCTGTATATACGTCCTACGGCTCTGTATATACGTCCTACGGCTCTGTATATACGTCCTACGGCTCTGAATATACGTCCCACGGCTCTGAAAATACGTCCTACGGCTCTGAATATATGTCCTACGGTCTGATTATACGTCCCGAGTACGTCCAACGGCTCTGTATATACGTCCCACAGCTCTGAATACACATCCCACGGCTCTGTATATACGTCCCACGGCTCTATCTTTACGTCCCACGACTCTGTTTATACATCCAATATCACTGTATATCCTGCCACGGCCCTAAATGGGCTGTAGAGCCAAATGAAGAAGGTTCTGTATATTCGTCGCACGGCTCTGTTTATATGTCCAACGGCTCTGTTTACACATCCCACGGCTCTGTTTATACGTCCAACAGCTCTGTATTTACGTCCCACGGCTCTGAATGTTTCATAAGTCCCTGTATGTAGGTTACACGGCTCTAAATGAATGTCACAGTGGCTCTTTATGAAGGTCTCATAGATCTGTATGTTTATCTGTATGTTTATCTGTATGTTCATCCCCAGTTAAAATCCATACGTTTGTCCATAGTCTGTCTTTCAACAGAAAACGATACGCTTTATACAATTCATTCTCAACCCTTCAGCGACTGTGTCCCCAAAGGTTGTGAAAGTATGTCAGAGGGTAAGTTCTTCAAATTCTTGGATGTAAACAAACGAAAATGATATGTCGCTCCGTACCACTGCATAAGTTTCCCCCCGTACCCCCGGGGGGGGGGTGGGTGTACGTGTACCACAGGCTGAGAGCTTACGGTGTTTAATATTAGCGCGTGGGATGAATTCAGATATTAATTGCAAGTTAATTTTTGGTTGAAAAAGTTTTTGTTTTACATATTTTAATACTACACTGTGGAGTCGTGTGGCTATATTTTAACATTACTCTCATTAGTATTAATTTTACTCAACCGTATTAGTTAGTGGCGGAGTTGGGAGTTACTGTTGAATGCGTGGGTGTTTTAGAGCGATTGTCACAAATCCAGGGCCTAAAACCGTAAGTGTAAGTTTTTTTTTTACAGAATCGTTCCCATGCTGGAGCAGTTAGTGCAGTTAGGTCAGTCAGGTGAAGTTAGGAAAAGTTAGGTGCAGTTAGATGCAGGTAGGTTCAGAGGTGAAGTCAGGTGCAGTTAATGGGGAGTTTTCCCTATTGCCATTCCCGCTATGGAGATTACTAACACAGACTTGAGTCAATGTCATCACCACCATCATCATCACCATCATCATCATCTTCATCATTATCAGCAGCATCACCATCATCACCATCACCATCATCACCATCATCATCACTATCATCATCATCACCATCATCATCACCATCACCATCATCACCATCATCATCACCATCACCATCATCACCATCATTATCATCATCACCATCATCATCATCACCATCATTACCTTGACCATCATCATCACTATCATCATCATTACCATCATCATCATCATCATTACCATCACCATCATCACCATCATCACCATCATCATCACTTTCATCATCATCACCATCATCATCATCACCATCATCATCACCATCACCACCATCATCACCATCATCATCACTATCATCATCATCACCATCATCATCATCATCATCACTATCATCATCATCACCATCATTATCATCACCATCATCATCACCATCACCATCATCACCATCATCATCATCACCATCATCATAACCATCATCATCATCACTATCACCATCATCATCATCACCATCATCATCACTATCATCATCATCACCATCATCATCATCACCATCATCATCACCATCACCATCATCACCATCATCAGTTGAAGCGGGAACACGATCTCGACATTTCTGTGGAAATCAAGACTTGAAAAAAAACTTGCATCTATAGAAAAAAAATGAACGAAATTTTGGCACCTTACATTAGATTAGATTGAACCCATACATGTGACAGAGTTTAGCATGTTAGAATGTCAGAGTCTATCATGTAGAGTGTCAGAGTCTACCATGCTAGAGTGTCAGAGTCCAGCATGTTAGAGTGTCAGAGTCTACCATGTTAGAGTTGCAGTCAGAGTCCAGCATGTTAGAGTGTCATGAGTCTACCATGTTAGAGTGAAGAGTCCAGTATAAAAGCAGAGTGTCAGAGTCTACCATGTTAGACAGTCAGAGTTTTACCATGTTAGGAGGTCAGAGTCTACCATGTTAGAGTGAAGAGTCCAGCATGTTAGAGTGTCAGAGTCTACCATGTTAGAGTGTCAGAGTCTACCATGTTAGAGTGTCAGAGTCCAGCATGTTAGAGTGTCAGAGTCTACCATGTTAGAGTGAAAAGTCCAGCATGTTAGAGTATCAGAGTCTACCATGCTAGAGTGAAGAGTCCAGCATGTTAGAGTGTCAGAGTCTACCATGTTTGAGTGTCAGAGTCTACCATGTTAGAGTGTCAGAGTCCAGCATGTTAGAGTGTCAGAATCTACCATGTTAGAGTGAAGAGTCCAGCATGTTAACATGTTCACGATGAATGGATCAGAAGAAAAGCCTAGTCTTCAGTTGGACGTACTTTGATCTCAAATTAAAAAAAACAAGCAATTAAGCCTGTTCCATTCTGGACACAGGACGTGTTAGCGCATTTTCATGTTATGTATCAGTACGTATCTTTCAGTAAATATTTGTAAATTTTGGAAATGTTTATAAATTCAATTGTGTAATGCATATATCTGTAAAAAAAAATTTATAAAGACGTTTATTTATATTTGAAAAAAAATTATTTTCTCTTAAATCTAACTACAAGTGGTTTGTGGTTACTGAAATAGGACTCATAATTGAAAACATTCGAAATTATAGTCATTTAATCGTCCGAAAACTCCGTCAATTGTTGCATAGCTCTGATACTTTCAATTAAACTCAGAACACAAGCTTACTATTTCATTTGATGAGTTTGTTAATAAATCTTGGTGAAACTATGTGCTGCAGTATTTCTCACCAAATGAATGGGCTATTGAACGTACAAGGTGTATATATGATATATAAGCCCCTTATGAGCCCCGAAGCCCGGCCCTCAGAGGTCCTATCGCGAAATGAACTTTTGATGTACACATGGCAGGCCATGACCTACAAAATGATATATACATCATGGGTCTAGGACTTATGGTTGCTGAGATATAGGGCGCTCCTTTATTAATATAGCTTATATTGTAAAAAACGGTACTTTATAAGCCCCCTTTTACGGCCCTCAGAGGTCAGATCGCGAAATGGAAAAAAGTCATTTCTTGGCAGGCCAAGACCTACAAAATGATATATACATCATGGGTCTAGGACTTATGGTTGTTGAGATCTAGGGTGATGACGGACGGACAGACAGACAGACAAAACGGGGACAATAAAGCATTTTTTTTCGAAAATGCTCTAAAAATATTCAAAAAGAATTTAAGACAAAACCTAAAATCAATTTCTGTTGATGAACATAAAAATGGCAATTACGTTTTTATAGACATTCATAAATGCTATATTTATTTATTTATTACAGTTTGACATTTTCATTCTTAAAAAACAGAATCCTTGACCGATATTAAAGTATTTTTTTTTTTGCAAAATATAATCTTTAAAGAAAATCTAGCGGATCAAAATAAGTTTGTAGACGAAGTTGGTTGTTTTATGTTTGCGCTCTACTTGTGATTGATAACTTTTCGATTATTGATTCTCGTTATCTCAAGGTGATTGTTTCTCGAACTTTAATTCTACTTAGTTTTTTTTTTATTTTGATTTTTTTAAGTTCCAAAGAAGTTTGTTATTTTCAAATAAGTCAATTGGTATAACGCACAGACATCATTAATGAATCAGATTGAGTGCAATAAGTCAATGTGTACAAATCAAGGACAGTATTCATCAGTCACATTGAGTACAATAAGTCAATGTGTGCACATCACGGACAGTATTCATCAATCACATTGAGTACAATAAGTCAATGTGTGCACATCACGGACAGTATTCATCAATCACATTGAGTACAATAAGTCAATGTGCACACATCACGGGCATCATCAATCAATCAGATTGAGTACAATAAGTCAATATAATTTAGGTCAATTTGAATGTGCCTTTCGGAATTACAATGAATAGAAATGAGACAAGTGGACAATAGGTTAAATACTTAGAGTCAGATATAGAGGCCAATAGACGCATAGACACATACTGCCGTTCTTAAGATATTTGGAGGCCTAGGCAGACAAGTGCAGATAGTAAAGGTGGGGGGGGGGGGGGGTTCTAGTAAACGTACAAGTGGGGGCCTTGGTACATCAGGTTTCATAGGAATTTCTACTGCAAGAAGATTCTTCGGTAGTAGGTGGTCTAGGCTGTTGTCTAGTTTGGCGTTAGGTGGTCTAGGCTGTTGTCTAGTTTGGCGTTAGGTGGTCTAGGCTGTTGTCTAGTTTTGGCGTTAGGTGGTCTAGGCTGTTGTCTAGTTTTGGCGTTAGGTGGTCTAGGCTGTTGTCTAGTTTTGGCGTTAGGTGGTCTAGGCTGTTGTCTAGTTTGGCGTTAGGTGGTCTAGGCTGTTGTCTAGTTTTGGAGTTAGGTGGTCTAGGCTGTTGTCTAGTTTTGGCGTTAGGTGTTCTAGGCTGTTGTCTAGTTTTGGCGTTAGGTGGTCTAGGCTGTTGTCTAGTTTGGCGTTAGGTGGTCTAGGCTGTTGTCTAGTTTTGGCGTTAGGTGGTCTAGGCTGTTGTCTAGTTTGGCGTTAGGTGGTCTAGGCTGTTGTCTAGTTTTGGCGTTAGGTGGTCTAGGCTGTTGTCTAGTTTTGGCGTTAGGTGGTCTAGGCTGTTGTCTAGTTTTGGCGTTAGGTGGTCTAGGCTGTTGTCTAGTTTTGGCGTTAGGTGGTCTAGGCTGTTGTCTAGTTTTGGCGTTAGGTGGTCTAGGCTGTCAACAAGTGTGCCAATTTTTTTATAAAAAGCGGCTTTCGATAGAACTGCTAAGACAGATATTCACATAATATTGAACAGATGATGTCTCTTTAGTTTAAAATCTAAAATGTAGCAGCAAAATTAAAAAAAATTAAAATCGACAGGGCCAACTTACGATGGGGGGGGGGTACCTGGCTTATGTTGGAGAAGTAAAGAAGGCTGGACATTGCGTAGCCATACAATCACTAACTATGCCATAGCCACTGAAACTGCTGAATTCAACACTTCATTTGCACCCATGAGCTTTTTTTTTACCTAAATACCAAAAGTTAAATATCGTATATGTCTCGTGTGTTTCTCTAAGAAATTATACAAAATAAATACTTAGCAAACGAGATACTGCAATATACTCGTATATCGGAATAATTAGACTGACTGTAAGTCAAGATGTTTTTTATTTCTCAACAAAAGTTGTTTTTTTTTTCTATCATCTTTCTGTCAGACCGTAACCTAGACAACGAATTCTCTATTTCTGACTTTGGTTGATAGCCGCAGAAATGAAGAAAAATGTTGTATAAAGTTTTCAAAAGTGAGATTTTTTTTTTTTGAAAGAAGGGAGTGAACTGTTGAGCAGTCTTCATGTTTGTTAAGGGATTGTGTCCCCTGTAACGTGTGATCTTCGTCAACAGATCCATTGAACAGTTCATCTGAGGCCTAAAAATTTTCCACAGACTGGAACAAGGCAGGATGGCTTAGAGACCTTGGTTGAAATATAGTTCCCTCGTGCTTGTGTTCGTCCTCCCTTGATTGTAACTATTTTGTGTGTGTATGTGTGTGTGTGTGTGTGTATACATCGGGCGTAGGAATACATTTGTTGACACAGAGATCAGTCTAGATGAAAAGGATGTAAGTCATCTTGTATTCATTTTTTTCCTACTTTAATTCTAATGAAACCGGGTGACATGATGACACTAACGGATTTAAAGGCTGGTGCACTGGGTGCTAGTCAGAGTCCCCAGAAAGCAGGGATTTATATCGAATTTTTACTCTTTTTTAAATTCTCGGTAATTTTCTGCTACGTCATTCGACCTGTCCTGTTTCCGATTGGTCAGATTACACAATACATTCAAGAAGTGATATTATCGTGACGCTATAATTTAAAATATAAGGAGGTTTACAGTATATATTTCAAGTGTCGATGTTGCGAAATTATATGAAATCGGTCATTCTTAGTTTGTTTGTTTTCAATAATTTTGCCAGACCTGGAATTAGATCTCTAATTTTTTTTATTTAATTCTGGTCCCTGTAACTTGAAATGAGGTACCGTTTCTCCTTATTGGATTAAATATTGTATTTTTTTTTTCAAATAATAAAGACACAAAGTAAACGTGAGCGAATCAAATGTTATTGAGCCAGCTATATTTATTTCTCACAACTGATCTATCTTTTTAGAATAGAAACAAAAAATAATGAACAAATTAATTCTAGAATACATATTTTAAAAAAAAAATTAAGATTAATTCCAATCGTGCATTCAACTAATTGGACCTGAATTGATGTTTAAATTACTACAAAATACAATTACTACAAAATGCAATTACTACAAAATGCAATTACTACAAAATGCAATTACTACAAAACGCAATTACTACAAAATGCAATTACTACAAAATGCATATAACATATTGAAAAAATCAATACAACTAATAACAAGTAAATATTTAAAAAAAATTGATAATAATATAGCCTGGTTTTCAATAAAACATTTCATTTAGGGAATCAAGACTCTCAATGTGAAGAGTGTGCGTTTTACTGTAAAGTAAGTATGTTAGGAGACATATCAGTAATGTAAGTATGTTAGGAGACATATCAGTAATGAAAGTATGTTAGAAGACATATCAGTAATGTAAGTATGTTAGGAGACATATCAGTAATGTAGGCATTTGATAGTCTAAAGACCTAACCTGCAGCTATATTATAATTCTGTATATATGAGAGTGTAAGATGCAAAACATCTGTGGTATGTGACTTAAACTATGTACGTTAAGACATCCACTTATAACCGACTAGATTTCAGTCCTTCCTGTAATGTAGTTTTTCCCCCTTTTTTTTTTAATTTTCATTCTCTCGTGTTAAAACCGATTAAAAAATGTATTTTCTTAAGCCTAATATTTATCTTCTTTTTATAAAGAAAAAAATCATAATAATCCTGAATAATTTTTTGAGGATGGCAGAATAATCTTTGTGTTATCACCCCACGGACACCATAGGGAGAAATAACGCCATCAGCTACAAGAAATATGCGAGATAACTACCCGCTGTGGCGCTAGCTAAGCTAATGATAAAGAATGTCGTTGGCAGATATGGAGACGACTTGCTGTAGACGTCGCTCAATACATTCTAGACATGTAGATCTCAAAACCGTTTGTTAAAGATTTCTCTTAAAATTCGTATGTCCCCTATTGAATTAATAATACAAATTAAATCAATGTAGACTGCTTGCTTTTTTAAACTGCAGACAAACTACTATTTAAATTGACCCATGATATCCCACACTCTTTAATAATCAAATTACTCCCCCCCCCCCAAAAAAAAAAAAACCAGTGTGGGGTGTGAGACCAACTTAAGGAAACACTGTTCTAGATGCAGTCAGGTTCCCACAGCTTGTTAATTGGGGGAAATTTAAAGAAACAAAAGAAATTAACAAAAATAACCTGATAGTTCAGTTGTTGTTAGAGCATTTTCTTTTTGTCCCCGTTTTGTCTGTCTGTCTGTCTGTCCGTCATCACCCTAGATCTCAACAACCATAAGTCCTAGACCCATGATGTATATATCATTTTGTAGGTCTTGGCCTGCCATGTGTGCATCAAAAGTCCATTTCGCGATCTGACCTCTGAGGGCCGTAAAAGGGGGCTTATAAAGTACGTTTTTACTATATAAGCTATATTAACAAAGGAGCGCCCTAGATCTCAGCAACCATATATCATTTTGTAGGTCTTGGCCTGCCATGTTAGCATCAAAAGTTCATTTCGCGATCTGATCTCTGAGGGCCGTAAAAGGGGGCTTATAAAGTACCGTTTTTTACTATATAAGCTATATTAACAAAGGAGCGCCATAGATCTCAGCAACCATAAGTCCTAGACCCATGATGTATATATCATTTTGTATGTCTTGGCCTGCCATGTGTACATCAAAAGTTCATTTCGCGATAGGACCTCTCAGGGCCGAGCTTCAGGGCTCCTAAGGGGCTTATATATTATATATAGAGTATAAGCTAAACAAAGGGGCGTAATCATTATTTATTTTTGTAACAGTTATTAAACATGACTTCCTTCCCTCTCTATACATGAAAATGCTCTAAAACGTCCTGTTTTAACAGGCTTAATTTTTGCTTGTTTTTTTTTTTTTTGTATTGTCCCGGGGGTGGGGGGGGGGAACACTGCTTTATGCTATTTTTTAAAATAGTTTATATTGTTTGAGAAACAAAATAATTTCTTTAAGGTTTGATTCGGGAAACAATTGTAGCCAATAATATCTCCAAGGTATAATTAAAAAAAATAATTCTACCATCCGTACAAAATGATGCTGCTTATATATTGATTTACAATTCTTGTATCTGAGAAATAAAAATATACATAATACATCAGGTCTTACTAACATTATTGATTAATGCTGATTTAATATGAGCATCGCTAGTAGCAGATTTTTTAATCAACTTCTTGCATTCATATGAACATCACACATACACACACACACACACACACACACACGTTATATTTGATATTAAGCCCAATAATCAATATTTCATGAAAAAATGAATATTTGACAAATTCATTTAAATCTTACGTTTTAATGAGAACAGTGGGTGCGTGCAAAAATGTGTGTGTGTGCGTGCGTGCGCCACTGTGTGTAAGTTCGTATGTGTGTGTATGTGTTGATGGGGAATATGACCTTACACAATCACCCTGTATCCCCTGGCCAACGGACATACGTTTGACAATAGAAATGGGGAAGTTTCAAGTTCGCTCGAATGTATGTATGTATAGGTTCGATGTGCGTGTGTGTGTGTGTGTGTCTAAAAGAGATGGCCTATTACAAAACCTCCTGACCGCCCCATCCCCACCAATCATGTTCCAACCCCTTCTGGTCACATGACACATGTTTGACAATAGAACTGCTGGAGATTTCAGACACGCCGGAACTGACCGTCTTAATTTGTAGCCAGACAGCTGCTCACGTTGGCTCTGTGGGTGCAGCGATCCGTTAGGAATATTTCCAAAGTCTAAAATTAGCTGTCATGTGATCAGAGTTTAGAAGGACAAATGCAAAAGACTTGAGGGGGATCTCCTGCTCTGAATAGAGTCAAAAGAGGACTAAAAGACTCCAGTCCCCACAAGGATCGCTCCACCGTCTAGGGATGGTTTTTAGAAGAACGTTTTGAATTTAGAAGAAAAAAATAATAATAAGGAGAAACTGATAAAAATAAAATAGGAAAAAAATTGGGATTTTGTTAAATTCGATTTAAAGAATTATTTCGTAGCAAATTTCTTTTTATTGATCTTTTTTTAAACAATTGTATGTGTAACTTCCAGAAAATATCATTGACTCAAGTTCCCTATGGTTCCCTATGGTGCTAAATTCAACCTCTAAATGACATTATTTAATGTGTATCCTTTTCAATATTTGTAACTGCATAAAGTTATTAAATTTTTTTTGTTAGTTTTTTTTTTATTTATTTAGATTATTCCACATTGTAGAAGTCATTTTCTTAATTTAATTATCTTAATGGTTTTAAAATGTGTATTGAATGTTCATTAACTTTGTCTATGTATTCTTTTACATGATGAATAAACCACGCCTATGTGTCGACTTGGTCTATAAGAACATATTGACTGTGTATACACTTTGTGGACTGAAAGTTAAAACCACTGTCTGAAAGTAAAAACCACTGTCTGAAAGAATCACCATCGTCTGAACTTAAAACCTTACGTTTTGATATCTGTTGGATAAAAAAAACCTTGTTAATCCTAGCTTTATATTTCACTTTTTGTGTTGAACCCATTTGAAACTTGTTTCCTTTAGAATGCCATCGATATTAAAACAAAACAACAGCGCAATGGAAAATACATTGAGACACTGAACTCATTTGAAAAGAAAATGAAATTCAACTAGTTTTGTCAGTATTCTGCTTTTTTTTCAGTTTTTATTTTTGATGATTGTAACGTTAGTGGCCACTATGCAGACCAGAGCACGTAATGGGTCACTGAGCTTGACCCATGACCCATATGACCCATCAAGTTCTTGACCGAGACCCATCATGACCCATGACCTATTGAATGTTGTTATTTTCAAGATGGCGGCCGTCGCCATAGAAACCATTTTGAAACTTTTAAAAAATCGCACGACGACGGGTTTTTTTAGGGTCGGGCGGAGTCTAAGGATGGGTCATGGGTCAGGGAACATTGACCCATGACCCATGTGACCCATCTAATTTTGCGACCCATTTGACCCATGACCCATTGACCCATTATATGCTCTGATGCAGACCTCTGAATCAAATGATTCATATTTGTTCAAACATAACATATTGGCATATTGGTTGTCAGCCCAGTGTACCATGTTGTGGGCTACAGTTCAAATCCCGCCTAGGCATATTACTATGTGTTTTGTGGTTTTTCCATTGTCATTGCACACTCGGATATTCTGGGGGATGTAAAACGGGCACTAAAAAAAGTTATCACATTGGGGCTTTACACTTTACATGATCACGTAATAAATACCTCCCCCCTCCCCTTCATACAGGAGATTTAATGACACGTTGTCCTGATGACTATTACATCTAGCTGTTTTGATGACTATTACATCTAGCTGTTTTGATGATTATTACATGTACGCTGTTTTGATGACTATTACATGTACGCTGTTTTGATGACTATTACATGTACGCTGTCCTGACGACTATTAAATCTACGCTGTTTTGACGACTATTACATGTACGCTGTCTTGATGACTATTACATCTACGCAGTCTTGATGACTATTACATCTACGCTGTTTTGATGACGACTATTACAAGCATTATGTCTTAATATGAAGATGGTGAGCTAGATAGATATATCTATGGTGAGCCCCATCATCAGATGTGGAATTAAAAAAAATATTTGAAATGTGGACAATGAACAAATGTTGTGTAACCCAGACCGGTCAGTTAAAGTGAGTAGAGTCTGCATGTGTTCAGTAGACTACTTCATCTCTCCCATACTCCAACACTAATTTAGAAAAGTTGAACTTGTAATAACACGTCGTGTGGTCAGCTAATGACCGCTGGACCCTAACGTTATCCTGAACATGACACTCGGGCGAAAGCTACTGACCATCTCTATGCCTGGCTATCCGACCAATGGGGGCGTGTGCTAATAACGTTTGCTAATGATGTGGTCAGCCAGTATATGGACTTGCCCAGATGGATCACTTTAAGTCTGAGACAGCCAACAAAACTTCTTCAGTCTTAACATCCCTTTCAGTATGTTCAATGATGTAACGAACAAACAAATGGGGTGGGGGGGGGGGGGTTGAATAGCGGTCTAACAGCACGAGCTGCAGAAGTCATTTTGACACGAGTCAACAAAAAACAGATAATGAAGTCATTTGCTGTTTATCAAAGCGATGCTAAACTTTAAAATATAGGCAAACGGGCTAAACATCAAGGGAATATATGTGCGTGCGCTATATTTCATGAGAATATAGGTGAGTGCGCTAAACTTGAAGACAATATAAACAAGTGAGTCAAGAGAAAGTATATTTTGAGATTTTATTGTTATGAAAAATGAACGGATAATAAAGATATTATTTGACAGTGAATGTTTGTCTAGCTTGAGATGCATCAAAAAAAAATTATAATAAATATTAATATTTGTATTATTTATTTCAATTATGATGGTACAAAATGTCAGCATAAATCACATAAAAATTATGATTCACAGACTGACTGATAAACAGACAAACAAACAGAAAGATACTTTATAATTTGATGAAACAGTACCAAAATATGAATAATGCTCTTAGCATTTCTATCACAATTTATAGTCACATCACCAGTATCATAAAATGTACACGTTAGACTTAATGCGTATGTCCAGTACGTAGTATCTATTAAAATAAAAAATAACAACTATCGATCGCAGTTTTATAAAATAACCAGTGGAAAAGCCTGCTGAAGCTGGCTGAACGAAATCCGACAGAAGGGATACGAAATACTGCAATAGAAAAGAACATGTGACCTTTATTGCCATGAACAAAATACGATATGAACAGAAATAACAAATAAATGTACGAAATACTGCAATAGAAAAGAACATGTATCTTTATTTGTCATGAACACAATAGATATCATAGATTTCTTTGTATACAACATTTTTAGTGTACGGACCATTAGCTAGAGGGAGACACTACACCACATTTTGAGTGTACGGACCATTAGCCTGAGGGAGAAACGCACGCATACGAAGGGCGATTATGTGTTAGAAAGATTTCGGCCTTCATAATAGAAGGGGAAAAAAAGTGTTCTGTTGCCTTTTAAACTAATTACATTTTTTGCATAAAAATGCCACAAGAATCACAAATATGGAAACGTTTTGTTTTATAAACCTCCCACTCTTAGAATACGCACACTCAGATACAAACACACACTATAACACACACTCAAACTCAAAGACTCATAAAAAAACATTTAGCGAGGATGGTGGTGAACTCATTTTCTGTTTATCATAGCGATGCTAAACTTCAAGAAAATATAAGGGCAAGTGAGTGCGTTAAATTTCATGAGAATATAAGCTAATAGAAACATCGCAACATTGACCAACCATTGAAGTAGGCTACTATTAAAGTGTCCAGGCGATAACTGAAATTGTTTTAAAGCAAATTAAAAAGAAAAATGATAATTGTCGACTTTCCGCTGTTGTTCGGTTTTAGTACCAACTATCATAAAGCAGAAACTACTCTTACATGTCTTTACTTTAAACATACAGGGGCGCTGTTCAGTATACACATTTCGGCATCAAATATAGCCTGGAAACAGCACATATAGCCTGGAAACAGCATATATAGCCTGGAAACAGCACATATAGCCTGGAAACAGCACATATAGCATAGAAACAGCACATATAGCCTGCAAACTTTGCAAGACCCCTTGCGTTTAAAACCTCAAAACTTGTACCAAGCCTTGCCTATTTCTTATAAGAAAGGTAAGTTAAACGCTCCTTGGTGTCTTATTTCTAGGTCTGTTCATACGATAATCGTAATCATGAGTGGATTGTATGGAGTTGATATTTTGGTTGTTGTTGTGGGACAAAAGAATTTCATTAAAATTGCGGCCCCCCCCCCCTAATGCAGACCATTTATTCGAACTGGCTCGAGGCGCCCGAAATATTTCCCACCTCTGAACTTGATTTAGGTGACATGAAAACGTAGAGTAGGAATATGAGCAGTTATTGTTACATTAGCAAAACATTATGCATGTACCTTTGCGATCTGTTGAGCCTTATTGAATTAATGTTTGATGGATGAATGAAAACGAAGAAATTAAAATTCGATCAGTATTCTACCGGATTTTTCAATGATTTTGAGTTCAAAAATGATCAATTTTCTTCTAAATACTTATTTAATCCACTCACGTTTAACTTGTGCACGTTTGAAGGTAGCATGTTTGTGTTACATTTTGTTATTTTATTTTGTAGCTTTTCGCAATCTGTTCCCCCCCCCTCACTCCTCTACACCAACCCCCCCCCACCAACGTCGCCCCGTCTAAATTGTTTTAAAAAAAGGCTCTCGGGAAAACTCAATACAAAGTGTCAGTGAAATGAAGAGTGAATTTAAAATGACCATTCCTTAAAAGAGGAAATTTATCACTTTCAGTCTGAAGAGTGTTAAGTCTCCCTGATGTGTAATAAGCGTTAGGGAATATGACATTGACATTAATTAAAACCTCGCAGCATATGTCAACAGGTACACACGAAAAAGTCTTTGTCCGAATATTTAGTACGGACAAGAACGTAATTTTAAACTTGACATGTAAAGATAAAATGATTACAGAGATTTAAACGGGAGAGCATTTAATGTCTCACCATAGTAACATGTAATATTTTAAATCAAAATTTTATGATAGCCAAGGCCAGATTAAGGTCATTACAAGCCTAAGGCTAGTTGCCCATAAGGCCTTTAAATGACCGAACGTATCAACTGTACCATATCTTTCCGTATTTCACAAAATATAAGCTTTTCCAGAAGTTTGAAAAATAAATAATATATTTGTTTGCCATTGTTTTACCTATAAAGTTATCGATTAAACATCCCGGAGTCCGATATAAGAAGGCCGATATTTTTCAGGGCCTAAACTATTGCCGAATATAAAAGCTGAAATCAAAATTAATAGATTGACGTGGGTATGGAACATAGAAAGAATGGAAAACAACAGAGGTCCAAAAGCAATATATATATATATATATATATATATATATATATATATATATATATATATTTATATATATATATTTATATATATATATATATGGCAACACCCAATGAGAAAAGGCCTAAAGGCAGACCAAGAAGCAGATGGTTAGAGGAAGTGGAGAAAGACCTTAAAGCCATAGGAGTGAGAGATTGGAGGAAGAAAACCATGGATAGGAAAAAGTTGAGAAAAGTAGTATTGCAGGCCAGGGCCCTACATGGGCTGTAGAGCAAAAGGAAGAAGAATAAACTATTGCCTTATTAGCCAAATAGTTAGTCCAGCCATGATGATAGCTGTTCTGGATATAACGATAATTTTAAAATTTATATGTTTGATCCTAACACTTGAAAAATAGTTTTTATTGGTGTATTATAAAGTGTATGTCTAAATAAAACCTTAAAAGAACAATCTTAGAAATTGAACTTTTATTCGGATACAACATTTGTCATGTTGGAAGGTATCGTTTAAAAGAAATGATTTCACAATAGAACACACTCAATCTTCTTCCTTCGTATTGTTTTTGTTGAACAGTCGGTAAATGTTTGAGTGGTTTTAATGGATCGACAACAACAAAAAATCAAACCATCAAAACTGATGATATTACCTTCACCTCCGTATACTCACCATCTCATCACATAGTTGTAACTCGTTTGTCGACTCACATTCAGTAACGGCCAGCGACAAATGGTTGTTCAGTCCCCCCCCCACCCCCCAGTATCCCCACCCTTGAGACTTACTGGCCGTGAGTGTGCAAGCCCGATCGATGTGGCCACGGTCATAGAATTCAACCTAAACAACAACAACAACAACAATAATATAACAACCTCAGCTATCACTCAGGAGCGTGACATACTATCTGGAGTGGGTCTTAAAATATTGGCCACCAGCATGCAATGACTGGGTCCCTCTAGTTAGATTTCTTTTACTAGTGCACAAAGTTTACTTTTTTTCAAGGCGCCCAGTCGCTATTGGTGCCAGTTGATTTAATGGCCGGACCGCCACTGATGCAGATAGTTTTATTTAATGGCTCTGTAATGTGATAGATTTAACCCTTGACATAGAGCTATAATCTATGGCGGAAAGTAGATTAATGAGATCTTGGTTTATATTGTCTAATTATATAAATGTTGCCGTACATCTCTCTCTCTCTCTCTCTCTCTCTCTCTCTCTCTCTCTCTATCGCACAAACACCCACACACACAAGCACACATATATCTACACCCGTCTCATGTATCTGGCTTTTTCTCACTCTCTGTCTCACCCTCCCTCTCTCTCTCTCTCTCTCTCTCTCTCTCTCTCTCTCTCTCAGTCTTTCTCAATATACATCAACATATTCACAAGTAACTTCCAAATAAATAAAGATGTAAATAAGCTGGTTAATGTGCCATGTTGAGTATTGTGACACACTGGAGATGCCACACTATTTGTTTACTACAATCAGAGCTGTGACCCATATTTGCCCCCCCCCAACCCCCTCCATCCATCGCCTCCGTTTATTTCCCTTTCTGATTTACCCAAACGGGAAACTAGCGGCCTGATATGTCCGGCGTTGTAAATGATATGTCCGGCTTTGTTGCCAGTGATAGGTCCAGGTCTGAATGATAAGGACAAAGGTACAATATTTACATAACATATCAAGCCAACGTTTATAGCTAAAAACACCTGTCAGTGATGCACTAACACTCTAGGCATGTCGCACTGGTTTTAGCTTTAGCTGTCACTGATATATGTAATAAAAACAAACAACAACTTATGTCATTGTTGTTGTTTTTTTTTTTGAAAGCGGGAATTTCACCAATATGATGAAGTTTTAAAGATCTATATAACTAATACTGGCGTGGGTTCTGCGTTAAATCGAAAGTAAAGACTTAATACAAAAGTATTCCGGTTTAAAATCGTCAAACGTAAACAATAGTAATAAAAATCATGAAAAAATCGGATGTGTCCAAAACCAAAAATAAACTATCCTACTGATCAAATCTAAGGTAATATAGCTCTATGCTAGGCACAGCTAGTATTCTAAATATTATTTAAACTTTAAATTCTCATTAGTAGTTTGTATAATATGTAATGTTGTAGACTCAGTTAAATTCGTTCTTATGTGTACGCCAAATAGGCAAACACAGACAACACTCCACTCCTCTGCATACAAGTCCCTTTAATGCATATATATATATATATATATATATATATATATATATATATATATATATATATATATGCTTTATATATATTACATCTCTTGCAGAAAATATCCCAGAGAAGTACTCTTGTCGATGGCCCATAAACATCCCTTAAAGCTTCTACCTGTGCCAGCCATATACTAAGGAATTGTTCTTTTCTTGACTGTTCTGTTTTTAAAAAAAATATTAACCTAGATAAAGAGAGGTCTATATGAGGTTATTCGAAGATTAAAAGTGTGTGTTTTTTATAGTGCTTAAAGCTTTTTGGGCTATTTCTCTTTCTTCGAGTTTGCAATAAATACTTTACTATGTTCATGGCCGTTATTGGGGTCTGTTTGTAGAAATATTGGGCCCATGTTTGATAGAGATACTAGGCCCAAGTTTGATAAACATATTGGGCCCATGTTTGATAAACATATTGGGCCCATTTTTGATAGAGATAAGGGGGCCATGTTTGATTAACATATTAGGCCCATGTTTGATAGAGATATAGGGCCCATGTTTGATAAACATATTGGGCCCATGATTGATAGAGGTATTGGGCTCAAGTTTGCAGAGTTAAAAATATTGAAAGGAAAAAAAATATTTAAATATAGTAATATTTGGTTGATAAACAGGAATATTTATGTTAGAGAAAATATTACTAAATGAAAAAATTTAAAACAAAAAATGGTATGTTTAAATAATAAGCGAAAAAAAAACGTAAAAAATGAAATAAATAAGTATAAGACCTGTTTTAATGCTTCACTTTCTAAATGAAAACTATAATGATAATATAAAAAAATTTCCTCCATAAGGCATGAACCATTCTGTAAGTGTTTGTACATTTGACATGTTTACAGTACCCGTCTTCCCTGGGTGTATACAAGAAACTATCTAATTTATAAACTAAACACACTACAGAAAACATCAAATCGTTTTGTGTTGTCCTTCACATTATTCGCTCTATAATCTTTTCTAGTTTATAAACTAAACACACTACAGAAACTATATAGTTTATAAACTAAACACACTACAGAAACTATCTAGTTTATAAACTAAACACACTACAGAAACCATCAAATCGTTTTGTGTTGTTCTTCACATTATTCGCTCACTTTATTATTTTTTTTAAACTGTTGATGACAGGTCATAGTCTTTTCTTTGTTTTCTTTCTAGGATGGACAGTAGGGTGATAACAAAATTTTTTTTTTATGAAACCACTTGCAATCGAGGAACTTTTATGTGTAATTTAAGAATATAAATTGCATTTTAAATTTTTTTGAAAAAAGTTCCCCCACCTCCCGATTTTTCGGAAGAAAAAAGTGAAAAAAATAATTTTTTTTTCAAAAAAAAGGACATTTTTTTTTAGCTTAATTCAAAAGAGTATTAATAATAACTATTCAACTTTTATTAACAAATAAGATATAGAAAAGTTAGTAATATGTACAGAATGTACAAGAAATGTTGAAAACATATTTTGTCCTATGAACTTCAGATTCAAAAATTCAATTTTTCTCGATTTCGCATGAAGTTCCGCCATCAGTTTCACAGCACGTTCAGCAATTTGGTTAGATCTGGGAATGTCAATTAATGACTTCTCGACTGACCAATGGGTATTTAAACACTTAATTGCCTTCTTGCATTTTATCTTGATGAGTGAGGTAAACAGTTCATTGAAGGACGCTTCATTGTAGTGTTGCGAATCGAACCAAGCATTTGCCCATTCGTAGCAGATGAAGTTGCAGGCAGAAGCGAGAATACTGCGCCACTCAGAAATAATGCTATAACAGTAAATATTGCACGTGAGTTCCATCTTGCCTGGTGTAAATTTGGTAATTTATTCCAGCTGATGCGAGGCCAACGTGGGTTCTCGCCTGTGCTAACATCTTTTGTCGCAAGAAGCGATAATCAGCTTGAAGAGTGACATAGTTTTGTGTTAATTTGCCCATGAAGGAATAGTTGAGTTCTTGTTTGCTCATTGGCTCTTGAATAAGAAAATTCATGACATGTTTCAGAAGAAGGTCGAGTACATGGTGCTGACAGTCAATATATTGTGGCTTCTGAAAGCCATTGCTCAAGACATCATCCTGTATGAGCTTTACAATGCCGTGCAAATGGTCAGTATTTCTGCGGTCGTGTTGCAAATTAACATACAAATATTTTCACAAGCATCATATTCATCTATTAGCTGATGTAGTTCATTGTGAATGGCCGCGGCAGAACCACTCTCACATTTGAGAATACCGAGTTTGATTTCGGTTGTCATCTTTTTCAGCAAACCTACTTGATTCTCTTCCCCTTGCACTCTTTTACCATCAAACTGGATACAATAGGGATCTTTGCTTTGAAGTTTTTGAACAATTTTAGTTTTCATTTTCCGTCCTTCAGAGATTACTCATTTCCAGACACCCGCCTGACTTGGAACCGGCACATCATGACCCTGTTCAGCAATGGTTGCAAGAACATCATGTGCTTTATGAGTGGAAATGTTTTTCAGTACTAGTAAACCCGCCGTTCTAGTGCTTGCTCTTTTGGTATTTCGGTTTGCATTCAGAAGATGACGTTTAAGAAATAGTTGGCGACTCGGGTGAAGAAGCTGAGGTTTCAGAATCCGAAGATTTTGAGACAGTTGTATGTTTTTGTGTAGGTTTTGAGACAGTCGTGTGTGTTTGTGTAGTTTATGAGACAGTTGTGTTTGTTTGTGTAGTTTTTGAGACAGTTGTGTGTGTTTGTGTAGGTTTTGAGACAGTTGTATGTGTTTGGGCATGTTGTGAGACAGTTGTCTGTGTTTTTGTGGGTTGTGATTGAAAAAAGCTGGCTTGAGATTGAGTTTTTGATAGTCGGATTCATTTTCTTTGGTGGAATGATTCCAAAGGGGCTTGTTTGACCATTGAATAACCAATCTTTCCTCCACTGTTAACTTGCCTCTGGTAGAGCTCTTTATCCTCTGTGCTTTTCCATTCTCCATTAACGTTGGTGACATCAAATAACTGAGAAAGTGTTATCAGATGGTTTCTTTTTGTTTTTGTCATATAAATCAATTAGACCATTGAGTTTCATTCTGATTAGTGTGCTGGATAATAGTGGAAAGACTTGAATTTCCCTCCAGAGCAATTCTATATAAGTGATCATAATTTTGATTCAATCCAGTAGCCGTTTCTGGCTATTGAACAGAAAAGTGAAGTTTCCAAGAATTTGACGGTTTGTCGGCATCCATGTGAGATTGATTAGCTTTTCAACAGATAGAATTCTTGGATACCTCTTCTGTTTAGAAGATGAGGGAAGTTGAGTATAGTAAATGTCTTGTTTATAAACAAATGGAAACAGTCGACTGAAATGTGCTTAAAAGCAGTCTAGAAAGTCAGTGTGAAATCAAAACCGAGCGTCAAACTGCGCGATATGAGAAAACAAAAATTAAAAGGTGGGGGAACTTTTTTCAATTTAAAAAAAAATTAATGTTGCTACTGTCATTTACATACAATTGTTCCTCGAATGTAAGGGGTTTCAGTTTCGTTACGAAAAAAAATGAAAATAGTTATCACCCTAATGGACAGTAGACAAAGTATGACATTATGACAGTAGATAAAGTAGTACATTATGACAGTAGACAAAGTAGGACATTATAACAGTAGACAAAGTAGGACATTATGACAGTAGACAAAATAGGACATTATGACAGTAGATAAAGTAGGACATTATGACAGTAGACAAAGTAGGACATTATAACAGTAGACAAAGTAGAGATCTATGACAGTAGACAAAGTAGGGCGCTATGACAGTAGACAAAGTAGGACATTATAACAGTAGACAAAGTAGGACATTATGACAGTAGACAAAGTAGGACATTATAACAGTAGACAAATTAGGGATCTATGACAGTATACAAAGTAGGACATTTTGACAGTAGACAAAGTAGGGTGCTATGACAGTAGACAAAGTAGGGCGCTATGACAGTAGACAAAGTAGGGCGCTATGACAGTATACAAAGTAGGGCGCTATGACAGTAGACAAAGTAGGGCGCTATGACAGTAGTTAAAGTAGGGCGCTATGACAGTATACATAGTAGGGTGCAGTAACAGTAGACAAAGTAGGGCGCTACATTAACACATATGATATTATTTTTCTTCCCGTTCATCAAATTAAATCCAATTTCATTTCTGAAAATTTTTGTGTATTGAACTTGAATTCTCAAAGATTCAATAAAATGTTTACTTTTTATTTATTTTTTTTTTTTTGTAAAATCGTTCTTACAACGTTTACCCACGGTACACTGCAATGTTTTATGTCATAGAACCATCATACAAACGTCAAGTGTTAATTGTATACAACACTAAACACGAGGATGTGTCTTTCAGTGCACGATAAAGCTTTTATTTCGTAAATTCTTGTTGTTGATACTATAATTATAGTTCTGGCCTAATGCACAAATACTTTTCACATGGTCAACGTCCCTTATACTCCCTAAATCTTACTCCCAATGCTTTTACAGCGCGTTTTTCATTCTTCATGCAGTAATCATATGACTGTACCATGGACTGTACTGTCGATATTCTTCGTGCAGTAATCATATGACTGTACATAAACTGTACTGTCAACAGTCTTCGTGCAGTATTCATATGACTGTACCATAAACTGTACTGTCAACAGTCTTCGTGCAGTATTCATATGACTGTACCATAAACTGTACTGTCACAGCCTATCTTTCCATCAGTACTGCATCACACATTGTTCGCCCTACGTAGAAGCCCCAACCCAGATCCTGCCGCTCGGGGTGTTTTGTGCACACCACTACGCCATATTGCGCCATAGTGCGGAGCAGTCCTCCCGTGAATACACTTTTCAAGAGTGTTAATTGCTGCAATTAATTCTCCTTTGTTGAAAAACAAATAAAGGAAGGGGAGAGGGCGAGGGAGACTTCGCTTTTAACAAATTAATAATAAATAACAATGTGTGATAACTTGTTTTGCTCCGTCTTCTAAACACCTGCCATTCACGGCCATGATGACATTCTTCCCATATCCAAACAACAGCTAATGATTATTTCGTCCCACCTCGCTCATCGTCGCTCCGGTTCCTCTTCTTCCACCCACCCACCCCCCACCCCTTAATGCCGTTGTGTTATCCGTTGAGCCTCTCTGGCAATTCTTAACTTGATTAATTTCCCACTAATGCACCCATCGAGACTGCTGGCCAGAGGTTGTTTTTTTTTTTCGGAAGTTTCGATAGGATATTTCCATAATGAATCGTGTATGAATAGATGATTTTCCCTCCAGTAGAGATAACTCTGTTCGGTTCATCAAGTACACTCCTGACACCCTATTATGCGCATTCCAGAGCACTGCCCAAGTTTACAGTGACACAAATAGAGGTTTTAAAAAAAAAGAAAAACTTTGCGCAGCAGTTTTGTTTTGTTTTTTTTTTATTTTTATTATAAAAGAGATATTGGGGTAAAATTAGATTAACACATCAGATTTTTTTTTCTATTTACTGACCTCTAGGCTTAAAAGGATCATTTTTATTAAGTCTAAAGGACAGATGAGGCATCAATGTGGCATTCCAAACTCCAGAGTGGAATGAACTGAATGTACAAGCGATAGCGTCAAGATAAACTCTTTCCTTTTTTTCAAACTATTTGCTTTCTTATTACATTTAAAAATGAGTTGTTCATTTGAAAATCGCATTCAGCGTCTTTCAGTAACTTAAGAAATGATTTACAATATATGAAGATGTCGGAATTAATCAGTCAAAAAAATATTCAGAATTGTGTAGTTTTCAGCTGAAAGTCAGGTTTGATTTCTTATGATAATATGATGATTAATTGTTTTATAGTTGTTGTTTTTTTTTCAGAAATTGATTGACATTGAAATATATTTTAGCTTCTTTATACCATCGGGTCACTACGACGGTAACGGTCAAACTAAATTTCAATGTTTGGAGTCCCTGCTCCATCAGAAAGTAATCGCCCCCCACCCCCGACAATCAATGTGAATTGGGACCCCCTAAAGCAGCGACAAGATTTTATTTTAAGCAGATTACAGTAAGAAACGGGACCTAACAGGCTAGCGGGGCCCCTGATAACGGTTCAAGTTGCCCCCTTCCTTTCTCCGGCTTCGCAGCTGTCTCAACTCTTGTCTTTTACTGCAAACGATCAGGTCAGACATACAAATAGGCATACTTTGCTCTGATTCAGCCAAACTTTACAGATGAGCATCTGGTGATACCTGCCAGTTGTGAACAAAATATATATGGCTGGCCTGAAGTTTTGTTGTATTTTGCCCCCCCCCCTCCCCGTCATATTTGCTTGGGAAACATAAAAAAAATTCTGTATGTCCCTTTTGGATTGTTGAAATCAATATTTTCTCCTCGATATAAACAGAGGCAGTTAAATCGGAATTTGTGTTCGATATTATCACAATGACTGATTGATTTTTTTTTAATTGCTTAAGTTGTTTTGTCAATGAAAAGTAATTTTGTTTAAAGTTAGTGTTAATCTTACAAACTAAATAAAAAAATAATATAAGATTAGGTGATTACATGTCACAATTTATCCCTGTCGGTCTGTTTTCGCATCATCCGTTCCGGCCAAAAGTGCTCAGTGCCGCATTCATATAGTGTTAATATGTAACGGACAAAACTCTTATTTTACTAGCCCATACCCTTTAAGTCATAATGTAGGGTTTAGGATGGTCCATGTTACACAGTGTATATTGTATACACAAAGCTATGTATTGCTGCACGTCACACAGTGTATATTGTATACACAAAACTATGTATTGCTGCACGTCACACAGTATATATTGTATACACAAAACTATGTATTGCTGCACGTCACACAGTGTATATTGTATACGCAAAACTATGTATTGCTGCACGTCACACAGTGTATATTGTATACACAAAACTATGTATTGGTCCATTTTACACAGTGTATATTGTATACACAAAACTATGTATTGCTGCACGTCACACAGTGTCAGCTATGTATTATTTGCATAATTTTATGTTTCTATTTTTATGAACGTTTTTACACCGGTAGCCTCCTGTTATACCACACTGCCAAGTTATCCCACAGAGAAATCTGGTCGCAGTAATTAAAGATCAAACAACATATAATAAAATTTAATATACTTATCGTAATTTTGTTCAATGGAATACCTTGGGCAAATAAAAAATGACTTCGATTAAAATACCTCTTACTAACTCCCAAACAAACTTGAGTATCTATAAATCAATATGTTGAAAATAGACTTTGGCTGTGCCACTTGTATACTATCATTGGTATAGTAGTATATTGTACATGTACACCTCAACTATGGCTGAAACTGACGTGGCTTTGGAGACGAGGTCAAGCACAATATGTCCCCAGGGACAGCTGCAAGGTGTTGCCAGTCACTGGACACATATTAAAGGTTGTATTCAGAAGACAGAAGAGGACAGACAGACAGACAGACAGACAGACATACAGTCAGGTAGATACATACACGAATAGATAATAGATAAATATATATATAGAGATAAATTTAAATTTGCCAATTAAATATTTCTTCGGGTATCGTCCTTTAGTTCAATAGTTGTTTAGTTTTCCAAAATGTCAGACATGACTCTATTACCAAGCTCGCCTTCAGGGCCAAAATGTTCAATTATAGACACAATGACATACGGACGTGTGCGTAGGTGAAACAGTATCAGGTATGTTTTACTCTTTGTCTCTTATCCGGTCTAAAAGCTTCTTTATACCATCAGTAAGGGTTAGACAGGTGATAGTACATTTCTTCAGTCTTTATGGGGGTATATAAAATAATGTTAGAAAAATTCTTTAAGATATTCAGTTATTTTATGTAAGTAAATATTCCACATTACTTTACTTTATGTTAGTACGTTACTTCATTCTTCATGGGGGTGTATTACTTCATGCTTCTACATTACTTCATTTGAGAACATTACTTTATAGCAGTAGATTACTACTTGTTAGAGCATTACTTTATGGAAGTAAATTACTTCATGTTAGTACGTTACTTTATTTAAGTAAATTACTTCATGTTAGAGCATTACTTTATGGAAGTAAATAACTTCATGTTAGAGCATTACTTTATTGAAGTAAATAACTTCATGTTAAAGGATTACTTTATGGAAGTAAATTACTTTATTTTAGTACATTTCTTTATGGAAATAAATTACTTCATGTTAGTACGTTTCTTTATGGAAGTAAATTACTTCATGTTAGTACATTTCTTTATGGAAGTAAATTACTTCATGTTAGTACATTTCTTTATGGAAGTAAATTACTTCATTTTAGTACATTTCTTTATGGAAGTAAATTACTTCATGTTAGTACATTTCTTTATGGAAGTAAATTACTTCATGTTAGTACATTACTTTATTTAAGTAAATTACTTCATGTTAGTACATTTCTTTATGGAAGTAAATTACTTCATTTTAGTACATTTCTTTATGGAAGTAAATTACTTCACGTTAGTACATTTCTTTATGGAAGTAAATTACCTCATGTTAGTACATTTCTTTATGGAAGTAAATTACTTCATTTTAGTACATTTCTTTATGGAAGTAAATTACTTCATGTTAGTACATTTCTTTATGGAAGTAAATTACTTCATGTTAGTACATTACTTTATTTAAGTAAATTACTTCATGTTAGAGCATTATTTTATGGAAGTAAATAACTTCATATTAGAGCATTACTTTATTGAAGTAAATAACTTCATGTTAAAGGATTACTTTATGGAAGTAAATTACTTCATTTTAGTACATTTCTTTATGGAAATAAATTACTTCATGTTAGTACATTTCTTTATGGAAGTAAATTACTTCATGTTAGTACATTTCTTTATGGAAGTAAATTACTTCATGTTAGTACATTTCTTTATGGAAGTAAATTACTTCATGTTAGTACATTTCTTTATGGAAGTAAATTACTTCATGTTAGTATATTTCTCTATGAAAGTAAATTACTTCACGTTAGTACATTTCTTTATGGAAGTAAATTACTTCACGTTAGTACATTTCTTTATGGAAGTAAATTACTTCATGTTAGTACATTTCTTTATGGAAGTAAATTACTTCATTTTAGTACATTTCTTTATGGAAGTAAATTACTTCATGTTAGTACATTTCTTTATGGAAGTAAATTACTTCATGTTAGTACATTACTTTATTTAAGTAAATTACTTCATGTTAGAGCATTACTTTATGGAAGTAAATTACTTCATGTTAGTACATTTCTTTATAGAAGTAAATTACTTCATTTTAGAGCATTTCTTTATGGAAGTAAATTATTTCATTTTAGTGGATTAGCGCGGTCGTAACAGCCCCGTGCAGCTTTTTAAATATTTTTTTTTGCTTCCTTTTAAAATAAAAGAGAAAATTGTACGTTATTGTGTAGCTGTTCGAACACTCCTTCGTTCATGTTGACACTTTACTTCATAATTGTACGTTATTGTGTAGCTGTTCGAACATTCCTTCGTTCATGTTGACACTTTACTTTGTGATGGTACGTTATTGTGTGGCTGTTAGACCATTACTTTGTTCATGCTAACACCTTACTTCATGTTAGTTCACAAGAGATGACAATCTGTTCCAACCGTGAGCCCCCAAGTTGGCTCTTAAACTTCTCATAAGGGCCTAAACAGACGCAGAAGGATGGAGTATGTATCTACTTAATAAAAGGCAAGTGTGTGTTTCTGTTCCACCAATGGTATTGGATAAAAAATTGTATAAAAAATAGATATTTCCATCCGTCGTTCGATGGGTTAAAATACTTGTATGAAATAATGTCACACATAAATGTTACACATAAATGTCACACATAAATGTCACACATAAATGCCACACATAAATGTCACACATAAATGTCATTGTTGGAAACGAGCGAAGATCTTAAGAAGAGTTAGATCAAATTGTCTGACGAAACGTATTTATCCCGCGAGCTTTAGTTTGCCCATGTATGTATTAGTACATTATTGCATGGATAACTGATGTATTTAAGTCTGTCAACATTGAATATATTATGACAATGTGTATAGAAAAATTTGATATAATATATTTAAAAAAAGCTTAAAATCTGCCCTGATATACACTGTATTAATGACACACATCTAAGCTCTGTACATTTATTTGTCCATTGAAAATAAAATGAAAGCACACTGATTAATAGCTAATGATGGCAGTCAGACTTACAGGGAGTCTTTCAGACGTCGAGAAGTAGACCGACCCTCAGGCAAATGTAAACTAGCGTTCTTTGTCAGTCTTAAGTTCAGATGGGTTAAACCATGGAAATAGAAAGAGTCCTTTTTTAAATCTAGACATCATCTTCTCTCTTTCTATCTCTCTCTCTCTCTCCTTCATTTAAGGATAAGTTTTATATATATATATATATATATATATATATATATATATATATATATATATATATATATATATACATATACAGAGAGAGAGAGAGAGAGATAAAGAGAAAGAGAAAGAAAGAGAGAGAGAGAAAGAGAGAGAGAGAGAGAGAGAGAGTTTTATTTTAAGTTAAAAGTATATATATATATATATATATATATATATATATATATATATATATATCGCTCTCTCTATTTTATTTATATCCAGTTGATATACAGACGTGTGGATAAATAGCTAGATAATTAGGCAGAAAGACAGACGGATGGAAGGACAGACAAACATACAACAGAAAGATAGGTGGAAAGACAGTTAGAAAGGAAATGATATATAAATCTACGAGACAACAAGAAAAAGTTCAATGCGGTGGAAAGTTATAAATCAGTGAATTCATCCTAAAATTGTATCAGTAAAGCTGTCCAAATCGAACTAAAGAGGTCCACACAATCCAAGTATGTTTACAAGACGATGTATCATTAGTTTCTGCCATATTAACTGATACATCAAGGAATTGAAATTTTTTTTTTTAATTGAAGAAACATCATTTCATGCAGAGTGAATGAAAATTTTCTTGGAAATAAAATAAAGATCTTCCTCAGAAGTTCTTGTAATACAGTAAGTAATTTAACATAATCGATTACCTTGTTAAGATTTTTTTAAAAAAACAATATGATGTATGATGTATAAATATCTTAAATCTGTGTATGTGAATACGAAACTATAGCCAAAATAAATAGCGTAACAATAGTTAATTATAAACCAGGGGAGACTATAATTGATTTTTTTTTATTTTTACGCTTTATAAGGCTAACTTCCCTTTAAAAAAAAAAAAGCAATCTGTATTCAGTGTGTATTAAAAGGTTGAATATCAGTTTTATAAACCGCCTTATATGTAGGATAACTTCAAGATGAATACTATGTAATTTTGATTACTATATATACTAGTAATGTCTTTTTTTTTTACAACTGATCTTCATAGACGTTTGTGAGCAGGGTGTCAGTACAACAAGGTGTCAGGACACAAGGGAACCAGAACATAAGGGTGCCAGAACATCAGGGTGTCAGTACAACAAGATGTCAGGACACAAGTGAACCAGAACATAAGGGTGCCAGAACATCAGGGTGTCAGTACAACAAGGTGTCAGGACACCACTGAACCAGAACATAAGGGTGCCAGAACATCAGGGTGTCAGTAAAATAATGTGTCAGGACATTTGTGAACCAGAACCTAAGGGTGCCAGAACATCAACAAGCCAGCAGGATGTTCTGACACCCTGCTGATGGCAGTATGTCCACGCACCATGATGTCATGGCATCCAGGCCAACAATTATATCGCTCTTTGATTGTTCAGTGTTGTTTTCCAGAAATAGGATTACCGTTACAATACCAAGTCAATTCAAAAATATATTGTTGCAATGGAAGTTTATTTTTAATCAATGCAGTACCTCAAAACTCCACATAACCGATTCCTGAAGTATGGACAATCGTGTTCAATCACAGTAATAGTAAATGTATTTAGTTTTTTTTTTTACTATCAGTGATTAACTACTTACTTTACTTCAACTGCATGTGCGTGTTTTGTTATTTAGCTTCAATCATTTAGTTTAATTTAATCACTGCGTATTTTGTTATTTAGTTTCAATCATTTAGTTTAATTTAATCACTGCGTGTTTAGGTACCACAAACTGGCTCAAAATCGTGGTTTTGCGTCACTGTAGTCAATATTTGGATAGTTTTATTATTTAGTTTCATTTTAAAAGTATTTTGTAAGCCCTACAATAATATGTAAATTTTAATTACGTAGATTTCATTTATGAAAACCATCACCGAAGTCACTTTTTACCGGCCGACGTGCGATCTAATTTGACTATCCTATTTTCAATCTCCGTGCGATTCTGGGCCATTCGTCCTACAGTAATGTCAAATATATCAATGTGTGCGAAAATGAATGCCCTTTACAACCATACTAAACATTTAATTAAATTATATTTAACGATATTTTTAATATAAAAAAATCATAATAAAAAGTAAATTATTTTGCGATTTTTTAATTTTGTAGGTTTTTCTTTAGTATCATTAGAAAGCCCGTCCATTTTGCTTTTAAAATGTTATAATGAAACTTAATTTGTAAGCATGGCCCAGAATCGCAGAGCGCTAAGCAATAGCATATAACACGCATTTTTCACCCTTCTTGCACGACCGTAAAAAATGGCCGACAATCATGTTGGCAACGCTACACCAGTCACAATGTATAGAACTTTATTGGGACTTAAACACCTAGTTGGTAAGTAAAAACGATAAAAACATGTAGATAAATAGTTACTTTATTTGTTCCTTTCTCTTTTAGCTTTATATCTCTTTGGAAATGTTTATTGTTGTAGTTATAATAACTTTAATATGATAAACCTCGAGGCCATTTTGATGCTTTTGTACATTGAACGATACCCCTCATGTTTGCGGACACTTCTATTTTTTTCTGGCTATTTTTTTAGAAAGATAATATTATATTCTAAGAGATTATATATTCAAAATTGACTAGTATATATTTTTTACAGTTGTTAGATAGTTTTATTATCTCAAATTAAAACAAATATAACAGGTCACTTGGTCGGTAATTGGTTGTCAATGTAAACATATAGTAGATTGTAGACTGACCGAATTAACATAACTATTATTGAATGGATATTTTTTCAATTATTGTTGTAATATAACTGTTATTTTTAGTCTATGCATAAATTCACTATTATCTAAGTAAGAACCATTTTTTAAATATCATAATTGTCTCTATCAGAGGGTGTACAGCTCAATACTTTATAGAAGGTTTCTGTGCTAGTTGGAGGGATACCTTTATTGCCTTGGCTACTAGACTAGTAATACATTACTTCTTCAACTCTGGTTTTGAAAGAGGAAAATGGCAAGTCATGGACTCATGTAACTGTTACGCCTGTATTTTTTTTAAATTAAAATATCTCTTAGCCACTCATGCGTTTGTATTATTATTAAGTATTTAATTATTAATATTAGTTCAGTTTTAGTATTATAAATATATTGAAGTATGAACATCTTCTACCTTTAATTAAATATGGTTCTCACAAATCCAAAAACAAAAAAAGAAGAACTGGTATAAGTGTAATCAAGTTAAGTAACACATAGAAAAGACTTTTATGTGTTTAAATACCATATGAGCAGTTTATTATGTAACCTATTTGGACCAATTTTGAATGTGGGTTATATATTGCAGCTTTTGGAGTGAATAAGAATAATATACACAGTCCCCTTAAGGAGTCTGTTCTTTCAAAACTACAGAGATTAACTAATGAACTTTTCATTCATTTTTTATGTATTATAATTATATGAAGTAAACAACAGACATTCAAACTCTTGATAAACAAATAATAACAGAGAAATAGATGAAAACATAATAAAACATTTAAAACAAATAAAACTTTTAATGGTAGGGTCAATAATTGGAAAAATTGTCCTTGATGAAATAGTAGTACTATATCAAGAAGAAATTAGAGTTAAAATCACTAAATGATCAAGAAAACAGTACATTATTTCTAAGTAAGCATGAATTGAAACAAAACAGATGTGTTTTGAAAAGCTCCAGAAATAAACCTTTATTACTATGAGAGGTATTGAAAGATAAAATTTAAAAAGAAGGGAATGATGCTAATCAACAGTGCAGGATTTATATATAACCTACAAAAGCTATAGCTTAGCAGGCCCGTGGCCAGGTCAAAGTAAGCAGGGGGGCACCTTTACTTTTTCTTTATTTTTTCTTCTTTTTTTCTTTTTTAAGCGGGGGGCACTCCATACCTAGCGGGGGGCACGGCACCCCCAGTGCCCCCCCCTTGGCTACGGGGCTGTAGCTTAGGGCCCCCACTTTTTTAGGAGGCCCCCAAAAAATTGTTAGAGTGAGCGATTGTTATACATGTTTAGATATTTGGCACTGCCATTTAATTTCTGGAATTATAAAGGGCCCCATATCACAAATGACGGATGGCCGAGTGGTGTAGATACTCGACTGTCGACATGTTATCTGGTGCAAAGTCGTCCCACAAGTCCACCCGGCTTTAAATGTGTACCTGAATTAACTTGGGGAAGTAAAGGCGGCTGGGCGTTGTGCTAACACATAATCCCTTCATATGTCGTGGTTATAGAAAGAGAAGAATACTACACTTCATCTGCCCCGATGGCCCAGTAGGGCTAAGGGAACATTTCTATATCCCAAATAGCTTAGGGCCTTATGACGTCTAAATCCGGTCCTACTGATCAATTAAATGGTACATTAATAACTCATTTAAATGGTATATGCTTATAAAATATAACTTAAAATTAAAATTATTTAAATTTCGAAAGTTGCACTTATTTAGGTGAGCTCATGTAGTGGTAAAATGCGTAAATTATTTGTTAGCTTTCCATGACTTATGAAATAATTAGAATATAATTGAAATGTATGCATCTAATGTTACTGTTACTATTGTTACTAATATAACGTTTCAAATAATACTTAATAGTGGATTTTTCCCTAATGAAAAGTATTTTTTATTGATTTTTTACATGCATGGATTTAACCATCCCGGTACTGTATACATAAAAGTAATTGGTCTAAAGACTATTTTATAGTTAAGAGCTATGTATACCCTACATTTTCATATGTAAATGTTGAATATATACGTAATTGTTCTTTTTTTGTTAATTTTTTAAAATGACCGATTTTTTAGTTTTTTTTTTTACCCCACCTATTTCTAACCTTTATTATATTAAACATAAATAATCTTAAGATATTATGACTATTTGAATGTATAGAGCTTAAGTTACCCTACAGATTGATGTAATTAGTTCTTATGTGTGTTGATTACAATATTTATTATGATTTTTTGAAATGTCACGAATTTTGAAAATTTATCTCTCTTTTTATTTTTTCTAAAAAATGATGAAAACCCATTTTCAATGCTATAAATTTTAATGATATTATAATTTTACACCATTGAAAAAAATTGAGTTTATTCTATGTATATTTGTGTTTGTATTGAATGTAAATGATTTGATGTACAGGGAATACTTTTGCAGATAACACTTGGCAAAAATGGCCTTTTTGAAGGTGTTGTGAAAAAATGAAAAAGTCACATTTTCAAAAATTTATATCTCTTAAACTATTTGAGCTATAGTAATAAATTTGATGTCCACCATCTTAGATTCTCGAGTTCTTGCAATATTCATGTTGAAAAAAGCTGTAAAACCATTTTAAAAAATCAGTTTGTGGTACCTATTATAATGAGGGTAACATTCACCTTGAGATTATCTTGTGGAAATAAATACGATGAACAGCACCGGTGCTGAAGAGCGCTAATTAGTGAATTGTTTTTTTTTTGTTTTTTCTAAAACAAGAAAGGTTAAAAATGTTTTGTAACATCTACAGTAATCTACACTAGGGAGCGACCGATAATCGGATCGGTATCGGACCGATATTGGCACTATGGGTTAACTATCGGACCGGCCGTTTTTTGGCTGCCGATACATTGTTTTTTTTTTCACAACAGAGTTGCAGAAAAAAAAAATCAGTAAATAACCCAATTCTATAACCAGATCAGACAAGATTTAAAAAAAAAGGAAAAAAAAAACCCGTACACAGAAATTGTTACGTCTACATCAGAGATATGACCTTGAAACAATAGGATTGGCATTTCTTAATTCTAATGTATGACCTTGAATGATACAATTAGTGAACATCTGTGTGTATTTTTTTACTAATTTTGCCACATAGACATTTTGGAAGCCACCTTTTTTTTTGGGGGGGGGGGAACTAATGTTGACGTAATTTTATAGGGGGGGGGGGGTCTCTGGAAGTTTGACAAGTTGTTGACAAGGGGGAGGTAAAAATCGCCAAAAATTTGTTGACATAAATAATGGACAGCCCCTAAAAAGAAAATATCGGTGTCGGTATCGGTAAAAATGCTGGGGGAAAATATCGGTATCGGACTATCGGTTAAAAGGCATATCGGTCGCCCCCTAATCTACACCCTTCCTTCCCCCATCCCCCCTTCCCCAACCCGTCCCGGCCAATAATGTATGCTACATTTTTTTTTAATGTTTGTTAGTTTGGGACGGATGGCCGAGTTGAGTGGATACTCGACTGCCGACCTGAGAGTTATGGGTTCGATCCTCGGTGAAAACCATGGGAATTTTTCCAGGCGAAATTTGTTTTCAAATCGTCCCACAAGTCCACCAAGCTATAAATGGGTACCTGACTTAAGTTTGGGAAGTAAAGGCGGCTGGGCGTTGTGCTAACCACACAATCCCTTCATATGCTGAGGTTATAGAAACAGATGAATTATACACGTCATCTGCCCCGATGTCCCGTTTGGGCTAAGGGAACTTATGTTAGTTTTTTTTTTCTGCAATATCGTTATAACTCTCTCCCTGCCCTCTGTAGTGTGTGCGATGAATAGGGAATTCCCGTAGACCAGTGCAACGTATAATGTACGTATTGAAGAGGTGACTTTGTGACGTAAAAGCAGCAGAGTTGTGATGATGAAGCCGGCAGTGTGGTGGCCTTTGTAATTTTCGTATTTTAGATAAATTATTAGATGCTCTGTTTTTTTGAACCCACGCCTGAGTTTGGTGAATTCCTAAGAACATTTTTAACAATATGCTTCAACATTTATTTCTCTATTAGTAAATGATTTATTATTTATTGTTATTTTTTATACACTTTATTTCTTATTAAATCATGACAATACGTGGAAGGATCTTTCAGTTATAACCCAAAGACATAGAGAACAGTTCTTTATGTTAAACGACAAGAATATTTTCAAAACGAAAGTAAATTATGAAATTGGAACAGTGCTGCCCACAGTTAACTCATTCAGTAGCACGGGTATCCAGGCTGTGCTGCCCTTGTACTGAGTTAGTGAATTAAACCAAATACATATGTGTTTAACTATTAGACTATTGCACCGAGTTCCCTTTAGTGGCTTAAGTCCGAAACATGACAACCGGGAGGGGGGGGAGGGGGGGCGGAGTTAAAGCTAACCAATCAGCTCGTTAAAGATGCTCCTCATGTTACTATATATTATTATTAAACATAAAAAAATTAACAGTTTATTTTCAAATGTAATTCCTTGAAATGTAACTTACAAAGGTGGTGTAAGATCATCTGTATAAATAATAGCGGTGTGGGTTCTGCGTTAAATCGAAAGTAAAGAATTAATACAACAGTATACATTAGTAATAAAAATCATGAAAAAATCGGATCTGTCCGAAACCAAAAATAACCCAGCCTACCGATCTAACCTAATGGGGATATAACTCTATGCAAAGGTTTTTCAGGGTACAGCTAGTATTATATATTATGTATCAACATACATGTACATGATATCATTTTAATTGGGTTTCAGATGGAGACAAAAATCTATTTTTTTTTTATTATTTGTTTAAAAAAATAGTTTTTAACTGAAACTTGACTCTTATTGTTTTATATTTTAATTACCCACTTCACCTTCTATGGGTAATATTACATTTAATAAATCACCTCGTCTCAACAAAAATATTAAATCTGAGACAGCTGTATTCATTACATCAATTTATTCATGTAAAAAAATGTATACCCATAACGATATGAACCGTAAAACAAATAATTCTCAACATCAACAGTTAACAAGATCATAGCCTCGAGTCCAGCTTCTCGGATGTGACATCTTTGGTGTCTATACTCTCCAACGCAATGTCTGCTCCGAGGTTGACCTTGCCGGAGGTGACGTTCGCAGGATGGATGTCCGACGCAGACGTTTCCTTGGCCCACTCTTGGATTTCTCCAGACGAGAACACGATGTAAAATAGCGCGCCAAATGCGTAGATGGCGCTGGCGATGTAAAATACGATCTGCCACTGGGCTTGTGTTTGCTGACGTAATTAAAAAAGAAAAAAAAACAAATTAGCACTCCATCTTAAAAAATGATCGATCTTTTATGATTGATCTTTAACAATTAATATTTCAAGATTGATCTTTCACGGTTGATCTTTCAAGATTGATTTTACAAGATTGATTTTACAAGAGTGATCTCTAAAGATTGATTTTTCACTATTGAATTTTCACGATTTATTTTTCACTATTGATTTTTCGCGACTGGTCCTTCAATATTGATCTTTCAAGATTGATTTTATACGATTGATTTTTCGCAATTGATCTTTCACGTGTAACGAACAGAGTATTTGGTTGGCAACTATTTCAACAGCAATATTATAAGATCTCTAGTCATAATTTATTCTGTAATTCACTTTATTCTTGTAAGGCTTGGAGCAGTTGGGCGTGTGGTTGGGCGCGGCGGATAGGTGTGAGCTGAACTATTTAACACCCCCAACAAAAACCGAAAATTTAGATTTTTTAAAGAGCTATTTGATTTTTTTAATTAAAATTTTGAAAGCTTTCCTAACATGATTGTGATATTAATAACCAATACAAAAAATTGTCAGAGGCTGTAAGACATTTTGAGTTAGTCGATGAACAGATGAAAGCATATCCCTTATTTAAAGCAGACATCAAACACCAGATAATTATAGATATATAGTTCAGTTCAATTTTTTGATTGACTAGTTGATTTTACGAAATGAATGATGTAGTGAATAAAAGATGCAACAACGACTTACATTGGTTGTAATGTAGCCAATCACAGTCGGAGCTATAAAGCCCGGAAGCGTGGCGAAAGTGTTGGAGATTCCGAAGATAATACCAGCGAACCTCGGGGCGATGTCTGCCGGGTTGGTGAGGAAGCCAGAGCCGTACTGCCACCCGCTCATGGCGACGCCGATGACTAGAAGGGTGACTGCGACGCCCGCCTGAGTGCAGTCCAGGTAGCCGACTCCCAGCACAAAAACACCCGGTAACAGCAGACCTAGAAGGGAATGGGTTCAATCCATTTTAGATATAATGAAAATCTCAAATTTTATTAAAGGTAAGTTCTTTTTTTTTTTTAGGAGTAGACAATAAGATTGTCTTCCAAGGGGAGGAGTGGACAATAAGATTGTCTTCCAAGGTGAAGAGTATACACTAAGATTGTCTTCCAACGGGAGGAGTGGAGGAGCTATGAACAGTCAGTATACATCTTGCAAGCAATGTAACCACACACCAGTTGCACACGAACAAACTAAACACACACACACACACACACACACACACGCCTGAAGAATGGTACACTTGATTCCGTTTGTTATAAGGCGAAAAAACAAAATTTCTTAAGTTTTTTTTTTTGTAGTACTGAACACGAATGGAACGAATTTCAAGTGATGAGTTTCATGTCACATTTAAATTATACAATGGCTAGATTGGATTATTACATTTTATCTACCGGTAACTGTATAAAGATTTTGTTAGCGTTATCAGCATCAAAGTGTAAGATGAAATAAAATTAGTTTGTTTTATTTTATATCTATCAATGTAACGGTAAATATTAGGCTTGAGTTTATTCATATTTAGCCATGTAGTAATGAAAGTGGATTGTTTACTCCCGGTGTTGATTAGGTTCGCTCTGCTTTATCGTATTTCTAATTGCCTCGCTTCATTCTATTTCTAACTGACCAAAAAAAATAAATGAGCGAAAACGCCTCACGCTAATGAAAAGTTCATACCTTTAAACAAATGAAACTCTTTAAACTTACCTAATGAATTACCGATTTTCCTGGCCAAAGTCCTGGACATTATCTGTCTGGCCATAACTGCATCGAACACCAGACCAGAGACGTTGATGACTATAAAAAATCCTACATAGGGCAGTGCGGAAATAACCCCATTCTGTGAGAACACAAATAATGGAAGTTTAGGATACTTACAGCAGTGGTACTATTAAACTATAAAAACATTACGAAATATTTTCGCAATTAGAAGATCGCTCTGCCTTTAGCCCCCCCCCCAACCCATGCTGATCCCCACCATAAGACAGATGACCTGCGCCCTTGAAAATGACCATGAAAATATTACATAAACCTACGTCTCCTTTAAGATAAATTTTAGTCAGAGAAGATTATTGGCTTTTTTTCGAAAATCTGAACTAAAGATCTTCATCAAATATAACAATACTTACATCTCCTGTACTAGGAAGAAAAGAAAACTTAAAAAAAAACCTTTTGGGAGTAGATCATATATTGCACTCGAGTAAAACACATTTTGGGAGTAGATCATATATTGCACTCGAGTAAAACACATTTTGTGAGTAGATCATATATTGCACTCGAGTAAAACACATTTTGGGAGTAGATCATATATTGCACTCGAGTAAAACACATTGTGGGAGTAGATCATATATTGCACTCGAGTAAAACACATTTTGGGAGTAGATCATATATTGCACTCGAGTAAAACACATTTTGGGAGTAGATCATATATTGCACTCGAGTAAAACACATTTTGGGAGTAGATCATATATTGCACTCGAGTAAAACACATTTTGGGAGTAGATTATATATTGCACTCGAGTAAAACACATTTTGGGAGTAGATTATATATTGCACTCGAGTAAAACACATTTTGGGAGTAAATCATATATTGCACTCGAGTAAAACACATTTTGGGAGTAGATCATATATTGCACTCGAGTAAAACACATTTTGGGAGTAGATCATATAATGCACTCGAGTAAAACACATTTTTGGGAGTAGATCATATATTGCACTCGAGTAAAACACATTTTGGGAGTAGATCATATATTGCACTCGAGTAAAACACATTTTGGGAGTAGATCATATATTGCACTCGAGTAAAACACATTTTGGGAGTAGATCATATATTGCACTCGAGTAAAACTTATTTTGGGAGTAGATCATATATTGCACTCGAGTAAAACACATTTTGGGAGTAGATCATATATTGCACTCGAGTAAAACACATTTTGGGAGTAAATCATATAATGCACTCGAGTAAAACACATTGTGGGAGTAGATCATATATTGCACTCGAGTAAAACACATTTTGGGAGTAGATCATATATTAGGTACCACAAACTGATTTTTTAAAATGGGTTTACAGCTTTTTTCAACATGAATATTGCAAGAACTCGAGAATCTAAGATGGTGGACATCAAATTTATTACTATAGCTCAAATAGTTTAAGAGATATAAATTTTTGAAAATGTGACTTTTTCATTTTTTCACAACACCTTCAAAAGTGCCTTTTTTGCCAAGCGTTATCTGCAAAAGTATTTCCTGTACACCAAATCATTTACATTCAATACAAACACAAATATACATAGAATAAACTCAATTTTTTCAAAGGTGTAAAATTATAATATCATTAAAATTTATAGCACTGAAAATGGGTTTTCATCATTTTTTAGAAAAAATAAAAAGGGAGATAAATTTTCAAAATTCGTGACATTTCAAAAAATCATAATAAAATTTGTAATCAACACACATAAGAACTAATTACATCAATCTGTAGGGTAACTTAAGCTCTATGCATTCAAATAGTCATAATATCTTAAGATTATTTATGATTAATATAATAAAGGTTAGAAATAGGTGGGGTAATAAAAAAACTAAAAAAAATGTCATTTTCAAAAATTCACAAAAAAAGAACTGTTATGTATATATTCAACATTTATATATGAAAATGTAGGATATACATAGTTCTTAACTATAAAATAGTCGTTAGACCAATTACTTTTATATATACAGTACAGGGATGGATAAATCCATGCATGTAAAAAATCAATAAAAATACTTTCCATTAGGGAAAAATCCACTATTAAGTATTATTTGAAAAGTTATATTAGTAACAATAGTAACCGTAACATTAGATGCATACATTTCAATTATATTCTAATTATTTCATAAGTCATGGAAAGCTAACAAATAATTTACGCATTTTACCTCTACCTAAATAAGTGCAACTTTCGAAATTTAAGTAATTTTACTTTTAAGTTAATGTAAGCATATACCATTTGAATGAGTTATTAATGTACCATTTAATTGATCAGCAGGACCGGATTTAGACGTCATAAGGCCCTAAGCTATTTGGGATATAGAAATGTTCCCTTAGCCCTACTGGGCCATCGGGGCAGATGAAGTTTAGTATTCTTCTGTCTCGACATATGAAGGGATTGTGTGTTAGCACAACGCCCAGCCGCCTTTAATTCCCCAACTTAGGTCAAACATTTAAAGCCGGGTGAACTTGTGGGACGACTTTGCACCAGATAACATGTCGACAGTCGAGTATCTACACCACTCGGCCATCCATCATTTGGGATATGGGGCCCTTTATAATTCCAGAAATTAAATGGCAGTGTCAAATATTTAAATAAATATGACAATTGCTCACTCTAACAATTTTTGGGGGCCTCCTAAAAAGTGGAGGTGCTAAGCTATAGCTTGTGTAGGTTATATATAAATCCTGCACTGTTGATCAGCATCATTCCCTTCTTTTTTTATTTCATCTTTCAATACCTCTCATAGTAATAAAGGTTTATTTCTGGAGCTTTTCAAAACACATCTGTTTTGTTTCAATTCATGCTTACTTAGAGATAATGTACTGTTTTGTTGATCATTTAGTGATTTTAACTCTAATTTCTTCTTGATATAGTACTACTATTTCATCAAGGACATTTTTTCCAATTATTGACCCTACCCAGGCCCGTAGCCAGGTCAAAGTAAGCAGGGAGGCACCAATACCCAGCAAGGGGGCACCTTTACTTTTTCTATATTTTTTCCCCTTTTTCTTCTTTTTTTAAGCGGGGGGGGGGCACTCCACACCTAGCCGGGGGGGGGGCACGGCCCCACAGTGCCCCCCACCCCTGGCTACGGGGCTGACCCTACCATTAAAAGTTTTATTTGTTTTAAATGTTTTATTATGTTTTCATCTATTTCTCTGTTATTATTTGTTTATCAAGAGTTTGAATGTCTGTTGTTTACTTAATATAATAAATAAAAAAAAAATGAATGAAAAGTTCATTAGTTAATCTCTGTAGTTTTGAAAGAACAGACTCCTTCAGGGGACTGTGTATATTTCTCTTATTCACTCTAAAAGTTGCAAGGCTTTAAAATATATAACCCACATTCAAAATTGGTCCAAATAAGTTACATAATATACTGCTGATATGGTATTTAAACACATAAAAGTCTTTTCTATGTGTTACTTAACTTGATTACCAGTTCTTTTTTTTTTGGATTTGTGAGAACCATGTTTAATTAAAGCTAAAAGATGTTCAAACGTCAAAAATACTCAAACTGAACTAATATTAATAATAAGATACTTAATAATAATACAAACGCATGAGTGGCTAAGAAATGTTTTAATAAAAAAAAATACAGGCGTAACAGTTACATGAGTCCATGACTTGCCATTTTCCTCTTTCAAAACCAGAGTTGAAGAAGTCATGTATTACTAGTCTAGTAGACACGGCAATAAAGGTATCCCTCCAACTAGCACAGAAACCTTCTATAAAGTATTGAGTTGTACACCGTCTGATAAGGATAATTATGACATTTAAAAATGGTTCTGACTTAAATAATAGTGAATTTAAGCATATACTAAACATACACTGTTATATTACAACAATAATTGAAAAAATATCCATTCAATAATAGTTATGTTAATTCGGTCGGCCTACAATCTACTATACGTTTACATTGACAACCAATTATCGACCACGTGACCTGTTATATTTGTTTAAATTTGAGACAATAAAACTATCTAAAACCGGTAAAAAATATATACTAGTCAATTTTGAATATGTTATCTCTTAGAAAATATTATTATCTCTCTAAAAAAAATAGCCAGAAAAAAATAGAAGTGTCCGCAAACATGAGGGGTATCGTTCAATGTACAAAAGCATCAAAATGGCCTCGAGGTTTATCATATTAAAGTTATTATAACTACAACAATAAACATTTCCAAAGAAATATAAAGCTAAAAGAGTAAGGAACAAATAATGTAACTATTTATCTACAAGTTTTTATCGTTTTTACTTACCAACTAGGTGTTTAAGTCCCAATAAAGTTCAATTCATTGTGACTGGTGTAGCGTTGCTAACTTGATTGTCGGCCATTTTCACGGTCGTGCAAGAATGGGTGAAAAATGTGTGTTATATGCTATTTCTTAGCGCTCTGCGCTTTTAAGCCATGCTTACAAATTAAGTTTTATCATAACATTTTAAAAGCAAAATGGACGGGCTTTCTAATGATACTAAAGAAAAACCTACAAAATTAAAAAATCACAAAATAATTTACTTTTTATTATGATTTTTTTATATTAAAAATATTGTTAAATATAATTTAATTAAATGTTTAGTGGTGGTTGTAAAGGGCATTCATTTTCGCACACATTGATATATTTGACATAACTGTAGGACGAATGGCCCAGAATCGCACGGAGATTGAAAATAGGATGGTCAAATTAGATCGCGCGCCGGCCGGTAAAAAGTGACTTCGGTGATGGTTTTCATTTAAAAAATTCATCCTTTAGTTTTAAATCTACGTAATTAAAATTTACATATTATTGTAGGGCTTACAAAATACTTTAAAATGGGTATAATTGTTTATGAGATTTGATCAGTTTTAAGTAGATAAA
>JAGDYQ010000002.1:10985345-11035366 GCA_021962125.1 Bulinus truncatus
GATCACTACATTCTAGGGGACAAAGATATCTAAAGCGTTCGAATGGTGGATCACTACATTCTAAGGTAGAGTAAAGATAATCAAAGGGTACTGAAATGGGTTGATCACTACATTCTAAAATGTAAAAGATACTCGAAAGGTACTGAATGCATGGATCACTCATCTCTAGGGGCAGTGCAAATATATCTTAAAGGTACTGTAATGGGTGGATCACTTACATTCTGTGCAAAAACATATCTTTACAGGTAATGAGTGATAAAGAATTGTTGTGTGTGAGGTAACATTTAGACTTTCAAATAACGAACGATTAGAAGTTGGTCATTGTATGTTTGTCGTGTGTTTGAGTCCGTTTATTGCACAAGAGTAACATCAAAGATGTAAACCGTGCTTAAAATAAAGTTTAATTGAAAGTCAGATATTATTGTATGTTCAGGTAAAAAAGTGAGTAGGAGAGAACAACAGTGCCTACTGGTTTACCTGGTAGTGGTTTCAATATCGATTCAAATACTTTTTTTTTCGTAATCAATAAATGCCTTTTTTTGCAGAATACACGTTGAAGAAAAACTTTATTGGACTATAAGAATAATTGACCTGAAATTAATGCAATGATACCGTTGGGTTATATTCAGTGACGAAAACTTATTTTTGGTCTCTATCACTAATATATAACTGAATGTTAAGGCTGATGCATTTGATACTAACATGTTTCAGAGATATCTCAGCAATTTTCTTTTTTTTGCAACATTTTCTAATTTATAAATATTTTTCGTTCAAGAACTTAGAGCTCTATGCTTGAAATCAACTTTTTGTGTTTTTGTCAGACTAAATTGGAAAAAGTTTATGAATAGATGGTTCACTTTCTCATGTATTACCTTCGGTTGCCCAGAGAACGGCTGCCATATTTAAACATTTCATAGTATGGAAAAATGTAGCTTGTTTTAAAAGTAATTGAGACCATTATAAATATATAAATATATATATTTATATATATATATATATATATATATATATATATATATATATATAACTAGGCTTAGACAGTAACTATAACGATAACAAAACACATCAATGATAAAGGTAAATAAAAAAAAAAAACATCGGGCATCAATATTTAAGAACAACTAGTGAAATAACAATGTAATTAGGGCGGCCTCAGCAGTACGTGGGGTGGGGGATAAAGGTGAAGTGTATATGATTGAAGGGGGGGCTTACTTAAAAAAATGTTTAGTTAATGTTTGTTAGATAGGTGAAAATAAAGCACTCAAGCGCCCAACCCCTCGAAGCGGAGGGATTTCGCCTTTACTTGTCACCCCTCCCCCTAACCCTCTACCCCTGAAGAATTCGCTACTAAATGTAATACACCGAATTAGCAGTACCTGTGGAGTAGAGTTGATCGACTGGCGCCCCCGGTGGCGTAGTCATTCTTCATGGGAACCAGCTGATTAAGAGCAACCATGACCAATAGGGTGTTTTTTAATTGAGCTTTAACCGCTCTCAATTGCCGTCACAAGTTGGAGCCTTAGGTGTTGCGAGCCCTGTGCGCCCTCTGTTTCATTCGCCACTGTCAACATTAAAAAAAAAGTTCATACATGGCGTTGCTGATGCTTAGAACTGATAGTTATGTACCTATTGATGTGTGCTGTCTGGGAGTGTGGGGACATATGATGGAGTGTCCGGGACAATGGCGACATAGGTGGAGTGTCCGGGACGGGGGGGGGGGGGGGGGGGGGGGGGGGGGGGGGGGGGGGGGGGGGGGGGGGGGGGGGGGGGGGGGGGGGGGGGGGGGGGGGGGGGGGGGGGGGGGGGGGGGGGGGGGGGGGGGGGGGGGGGGGGGGGGGGGGGGGGGGGGGTGATGAGGTCTGGACAGTGGGGACTTCAGGCCAAATACCAAGTCAGCTCCAGTGCGTGAAAGTCATACATTTCAACACCAGTTTAGTATCTCTTAACATTGTGTTGTGGGGCATATTTATATATGGAACTGGCCTATAATAAGAGTCCCAATTAATAAACTGAAAGCGGTTCATATAGTTTATTAACAACACTATAATGTGCCATAACTAGTAGGGAATAAACCAACAGAAATTAAATTATCGAATAATGACTGATAATCTCCTTTAAGTCAATGAATAAATACATATTAATCTTTCAACAACCCAACTGATTAACTAAACTCATAAGACTGAAACACCGAAGATAAAGATTCAATTGACTGATGATCATCTAACTGAACCCTTTAACCTGAACTCCGAACTGAACTCCGAACTCTGTACTGACTGCTCTCTCTGACTTCCACTCCTGCATATCATAAACCTCCTCAAAGCATAAATTGTCAGAACATACTGAATACTCCATGTTCCTCTCATCATCTTCTTAGATAATGCCATTTTTTATAAACATAATGATGACACTGGAAATAACTGGGGATTTTTGACCCTGTGACCTCAGGTTGACCTGGTTGGCCAAGCTCCTAAACATACACACACACCCAGTGAAAAACACAAATCATACTATGACAATTGTAAAAATATAAGACACAACTGGATGAATCCCATAAACCTCCATTTCTACCATATTACGTAGGAATAATTCATTCCACAACACCAATGTACAACCATACCTGGAAAGAAAATGTCGGTTTTGCCTATTTTTTTTTAATACAAAATTGGGACCACAAACGTACATATTGTATCATTACTCCCGAAGGCTGGCAGGAAATAAAAAACTGACTCTCAATCCCTGTCCGTATGTGTTATATGTGAAAAGTTCCATACAATAGTAAATTAACGAAATGTCTGTGTGAGGTATCACACACAGTATTCCAGGTCCTGATAAAAAATGGTATCTAACAACAAGAAAGCAGTAAAAGATCCATCAACTGTACAAGCAAATATTATTTAACACCATTTTATATACAATCATGTCCCACATGTTCACAGCTATGAGTCTATCAAACATGAATACAGTTATAAAACATGTCCCACATGTATACAGCTATGAGTCTATCAAACATGAATACAGTTATAAAACATGTCCCACATGTATACAGCTATGAGTCTATCAAACATGAATACAGTTATAAAACATGTCCCACATGTATACATCTATGAGTCTATCAAACATGAATACAGTTATAAAACATGTCCCACATGTTCACAGCTATGAGTCTATCAAACATGAATACAGTTATAAAACATGTCCCACATGTATACAGCTATGAGTCTATCAAACATGAATACAGTTATAAAACATGTCCCACATGTATACAGCTATGAGTCTATCAAACATGAATACAGTTATAAAACATGTCCCACATGTATACAGCTATGAGTCTATCAAACATGAGTACAGCTATGAGTCTATCAAACATGAGTACACGTAGAAAAAAACGTACCAGACATGAACACAAATGTAAAATATACCAAACATCAATAGAAGTATTTGTATAAGCTGTGAACGAAACATATAAATATCACGTCTGGGACTGAAGTATTTCTCGTGCCAGCCCCAATCAGTGACAGAGCCCACTTAGTCACTGATGGCAAGTCTGAAGTACAGATATATATAGTAACATTTGGAGCTAATCAGGAAGTCGGGCTAAAGAACAATTTAGCCTTCGGTACATTCATCAGAAATCACTGGAAGAGTCAAATTCAACCCCAGGCGATCATCGAAAAAAAAATTGATTTTGAGAGTAAAGTGGAAAGAAAAATTAAAAAATTAGCCAGACTTGGACAATTTTGTCATCTAAGTCATTCAGATACTAATCATAGTTTTAAGGGAGACAAAGTTGCTTTTTTTTATTGATTGACGTAATTAAAATTTCTAATTAAAAACATTACATATTTTTTTTTATCAGGGAAAATAACGAGACAGGTGAAAAGGTCCAAATTTCGCAAGAACTAATGTCAAAGGTCACCTGACTTAGTTCATCTATTAGTTTAGTGTTCATTCATTTGCACACTACACGTCATATTAGTGGTAATAATTCTTGATCTTAACCTATCTCAAACAAACGTGACATAGAGCCTTAATCCTAATTTTTAACATGTCCTTATATGGTCATGCTATTATAATAATTCTATCCTTTCTCTTGGTGGTGCGCTATGAAAAGGAAATTCCCGAAGACAAGCGCACCGTAAAATTGACGTGCTGATAGCAGCCACTTTGTGACGTAGGAGTAGTGATGATGAAGCCGGCAGTGAAAAACAATGGCCTTTGGATGTGTTGATTGTAGATACATTTTTAAAAAAATGCTGTTTTTGAACCCACGCCTGTACTGTTGTGATTTTGTTATAGCGTTTAACATTGTAGAATCAGTTATAGCTATAAACTAACCATTAAATATCAATAGACTTACCAGTTATATCAATAAACTAACTTATCAATAAACTTACATAAGTCATATAATTGGTTGACTTCATTCGAATATCTGTGTAAGGTATCAAAAGTATTTTTTTTTTGTCCAGAAGATTACAGCTTCTTCTTGAAGGTGATAAAAAAATATCGTTTTACCAAGTTATTGGACAGATCTCAAACTATTGATGATAATGGAAGACTACAAAAAAGGACTTGATTTGTAAGGAACAAGTTTTAGCGAAGTCAAAACAGGATATTATGTAAAAAAAAAAACTGCCAGGAGTTAAGAATTCCGGCCATCGCGGTTTATTTTAGACCAAAGAACTTGTTTTAATATAATTCCTTAAAACATTTTTCTTGTTGTAACCTTGACCCTTAGACCAGTGAGAGCCAGTGCCAATTATCTGCTCACTGGTGTATATTACTCTCGACTTGTACTAGTACGAGATCCAGGCATAATAGTGTGACATACTTTTACTTAAAACCTGAAGTAACACGTTCCTCTACGCCGGGTATACTCCAAATAACGAAAAGAAATGCGCCTATGTCAATGTTGTGATACTGAAGATAGATAATATGTCTTGTGCATGAGTGACAATTGTTTTCGTTTGCTAATTTTCAAAGATGTATATTTTCCAAGCAAATGTTATTATTATATCAGTTTCATATAAATAAAATAAACAGTTGTCAAAAGAGTCAAGGGTTATTGTTTAGCTCCCGATAAACTTTACTAAGTCTGTTTAGCTCCTGGTAAACTTTACTAAGTCTGTTTATCTTCTGGTAAACTTTACTAAGTCTGTTTAGCTCCTGGTAAGCTTTACTAAGTCTGTTAAGCTCCTGGTAAACTTCACAAAGTCTGTTGATCTCCTGGTAAACTTTACTAAGTCTGTTTAGCTCCTGGTAAGCTTTACTAAGTCTGTTAAGCTCCTGGTAAACTTTACTAAGTCTGTTTAGCTCCTGGTAAACTTTACTAAGTCTGTTTAGCTCCTGGTAAACTTCACAAAGTCTGTTTAGCTCCTGGTAAACTTCACAAAGTCTGTTTAGCTCCTGGTAAACTTTACTAAGTCCACTCATTTTAAAATTGATGCTCGGTATTAACAGGAAAAGTGTGAGCGCTGTCCTAGTCAACTAATTATGTCTCCCGAAATGCCTCCACAGCCATTGCACTCTCTGCCACGGTTGTGATGAAAGAATGGCGCCTTTAAAAAAAAAAAACAACAACACCCAAGTAGGGTATTAAAAGATCTAAGGGGGAAAAAAACAAACAAACTCTGTTTACTAATAAAATATTCATGGATGTATAAGAATTTTAAACCTTGCCGACCAAATGATATAACAAAACTACCCCCGGTATTACCAAATGAGGCTGAACGATAGTTACACAATGTCATTAAAATAGTAAACATTGATTACATCCTTTCGTTAATTTGATGAAAACAACATGCCTGGATATTTATCATTGTAAAACACAAAAAAGAAAAGAAAAAGAAGTTACACAGGAAATGGAAATGGACGGGCCAGCTGTCAGGGGCAACAACTCCTGATGGTCATCTCGTTTGAATAATGTCAAATATATTCCGCGGTTCCATTTTATGCTTAAGCCTTGATAACGTGACGGTGGCTATTGATAGACATGGTCAGGGATTTGACGATAGCCCCCACCGGACAGAGCATCTTATTATTTTTATGTTAGCAGTCTGACCACAGTTTAGAGCGGTCTCCGGCAAATTGTTGCAGTAAGTAAAGAAGTTAGGAAATGGCAGCATTCCCAGGCGGTCACATCATACATAGATAGATAGATAGACAGACAGATAGATAGATAGATAGATAAATAGATAGATAGATAGACAGTTAGATAGATAGATAGATAGACAGACAGACAGATAGATGGATAGATAGATAGATAGACAGTAAGATCGATAGATAGATAAATAGATAGATAGATAGATAGATAGATAGACAGATAGATAGATAGATAGATAGATAGATAGATAGATAGATAGATAGATAGATAGATAGATAGATAGATAGATAGATAGATAATTAGATAGACAGATATATATATATATATATATATATATATATTTATATAGATAGATAGATAGAAAGTTAGACAGATAGATAGATAGATAGACAGTTAGATAGATAGATAGATAGATAGATAGATAGATAGATAGATAGATAGATAAATAGATAGATAGGTAGATAGATGGATAACACGGGTTTAACAGACAGTTAAAAGGATAACATAATGTGTTTAAGAGATCGTTAGACGGACCACCGAATATATTGAAGAGATTGGTAGATGGATGATATAATTTTTTGAAGATCCCCTCGATAACAACAGTATGTTGAAGCCCCCTCCCCCCAGATGGATAATATAATTAGATAAAGGGACCCCTAGATTGATAACTTAGTGTTGAGTAGCCCAATATTATGAAAAGCATTTTATTTTTTAGGTCAATACAGATTGTGTTGAGTAGCCCAATATTATGAAAAGCATTTTATTTTTTTAGGTCAATACAATACTTGATGGATAAGTAAACATGTTGAATAGATCCCTATGAAAATAATGTTGCTATGAAGGGATCGATAAATCGATAGCGGAATATATTGATGAGATAGATTACTCGATGAAAACTTTTCACACACTGAAGATCTATATAAATAATAGCGGTGTGGGTTCTGCGTGAAATCGAAAGTAAAGAATGAATACAACATTATTCCAGTTTAAAATCGTCAGATGAAAACAATAGTAATAAAAATCACGGAAGAATTGGATCTGTCCGAAACCCAAAATAACCTAGCCTACTGATTAAACCTAAGGTAATATAACTCTATGCAAATGTTTTGCAGGGTACAGCTAGTATACCAATGATCTAGATAGATATAACTACATATATCAATAATAGACGGAGAGTGTAAAGGTGGCACTTTGACAGGTATGAACGTGTCCACAGATACAGAAAACCTCGAATTAGTATGAGACGAGTACTGTATCTTAGTGTTGCCAACTCTTTCAGTAGCTGCACCGAAAGAAGACAACGCTCCCCGATTCTACAGACGCACAGCGATGGACACAGACATCTAGATTCGACCGAACAACGCCAATATGTAGGCATGTAGTGGAAGTAGATAATGTATCCCATTCGAGAGTTTCTGATTTGTATTTGCTTTAAAATCAAGAAATAAATATTTCATCATTACAGGGACATGAGGAGACATGACAGAGACATAACAGGTAAATGACAGATAAAGGGACATGACAGATACAGGGACATGACAGATACAGAGACACGACAGATACAGGGACATGACAGATACAGAGACATGAAGGATACAGGGACATGACAGATACAGGGACATGACTGATACAGGGACATTACAGGGACATGACAGTGACACTACCGGTACATGACAGATACAGGTACATGACAGATACAGGTACATGACAGATACAGGACATGTGAAGGACATACAAAGGACATGACATGATACAGGGACACATGACAGATACAGGGACATGACAGGTACATGACAGGGACACTACAGGTACATGACAGATACAGGGACATGACAGGGACACTACAGGTACATGACAGATACAGGGACATGACAGGGACACTACAGGTACATGACAGATACAAGGACATGACAGGGACATGACAGGTACATGACAGATACAGGGACATAGACAGATACAGGGACATGACAGGGACACTACAGGTACATGACAGATACAAGGACATGACAGGGACACTACAGGTACATGACAGATACAGGTACATGACAGAGGACACTACAGGTACATGACAGGGACACTACAGGTACAGGACATGACAGGGACATGACAGATACAGGGACATGACAGGGACACTACAGGTATATGACAGATACAAGGGCATGACAGGGACACTACAGGTACATGACAGATACAGGTACATGACAGATACAAGGACATACACTACAGGCGCATGACAGATACAGGGACATGACAGGGACACTACAGGTACATGACAGATACAAGGACATGACAGGGACATACAGGTACATGACAGGACACAGAGACATACAGGGACACTACAGGTACATGACAGATACAAAGGACATGACAGGGACACTACAGGCACATGACAGATACAAGGACATGACTGATACAGATACATGACAGATACAGGTACATGACAGATACAGGGACATGACAGGGACACTACAGGTACATGACAGATACAGGGACATGACAGGGACATGACAGGGACGTGACAGGGACCTGCAGACAATAACTGCATTATAAAAAAAACATACATTTATATAATTTTTACTTTTTATTATATTTTATGTTTATCAAACAAACAGTGGAATTAGCCGACTAACAGTAGATCCGCCTGACTAGCATTGGAATCAATTGACTAACAGCGGAATTAGCTGACTAACAGTAGAATAAGCTGACTAACAGTAGAATCAGCTGACTAACAGTGGAATCAGATAACTAACAGTAGAATCAGATGACTAACAGTAGGATCAGATGACAAATAGATGACGTCATACTAATTTCACCTTGAACTTCTGTTTATGAACCATCGAATGACGTCAGCATGATCAATGAAAGAGTTTACTTGTGAGTCACTCATGTGTGAAATAATACTTCACGGAAGAATAAACACATAAATTTATTGTTTTACAAGCAAACGACCAACTCGATTCACTCCATGAAGAATTGTAAAATTTAGAGTTGAACGCTTATGTTCATCACTTAACCAAGTCAAGTGAAAAAATAAAACAGAATTTTCTAAAAAAAAAAAAAAACATGATGAAAAAAAACAACAACTGAGTATCTCATTGTTGCCTTTAGGGGAAACACGTACAGGGAGGATCCATAGAATTTGAGGTCGACGCCTGGAAACATTACCCTGACTTCAGGGTGAACGCTGCTGAAGTACTAACTCACTGTCTCTGACCAGATGGTGAATCCTAGAAGCACTAACACACAGCTCCAACCTGATGGTGAACCTTAGATGCACCAATACACAGTCTCTGACCTGATGGTGAACCCTAGAAGCACCAACACACAGTCTCTGACCTTATGTTGTACGATGGTAGCACCTAGGGAGCGACCGATATGCCTTTTTACCGAGAGTCCGATACCGATATTTTTCCCCAGCATTTTTACCGATACCGATACAGATATTTTTTTTTAATGAGCAACAATGCCAAACAGTGTTTTTCTCTTGACCTGACGTTGTGAACCCTAGAAGCTCACCCCTTTCATATTTCGTACACTTTGCTCACGTAGTCTTTGTCCCCCCCAACTTCCCATCCCAAAAAAAAAATACACACAGATGTTCACTAATTGTATCATTCAAGGTCATACATTAGAATAAAAAAATGCCAATCCTATTGTTTCAAGGTCATATCGCTGATGCAATTTTGTGGACGTGAAAATTTCTGTGTACGGGTTTTTTTTTTCCTTTTTTTAAAATCTTGTCTGATCCGGTTATAGAATTGGGTTATTTACGGATTTTTTTTTCTGCAACTCTGTTGTGAAAAAAAAAATGTATCGGCAGCCAAAAAATGGCCGGTCCGATAGTTAACCCATAGTACCAATATCGGTTCGACTCTCGGTCGCTCCCTACAAAAATCGGTCGATCCGATATTAACCGATAGTGCCAATATCGGTCCGATACCGATACCGATCCGATTATTGGTCGCTCCCTAGTAGCACCAACACACATTTAGTAGCACCAACACACATTCTTTGACCTGATGGTGAACCCTAGAAACACCAACACACAGTCTCTCACCTCATGGTGAACGATGGTAGCGCACCAACACACAATCTTTGACCTGATGGTGAACCCTAGAAACACCAACACACAGTCTCTGACCTGATGGTGAACCCTAGAAACACCAACACATGTTCTCTCACCTCATGGTGAACGATGGTAACGCACCAACACGCACGGGAAACAAAGTTGTAGGACATCACCCTTACGCTTAATTTTTTTTTTAAATGTATAATTTTTACGACCTGAAGATCTTATAATGCTTTTTTTGTGCTCATTTCTGAATATTTTTCAACAACATGACAAGAACAACAAACAACAACATCAACTCTAGAGAGATACATTTTCTGACTGCAAAAGTTCGAAATAGTTTCTGATTTGATTTCGGTTGAAGAATACAAATTTATGACTTGGAAAATGAGCATTCCCTTTTCTTCAAGCAGGCTGTAGAAAGATTGTATATATGTAAACAGATCATGTCACTTAAGTCCCAACCTTCAAAACCTAAAGTATGGGCCAAAATGGCTATAATGTAAAAAAGACTATTGCTATCAGTGAGAAGATGTACGTAGATTTAGTCACTTTACTTGATTAGTAAACGTCAGTTTGTATTACGAGCAGATCATAACCTACAACGTAAAACAAAATTGGGTTCTTAAAAAAAACGTTAGTCTCTTGGTCAATGTAAGACTTTCAAATACTGACTGTTTCTGACAGGTCTAAAAATAGCATTTTAGGGGAAATTCAGTATTGAGTTAGTTGAGGGTTTGGACTGATGGAAGATTTATTTATAATTAGAACCATCTCTTTGACAGCTTTAGTGTTACAGACAATTTTTTTTTTTAGAAATGTGTCACCCAAACGTAATTCTTGTTTTTTGTGAGGTCATGGTGTCACCCAAATATAAACTTGTTTGTATGGACTTAAAGTGTCACCCAAACATAATTTGTGTTTTTGTGAGCTTATTTTATCACCCAAACATATGGTCTTGTTTATATAGACACAGAGTGTACACCCAAACATAAGTTCTTGTTTATATAGACACAGAGTGTACAACCAAACATAAGGTCTTGTTTATATAGACACAGAGTGTATCACCCAAACATATGGTCTTGTTTATATAGACACAGAGTGTACACCCAAACATAAGTTCTTGTTTATATAGACACAGAGTGTACAACCAAACATAAGGTCTTGTTTATATAGACACAGAGTGTACAACCAAACATAAGCCTCGATTGTGTTTTTTTTTCAATGGTCTAATTCAGGGGTGGGCAAACTAGGGCCCGCGAGCCGCATGCGGCCCGTCAGAGTATATTATGCGGCCCGAATGCGGGTACATGTTGCGGTCCTATTTCGATGTTAATTCTCTTTTTTTTTTTTAGATTTTTTGCGATATTTTTGAAACACAATTAGAATCTAGGGACAACTAAATCAGTTTTATAGCTACAGAATATTATTCAGAACGGCTTGACATATAAGCAGATTATGACCTGAAGGGGAAATTCAAGTCAGTTCTGAAGTTTTCAGGATGTTTTCAATCAGCGGCATTCCCACACCTAAAAAAAAAAAAACTTTGCTGCCAAGGTTTTGTCACTATTTATGAACAAACGTTTTCTTGTATGAAAATAAACAAGTCTAAGAACAAATTGATGTTGACTGACTGCAATTTAAATGCAATCATGCGAATCACAAGAAGTAGACTGGTGCCACAGTTCAAGATCCAAACTGTGAACAATTACATACTCCTCATTAGTTATAATTGTACTATGTGTTAAGCATGTATGTAGATTAAGTTCCTTCGTCTTTATAATTGTTATTACAAGAAACAATAAACTTTTGTTGAAATAATTATGAATAGTAAAGTCTTTAGATTTAGCTCGAATTTTAAAATGTAATGTGCATGTGTAATAGAGTGTGAGTGTGAAATAAAATGACAAATACTTGTTTATTATCTTTAATTCATAATTTCATAAGTCGTAAATTAGAAATGAATTAGACAAATATATATCCGGCCAGCCGATAACAATCAAGTGAAAAGTAGATAACGTGTTTGATATAGTAATACTTTCTGAGTCTTGAGATTTAACACTACAGTATGATGGTGCATCTTGTAGTCACTGAGACTTGAGATTGAACACTTCAATACGATGGTGCATCTTGTAGTCACTGAGACTTGAGATTGAACACTTCAGTACGATGGTGCATCTTGTAGTCACTGAGACTTGAGACTGAACACTACAGTATGATGGTGCATTTTGTAATCACCGAGACTTGAGACTGAACACTACAGTATGATGGTGCATCTTGTAGTCACTGAGACTTGAGATTTAACACTACAGTATGATGGTGCATCTTGTAGTCACTGAGACTTGAGACTGAACACTTCAGTACGATGGTGCATCTTGTAGTCACTGAGTCTTGAGATTTAACACTAAAGTATGATGGTGCATCTTGTAGTCACTGAGACTTGAGATTTAACACTACAGTATGATGGTGCATCTTGTAGTCACTGAGACTTGAGATTGAACACTTCAATACGATGGTGCATCTTGTAGTCACTGAGACTTGAGATTGAACACTTCAGTACGATGGTGCATCTTGTAGTCACTGAGACTTGAGACTGAACACTACAGTATGATGGTGCATTTTGTAATCACCGAGACTTGAGACTGAACACTACAGTATGATGGTGCATCTTGTAGTCACTGAGACTTGAGATTTAACACTACAGTATGATGGTGCATCTTGTAGTCACTGAGACTTGAGACTGAACACTTCAGTACGATGGTGCATCTTGTAGTCACTGAGTCTTGAGATTTAACACTAAAGTATGATGGTGCATCTTGTAGTCACTGAGACTTGAGATTTAACACTACAGTATGATGGTGCATCTTGTAGTCACTGAGACTTGAGATTGAACACTTCAGTACGATGGTGCATCTTGTAGTCACTGAGTCTTGAGATTTAACACTAGAGTACGATGGTGCATCTTGTAGTCACTGAGATTTGAGACTGAACACTACAGTATGATGGTGCATTGTGTAGTCACTGTATTAAGCCCCGCACAGTTTGTGCGAAAACGGACGTGTTACGCGGTTAAACGAGAAATCTGGTTATCGCAATAAAATTAAAGTTGAACAGAAGTAAATATAATCCATAACACAATTATATATTTAGCCAATGATTTACCAGGGAAGTAAATATGTTTGTTTAGGTTAAATTTTTTATCACCGAAAAATAAAGTAAAAAAAGTGAAAGTTTTTTTATTAATTGCAAGAAATAAATGATGACGTAGTCAGTTGTGATAGTTACAGACTTCGATAAGAGTGAACTAAAAATAGAAAAAGGTAAAGTTAGATACAGTCGTTTGTAATGCCTTTACAGGCCCGTAGTCAGGAATATTGGATTGGGAGGGGGGGGGGGCGAAGACATTTTCGGGGGGGGGGGTGCCGAAAAAATGATCCTGGGGCACAGGGGCGGATCTAGACAACTTTGACTGGGGGGGGGAGGCAAAACATTGACCCGGGGGGGGGGGGGCTAAAACTGTTTTCATTGTTGAAAATTGGTCTTAGAACAAAAAATATTTCGATAATTTAATGATGTGTTATCTAAACTTGCGGTAACGGGGGGAAGGGGGGGGGGCGACATGGCACCTCCCCCTAAATCCGCCCCTGGTGGGGTAGAAGAAATGTTCGGGGGGGGGGACCAAAACGGAGGCGCGAAGTGCCGAAAGCTTAAGAACGGAGAGGAGGGGTTTGGGGAGGGGATCTCAGTGAGTCCCCTCCCCAAGAAATTTTTTGCAGTTTCATATCTGGAATGGTGCATTTTAGTACCGATTGTTTAGCTATTAATTAGAAATATATAATTTTAACTACGTTTCAATAATGCATGGCATGTTGCAGTTTAGTTAAAAATAATTTAAATAGTAAAGAGTTTTAATGATAAAAATGTATTGAGGCTGAGCAATTTCTGATTCCTGTTATAAATATATTGACCAATAGTTCTGCTACACAATTGTTACATAATAGATACCTGATTTATATTATAATACTGTTTGTTTAACGTACAACCCGGGAAGAACGACAAAGATGCACGAATATAGCTTAGCTATTTGTGTGATATTTCTTATAAAATATTGAAAACAAAGAACAGATCTATCAACAACAACAGTCGCAATTATTCAATTTAAAATACAATTTATTCTGCTAAAAAGTAAATTTGCAAATTAAATAACATTACTCAGAAATCACGGAGTATGTACTTTATTATTTTATTATACATATGTATAAAAATGAAGTCAGAAGTCAATATTATTTTATTAACTTATTTAAGTTGCTAGTTGTCCTCAGAAGATATCAATATATAAAACTATTACAAGGTTGCGAACAGGCCCACCGACAGAAATTTCAGGCCCCTGGGCAGGTTTGCTTTATTAACATTGATATAATCAAAGTTCTGTTCTTACAGTTAACACAAATAATCAACGTTCTGTTCTTACAGTTAACACAAATAATCAACGTTCTGTTCTTACAGTTAACACAAATAATCAACATTCTGTTCGCACAGTTAACACAAATAATCAACATTCTGTTCTTACAGTTAACACAAATAATCAACATTCTGTTCTTACAGTTAACACAAATAATCAACATTCTGTTCTTACAGTTAACACAAATAATCAACATTCTGTTCGTACAGTTAACACAAATAACCAACATTCTGCTCGTACATTAAATAAAAAAAAGGCCCACATTATATTTCAATCGTTCCTTCTTACTATCTCTATACCCTCTTCTCCTCTTTCTCTCCACACATTATCTTTATATCTTCCCTCTCTTTGAGACGTTGTCTGCCTATCTCTTTTTCTGTCTATGAGACATTGTCTGACTCACTGTGACTTTGTCGTCTCAATCTCTCATTCGTGCATACAGTCTCACACAGTTTACTACGCACTAAGTAAATTGTCTTTCTATTAGATCTCCATGACTTTTCGCCTCCACTTTTTATGCGGAAGAGGAGAAGGTAAAGGCAATAGTCTAGAAGAGAAGGGAGTGAGGTTATAGTCTAGAAGAGGAGTGGGTGAGACAATAGTCTAGAAGAGGAGGGGTGAGACAATAGTCTAGAAGAGGAGTGGGTGAGGCAATAGTCTAGAAGAGGAGTGGGTGAGACAATAGTCTAGAAGAGGAGGGGTGAGACAATAGTCTAGAAGAGGAGGGGTGAGACAATATAGAAGAGGAGGGGTGAGACAATAGTCTAGAAGAGGAGTGGGTGAGACAATAGTCTAGAAGAGGAGGGGTGAGACAATAGTCTAGAAGAGGAGGGGTGAGACAATAGTCTAGAAGAGGAGGAAGTGAGGTTATAGTCTAGAAGAGGAGGGGGTGAGGCAATAGTCTAGAAGAAGAGGGGTGAGACAATAGTCTAGAAGAGGAGTTGTTTTTGTACTTGTCTTACATCTTCCTGCAAGTTGAAAATGTAAGAGACATGTATGTTGAGACATGTTTTTGAGACATGTTTGTTGAGACATGTTTTTTGAGACATGTATGTCGAGACATGTTTATTGAGACATGTATGTTGAGACATGTTTGTTGAGACACGTATGATGAGACATGTTTGTTGAGACATGTTTGTTGAGACATGTTTGTTGAGACATGTTTGTTGAGACCTGTATGTTGAGACATGTTTGTTGAGATATGTTTGTTGAGACATGTATGTTGAGACATGTTTGTTGAGACATGTTTTTTTTGACATGTTTGTTGAGACATGTTTGTTGAGACATGTTTGTTGAGACATGTTTGTTGAGACATGTTTGTTAAGACATGTTTGTTGAGACATTTTTTCATTTTTTTTTCATTTATTTACATCATGGCGGGAGAAGCGAATCAATATTGTTTCTTACAATTTAATCCTTGTTGTTATTGTCAATTCCACACTTCAGTTTTAAGATTACAGAGAGATATCCAGTAACAGATACTTGTAAAATGATCTTTACAGATGCTAATCATATTTCTTCTCCATAAGTATTTTTTAACGTTAGTTTGTTTTTTTAATACATTTTTAATCTGTTGATATGTAATGCAACGGGTTGTGTTTGTGTTTATGTGTGTGTGTGTGTGTGTGTGTGTGTATTTATTTTCTTATTTGTTTGTATTTAAAGTTGTCTAATTATCTCTTGTCTTTTTTTTGTGTGTGAAATATGTACAACTATCTCCATCTATTTTTTTAGTGTAACTCTGGAGGTATCTTTTGCACAGGCATTTTACAAAATATCGGTCATATAGTCTTTTAAAGTACTTCGTGATCTAGTCGTTGTGATACGTTGAGTGAGTAATATTTTCTGGAGCAAAGGTCCATATGGTCAAAAATGCCCAAATGGAATCGGGTCTCCAGAAGAGAATTAGACTATCCCTTCCCTTCCCTTCTCTCTCTCTCTCTCTCTCTCTCTCTCTCATACACACACACATACACACATACACACACACACATACATACAAATAAACGAAAACAATCAATATATTTGATTGAAATTGTATTGTTTGTTTCACATAAATCAGGATCGGGTGATAATTTACACCTCTCTTAGATGTATTTAAATTGTTAACTTCAGACAGGGGGGAAATGTAAGCTTAATTCAGGGGAATGTAAGTTTGTCAGGTGTTTCAGGAGTTATCTTTCTTACATAGTGATGTCTCTACTTTCTTTAAAGATTAATGTTTTAATTCTTGAATTTGTGTAGGCCTTCATGTACTAGTACTGTTTTATTTTTATTGTTTTTTTAGCACATTTTTACATATAAAGTAATATAGGATTGAAATATTGCTTTGAAATATTCCATCTTAAAAAAAGATGTTTTTATATTTTTCACATATTTTGTAACCGTTATTGACAAATGCGATTGTCAATTTAATTATAAAATTTAAATGGTGATGTTATAAATCTTCACATAATAATCTCTTCACATTTCCAACATTTAACTAAGCTACAACATACTCTTTATTTTTCTTAACATTAAAACCCGGTTCAACTACAACGATGTCATTGTGGTGACAGATGTACCCTGTTTGTCGACTGACGGTAACACCGTACAAGCTCCTTCTCCGAAATCTCATTTTTTTTTTGTAATTACGTTGTTGTTATTTAAACTGAGGTTGTTGTTTTATAAGGGCTAGCCCCGGTGAAAATCTCAGTGAATAAACGACATAAACCTCAAGCTTAATGTGTGTGTTTATTATCATACCATGTACATGATTCGGTCTGCCGCGTGAATAGATGTCGCAACTTCAAGACAAGGGATGGTGTAGCCCTCCCTGTTAATCTGGATTAGTGGCTAATCCCCCACCATGTTTTATCCTTAAGACTTTCATAAGCGGATGGGGAAAAGAGATAATGAACGTCATCAGCCGAGCAGATATAAATAGATGGCATACACGGACTCCAATTGATGGGAAGCAGGTAAAGGGGGGAAAGTGAAGCGGCGGGAGGGAGGGCGCCGGGGGGAGGGGGAGATAAGGGGGGTGGAGGAGGGTGTATCTGATGGATGATACGGAAAGAAGCGATTGATGTCATCTGATGAATGGAAGAAGGCGATAATGTTAATGATATTGACGATGAACTTGATATTGGGAGGATGTTAATTATGATAGATGAAATGAGATGGACTAAATATAGATGTTTATGATGATGTCAAAATATGGTGCTGATAGAGATGGTCGTGGGACTAAATATAGATGTTTATGATGATGTCAAAATATGGTGCTGATAGAGATGGTCGTGGGACTAAATATAGATGTTTATGATGATGTCAAAATATGGTGCTGATAAAGATGGTCGTGGGACTAAATATAGATGTTTATGATGATGTCAAAATATGGTGCTAATAAAGATGGTCGTGGGACTAAATATAGATGTTTATGATGATGTCAAAATATGGAGCTGATAAAGATGGTCGCATAGAGTAGTGGTGAAACATAAAACATGATGTTTATATCAATGAAAATATATGGTGCTACTGATTTATGTCACATATACTTGGAACATAATGGTACATAAAGTGTTTGGAAGAAATCTTTCAATATTTACAATAAAACGCGCGATTTCCTATTTAGATTTTCTTTGTTGACATTAGTGATGCATAATTTCACATTTATCAATTCCCATATAATGAATAAAACATACCCACATCATATGAATTGAACATTTTTTTCTTGTAAATAATATATATAATTTATGCATGAAGATTTATAAAGATGTAATGTAAGATAAGGGACGGTTGCTGGTGTTGTGTAGAGCGCTCGACTGTCGTCCGAAGAGTCCTGGGTTCTAACCTTAGTGAGAACCTTGGGATTTTGTCAGGTCCTAGTGTAAGTCCACCCAGCTTTAAATGGGTACCCGACTTTAAGTTGGGGGAGTAAAGGCGACTGTGCGTTGTGCTAACCACACAATCCCTCTATATGTCGAGGTTAAAAAGACAGTTGTTATATAGACAGATGTTATATAGACAGATGTTATAGAGACAGATGTTATAGAAACAGATGTTATAGAGACAGATGTTATAGAGACAGATGTTATAGAGACAGATGTTATAGGGACAGATGTTATATAGACAGATGTTATAGAGACAGATGTTATATAGACAGATGTTATAGAGACAGATGTTATAGAGACAGATGTTATATAGACAGATGTTATAGAGACAGATGTTTTAGAGACAGATGTTATAAAGACAGATGTTATAGAGACAGATGTTATAGAGACAGATGTTTTAGAGACAGATGTTATAGAGACAGATGTTTTAGAGACAGATGTTATAGAGACAGATGTTATAGAGACAGATGTTATAGAGACAGATGTTTTAGAGACAGATGTTTTAGAGACAGATGTTATAGAGACAGATGTTATATAGACAGATGTTATAGAGACAGATGTTATATAGACAGATGTTATAGAGACAGATGTTATAGAGACAGATGTTATAGAGACAGATGTTTGTTATAGAGACAGATGTTATAGAGACAGATGTTATAGAGACAGATGTTATAGAGACAGATGTTATAGAGACAGATGTTTTAGAGACAGATGTTATAGAGACAGATGTTATAGAGACAGATGTTTTAGAGACAGATGTTATACAGACAGATGTTTTAGAGACAGATGTTTTAGAGACAGGTGTTATAGAGACAGATGTTATAGAGACAGATGTTATAGAGACAGATGTTATAGAGACAGAAGCCATAGAAACAAATGAAGTCTAAGACTACATCTGCCTTGATAGCCCGTTTGGGCTAAGGGAACTTTATATTTTATAATACCAATATAAAGCATTTATAGAACAACATGTATTTGTTAGGTCCTTTTAAGGACATGGTCCAATCTCTAGATGTTTTGTTTTTATTTCAAAACCCTTGTTAGGACAGTTAGTGTAATGCCCTATCACAGCCTAACCATCATGAAGCGGCAATGGTTATGCAGTTACCAAACAAGAACTGAAGCCAATAGGGTTTGAACTTTGATCCTTGACCAGGCATATCGAGCCAGTGAAAGTCTCTTTGTGTCGTCAGAGCCTGACGATATTTTATTTAGATTCAGAGGTGTACCATCTGCGGCAGTAGTGGGGGTAGCTTCGACCATGTATTAGAAATAAAAAAAAAACGTATGATACATTTCTTGATGAATGTATTGACAAAATCAGTTTGTCGGATGGACTAGCTAGAATAGAATGGTCATTTGGTCGGCTGCACTAGCTAGAATAGAATGGTCATTTGGTCGGCTTCACTAGCTAGAATAGAATGGTCATTAGGACAGTCAGGAGAAAGAAGGTTGTGCACCTCTGATTACTAAACTACAAAATGTATAGGACTCTGAATGTGACAGAAAATTGTCCACTTCTGATTTAGATCATAAAATATTTCCGACTTTTATCATTTCCCGTCAGTCTGGGAGGTGTTTATCAAGCGGGCATGGGATGGGATTTTAACACATTGCCGGATAGGCGGGTTTAACACATTGCCGGATTGGTGGGTTTAACACATTGCCAGATTGGTGGGTTTAACATATTTGCCAGGATGGTGGGTTTAATACATTGACGGATTGGTGGGTTTAACACATTGCAAGATTGGTGGGTTTAACACATTGCCAGATTGGTGGGTTTAACACATTGCCAGATTGGTGGGTTTAACACATTGCCAGATTGGTGGGTTTAACACATTGCCAGATTGGTGGGTTTAACACATTGACAGATTGGTGGGTTTAACACATTGCCAGATTGGTGGGTTTAACACATTGCCAGATTAGTGGGTTTAACACATTGCAAGATTTGTGTTTTTTGTCGATCTCAACCGTTTATATTACGTAAATATTAAAATAATCATAAACAGAATTTTGTTTTTTAAATAGATTTTTATATAAATAGACTAAAATGTAAAAAAAAAAGTTACTTACACAGTTTATGTGTTACACATTTATTTTGTTACTAGCAAAAATAGTGTGTGTGGGGGGGGGGATACAATTTTACTTAAACAAAGACCTGTTCTTATGAGTAGATGTACTATTTGGCTGTCTAGGGAGCTGTCCGCCAAGGGGGCCGCCTATTAAGACTTTTTTGACAGAAGCAAAAACGATCTGAGCCCCCATGATAATTAACAGTTGGTGGGTTATCAGAGTGTGCCCCAGTTACAAAGATTATCATTCCAGTACTTGAAATTGATAGAAGTGAGATAGATTTTCTTTGGGCCCCAAATTCGCATTTGTCTGTGGCCCCAAAATGAACTATTTACCCCAGGGCCCAAAAATGTATCCTTGTGTTCTTTCCCCCAAATGAGTTATTTCACTCAGGGCCTCGAAATGTACAATTTAACTAAACCTCTAAAAAAATAGTAATGACTATGTTTAAACAAACTGCATCTCTGTTCATTATTTGATCAGATATTAAATTTATCAAACGAGTTTCATTGCCAAGCTATCGTTTTATTTAAAATTTATGTAATATCCAACTGTTTTAGTGAAGATGAAATTTTTTTTCCCCGTCCTTCATCCCATGTTATGGGTCCATTAGAACAAAGGCAAAATTTAATTAAAGTGAATTTCTGATAAATATAACACGCTTCCGTCAGGTGTCATCAATCTGTTACTATAAATATTGACCAATGGGCGCGCGACATAAAATAACCACTAAAGGGATGCAATCAAGTTATAAACAAGAAACATTTTTGTGTCCATCAAGATGAGGAGAGTACCCTTTAGAAAGTACATGGCCTAATGCAACAAGGGAGGCGACAAGTGGGTGGCTCTGTCTGGTGTGGGATCATTCAATAAAGCTGTAATCATTACATTCATTACATTCACATTACATGTATTTGAACAATGAAAAAAAAATCAATTCTACTAGTTAAAAGATACTGGGACTTGGCTAGGGTTTCACCTAAGGTGAAATAGTCCCCCCCCCCCCTTGCTTTACATTCTCCTTAAATAGTTAACTTCCTTTTACTTTGTGGTTAATCTAGCACATCTTTCGTTGTAGGTAAGGCAGACCTTAGGCCGATTTAACCGTTTGCTTCGAATTGGGGGCCCTCGCCTGGCAGGGGCCCCGCAATTTACATTTATCATATCGCTATCACTCATGGCAATTGTCACACGCTTTTAAAGTTTAGAAGAGGGACCTCGCAAGCATCCGTTAAATTGGGCCCCGCCATTCGTAAGGCCGGGCCTGGTTGTAGGGGGTCAACTCCCAGCGTGTCCAGTCACCTGTCTATGTTTACTGTAGCGTCTTCATAATCATTGAGCTATCGCGGATGAACGAGCCGTACAGTTTGTGGTTTATAGGAACTATTGTAAAAACAAATTTCAGTCAACAATCTAACACTTACAGATGAGTCAATAGTGTCGCTGACAATTGAACCCCGGACACTCAGGTCCCACTCTTATTCATGAGAAACAATGGTTTATGGTATGGTTTCATTTAACAAACATTACCATGCTGTTGGCCTTTCTTACTCAATAGAAGCAATGGTTTATGGTATGGTTTCTTTTAACAAACATGAGCTTTTGGTTACTCACTCTTATTCATGAGAAACAATGGTTTATGGAATGGTTTCTTATACCAAACATTAGCTTGTGGTTACTCACTCTTATTCATGAGAAACAATGGTTTATGGAATGGTTTCTTATACCAAACATTAGCTTGTGGTTACTCACTCTTATTCATGAGAAACAATGGTTTATGGTATGGTTTCTTTTCTTTTGCGAAGCACTTTGGTGGCTTCATTGTAAACAAAAACGACGTTCTGCCAAACACGTGTTGAAAATTACTGCGCTAATAAGGTTGTGTTCATAGTTTAACCCAGCGGTTCTAAACCTTTTTTTTTTGTCACTACACCCCAAAGGGAGCAAAATATGTCCACGGCAAATACTCACACGTAAGTTTGCGGATAAATGTACTTATTTTCATAATGGACTGTGCTCACCTTTCTAATGTGAAACCTTTGGGGCACGTGGTTTGGTGATGAGTCAAGCAGCAGACAGGCGACCTTCTTCAACCTCTTTGGTTGTTTTAAACGAAAAGTATATGTCGCTGCGTACCCCTGCATAAGCTTTCCCGTACCCCTGCATAACCTTTCACGTACCCCTGCATAACCTTTCCCGTACCCCTGCATAACCTTCCCCGTACCCCTGCATAACCTTTCCCCGTACCCCTGCATAACCTTTCCCCGTACCACTTGAAGTACGCGTACCACCGGTTGAGAGCTACTGGATGTAGCCAATATGGATAATTTTTTAAATTTTTTTTTAAATTGAGATCACATACACCGACTATTGTTGCTGATGAGGTCAGTAGTAACTGACTTACGGGTCCCTTGGTTATACAGTATACTGAGGGGATTAAAAACAAAATAATGCAATGACAAGGATGTAGCGTTAACAGTTGATTTACATCGTGCTTATAAACTTTTTGGAGTTTCACAAGCACATGTCAATCGAACTAGCCTTAAAAATGATATCATATTAAGATGTAATCAAAATGATAGTATATTTATAAAATACAAATATTTCATAATTATAGAATGCCTAATTAACTTCATGTGATAGGTCGCTTAAGTTTGTTAATTGCTTCTCAAAAGCCATTAGTACAAATATCGTTAGTTTCTTTAAGTGTGTGTGGGGGGGGGGACGGACAAAACGCATTATACAGAAATTTTATATTGAAATTCATCTAGCTTACAATGTTGCGGGTATTTTAAAGCCGCCATGTTTACGTATACATTTTAATGATTGATCACGACGTTGTAAGAAATAGGCAACAGTGAGATGTTGGAAACATATTTATTTAGAGAGTATTGATGACGCTATTCTTTAGAATTTAGAGTTTTAATGTTGCTATCATATAGAATTAATCGGATTTTCCCATTGTACTACTTTGTTTGATTTGGGTTTAGAATTTTTTTTTCTGTAAGTCTTTTTTTGATGATTGACTTATTGTTGATCGGTTTATCTGATATCGTTCTTCATTATTTATTTATTTATGTGGTAAATTTATTTGACTTTGTGTTTACCTGTCGTGCAGGCAATTTGACTCTCATTATCATATTTAAAAAGTAGGTCTTAACAAAAAAAAAAAAAAAACAACAACTAATTAATCGCTTGTAGTTTTTTTTTTACCAAAGTTTATCGCAGTCAGCCATCGAACCCCTCCCACCACCCCACCCCCACCCGTTAATACCCCCATCCCCCCGGGAGTTGACAGGACAAGGCTGAGATCTTAATGATAAACGTTCTTTGAACTCTAGCCAATGAGGCTAGTTCTAAATATATCACTTAACCAATCCGTACTTCAGGAAGAATATTTTCATTTTGATTTTGAAAAAAAAAAAAAAGAAATAGGGACAAACATGATAGAGAGAAAAATGACAGGGAGAAAATTGTTGGCTATACAGAAAAAAAAACAAAAACTGATCGGTTTAAAGTACACGGAAAGTATAAAAAAGATAAAATTAAAATTAATTTCAAAAAGAAAGAATTGAGTTGATCAGATAGCGGATAGAGTCAATGTATAGACATCAGATAGCGGATAGAGTCAATGTATAGACATCAGATAGAGGATGGAGTCAATGTATAGGCATCAGATAGAGGATAGAGTCAATGTATAGACAACAGATAGCGAATAGAGTCAGTGTGTAGACATTGACTGACGTAGAATCAAGTTTACCGGAGCTGAATATATACAGTACTTCATTATGTTTCATGTCTCTATGTGCGTGTGCAGGTTTTGTGGGGAGGGGGGGGGCGGGGCGGGGGTGTGAGTGACTGTTGGGGTCAGGATGTACCATGTTCAGAATCTATCCAACGGAGCTTTGTGATCAATTTGTTTTGTAAAATTTTTTTATTTTGATGATTTTTTTTTTATTTATTTAATTTTTTTTTTACGTTGTAAGTTGGCCTCTACACTAGATCAGGTTAATTCTGCTTCCAGTATGTTGTTTGTTCTTTGTGTCCTTTAACTTTACCCTTCTTGTTTGTTCTTTGTGTCCTTGAACCTTACCCTCCTTGTTGGTTCTTTGTGTCCTTGAACTTTACCCTCCTTGTTGGTTCTTTGTGTCCTTGAATTTTACCCTCCTTTTTGGTTCTTGGTGTCATTGAACTTTACCCTCCTTGTTTGTTCTTTGTGTCCTTCAACCTTACCTTCCTTGTTGGTTCTTTGTGTCCTTGAACCTTACCCTCGTCCCACATAATTATGTATTTCGTTGAGAATATTTCTTTTTCTTATTCAATAGATATTATTTGTTTAAATGAACATGTGTGTGTGAGTGTGTGTTTGATTGTGTGTGTGTGTGTGTGTTTATGTGTGTGCGTATTTGAGTGTGTGTATTTATATGTGTGTGTGTGTGTTTCTGTGTGTGCGTATTTGAGTGTGTGTATTTATATATGTGTGTGTGTGTTTGTGTGTGTGTTTGAATGTGTGTCTGCCTCTGACTAGACTTGATGGCGTACGACGGCACGGACGTTTGTTTGCTTGCCAGGAGATGACGTCACATGTATGCATTTGAACAATAGCTTGGTGTAAATTTGTTCCAATATTTGTTCTGTGTTTATCCCCGTCTATCATTTGTTCCAATATTTGTTCTGTGTTTATCCCCGTCTATCATTTGTTCCAATATTTGTTCTGTGTTTATCCCCGTCTATCATTTGTTCCAATATTTGCTCTGTGTTTATCCCCGTCTATCATTTGTTCCAATATTTGTTCTGTGTTTATCCCCGTCTATCATTTGTTCCAATATTTGTTCTGTGTTTATCCCCGTCTATCAAAGCAGTAACCTTGCCAGGATATCTTTTCACTTATACTTCCAAATGTACATACGCCTGGGCTCCCCCCCCCACCCCAAATGTACCTTTGGACGGGGGGGGGAGCCAAACTAAAATTTAACCTGGGGCCCCAAAAGGTACCATTGCCTAGAACCCCTATAAACGTGAGATCGGCTCCGACGCGTTTATTTCGCCAGACACAGGGGCATGGGATGGGCAGTCTGAGGACTTGGCAGTAACTTCGACCAAAGTGACCCCCCCCCCCGCCCACCCCTCCATAAAACAAACATCAGTGGCTCAACATCGGCCTTGACAGATTATTTTTTTTATTACTATAAAACCCAAAATGTACCATTTATTTATCTCCGCAAAAAAAAAAAACAACGTAATAATCTAATCAAACATAACTCTTAAATTTTTTTGCTCTATTTCTTTTCCAAGTATTGTATGTTTTATACAACAAAGTAAATTACTGAGAAAGAAACATTTCTGTTATTCTTTAAAATGAAATTGAGGATAACTTTATTTTATTTATCGCTCTCAAGATATAACATTTTTTTCTTTTATATACATTTTATGTGAAATTTAAAAGTATTGATTTCTCAATGTCCTACAGAATTGATGGACTTTTTTGTTTTTCAAACCTGCTGCCATCGCGTGATGGACTCAGTTGAGTAAATAGTGCAACTGGCTTTAGTAAATAATTGGAGCCGGATCAACAAAATGAACCAAACTCTCACCTTTAATGAACGAAATTGATATGTCAGTGTGTGTGTGTGTGTGTGTGTGTGTGTGTGTGTGTGTGTGGCGGTATCAAGTGTTTACATAACGGTAATAATAAAAAGAAATTGGGAGGGTGGGGGGAATATTTGTTAGACAAAGTTTAATAAATATTGAAGTTATACGGTTCTGTCAAAGGAGGGTATTGATTGAATAATAAGATCCTATGACAAAAGATGTGAAGTTCTTGAAAAAAAAAAACTATCTGGAAATAGATAGATGATTCTTTTCAGAAACAGTTAAAAAAAAGGTTGTTTATTGATAAATAATGGTTTTGTGAAAGACTTAAATAGGATCAGTTTTGTATGTGTCAATATTATTTTACTGGGTGAGCATGCGTAAAATGTAATACTAGGTGAGCATGCGTTAAATGTAATACTAGGTCAGCATGCGTTAAATGAAATACTAGGTGAGCATGCGTTAAATGTAATACTAGGTGAGCATGCGTTAAATGAAATACTGGGTGAGCATGCGTTAAATGAAATACTAGATGAGCATGCGTTAAATGAAATACTAGGTGAGCATGCGTTAAATGAAATACTAGGTGAGCATGCGTTAAATGAAATACTAGGTGAGCATGCGTTAAATGAAATACTAGGTGAGCATGCGTTAAATGTAATACTAGGTGAGCATGCGTTAAATGAAATACTGGGTGAGCATGCGTTAAATGTAATACTGTGTGAGCATGTTGTAAGGTAACGGTCTTATTTTTTTTAGGTACCTTACACACTGGCTGCGACCTACTAAAAACATACAATCGTGTACCATTTTCTAACAATAACAATCTAGATTAGTAGCACTCAAAGTATGGTAAGTGTTGACTAACACAACTCCAATGATTTTCTTCAACGTGATCCGCGAAAGAAAAAAAATTGTCATGCGAGTTGCGAGGGGTATATATATATATTTGAGATCGTAAAATCGAGATGTAAAGAATTAGGGGGTGGGGAGAGGGGGGGGGGTCCTAATCAAGCAGAGATTTCCAACAAAAACTGAATACTGGGGAGGGGGGGAAGGGGTGGACAGCTGAATATAAAAAGGAGGCATCTATACAAGCATGAGAAAGCAACATTCAAATACAGCAAGTCACCTACATCAGTGGTCCCCAAACTTTTTCTCGCCACGGACCGATCAGCGTTTGATAATTTCACCGCAGCCCAGTGGAAAAAAAAGGGGGGGGGGGAGGGGCGCTTGATTATTTCTAGTCCATGGAAAGTCTCACAATCACGATATAAATAAAAAGTCTCACAATCACGATATAAATAAAAAGTCTCACAATCACGATATAAATAAAAAGTCTCACAATCACGATATAAATAAAAAGTCTCACAATCACGATATAAATAAAAAGTCTCACAATCACGATATAAATAAAAAGTCTCACAATCACGATATAAATAAAAAGTCTCACAATCACGATATAAATAAAAAGTCTCACAATCACGATATAAATAAAAAGTCTCACAATCACGATATAAATAAAAAGTCTCACAATCACGATATAAATAAAAAGTCTCACAATCACGATATAAATAAAAAGTCTCACAATCAAGATATAAATAAAAAGTCTCACAATCACGATATAAATAAAAAGTCTCACAATCACGATATAAATAAAAAGTCTCACAATCACGATATAAATAAAAAGTCTCACAATCACGATATAAATAAAAGTCTCACAATCACGATATAAATAAAAAGTCTCACAATCACGATATAAATAAAAAGTCTCACAATCACGATATAAATAAAAAGTCTCACAATCACGATATAAATAAAAAGTCTCACAATCACGATATAAATAAAAAGTCTCACAATCACGATATAAATAAAAAGTCTCACAATCACGATATAAATAAAAAGTCTCACAATCACGATATAAATAAAAAGTCTCACAATCACGATATAAATAAAAAGTCGCACAATCACGATATAAATAAAAAGTCTCACAATCACGATATAAATAAAAAGTCGCACTATCACGATATAAATAAAAAGTCGCACAATCAAGATATAAAAAAGTCGCACAATCAAGATATAAATAAAATGTCGCACAATCAAGATATAAATAAAAAGTCGCACAATCACGATATAAATAAAAAGTCGCACAATCAAGATATAAATAAAATGTCGCACAATCAAGATATAAATAAAAAGTCGCATAATCACGATATAAATAAAGAGGAAATAATTTAACATTTCTTGGGCGGCCCATTAACATCGTTTCACGGACCGGTACCGGTCCGCGGACCGGGGTTTGGGGACCACTGACCTACACAACTGGATCATGCCATGGGGTTGGTCATATAGACGGATCATTGAGACTGTGGTAGACAGTTTAAATACAATGTTGTTTATATGATGATTTATGACGATCAAGACACAGTAGTGTATCGAAGGTTTGAATAAGTCATGCATCTCAACACCATGGTATGCCGGACAACTGATATGTATTTCATTCCGTGGACTGTTAGGTTAAATACTTACTTGATTGTTAACTGTTTTACTTTCCACTTTGTATTATATTGATTTTTTCTTATTAAAACAATAAGACCCAGTCTGTGCAGTGTTTGGATTGGTTATGTGACGTAACGGCTGGTGGACAAAACGACGAGGAAGAGAGAGAGAGAGAGAGAGAGAGGGAGAGAGAGAGAGAGAGAGAGAGAGAGAGAGACATTAAAAATGGCTAACATTCAGCTGACAAACTTAAGATAAACATGACATAGTATTCATGTATTGACTGGGGACAACATCGCTTACACTGGATGTATTAGAAATTCAATCATTTTAAAATAACAGAACATTGTCCATGTGTCATCACATCACTCCATAGATCAATATTATTCTTGCCAACTAAAACAATTCGTTTGTCTGTCATTGCTCAATTCAAATCGTTAATTTACCCTTCTGATGTAATTTATATATTTTTTTTCAAATCAATGCTGAATTTTCTCGGTTTTATTCAGCACACATTCAACATGTATCTTTATTTCTGATTGTAAACTATATATCTCACATACTGATAATACAATTTATGTATACATACTTTTTTATTAACAACTGTTCAATTTTAATCCTGCTCGATGACAATATCGATTAAATCAATTGATTTCATCTATTTTTCATAAGAACAATTTGTTGAATTGGACATCGAAGAATTGGTATCATCCAAGTCGATCAAGGTCAAATATGGTTACATTAAGAACTATTGAAAGAAACTATTGGTCAGTTTTCGGCATCGCCGATAATTTCTATTTCCCCGTCCCCTCGGCTCTCCCTGGGTCAAAAAGAAACGGTCATCCTGATTCAATTCACGATATGCCTTAAGATATTAACGAACCTCCAGGATACAAGGAGGATACAGGATACAAGGAGGATACAAGGATGATACAGGGCACGAGGAATTTCATGTCTTGGGGCACATGACGTCCGATGAATGTCAATGATCTTGGCTCGGCCAGTGACTCTCAATGATCTTGGCTCGGCCAGTGACTCCTCAATGATCTTGGCTCGGGCATTGACTCTCTGTACTCTTGGCTCGGGCTGTGACTCCTCAATGATCTTTGCTCGGCCAGTGACTCTCAATGATCATGGCTCGACGTCAGCTGACTCCTCAATGACTGTTTCAGCTGACATTATATGAATATTTATGAGCACAGTCGTCCAATGAGAAAAGAATAAAAATAAAAACAAAATAGAAGTAATAGACTTGAGCAGTATCAAGGAGGGAGGGGCAAGGTGGACAATCAGTAGTGTCCAAATGGTGAAATTCATGGTGACCCCAAGGTCGTCACAATCCATCTCGGGTTAACTAATTTTCTGTAATAGTTCTCGGACATGCTGTTGGGGTGGTCATTGATATAGGCCGCAGTCTCTCTACTTATCCGCAATTTTTTTTTAATTATATTTTACGGGGCTGGGAGGGAGTGGGGGGGGGGAGGGAGGGAAGAAGGGGTTCTTCACTTTCGGTGACATGCACTTTGACCTGTCACCCAAGGAGGAGGAAGTAGGAAATGGCTGTGTCTTTGTGTCTGTTGGACTTCCGTATTGAGCCACGCCCACATACATCCTCTCTCTTTCTTTCTATCACTCTCTCAATCTCTCTCTTTCTCTCTCTCTCTCTCTCTCTCTCTCACTTTACCCCTGCTCTGCTCTTCCTGTTGCATTCAGCTAGTAAACATCGTTAGAGAGTTTTTCGATCAATAATCCATAGTCGTACGGATCGTTGGGATACGGGGGTGGGGGGGGGGAGGGGGGTCGATAGTCCAAACTTTGAATTAACCTTTTCTTCTTTTTCTTCTACTGGTCCGTCTGTTGTTGATAAAGTCCTTTGTGTCTCCACACCGTGAGGTCCAATCAATGTCACCGTTTAATGAATAAAAAGAAGAAAAAAAAAATTTTCAGAAACAAAAACAAAACTGTTAGTGCCTCTGTCTAGGACCGTAACACATGGTCGGGGGTGGGGTGGGGGTGTGGGGGTGGGGGGTTAGCTACAATCAAGTGGCCTGAAAAGTTAATTTCTTATTTTGTTGTTGTTTTTTTATTCATTTTTTTATCCTAGTCACGTGATGTTTTATTTATTTTGTTTTTTTTTTATTCTTTCTTTCCGTTCAGTCAAGGCCGGATGAATATTGTTCCGGATGTTAATCGTGTTTTCTTTGTCACTAAATAGGGTGAGATGTTTCACCGTTGTATATTTTTTTTGTCTACATTGCGAGCCACAGGGCTTGTTGTTGTTACGGTTAGACATACTGCGCTACCACTGGTCAAATGGGCGCTACCACTGGTCAAAGGGGCGCTACCACTGGTCAAATGGGCGCTACTACTGGTCAAATGGGCGCTTCCACTGGTCAAATGGGCGCTACCACTGGTCAAATGGGCGCTACTACTGGTCAAATGGGCGCTACCACTGGTCAAATGGGCGCTACCACTGGTCAAATGGGCGCTACCACTGGTCAAAAGAGCTCCTTAGGTAATAAATCTTATTAGGTCTGTTTCTAGGAATAACTATGGTAGTTTTGCCTATATGTGAAAGTATATGGAAGGGTTGGGGGGGGGGGGGATCAAATACACAGAGACAGCTATGGTGAGAGTAATATCTGCGTGGGTGAAGATCTACAGACATGTTCTTTTACCGCCTAGGAATCTATGACCACTTTTATACTTTGGATCCATCCGTTATACTTATGGCATATATTGTACTTTTGACGTCCGTTATATTTTTGACCTATGTTTATACATATGATCTTTGTTATACTTAAGACCTATGTTATACTTATGACCTATGTTATACTTATGACTCTATGACCTATGTTATACTTAAGACCTATGTAATACCTATGACCTCCGTTATACTTATGACCTCCGTTATAGTTATGACCTATGTTATACATATGACCTGTGTTATACTTATGACCTCCGTTAAACTTAAGACCTATGCTATACATAAGACCTCCATGGTGCTTCCTAAACACTTATGATGATGAAGAAGAGACGTACAACATAAACAAACTGTCTTATCAGCAGTTGATTGTTTATATTGGAGATTGCGCATTTCGTCTCAACAAATACAAATGAGGATCAAAGAATGTAAAAAATATCAGTCAAACATTTACGCTGAGGTTATTTATAAAGCATAACTTACGATCCTTAGTATGCAACAAATGATGCATTTTATGAAATACTACAATAGGACTATTAAAATAAGGATTTGTAAAGAAACAGTTGGAAGGGCGGAACTGAATCGGAACTGATTCAACCTCCGTGGCAAGAGCTACTGGGAAATATTTTAATAAATCATACCTCAGCTCAAATAGGATATTCCGGTAGAGTACTATTTCAGTACTAGATACTACAAATAGGATATTCCGGTAGAGTACTATTTCAGTACTAGAGACTACAAATAGGATATTACGGTAGAGTACTATTTCAGTACTAGATACCACAAATAGGATATTCCGGTAGAGTACTATTTCAGTACTAAAGACTACAAATAGGATATTCCGGTAGAGTACTATTTCAGTACTAAAGACTACGATTAGGATATTCCGGTAGATTACTATTTTAGTACTAGAATTTCATTTGTTATAAACAATCAATAGCAAAATTATTATGGAAACTTATACAATGTTTACACTTCAATATCTAAAAGAATTTTTATCAATAAGTCTAAATACATTTCTTCCCGCTCTGAGTTTTTCTCTTCTACTTCTGTCCGAAATGTTTCAAAAATACATTCACCTGATTCAAGACTCATTTACTGGAGGAAATTCTTTCCATTTCCTCCCCCTCCCGAACAAGTAATTAAGTCCAAATTTAGTAACCTCCTTTTTATTTCCTTGGGATTCTGTGATGGCTTACGTTGGTGTCAGATACATTGAGTCTACAATAGCCAGTTTACTCTTTATTGCTGACAGTAGCAGCTTTACACTTTATTGTTAACTGTGCCCCGTTGACACATTACAGCTTGGAATTAAAAGCTTACTCACTGACAACTTTTGTTCACTATGACAAACAATGGAACGTTTACTTATTATTGCATACAATGGCTTGTTTTTTTAAAAGTATTTCCTACAATGGAAGTGTTACGAATGTTACCGTTGAAATGATTTATTCCAATAACGATAGGGGAAGATAACTGATTAGGATCTCAAGGGGCAGATAACTCTTAAGTTGCCTATCCAAGCAGTCAAGTTCCGTGTGACAAAGTCCACTGTGATATGTAGATGTCTGCATCAATTTAAATAAATCAGATCGACAATTCTCTTTTAAGAATCTAAGAAAAAAATATTCACACTCTATTCCAGTATACTAACACATGGTCAAAAAGTGGAACTTAGATAAGGGGAGGCTACCAGATTACTTGCCAGGGGCCCCCCGAAGCTAATTATCCGCCTCTTCCGATAATTGATAATAGAATGATCTGGCATTTGATGGAGGAAACCAAAATTTTACCTAAATTACAGAGCCCGACATGGATCAAAGACATTCTGGCTACGGGCTCTACGTAGTGCACTAAATGACACACAGCAGCCCCCCCCCCTGCCCCCAGCAGTGTGATACTCAACAAACACACTAAAAAACGAAATTCAATTGCTCGATAAGCACAAGGGGCGCCAAAACTTCCAGCGCCCTAATGTGACCCTGCCATAAATCAATAAATATTTTTGTTCATTTAGTTCTGAAGATTTTTTTTAAATAATTTTTTTTTTGGATAGACATCTACTTGTGGTTGGCAGCACATTAATTCCCAATAAAAAAAAGAGTGACAGGCTGAGCTACTTACATTGCGCTCAACGTCTGTTATTCCTGACGGGAAACATGTTTATCTCGTGTTGCAGCCAACTCACAAATATCGGCACAAACCCATTTAATGTTAAATGCTTATATTTTATTTTTCATAAAAATTAAAGATACTGAGATATTTCATTAAAGTAAACCAATACGCAGCATGTAGCCTACAATGTAAACATTTTATTTATTAAAATGTCTAAATATGTTTCATAAATTAAATAGCAAGAAAATGAGTTTTTGTTTTAGAAAATGCCCCAGAGCAGGTTTCATAAGTTGAAACGTTGTCAAATTAAATTCATAAATATATTAGTACACCAACCAAAAGATATTAGTGCACCAACCAAAAGATATTAGTGCACCAACCAAAAGATATTAGTGCACCAACCAAAAGATATTAGTACATTAACCAAAAGATATTAGTACATCAACCAAAAGATATCTCCATAACTTGAGCCGTTGAGCTTTGGGAATCTTTCTCAGAGACTGATAGATGTTTGGGGGCCCTTGTCAGAGACTAATAGATGTTTGGGCCCTTGTCAGTGACTCATAGATGTTTGGGCCCTTGTCAGTGACTCATAGATTTTTGGGCCCTTGTCAGTGACTCAAAGATGTTTGGGGGCCCTTGTCAGAGACTAATAGAGCTATGGGAATCCTTGTCAGTGACTCATAGATGTTTGGGCCCTTGTCAGTGACTCATAGATGCTGAGGGTGGGGCTAAACAAAAGTACCCTGGGCCGCCACCTGCTGAGGGTGGGGCTAAACAAAAGAACCCTGGGGCCATCACCTATCCTCGTATTGAATAGAAATTACATTTAGAAGGGTGTTCAGGTAGCCACTTATTTTACATATTCACAAAACATTGGTCTGGCTGAAGTATCTCCGTCACGACTGCACACTGTTGTCACTGAGGGCTACTGTCTAGACTTATTTAGGTCATCAGCCCAGATGCCAGGCCCACAGGTAGGTCATGTCAACCAGGTAATATAGAACAATGTGATTATATTGTTGCGGGGGACCAGACTAATGACTCGATGAGGATGGAGGTGAGGTTGGGGGGGGGGGGTTGTGAAGCCACTAAGAACATAATAACGATGGCGTGATTGAAAGTCATTTGAGCGTTCTACCAGAAATGTTAAATGGAAGGATCGGTCAACGTATTAACAGTTGGCGACCAAAAGATGGACTTGACACGAGTGACCCATCCCCTGAAGAAAATTTCACAAGTGACCCATCCCGTGAGGAGACTTCACACAAGTGACCCATCCCGTGAGGAGACTTCACACAAGTGACCCATCCCTTGAGGAGACTTCACACAAGTGACCCATCCCGTGAGGAGACTTCACACAAGTGACCCATCCCGTGAGGAGACTTCACACAAGTGACCCATCCCGTGAGGAGACTTCACACAAGTGACCCATCCCGTGAGGAGACTTCACACAAGTGACCCATCCCCTGAAGAAAATTTCACAAGTGACCCATCCCGTGAGGAGACTTCACACAAGTGACCCATCCCGTGAGGAGACTTCACACAAGTGACCCATCCCGTGAGGAGACTTCACACAAGTGACCCATCCCGTGAGGAGACTTCACACAAGTGACCCATCCCCTGAAGAAAATTTCACAAGTGACCCATCCCGTGAGGAGACTTCACACAAGTGACCCATCCCCTGAGGAGACTTCACACAAGTGACCCATCCCCTGAGGAGACTTCACACAAGTGACCCATCCCGTGAGGAGACATTCACAAATCACAAGGGACCCATCCCGTGTCCCGTGTGGAGAATTTCACAACTGACCCATCCCGTGAGGAGAATTTCACAAGTGACCCATCCCGTGAGGAGACTTCACACAAGTGACCCATCCCGTGAGGAGACTTCACACAAGTGACCCATCCCGTGAGGAGACTTCACACAAGTGACCCATCCCCTGAGGAGACTTCACACAAGTGACCCATCCCCTGAGGAGACTTCACACAAGTGACCCATCCCGTGAGGAGACATTCACAAATCACAAGGGACCCATCCCGTGTCCCGTGTGGAGAATTTCACAACTGACCCATCCCGTGAGGAGAATTTCACAAGTGACCCATCCCGTGAGGAGAATTTCACAAGTGACCCATCCCGTGAGGAGAATTTCTTCTTGGTCAAAGAGAGGATTTTGTGATAATGATGTATAAAAATACATTTTGTTACTTCTCCAACCTACCAGAGACAAATTACGCAGATGGACTGACATTAGAGAACATTTTAATAGAGTCTTATATAAAGTTCCCCAGGACAAGATGGTATTTTTTCAAAAAAATGTCATGGGTTAGATTGTGACATGGGGCCCAAGGTAGATACCAGCTTAAGATTAATGTTGACATGTAGTAGGTATGGACATGAGGTTAATGTTGACATGTAGTAGGTATGGACATGAGGTTAATGTTGACATGTAGTAGGTATGGGCATGAGGTTAATGTTGACATGTAGTAAATTTAACATGAGCTAGATTTTGGCATGAAATATGTTTAAGATGATGATGTTGACATGTGATAAATGTTGACATGTGGGAGATGTTGACATGTGGTAAATGTTGTCATGTGGTAGATGTTGTCATGTGTTAGATTTTGACATGTGGAAGGTGTTGACATGTGGGAGATGTTGTCATGTGGTAGATGTTGTCATGTGGTAGGTGTTGACATGTGGTAGATGTTGTCATGTGGTAGATGTTGTCATGCGGTAGATGTTGTCATGTGGTAGATGTTGACATGTGGTAGATGTTGTCATGTGGTAGATGTTGTCATGTGGTATATGTTGACATGTGGTAGATGTTGACATGTGGTAGGTGTTGTCATGTGGTAGATGTTGACATGTGGTAGATGTTGTCATGTGGTAGATGTTGTCATGTGGTAGGTGTCATGTAATAGGTGTTGACATGTAGTAGTTGTGAACATGTGGTAGGTGTTGTCATGTGGTAGATGTTGTCATGTGGTAGATGTTGACATGTGCATCTACACAGGCGCGTATACACATGCGTATACTGAGGCGCCCGAGTACAAACTGTATTATGTTGTCACACACCCCCACACACACACCCACCCACACACACACACACACCACCACCATTTTGTATCCTATGATTTCTTATAGTGGGGTGTGATGGACCTAGGCCAGTCATATCCGGATAGCTTACACTTTAAAAAAAAAACTGTCAGGGGCGTCGCTTGTAAAATTTTTAGCCCAAAATTTCTTTGAAAACTCGAGATTCGACGATTTATTTTAGAACGATAACACAGCTTTGTGATTAGTAATATTCTTTTAATTAAAATATAAATGTTACGTTTTTTATTGAGTTACGTCAAAATAAATGAGCTTTATGGCAGGCCCCTTTAGCAGTTGTATCCACTTGTATCCATAGGCAGCAGTCTAGTTTCCCCATAGGCAGCAGTCTAGTTTGCTCATAGGCAGCAGTCTAGTTTACCCATAGTCAGCATTCTAGTTTGCGCATAGGCAGCAGTCTAGTTTGCCGAAAGGCAGCAGTCTAGTTTGCCCATAGGCAGCAGTTTAGTTTGCCCATCGATAAGAATGGTTCTCTCCATTCTAAATATGCAGTCCATGGTACCAGTGTCACCGCCCTAAATTCTAAGGTCCATGACGGACAATAACCACGGGGGGGGGTGAGGGGGGAGGCACTCCGGGCTCCCATTGCCACCAATTTTACAGCAAAATAAATAAACCACACCCACTCCCCCCCCCAGCATCGGTCCTGATGGCAACCTTATACAAATGACATTGACCTTCGGTACGACCAACCAGGACAAAAATGTAATATTAGTAATATTAGCGGATAGCTTAGAGCAATCCTTGTTAAGAAGTGACTGTCGGAGCTCATTTTTACAGACTCTATGGTCAGTTATGGTGTCCGCTGGTCATCTTGTAGCTGGCGACCTACAGGAGATTGGTTTGACTTTAAAATGCCCGGGTGAGAGCCGGACCACTTTATGAGTCTTCCTCACTTCTGGTGGTCATTAGAGAATGGGGGCTCACTGTGGTGTGCTTTAGTTTAGATGGTCATTAAAATGTGGTCTTACGGATAAGTCCTTCCAAGACAAGGTTTGTTGTCAACAAGAATACTGCTCTATAGAACGTAGATAATAATGAACTGAAGTTACAACAGCGCCTGTTGTATTTAACAGATGTTTCATGTAATACAATATTCTCTCCCCCACCCCACACCCCCCCCCCCACGGACAATAAAACAGTAAGATTGAACTGAAGTAAAATTTTCAGTTTAAATTTGAAGTAAAAGTAAAGTTCCCTTAAACCACAAAGGGCTCATTGGGGCAGATGAAGTGTAGAATTAATCTGTTTCAGTTACCTCGGCGTATGACGGGATTGTGTGGTTTACCACAACGCCCAGCCGCCTTTACTCCCCCAACTTAAAGTCAGGTTTTCAGTTTAAATTTGAAGTAACTGACTGAAAAAGACCGTCTCTCTCGCACTCTCAGGCAGGCTTTTGTTGGAACGGCCCTGAAACTAAACCAAGAACAACGACAACAACAACAACAACAACCACAACAAGGTATTAAAAGTGTAATGCTCTCAAATTAAACATTAGAATTATGTCTAGCAATCACGATAATGCTTTAATGTATTTGTTTTTAAAACTTGCAAAGTACTTTACATAAAATATTCTGCAGGTATTATTAAATAGGCTTAATAATAAAATAAATAAATAATAATAATGAATCTCTCTATCCATCTATCTATCTATCTATCTATCTATCTATCTATCTATCTATCTATCTATCTATCTATCTATCTATCTATCTATCTATCTATCTATCTATCTATCTATCTATCTATCTATCTATTTATCTATCTATCTATCTATCTATCTATCTATCTATCTATCTATCTATCTATCTATCTCTCTATCTATCTCTCTCTCTATATATATATATATTTCTATTGCATGGAGCTTAGATCCAAATATTAAATTAATAACCATGAAAACATCCATTAAAAATATGTTATCCATAATTTTGTGTGCCCATGTTGATAATGGTTTTAAAAATGTTCTTTATTTCAGATCGAGTTTATTTCAGTTAAAAATCAAATTAATTCCCTTAACACATTTATCTGTACTTTTTTTCTCTTCTCATCTCAAAACCAGCATAATATCGCACATCTCAAGATCATATCGACAATAAGGAAAGTATACGTATCTTTGTGGGGGGGGGGGGGGGTAACATGAGACGCATCCATTCTATAGATTTGTTGGCTATGCATACCAATAAGGTAAGCGGTGTATCTGTATTCTATCGTATATTGCTGATGATATCACCCAGTATTAGATTCCCCCCCCCCCCACGGAGAAATGTTTACTTTCCGCCTGTAATTGCTGCCGCATTGCCCAAAACAACTTGATGTGAATAAATAAATCTCACAACAACAAAAAAAGATAAAAGTGGTGAAACTTATGGGGCCCTGTATCTACTGACTACATATCCATAAATTATGAGGGGTCACAATTTCTGTTTGTGTCCAACCAGTGAATACAGACTAAGAAAGCTCAGCTTTAATTTGCAGTTACTAGCTGCACCCTGCAAAACTTTTGCATAGAGTTATATCCCCTTAGGCTTGATCGGTAGGCTAGGTTATTTTTTGGGTTTCGGGCAGATCCGATTTTTTTTCATGATTGTATTTTAAACTGGAATACTGCTGTATTAATTCTTTACTTTCGATTTAACGCATAGCCCAAATCGCTATTATATGTATATATATATATATATATATATATATATATATATATATATATATATATATATAATGGATGTCTCTTTCATTACTGGTGAACCCTTCACCCTTCGTCAAATAGGAACATTTCAAACTTTGCAGAATAAATTTTAAAAAAATTCTCGCCGCTGTAGGCACATGGAATCTGATTTTATTTTATTATTATTATTTTGGTTATTATTATCAGCTTTCACGGTCAGATGTATATATTAAACGATTGAAATATGTGGGGTGGGTGGTGGCGACCGAGAATAAAAAAATAGTATGGATTGGGGGGGGGGGAACATTGTGAAAGATGTGGAGAGAGAAACGGGGAGGGGGGAAAGTTGAGGAAGCTGGAGTGTTGAGGGTCAAGGAGAAAAAAAACCCTGTAACTTTAAACTCCATTATAATGAGAGGAAGAGACAGAGACACACACACACACACACACACAGAGAGAGAGAGAGAGGGAGAGAGAGAAAGAGAGAGAGAGAGAGAGAGAAAGAGAGAGAGAGAGAGAGAGAGAGAAACAACATTTGTGAAGCAACATCTATAATAAATCCTAAGACGTTCAGATCGTTTAAAACTAACTGGACAGAAACTGAACTAAAACAGCAGGGACTGTGAACATGAGTTTAGTCAGAAACTGAACTAAAACAGCAGGGACTGTGAACATGAGTTTAGTCAGAAACTGAACAAAAATTCCTCTCTGTCACAGTCATCAACACTCTTAGTCGCGATAGTTTGTGGACTCTGACACCGTTAGTATTAGAATGTTGTGAATTATGCAGATAGTGGCACCAGAACTGTATCGCTCACCCACACTGATACATTGAATAGTCCACACAACCTTTACACTTCTTGGGTCACCAACGAGTTGGTGCGAACCAACAAGCAAAGTAAAATCTATTTCGACAGACGGGACAGAATCTGCGGAAACTTTATGGATTGTGAAGTCTCCCCCCCCCCCCACCCCACCCCTTCCTCCTTTCATTATGATCTAACCACATTATTTCTATAGAACAATGGAAGTAAGACGACACAGGACTGTCATGATTGAACTTAGACAACCAATTATATTTTAGGTGAGTAAACTTGAATAGCCCTGTGTGTACCGTCCATATGGCCCATGATTCAAAGTTTGAACTAGACAATCAATAAAACTATAGGCCAATGATATGGAAGCGCCGTGAGTGTACCGTCCATACGGCCCATGATTCAAAGTTTGAACTAGACAATCAATAAAACTATAGGCCAATGATATGGAAGCGCCGTGAGTGTACCGTCCATACGGCCCATGATTCAAAGTTTGAACTAGACAATCAATAAAACTATAGGCCAATGATACGGAAGCGCCGTGAGTGTACCGTCCATACGGCCCATGATTCAAAGTTTGAACTAGACAATCAATAAAACTATAGGCCAGTGATATGGAAGCGCCGTGAGTGTACCGTCCATACGGCCCATGATTCAAAGTTTGAACTAGACAATCAATAAAACTATAGGCCAATGATACGGAAGCGCCGTGAGTGTACCGTCCATACGGCCCATGATTCAAAGTTTGAACTAGACAATCAATAAAACTATAGGCCAGTGATATGGAAGCGCCGTGAGTGTACCGTCCATACGGCCCATGATTCAAAGTTTGAACTAGACAATCAATAAAACTATAGGCCAGTGATATGGAAGCGCCGTGAGTGTACCGTCCATACGGCCCATGATTCAAAGTTTGAACTAGACAATCAATAAAACTATAGGCCAGTGATATGGAAGCGCCGTGAGTGTACCGTCCATACGGCTCATGATTCAAAGTTTGAACTAGACAATCAATAAAACTATAGGCCAGTGATATGGAAGCGCCGTGAGTATACCGTCCATAAGGCCCATGATTCAAAGTTTGAACTAGACAATCAATAAAACTATAGGCCAATGATATGGAAGCGCCGTGAGTGTACCATCCATACGGCCCATTATTGAAAGTTTGATTTCCCTGACATTATGATCATTTGTTTTTTTTTTCTGTTTTTTTTTTTCAATTTTCGCCTTTTGGTTGTATCACCTCTAACAACATGCAGGCCAATAAAATAACTCATTATCACGTCAATAAAAATAATCATAACTTTAACCGTAGTGTCCATTTTTCTTTCAGCTTCATGCAATAATAACACACGATTAAATAATACAGTTTCTCAATTTTAAAAAAAAATGTGTTTGCCATTAATCATATTAGGTCTTCGTAGAAATGCATCCCAACGTGTTATAAGAGTTTTCAATTTATACAATATATATATATATATATATATATATATACAGACACACACATATATATATAGCGCTATTACTAGGATGAACGTTACAACTATTAGTCTATGAATCTTTGTTTAAAATTACAAAGCAGCAGATGAATGACCCAAGTATGCCTCACCTCCCTCTGGCCTATATAACATGAACTTTTTTGTTGCATGACGGACGGGATGTTTATCTCTTGGATCCTATACGCCAACATGGGGCTGTTGTTGTAGTGCCCTTCTTTCACACCCCCCCCCTCACTCACTCACCATAGTCCAGTATCACCTGCGATTTTTATTACTTTACAACCTAAAAGGAGCAATTTACTTGTGCATCTACCCAAACTAAAGACGTTCTTCATTGAAAGCCTGCGATGGCCACAAAACGTTGATCTAAAACTACCAAACGGCGTATATTATGGGTGACCATGGATGACCATGAGTGAACATGAGTGACCATGGATGACCATGGATGACCATGAGTGACCATGGGTGACCATGTGTGGCACAATTAACGGCCGTATTCAGGTGATTCAACATATTATAAAGAGCTATACCATAGTCCATAGTCGATTAAACTATTTTAAATGATGGAATGATAAAAAAAAAGACTAAACTCAATGAAGGGTTACATTTTCTGGACCCACGAGCCGCATGGGGTTATCAGTTGGTGTATAATCGATGTACCAAGTTATTATTATGGAGTCATGACTCTAAAAGTAACCCTGTGCTTACTTTGTTTGGTAATGCTCTAATACTGGCAGCAGTACACACCTTCTTATCGTCCACATATGGGGACGGGTGGTCGTGGAGTGTAGAGCGCTCAACTGTCGACCGGATAGGTCTAGGGCTCGAACCTCTTTGATAAACTTGAAATATTTTTAGGTCTTCGTGAAAGTCACCCCCAAATCCACACAGCTTTAAATGGGTTAGTTATTATAAGTATGGGGGAGTAAAGGCGACTGAGCGTTGTTCTAGCCACACAAACACAATTCCTTTAGGCATCGTTCTAGTGACACCCACACACAGGTAGCGTTCTAGTGACACCCACACCCAGGCAACGTTCTAGTGACACCCACAAACAGGCATCGTTCTAGTGACACCCACACCCAGGCATCGTTCTAGTGACACCCACACACAGGCATCGTTCTAGTGACACCCACGTACAGGCATCGTTCTAGTGACACCCACACACAAGCATAGTTCTAGTGACACCCACTCACAGGCATCGTTCTAGTGACACCCACACCCAGGCATCGTTCTAGTGACACCCACACACAGGCATCGTTCTAGTGACACCCACGTACAGGCATCGTTCTAGTGACACCCACACACAAGCATAGTTCTAGTGACACCCACTCACAGGCATCGTTCCAGTGACACCCACACATGCATCGTTCTAGTGACACCCACACAGGCGTCGTTCTAGTGACACCTACACAGGCATCGTTTTAGTGACACCTACACACAGGCATCGTTCTAGTGACACCTACACACAGGCATCGTTCTAGTGACACCCACAAACAGGCATCGTTGTAGTGACACCCACACATAGGCATCGTTCTAAACACACACACAGACATCGTTCTATGACACCCACACACAGGCATCGTTCTAGTGACACCCACACACAGGCATCGTTTTAGTGACACACACACACAGGCATCGTTCTAGTGACACACACACAGGCATCGTTCAAGTGACACCCACACACAGGCATCGTTCTAGTGACACACACACAGGCATCGTTCTAGTGACACACACACAGGCATCGTTCTAGTGACACACACACACAGGCATCGTTCTAGTGACACACACACAGGCATCGTTCAAGTGACACCCACACACAGGCATCGTTCTAGTGACACACACACAGGCATCGTTCTAGTGACACACACAGGCATCGTTCTAGTGACACACACACAGGCATCGTTCTAGTGACACCCACACAGGCATCGTTCTAGTGACACACACACACAGGCATCGTTCAAGTGACACCCACAGACAGGCATCGTTCTCGTGACACACACACAGGCATCGTTCTAGTGACACACACACCCAGACATTGTTCTAGTGACACACACACAGGCATCGTTCTAGTGACACCCACACCCAGGCATTGTTCTAGTGACACACACAGGCATCGTTCTAGTGACACCCACACCCAGGCATCGTTCTAGTGACACCCACACCCAGGCATCGTTCTAGTGACACCCACACATAGGCATCGTTCTAGTGTCACCCACACATAGGCATCGTTCTAGTGACACCCACACACAGGCATCGTTCTAGTGACACCCACACATAGGCATCGTTCTAGTGACACCTACACACAGGCATCGTTCTAGTGACACACCCACACACAGGCATCGGTCTTAGGGGCTTATGGGAACTTTAATTTTATCATCAATCTACTTTGCATGTTTTACCTTCATAGGACCAAGGACTAATATTCTAAGTAAGAAAAATTACGCTAAAATGATTGATATTCGACATATTTAATTGTATTGAAAAGGGATTACCTAAATGTCCATGTTAACTTAATCAGATATAAACATTTATGACACTTATGTCATTGGCAAAAATGCCAAAATCTACATACCAATCATCATATATAATAATACTCATTTCCAGTGTCCGTTAAATCGAAAGTAAAGAATTAATACAACAGTATTCCAGTTTAAAATACAACCATGGAAAAAATCGGATCTGCCCGAAACCTAAAAATAACCTAGCCTACCGATCAAGCCTAAGGGGATATAACTATATGCAAAGGTTTTGCAGGGTACATCTAGTATAGGAATATATAAGATATGACATTGTGAACGTAGCGTGAGACTATGATGTACTTACCCTAACATGAACTTTTGACATATGACATAGTGTGAACTGAACAAAACGATCACATTGACTTACCATGCTGTTACTAGACTTAATGACATCATAGTGAACATGAATTAACGTCTAAAGGCATTAATTTTCAATTACACATATTCTAAACAAACATAAAGATTGAATAACTCCATTCCATTTCAACTGAAATAAAGTCACAAACCAAATCAGTACAAGCCATTATAGCCTCAACCTAATAGAAACACTCTATGTATGTCATGTAATGGACCGGTATGAATTACAAGGAAACAACAGGTCGTTAGGTCTCAGGGTTCCACGGGTAAACTTCATAAGAAGGTCTTAATATAATCAGAGAGAAGAGAACGCGATCAAACAAGGGACACAATTCAGGAAATATTTCGAGTGAAACAAATGCATTAAGTCCCCCTGTTGCAGGAATAGCGTCCCACTTGGAACTTTGGGTGCTGGGCTTTAACGTAACCACATTTACTAATGGATTTTTGGAGGACCATCCAGCGCCACACACAAAAAAAAAGTAAAGGACTGGAATAAGGAAAATCACAGGACGCTAAAAGCAATATTCATTCAGGCGTGGATCAAGGCGACCCAACGCCTTTTGTAGAGTTCTAGAAACTCTGAGCTGTCGCCCATATCAAATTATAGACGCCATCTTCAGTCGCCATCAAGGGAGCCAATTCGATGGTTACCTCAAGAGAAGCTTGTACCCGACATGAAAAGGAGGGGGAAAAAAAATTCAAGTCACATGACCTTCACAGAAGAGACACGTGATATTTTCAGTCGCTAGTCTTTCAAACTCTTGAACACCTCCGGGCTAGCACTGGACTCTAGTGAAGTAAATACAAGAAGTTTCCACCTCCATGATAGCTCCTTATGGGAGTAACAGGCATAGTACATAGAAGTACATGGTAGTACACAGTAATACATATTTGTTATGTACACTCGTGGGACTGAAAGGCGTAGTAGGCCTACAAAGAAGTACATAGTAGTTAATAGCAGTACACAGTAGTACATACCAGTACACTGTAACCCAGTGGGACAGAAACGCGCAGTGCACAGTATTACACAGCAGTACACAGCAGTCATTAACACACACGTTTGTTCAAGTATATATCTGTATTGTTATCCGTTGGTCTATTTATTTGTCGATCGACATACTTACCTATCTACCTATTTTTATGGTCGTCGATATGTCTGTCTGTACGCCAATGTATCTGTTACGTTTGTCAACTTTCAACTTGTAATTGTATGTGAGTCTTAAAAATCATTTTGTACTTTTGATATATATATTTTTTTCAAATCTATCTATTTAGTTGTCTGTTTATCTATTTATCGATATGTCTATCATATAGAATAGATAATGGTATAGCCGGATTTTAAAATATTTACTTTGAATTATTATAATATAATTATGTGCACATAGACAAATAAAGCATCTGACAAATTTTGATTGGTCTAGAAATATACTCGCTATGCATAGCGTGGTTTGTACTCTGAGATAATACGATTACACAATATAACAACACTGTCTATTGGTTATGTGGCAATATAACAACACTATCTATTGGTTATGTGGCAATCTAACAGCACTATCTTTTGTTATGTGGCAATATAATAACACTATCTTTTGGTTAGGGGCTACCGTAGGGACACCATAGGGCTACCATAAAACACCATAGGGTTACTATAGAAACATCATAGGGCTACCGTGGGGAGACCATAGGGCTGTTATGGGGACAACAAAAAGCTACCAAAAAGGCTCACTTTAGGGACACCATATGGACCTTAAATAGTAATTATATGTAAGCAAAAATATAGTATTAAAAGCACAGGTGTTTGTGTGTATGTGTAGGTGAGAGAGAGAGAGAGAGAGAGAGAGAGAGAGAGAGAGAGAATGTAGTTCTACTTCAGTCTAAGAGCAAACATAATTTTCGTCCCCTGTCCATTCACAAAAATAAAACAACCCCCCCCCCCCCCAGTATGTCTGACGTCAGATAATTTATCTGTCATAGGAGAAAGTCACCGAGGAAAAAAAAAAGCAACAAACAGAGAGAAACAAAAGCAATCGATAAAAACACGCTTCCTGTCTAACTGGCATCACATCTCAACAAAAACTTTATGAATAATTTCTGTCGCGTACGCAGGATTTGAGTTTAAAATCTCTTTGACAGTTTCACAAGGAACATTGAAAAAAATAAATAAACAAGAATTTATCGAGCATTAAAAAAAAATAATAAAAAACTGAGACTCCAAATAGTCGATCGATGATTGCAATTTGTATTGTGTCAGCTTTAGGGATTTATATATATATATATATATATATATATATATATATATATATATATATATATACACGTGGTTTTAACAGAATAAATCAGGCCATTGAGTACTATGTAAAAAATGTACTTTTGTAAAAAAAATAATTTCAAATTAAGTAAACAAAATAATTTGTGATTGGACGATTCACCGAAATAGGAAATGTCAAGACTTTTGTTGTTACCGGAATCGACATCGGAATCAGAGAATTTGTACATATGTTCCGATTCATTTGACCCAAATGTAGCCTAATATCTAGCAATACATGATGTCTGTTAATTCTATATAAACAAATATACTGGAATCACGAATTAAACCACAATATTTAAATTTAGAGAGGAATCGGTATATCGGCATCGGTAAAACTTTCGATATCTTCTCATCAATACTAAAAAAAATTGACAATTTTAAAAAACATTACAAATTCTAAAAAAAAAAGCAGTAACATTTCTATAAACAATACACCATCTATTAATAGTGAAACTTCTAAAAACATTACATTTTCTAAAAACGGTATCAGCTCTAAAACTGTACAACTTCTAAAAACAGTGCTTATTGTTATTTGTGTTATAGAAAGTCGTACATTTTCTTCGCATATAGATCATTTAATAATGTAAGATCCCTATCACGTGATTGTAATGTCCCTGCTACACCCACGACAAACCAGTGATGCATCGAACATACACAGGCATTGTTCTTGTAACACCCACACACCGGCATTGTTCTAGTGACATCCACACATAGGCATCGTTCTAGTGACACCCACACACAATCATCGTACTAGTGACACCCACACCCAGGCATTGTTCTAGTGACACCCACACATAGGCATCGTTCTAGTGACACCCACACATAGGCATCGTTCTAGTGACACCCACACATAGGCATCGTTCTAGTGACACCCACACCCAGGCATTGTTCTAGTAACACCCACACATAGGCATCGTTCTAGTGACACCCACACATAGGCATTGTTCTAGTGACACCCACACATAGGCATCGTTCTAGTGACACCCACACACAATCATCGTTCTAGTGACACCCACACACAGGCATCGTTCTAGTGACACCCACACATAGGCATCGTTCTAGTGACACACACACACAGGCATCGTTCTAGTGACACCCACACATAGGCATCGTTCTTGTGACACACACACACACAGGCATCATTCTAGTGACACCCACACCCAGGCATCGTTCTAGTGACACCCACACATAGGCATCGTTCTAGTGACAACCACACATAGACATCATTTTTTTTGTACTGACGTCTTAAAGACTTGAACCATAGGCCTGTATCACACTCAGCCAGTAAACCAATTATTATAAAACACTTAGGTTTTTGTTTTCTCGACTCATTATAAAAAAACAAGCAATTAAGCCTGTTCCATTCTGGACACAGGACGTGTTAGCGCATTTTTGTGTTATGCATCAGTACGTATTTTAGCTTTCAGTAAATATTTGTAAATTTTGGAAATGTTTATGAATTTAATTGTGTAATTGTAAAGGATGTTTTTCGAAAATAAAATTATTGTGGCTGAAGAATAAATACTCTACTGCGCAGAACACGTGTGACGTCAATCTTGGTGAAACTACGCGCTGCAGTATTTCGCACCAAATGAATGGGTTATTGAACGTATAAGGTGTAGAATGGGGCCATGAAAATGGCATAATTATTAATATAGCTTATATAGTAAAAAACGGTAAAAAAAACTGATGTCCAGCCCTCAGAGGTCAGATCGCAAAATGAACTTTTGCTGCACACATGGCAGGCCAAGACCTACAAAATGATATATACATCATGGGTCTAAATTTAAAAAAAAAGCTGTCCATTGAATGAATGAGGTAATCTTTCTGAAGACCCAATAGCCACTGGTCAATCGGTCCTACACTGGTATAGACTCAATTCTTAATTCTCACTTTCACTAAAGAGCAATAAGACCAATGGGATATCTCAAGCAATGAATAATTTACCTCGGCGTAGTCCTGTAGGCCAGTGGTCTCCAACCTTTTTCTCACCACGGACCAGTTAGCGTCTGATAATTTCACCGCGGCCCGCTGAGGGGTGTGTGTGTGTGTGTAGGGGGGGGGGTTCCTGGAGTTGATTATTAAAATTTTAGATCGTATATATAAAGGAAATAATTTGATATTTCTACGCGGCCCGGTAGAATTTGATCCAAGGACCGGTACCGGTCCGCGGCCCGGTGGTTGGGGACCACTGCTGTAGGCGGCCAATAGAAATTGGTGTTACAGAAACTGCCAGCTAAACATGGTAAACAATTGTTTCCCCTTACACACTGTTCAAAGACCCTTTGTACGTTGTTTATGCGTGGTTTCTATGGCTACCACAAACACAACAATGGCGGTAAAACGGTGGTGATCAGAAATAGATAAGGACAACACAAATTTGAAATGAATCTTTACAACATTTATTCATGTTAACGTCATCGATTTGAACGAGAGGAGGGGAGCAGAGAGAGAGAGAGAGAGAGAGAGAGAGAGAGAGAGAGAGAGAGAGAGAGAGAGAGCGGGTTGGATTGATAAAAAAAAACCTTCCGGGCTGTACTTAGCACCAGAGCCATTGTTTGCCCATATCTGGTCGAGGTAATGAAAAGTAATTACAAGAATTTAAATAAAAATGAGATAAATGTGTAACAATTTATAAAAAATATAATGTGTAGTCACAATTTTAATTGTGATATTACCAACTTAATTTATCATGAATTATAAATATTTGTTTAAATCAATATTTTTTAAATACTATTTAAAAAAAAAAAACTATTACCTATTTTTAAGTAGAACACAATCTATACCAGGGGTGGGCAAACATTGGACACATAATGACATGACCTTGACCGTCAGTGCTACGACCGTGTCGGCGAAATGATCTTGTTTTGTTATTCTTTTTTGTATCTATATTTCATTTTACAGGTGTAACACCGATACGGAAATATTTATACATATGTATGTGTAAAGTAACTTGCTATACATATGTATGTGTAAATGAACTATCTATACCTATGTATGTGTAAAGGAACTATCTATACATATGTATGTGTAAAGGAACTATCTATCCATATGTATGTATCACTTGGAAGAACTCTAATACAATTGGTACATCGAGTTATCAAAGAAAAACAAAGATTTCAACATACAGTAAAAGAAGAAGTATACCATTTTAAAAGTACTTATACACAAATTCGATGTTTTTATTGGGATTGTGTTGATCAGAACCCACTTATTTATGAAGAATCATGGTGGATACGTCATCAACTATTTTT
>JAGDYQ010000002.1:11035866-11050583 GCA_021962125.1 Bulinus truncatus
ATTTTTAATGTATATCTCTTCTTTTAATCACCAAGCCTGTTCATGTTTATTATCATTGAACAGGAAAATTTGCTTTTTTTTTTTAATTTCAAGCGGTTTTATTTTTTTTTATTCAACTCCAATGTTTACCTTCTTTTGTTCTAGGATCTCGGCCTGGCACAGAACGCAGCCACGACCACCAAGTCTCCAACACCTTTAGGCTCCCTGGCTCACCAGATTTACAGGACGATGTGTAACCAGGGATACAGCGGGAAAGACTTCTCTTCAGCATTTCTCTTCCTCCAAGAACAGGAGAAGAAAAAATAAAATTCTTGCTTTGCCTTTAGGTCTCTGAATATGGGGGTCATGTTGTTTTTGTGGGGTTTTTTTTGGCAAGTGTTTTGTGTGGAGGACGTAAAATAACTACTTCTGAAATTAATGACAGCTAACCAGATTTATTTACCTTAAGTTTCTGGAAGATTTATGTAAGTGAATTTGTTTGTTTTTTTACCATTGGGTATGTTTTGTTTTGTTTTTTTGAGGAAAGGATGCAGTTATAAATAATTATCATAAAAATTCTGCTCAGTAATTTAGTATGTAGTGATGAATGTGATGATATTTTCTTTACATCTACAACATATCATAAATATTATGACAATGTTGGACTGGGGATCTCTCTCTCTCTCTCTGAATAAAATTTGTCATTAGATTGACTAAAGTAAGCAAGTACCATCATGAATTAGTTGACGTGTGTTTCCTAATTAATATATTTATATGGTGCTTTATGTAAGTGTGATACATATTTCAAATGCATCATTTGCGTTTGTTATCTCTTAGTGTGATTTTTTCATTTGTTTTTATCTCTTAGTGTGATTATTTTTGTAATGGTATGTTATAGATTTTTTTTTCCCTTTTTTTTTCCTTGGATTTGTCTTTATTTTATTTGATTGTATAATATTTTTTTTAATATTCTTCAAGCACTGATGTTTTTTATTCTTTTGATATATGTATACATGTACACCTGTAGCTTACAGTTTGAGTATTTTGCATGCAAAATAATCTTTCTTTTTGAATTAATTTTATTCTTTGGCGTGATGTATTTATTTTACTAACCACCCAGAATCCTTTGCGCTTCTGTTCAAGTCTGCTTTCTTCTAATTACTTTTCTAGTTACCTCCCATAGATTGTTTTTTTCTTTTCAAACTCTTTTTATTTTCTGGCAGTGCGAGCCGCACAAAATATATATTGTACAGAAAGCATATCGCTATTTAAAAAGTTATCTACGCTTGGCTAATTTTTTTTCGCCATTACTTCTACAGGCCTTCCGATAGTGTATCACCTAAATATTGACATATACAAGAGCAGTTATATTAAAAAATGAAATACTTACAAAATAATTGATTACTAAAAAACAATAAATCCTGAAACCACTTTATGGATGTCATTGAATATAAAAACATGAACGATAGATTACTGATCAAAATATCTGTGCCACCTCAGGGAAACTAAATTACATTCTTTTCAGTGTCTTTGAAGATTAAGTATTTGGGAGGTGCCTGTTAAACATTCATCTTCTATGTTGTATCACAATAAATTGTTAGAGGTAAACAGTAACAAATATGGCAGCTGTCAGAAATAGCGATTCAAAATGTGGGATGCACCTTCTGTATAATTTATAATCTGCGGCGCCCGGTAAGGTTCTTTTGACTAATAATATTCTTGAGGAACGAATCTCTGTTTCCAACTACAAGTTGAACCCAAGCATCAGTATTCATGTTTAAAGTATAAGCTTGCATTTCATAGCTAGTTACTGTATAATTCACCACCAAACTGTTTTTGTGTGTGTGTTATAATCAGATATTTTGTGAGATTAGAAAATGTGTGGAGGAGAATCTTATGTGTAATACGTGAATCAATTGTCTGGAATGAAAAAGAGTTTTAGAATTTATTAAAATTGTACCTTAAAATGTTTTGATTTTATTTATTTATTTTCATTTTTTATGATTTATTTTTTTATTTTAAAATCACTGTGAACGAATGAATTCCCAACTTTATTACTTTCCATGGCCTGATTGATAAATTTGGTTTTGAGAATGTTAGGTTTGTTGGCTAGAATATCATCTGTGGTGACTCCATGGCCTTTAGGTGATAGGTGGTAGAATGGTGTAGGTCGCTGCACAGAGGGTCTCAGGTTCCATCCAAGGGAATTTTGCCAGGTCCATTTAAAAGTTGTTCAAGTCCCCACCCAGCTTTAGATGGGTACCTTACTTCAAGTTCCCACCCAGATTTAGATGGGTACCTTACTTCAAGTCCACCCAGCTTTAGATGGGTACCTTACTTTAAATTGGGGAAGTAAAGGGCTTAAGGGAACATTACATGTCCCATCGAAGACTTTATTATTATGGAGATGTTGAGAAGAAGCTGCACAAGCTATTTGGTTGCTGATGTGACATTGGGTTGAGGGATGTATTCACCACTAGTTGCTGCCAAAACTCACCCAAAGTTGGGGAAAATTCTAAACTGAATTTTTTCTTTAATTTTTATTTTGATGGCATTGTTTCATTATATCTCAAGACATAATTAAGAATAAAGAAAATATTGTTTCGTTATATCTCAAGATATAATTAAGAATAAAGAAAATATTGTTTCGTTATATCTCAAGATATAATTTAGAATAAAGAAAATATTATTTTGTTATATCTCAAGATATAAATTAGAATAAAGAAAATATTATTTTGTTATATCTCAAGATATAATTTAGAATAAAGAAAATATTATTTCGTTGTATCTCAAGATATAATTTAGAATAAAGAAAATATTATTTTGTTATATCTCAAGATATAATTTAGAAAAAAGAAAATATTATTTTGTTATATCTCAAGATATAATTTAGAATAAAGAAAATATTGTTTCATTGTATCTCAAGACAATTTAGAAAATATTGAATCATTAGATAAAGAGACATGCAAAAATCATGTATGCAATAGTTTTAAATACATTTGTTTTTTAATTGCACACACGAAATCAAACTTGGCTTTAGGGGGATTCTCAGAAGACGGAATGCGTTGGTGTAGGGCCGTTCTTTGGTGTTTTGTGCCCCCCCCCCTAGGACAAAGACCTCCAGGGATGTTTGGTGACCAGGACCGGCCTTAGGCCCAGTTGACCGATTGCTCCAACTTGGGCCCCACGCCTGACAGGGCTGACCGCAATTTACATTTAGCTAATTAATAGTAATAGCTGTTATTGTGAAAAAAAAAAATTAGAAGAGGGGGCCTCGCAAGCATCCATCAAATTGGGCCCCGCAACTCGTAAGGGACCCCTAGTAAAATCTATCTGGCAGTAGTAGTATCAGATTAAATAGTAATTAATACTACAAGGGAACTATTTTGCAATTGGGGGGGGGGGGGTTGCTATATAAGCACTTTTCTAATGTTCCCATCCATGAGAACATCTCTGCCCGGGGAGGGGGGTGCCCAGCCTCTGGTTCTATTGTGACCGTTGAGCAGTAATTAAGTGTGGCAGGTAGTTAAAGACATTTCTATGTAGCCCATTATTGAGTGATAAATCTGTCAGTTAACATTTCACCAATGTCATCAATCAACAGATCTAAAAAAAAAATCTGGAAGAAAGTTAAATATAGCCTACAATTTAACTGGACAACATTAGCGCTTAGTAGAAAAATATGATTCCTTATTTTGAATGTGACAAGACGACTGGAACGAATTGGTAAGTTATTTTTAGCGTGTTTTAATATATTTATAGCATGTTCAGTAAAAGTGTGTATCTCTTTATTGTTTATTCTTTGTAAATGCTTTTTTTTTCCATATATATATACATATATGTCAGTGATTTGCGTTGTCTCTGTATGCATTCTAAATGTTTACATTGTAGAACCTTGCGCGAGATCTTTATGTATTTAGTTATTATTTGTTTATTGGTTTCTCCATCTTATGGGAATATAAACTTAAAACATAAAAACATAAGATCACAGTGAAACAATGTTCCAGCCAGACTAACACTTCAGTTACTCGACTTTAATACTTAATTATAAAAAAAAAAATAGAAAACAATGACAAACATAAACAGATGTGTAATGTGTTATATCAATAACGAATTTATTGAACCGTAGCTTATTGTCTTGCTTGTGTGCTACGTCTGTATGTGGGATGTGTTATATATGTGTGTGTGTGTGTGTGTATGTGTGTGTTTTCGTTCTTCTTCATAACTGAGTAACTGAACTTTGACCTGTTCACATACAGCATAATGAGAATCTCCAGTCGCTGTCCCCATACCAAGTGGCTGGTGTTGTTATTTTTTACTGCTGTGCTGTACTACATCATCAAGCACAGTACGTATTAAGCCTACAGCTTGCACTGTTATGGATAATACAGACGGTCAGAGGCGGATTTAAGGACGGGCGCGCGCTAGGTGCCCTTAAAATTTAGGGGGCCCAATAGCCCAATTTTAAACCCTATTATATGTCTCTCTTTTTTTTTAAAAGGGCCCAACATTTTCTTATGCGCCCGGAGCCTTAATTGAAACAGGTCCCGCTCCTGCCGACTGGCAGTGGAAGACTGCACAGCAAACTTTGTGTTCCATCTCATTCCACCCCCACCCCTTCCATTTATTTCCATAATCAAACTATAACATTATATACTGACATAGAGTGACCCATTTGTATGCTGGCAACCAATAATGTCAATCCTTGTCCGCTTATCGTTTATTCATTCCCTGTAACAATCGTAAGTGATTGGCTTATAGAAACAATTAAGATTGAGATTTTTATAAAAACAACAAATAGGCCTCTAGTGCAGCCATCTATTTTGACTTTTTTTTTTTTTCACCCCCCATTTGTATTGTGTAAACTCAATTTCTTTCCTAGAAGTCACAGACAGTGCGGTTCCAGGAAATGAACATCAAGTGCCACGTGTTGAGCACCATCTCATCCTTCTGACCTACATGCGCAGTGGGTCTTCTTTTGTTGGGGCTCTGATAGGCGCACACCCTTTCGTCTTCTACATGTACGAGCCGCTGTGGACAATGAGGCGGGCATTGGATGGGTGGACCTCGTTGACATATCTGGATGGCGTTACAATTGAGTAAATATTTTTTTCATCTTTTTTTTTTTCCGTTACTTTTTTTAAGAGTAAAAAAAATCAATAAAAAAAAAACCAGAGTTTTTAAAACTAACCGTTTTTCAAAAATATATAATTTTTTTTTAATTTTGAAAAAAGTTTAATTTTATCATGTTTAAATAGCAGAAGGTATGGTGCATTGAAATTTGTCTTGATGTCAGATCAACCCTCACCTTTCCGTTCCCAATTTCCAGCAATTGATGTCAGAATATCTCAGCTGGAAACAAATTTTAATGCAAGGGAAATAACCCATTTATTAGTGTCGATCGTCAAAGTTAAACGCGGCTATATTCCTTGATTAGTATAATAAGAATTTTTTTTTTACTCTTATATGTTTTTACTTTATAGAATACTGGGCGGAGCCCATTCGTTTGTTTGGAATTCTATGTGGCAGCTTAGTTCACCTATACATAAGAAAGAGTCAAATCTTCCATTCTGTTACATTTAAGGACCGGCTGTGGGCCGAGGTTCAATAGTTTACCCACCCCTGATTTAAAGTGTTCTCGAGTAAAGAATTTACCAATTTAGCGAAAATTACGTTGAGGTTTTCTTCTTCCCCCCAGTATCAGTGGCGATGAAAAAGTTTACCTCCACAGAAGTAAACAAACCCTGAACGACGTTTTCCATTGTAACTTTGAGCGACTGGATATTGGGACACTAACGGTATCAGCTATGTGTTGTTGTTGTTGTTGTTGTTGTTGTTGTGTGTGTGTGTGTGTGTGTGTGTGTATTTGACTGTATGTGTGGTATATTTATGTATTTCGGACATATTTAAATTAAATGCGATGTGCTCTCTCCCCCCCCCTCTCTCTCTCTCTCCCTCCCTCTCTCTCTCTCTCTGTCTCTCTCTTTCTCTCCCTCTCTCTAACACCTATGGAAGTACAAGATATAAATCGAATTCCAGGCTTACATATAAACAGGTATGATGCCAAATACCAACACGGAAGTCTCATTAGATATTTTTGTATTCTCTGTTTAATACATAAATGTAAATCACTTTTCAGTATTTATTATAATAGCAGACACCACCCCACTCTCTCCCAACACACCCATATCATTGAAGTTATAGAGTTTTTTAAAATCTGTTTTTTAAAGCACAGCCACATGTACAGAAGCCCGACCACAGAGAACTACGCCTTTTGTTTGAACATCTCAAAAACTCAAAGACTGGACATTGACGAAGGTTGAACATCATACCAAAAAACTTAACAGCATGTGCCACGTAATTAACAAAGTCATCTCTCTAAGATGAATCAAATTAATCAAGCTGTCAGCAATGCACTTAATTGAAATAATTAATAATGAGCTTATAGGTGAAAATGACCGTTAGTTAAGTGAAAACATAGGTTAAATTAAGAGCCGAAATAATCTAGATGTATTTTAAAACGTGAGAAACTATTTAATTTGAGCAAAATTTAGCATATTATTAATACAAAATTTAATTGAATTTTTTCAAATCGAATTTAATTTAGCTTTTAAACCAAATTTAATATATTTTTTGAACTAGAAATAAATTCTTATTTAGACATGTATACATATAGCCTCGGTATCAGTACTCGATTTAAGAAAAAACCAGTGCCGGTGAAGAAAATAAATTTCTGCGGAGCTGGGGATAAATGTTTATGAATTCATCCCCGGCAGGGATATATTAGCTGATGCAGAGCCAGGGATATCCCCGGCGGTAAATTGAGCCCTGCTCGATATATATAAGAATTCGCACAGTATACATCTTATATAAGGCAGATATTTCGGTTGTAATTTTATTCTGTGGATGTCTTCTAAATTAAACATTGAATTCTTGGCACATAACCTCCATCAAATGTCTGTCGTTTAAATCTGACCTTTAGCTCATTAGTGATTTGTACATTGGCCTGCATTGACCTTTGACACTAAGAGTCAGCAAGGTCACTCTTCTCAGCAATGGTAGTATTGGTCGCTCAAGTACTGAAACTGTCATGAGGTCTAGGACTATCTATGTGTGTCAGTGACCCACTTAAACAAACATGCTTTATACACACTCACAAACTAAATATTTAGTTTGCCGATAGTACAGTGGGTCAAATAGTCAGCGCCTTATTAGGTGGCTAAGATATTTGTGGGCCCCCAGCCCAAACAGACCCTACCGGAGCCTAAATAGTATCCTATTTAATACTAATTGTACTGTAAGTTGTCCTCTGTGGGTGTGGGGCTATATAGTCCCCTAGTTTGCTTATCCATAAAAACGGATCTAAAAAAAAAATAAATTCGCCAACTCTGTTTATTTCCCTTATCTTCCGCAGACGTGAAGTCCAGAATCCCTCGCTGTCTGAACTTACTGAGGTCAACATGTCTGCAAGCACACGTCCGGTTCGTGAAGGTTATCGAGTCCACTATCAGCCTAACTCTCGCCATGATGTCGGGCGACCCCCTAATTAAAGTTATTCATCTCGTCCGTGACCCACGGGCGATTCTCAGCTCCAGGGAGCAGTTTGGGCTGTTTTCAGAAAGCAATATCGTCGAACATTCGAAACCACTTTGCTCTCGTGTCATGGCGGACATACTGAGCCACACGCAAAATGAAAGTTTCGCACAAAAATTTACAAGGAAAGTTTTAACCCTGAGATATGAGGACATGGCCGGGTCACCCATCACTGCTGCTGAACAGCTGTACGGTTTCGTCAACCTTGACATTGGCCCGTTGTTCCTGGAAATGATTTGGAACATGACCTACGCGGGTTTCGCCGATGCCTGCAACGTCTGCCCGGTCAGACGTAACGCCACGGTCACAGCCAACGGATGGAGATCGAGGCTCGGTATCGACACAGTAAAAGGGGTGCAGCAGCTGTGTCGTCTGCTAATGGATGTCATGGGCTTCAGAACTTTTTATAAGCAAACAGAATTGACAGACCTGCACATTTCCGCAACGCATGATCATTATGGCTCTGGGTTATTCAAAGTGCAGATTTGAAGGTCGCACTTAAAAGCGTAATTTTAAATGTTTAAAATATAGTACATTTAGAAATTTTTCGCTTGTTTTTCTTATTCTTTAGTTTAAAAAAAAAATACAACTAAAACCAGGAATTGCCTTCGGCTGATTGCTCCCTTTACTTCCAATCGAGCTAAGAGTGGCCAATCGCTGGAGTGTAACGCATACATTTGGCGCAAACTGGATAGGAACTTGAGGTAAATCTAGTGCATAGGTTCTAAAACTTGTACATTTTGTACCCCACTATGACACCAATTTTTGTTTTCGTGACCTCTAAGGCTGGTCCTGGAACATGGGACACAACGATTTTCATATATGAAACGGTAACGTTATAATATAAGCTTTAAAATCTTGATACAATAGAATGTATGCGTCTGGCTTGCTCTGGCATATTTCTCTGGCATATTTTATAGATAGATGGCGAATTATATATATAGATAGATAAGATTTATTAAAACGTAACTATAGGTCCGTTATAATTAACACATAAAGTAGATAGATGGCGTATTATATAGATAGATGGCGTATTATATAGATAGATGGCGTATTATATAGATTGACTATGGCGTATTATATAGATAGGTGGCGTATTGTATATATATATATATATATATATATATATATATATATATATTGATAAGATCTTTTTAAACTTATCTATAAGTCCGTTATAATTAACACAGAAAGCTAAGTACAACACATTTATTAACATAGGCCAATATTTTAAGGACTAGTATTAGCTATATTAAACACCAACAACACAGCCCAACAACGAAACGCTGTGCTCGTCCATGCGTGAAGTTCACCCGACCAGAACCGCGGAGACGTACTTCTGACAAGACGCGAAATCTTTGAAGTAGTCGCTGTGACTGCAGAGCTGGTGCTTGAGCTGGTAGCAGTCGCATACGGTGCCGTACAGCGACTGGTCCCCCTCGCACAGCTTGATCAGGGAGTCCAGGTTGGCGTTGACGAAGCCCACCAGGGGGATGGAGACGCCCTGGAACTGGTTGACGCTCAGGGGGCAAGGGCTGGACACGTTGGCGCCCAGGTCCTGGAGCCTGGCGGTGGCGTACTGGGCGGAGAACTTGGCGGCCGCCCACGCGCCGACCCACTCCTGGAGGGAGACGCAGCCGTCGCTGTCCTTGTCGTAGTGGCTCGTCAGGTCCGCCCTGATCTCGTCGCCGGTCACCACGCTGTCGTTGTTGGCGTCGTTGTTGTGGATGTTGGCCAGAAGCCTGGAGGCGAGGGATCCGCTCCCGGTACCCTGACAAGGGTCGGCCTGTCCTTGAACGGTGGCGCGCCCTACCACCAGGATGAATGTAAGCAGTCGGTACATCTGCGGTAGACAGGAAACGGGGGGAAAAATTATTCAAAACTGAATTGTGTGTATAATTTGGCGTAAATTCAAAGTAGGCTGTACAACATTGCTATCGTCAGTGCATGATTTATGTATGCCGCATGCGGCTCGCGAGCTGTAGGTTGCCGACCCCTGCCTTAGGGTCATCGGGCAGGATGAAGCGTAGACTTCATGTTCCTGCAGCATAATAAAGGACTGTGTGACTATCACAATGCACAACCACCTTTAGCTCCAAAATAAAAGACAAAAGTGCATACCTATTTAACTTTCATCTGGACATGGCGAAAATAACATTGGATCATCAACAAGGACTGAGCCCCGGATTAACAGTCAAGCGCTCTGATCTACATCGCTCGGCCACCCGTCCCCTCAGAAATATAGGCCCCATATATAAGTTGGTTACAGGGGGGAGATGGGTAAATTTAGTTTTAGAATAGAACGTTGCAGAACTTTCGAGAATAAATAAAGTACGACATTAGCATAGATTACTGGTTACTTGATGAATCATGCTTACCTTATTCTCGGTGTGTAGGTTTAGATCACCTGTAGGATTAAGAAATGAACCAGGGAACTTTCCAACTGAGATGTTAGTTCAAAATATATATTTATATAGAGAGATCTACGTATTATGGTCTATTAGAGGAAACATTGAACTTGGGCTAGTTAATAGTTAAGTGGAACTTTTGGCTAGTGATGGCTATTTTTGGTTTTAGTCTTATCTACTTTATTCTTTTGTCCTTTTAACGGTAAAAAAAAAACATTATCAACTTCCGAGTGACCTATATCCAGTTTCTGTGAGGTTCCGGACCACTCAATATTTTTTTTTAAATTAGTTTGGAGTGACCTGTGTCCAGTTTCTGTGAGGTTCTGGACCACTCAATAATTAATTAAAATTAGCTGAGTGATCTATGTCACTCTGACCGCGACCATGGTAACATTCCATGGACAGAGGCTGTTTACGGCTATTTTTATCTAACATTGAAACAAGTGCAATCAACAGTCTAAATAACTCTTCAATGAAACACTCCAAAGAACTTCGCTCACTTCCTGGCGTCTCTGTCTATATAGATACGGGATGACCTTTGACCTTTGAGAAAGAAAAAAAAACGACCATATTTAAATTGACCTAAACAAACAACCCCGCGGACTTTTCTTACTGGTTGTAATGAAGGCTGGGTGTGGCCCCCCCCCCCCGTGCATGGGACTCAACAACTTTCTAGTGTCGATAATTGGGGTAAGAGGAGGGGGGGCATATTTTTCCAATTAAAGACACCACGCCCCTCCATCATCTATATTTTTTTGTTGGAGTTTCTCGCAACTCTCTCTCCACGAGTTGTCAGCGACGTCCTCAGATGTTAGTTTCTTGTTCTGGACTCCGTCACTCACATTGCTTTGGAGGGGGGGGGGGTAGGCAGCCCCGTAGCGTGAAAATTCTACAGCAGGGGCCAGGTATTCTACAGCAGGGGCCAGGTGAATAGCGGGGGGGGGGGCAGGAAATAAATGTTGCTAAGTAGTGCAAACAAGCAGGAGGGGCCAGATAAAACGCAGGGGGGGGGAGGCTGGCGGAGAGATGAAGCCGGGGGGGGGTAGAAGAATACAGTGGAGAATATAATTCCATTTGATACAAAATTAAAATTTAAGTTATTGTCATGCAAAGTGAACCGCTTTTATTTGACCTGAATCTGATCGAGACGGGTTACAAAGGACCAAATAAAAATATTTCCATTTTATTCATAACAACAACAAAAAAAATATCCAAGTGTCGTTTTGAAATAAGCCAGCATTGAATTTATTTAGTTTAAATATACCTTCATGTACTATTTTTTTTTTCATTTTTATACAGGGAAACCAAAAAAAAAAACGATTTCACATATTGGTTATGTATATATATATATATATATATATATATATATATATATATATATATATTTACTATTATTAGTAACAGTTTGTACACTGTTACTTAAACTTTATAATGTGTTTTGTTTCATATGTGCACATATATAGCAATGTTCAGTTTTAATTGTGAATCTATCTTTCATAATCATATATTTTTTTTCTCCTGCTAATAGTTTCTGTTTTATTTAGCTTTCCTTTTACTTCCAACACAAGTTAGATGAAGTTTTCATAAGTCGAAATCGGCAACATCATAATAGACTAATAAGATATGTCAAATTTCTAACGTTTTCTTAAATGCTGAGCCAGATAATATACTTTTTAAAGAAAACACCCATGTTCATTTCTTATGCCTTCTTGGCTGGATTTGCTGTCGTTGTCGATGTCATGTTTTTAAATTGGCCTTCTAACTTCAACCTGGCCTCTGCCACTTTTGAATCATCCAGCTGACAGCGACTCCTGGCAACCTGTAAACAAACAAAAAAATGGTTGTCAGGGATGAGCAGAGCACCAAACAAAAGTGTGTTCATTTACGACAGTACTGCAGTAATTCGAGTAAGAGACGCACTTCCGCTTTTTTTTTGAGGCCATAGGCATAGGCAAATGTGTGTGTGGGGGGGGGGGGGAGTCTTATTCAATGATGAATTTGGGGAGTTGGAGAGCTAGGCAAAATACATGCACTATAAACAGCCCCGTAGCGTGAAAATTCTACAGCAGGGGCCAGGCATTCTACAGCAGGGGCCAGGCAATAGCAGAAGGGGGGGGGGCAGGAAATACATTTTACTAAGTACAGAAAACAAGCAAAAGGGGCCAGACATAACGTAGGGCGGCCCGACCCCTGCCCCCCTCTCACGCTACGGGCCTGACTCTAAAGGCCACCGTTTGCAAATATTGGGTTTTCCTAATAATGTTTGAAAAGCTGGGGCGTCCCTTTTGATTATCACCAACTGTTAGATAGTTTTAGCCCGAGTATTGCATGCACCTCAACCAGGGCTATTAGAAATATCACTGCAACACGTTTAAGTGACACCAACTCCAAACTTTGAGATGCCAATTCTAAAAAATCTTTAATCGACCCCACTTGAACACGGCGTACCAATGACACCATATTGGCACGACCTCGCATACCAGGTGTTTAACACGACTGCTCGCTCCAACAACTGGACATCAACTAACTGTCTACACAGTCCAGCTACAAACACACACACACGCACGCACGCACACACGCACGCACACACGCACGCACGCACACACGCACGCACGCACGCACGCACGCACACACACACACACACACACACACAGTCGATCTGTGACACCGACCATAGCAAGGTCTCTTGATTGTCCTTTCCTGGTTTGGGTAAAAGTATCTGTTCTGGATCTCTTAGCATTATATTTAACGGGAAGTAATGCTTGAAAAAAAAGGTGGGGGGGGGGGGGTGGTAGTTGGGGGTGGGGGGCTAGGCGATCGCCTAGTCGGCATAGCCATGATAACAGTAGCGGCCTGCGGGCACGCCCCACAGAGAATAAAGAAATTTGGTTAGATCCACAAGACTTACTGCGATGAAACTGTCCACTTTTATTCCAGCCTTTGGGTTGACGATTCTGGCCAAATAGTTGATGTCAGGTGACCCAATGTTTAGGACGCCGCCATATTCGTTGACCTCAGTGACCATGGCCATAGTTTGACCTGTTACCAAAAAGTGGGAAATATGATGTGTTGTCGGCAACAAACAGCTAGATAGATACACAGATATACAAACATACAGATAAATAGATTAGATAGATAGATAGATGGATGGATAGATAGATAGATAGATAGATAGATAGATAGATAGATAGATAGATAGATAGATAGATAGATAGATAGATAGATAGATAGATAGATAGATAGATAGATAGATAGACAGACAGACAGACAGACAGACAGAAAGACAGACAGATAGACAAATAGACAGATAGATAGATAGATAGATAGATAGATAGATAGATAGACAGACAGACAGACAGACAGACAGACAGACAGACAGACATATAGATAGATAGACAGACAGACAGACAGACAGACAGACAGATAGATAGATAGATAGATAGATAGATAGATAGATAGATAGATAGATAGATAGATAGATAGATAGATAGATAGATAGATAGATAGATAGATAGATAGATAGATAGATAGATAGATAGATAGATAGATAGATATGAAGACAAAGGCGATGCATATATTCAGTGGTGTAACTAATGATACATTGAATTATTTGTAGGCAAGTGGACCACAAAAAAAAAGCTCATAAATTTAGAGTATTGGATTAGATTACATAATCGGAATTTGTGGACCGTGAGTTACGAAAGGTTACCGACAGCTGACCTAAACATGAAATGATGGGAAACCTATTGTTGTGAAGAGTTGAACAATAAAGGGAAAATAAGTAGGCGTAATTTTAAGAAAAAAAGAGTTATCGTGATTAAGTCCCATTAATGATTTCAACATCAGCGACAAAAAGATGACTTAGTTTCTAGCAAGCTAGGATAAAACTGTTTTTTTTTTTAATTAAATTTCTGAATAGGACAACATTTTAAACTTAACACACAAAAAAATGTAAAAAATTAAAAAAAATTGAAACATTGAGTACATTTTACCTGACGGATCTTGTAAAGTCTTGATGATGCCCCCAGTAGCGCTGAGTTCTACGGCCATGCCCCACTTGGTAAACATGTCGTGCAGGGCTTGATACGTCATGGTCTACAAACATTAGGGGGGGGATAACTCAGATAAAAGTTGTGTCGTGTAGTGCGTTATACAAACATACTCTGGATGGGATAAATCTAGACCCCCCCGGTCCACCCCCACCCCAAACCCCTACACCCGAAATAGTTTAAGACATACTCACTGCTGCCCCCATCTGCCTGTATCGGGGGTTGTTCGAGTACTGGTCCATGGGGTTCTGGGATCTCGAGTGGCGCACGTAGCTCATCCCGACCCAGTAAGTGCCTTTATCCGTCACTCGGATGTTGTCGGGTAAACCCGGAAGGTTGTCGGCGAAAACGGAGACGTGAAGCCAAGTGGACCGCTCCATGCTCACACTGGAACACAGAAATTAATGACGTAATTAAATGTTGTTGGAGTTTGTTGGTGTTTGTAGGATTTTTTAGTGTTTGTTGGATTTTCGGTGTTTGTTGTAGATTTTTGGTATTTGTTGTTGAATGTTTGTTGATGTATGCTGGTGTTTCTCGGGGTTTATTGGTTTTTGTTGTATTTTTTTTTTTGTTTTTTGATATAAGTTTGTGGGACTTAGCTGGTGTTCTTTGGTGTTTGGTCCATTATCCCCAAAACCATCCTGTGACTATTACACTAGTTAAGTCAAACCCTTTACAGTAAAGTTAC
>JAGDYQ010000002.1:11051083-11115806 GCA_021962125.1 Bulinus truncatus
ATCTATCTATCTATCTATCTATCTATCTATCTATCTATCTATCTATCTATCTATCTATCTATCTATCTATCTATCTATCTATCTATCTATCTATCTATCTATCTATCTATCTTTATATCTTTATATCTATCTATATGTATGTCTGTCTGTATATCTATTTATCTATCTGTCTTTCTGTCTATCTGTCTGTCTGACTGTCTATCTCTCTATCTATCTTCCTATTATTAATTAAATACACTGTATGTTTATACACAATAATGTATCGTGGTTTTCTGAAATTCAACCAAAGGCTGCAAACACAATGTACGATCAACAATCACCAATAGCCCATAATTTTAAACCAAAATGTACTTTTTTTTCAGCGAATACCAATACCAATGACTTATGTATGCTGGTTAGTGAGTTCAATGACTCGGCCATTAGTGAGTTCAATGACTCGGACATTAGTTAGTTCAATGACTCGGACATTAGTGAGTTCAATGACTCGTACATTAGTGAGTTCAATGACTCGGGCATTAGTGAGTTCAATGACTCTGACATTAGTGAGTTCAATGACTCGGGCATTAGTGAGTTCAATGACTCGGACATTAGTGAGTTCAATGACTCGGGCATTAGTGAGTTCAATGACTCGGACATTAGTGAGTTCAATGACTCGGACATTAGTGAGTTCAATGACTCGGGCATTAGTGAGTTCAATGACTCGGGCATTAGTGAGTTCAATGACTCGGACATTAGTGAGTTCAATGACTCGGACATTAGTGAGTTCAATGACTCGGGCATTAGTGAGTTCAATGACTCGGACATTAGTGAGTTCAATGACTCGGGCATTAGTGAGTTCAATGACTCAGACATTAGTGAGTTCAATGACTCGGACATTAGTGAGTTCAATGACTCGGGCATTAGTGAGTTCAATGACTCGGGCATTAGTGAGTTCAATGACTCGGACATTAGTGAGTTCAATGACTCGGACATTAGTGAGTTCAATGACTCGGGCATTAGTGAGTTCAATGACTCGGACATTAGTGAGTTCAATGACTCGGACATTAGTGAGTTCAATGACTCGGACATTAGTAAGATCAATGACTCGGGCATTAGTGAGTTCAATGACTCGGACATTAGTGAGTTCAATGACTCGGACATTAGTGAGTTCAATGACTCGGACATTAGTGAGTTCAATGACTCGGACATTAGTGAGTTCAATGACTCGGACATTAGTTAGTTCAATGACTCGGACATTAGTGAGTTCAATGACTCGGGCATTAGTGAGTTCAATGACTCGGGCATTAGTGAGTTCAATGACTCGGACATTAGTGAGTTCAATGACTCGGATATTAGTTAGTTCAATGACTCGGACATTAGTGAGTTCAATGACTCGGACATTAGTGAGTTCAATGACTCGGACATTAGTGAGTTCAATGACTCGGGCATTAGTGAGTTCAATGACTCGGACATTAGTGAGTTCAATGACTCGGGCATTAGTGAGTTCAATGACTCGGGCATTAGTGAGTTCAATGACTCGGGCATTAGTGAGTTCAATGACTCGGACATTTGTGAGTTCAATGACTCGGGCATTAGTAAGTTCAATGACTCGGGCATTAGTGAGTTCAATGACTCGGACAATAGTTAGTTCAATGACTCGGACATTAGTGAGTTCAATGACTCGGGCATTAGTGAGTTCAATGACTCGGGCATTAGTGAGTTCAATGACTCAGACATTAGTGAGTTCAATGACTCGGACATTAGTTAGTTCAATGACTCGGACATTAGTGAGTTCAATGACTCGGGCATTAGTGAGTTCAATGACTCGGGCATTAGTGAGTTCAATGACTCGGACATTAGTTTGTTTAATGACTCGGACATTAGTGAGTTCAATGACTCGGACATTAGTGAGTTCAATGACTCGGACATTAGTGAGTTCAATGACTCGGGCATTAGTGAGTTCATTGACTCGGACATTAGTGGACTCAATGACTCGGACATTAGTGAGTTCAATGACTCTGACATTTTTAAGTTTGTTTACTCTCAGAAGTGGACTGCTACTACAAGAGATCTAAGTTAAAATGAAAGGTTTACTTAGACTGGGTTATATTTGACCTCATCTAGTTTTACACTATGGTCTGAAATGTGCTGAAAAGTAATAAATACGCCACACGCACACACACGCCTGGTTTATGTAAGCTCAAATGTCATTTACTGATCTTTTGACATTCTTGAAGGTAATTGAAGTAAAATGTCAGACATTCAACAACGGGGGAGGTTTGTTGTGCATTCAGAGCCAGGTGTCATGGGCGTGAATGGGGGCAAGGGGGGGGGTGTGGGAGGAAGTAGATTTAGATGATAATGCTGGATCCTACTAGTTTAATTTCATATATAAACGTATTAACTGTTTTGGTGTTTGCAACGGAAACACTTTACAGACACAAAACTTCTATTGTTAGGGTGATGATGATGATGTTTAACTTCACAATGGCTCAATGTTACAGATATAGCTTTCATTAAATCATGCGCTGCCACGTATATGTCTTGGTCATGAACGGTTTCAGTTTGAATCTCAAAGAAAAAAAAAAGCGTGTGTTTTTTATTCTGTTTGAGATCGCGGTTTGTTGATTGGTGGTGGCGCCTGTGATAAAATGTTGGATTCGATTTGGTAATGAATTTATATTATTATTATATGTGGTTAAAAACCCGTGACATCCGGTACATAATCTAACGATCTTATTAGTTGTTGTTTTTTTTTTGTTGTGAGTCACAGAATGATAGACCCAGTCATCAAAACCACCGCCAGAAAAAAAGAAAAACAACATTAATGATATATTTAATGTCCAAACTCTATGTATAATTAAATAAATGGGGAAGGGTTGGGCACGAAGGACCACTTTTGAGCTTCATGTGCCAGAGGGAGGGGCCCTGCTGCCCTTCCTACCCTTCAGGCCTGCTTATCCTCGTAGCCCTGCTGCCCTTCCTACCCTTCAGGCCTGCTTATCCTCGGGGCCCCATGCCCTTCCTACCCTTCAGGCCTGCTTATCCTCGTAGCCCTGCTGCCCTTCCTACCCTTCAGGCCTGCTTATCCTCGGTGCCCCATGCCCTTCCTACCCTTCAGGCCTGCTTATCCTCGGGGCCCTTCTGCCCTTCCTACCCTTCAGGCCTGCTTATCCTCGGGGCTCTGCTGCCCTTCCTACCCTTCAGGTCTGCTTATCGTAGAAAGTTGTACCTCACCTAGTTATAAATATTCTTAAAATGGAACAAAATACGTAGCATTCCGTTAAGTATCAAGTTACGTATTCTTTTACGGAATCACATAATACTACTCCCCCCACCCCAATTATGTTATATTTATCTAAACGCATATTTTATTTTTGAAGTTACATTTATGTAGCCAACCATCAAAAGTTAAATCATTTTTACGTGTACATAAATAGGTTGAGCGTTTTGAGACAACTGCAACCATCTCTTTTATTTTCAGTTGTCTTAATGACGTCAAGATGGACCACCAGCAGGTAGAAGATTGCACCAACAATCACCTCCTCCTCCCCTCAAAACTCCTACCCTCCCTGTAACTCTGCCTGTTCTCCGTCCTGACCTTAAAAAACTGGGAGGATCACAAAGTGCTGCTTGATAGATTGGACATTGACATGGAAAGACAACTCTTCAGTCCTGGCTAGTAACGCACTGACACACATACACACACACACACACACAAACAGACACACAGCAATTGCTCACCATTGCACTACAGACTTCCGTGAGTGGATGATCACGTCCATCGAGCTGGCTACTGATCGAAGAACTAGATTGGTTCTGTTGTTTATTTTGTTTGTTTTTTTTAAATTGGGATGCAAGATATCGTATCAAACTACAAATGTACGCTCTCACTCGGTGAACACACAGAGATCTAGGCACCATCGGTAGGCTAGGTTATTTTTTGGTTTCGGGCAGATCCGATTTTTTTCATGGTTGTATTTTAAACTGAATACTGTTGTATTAATTCTTTACTTTCGATTTAACGCACACTGGAAATGAGTATTATTACACTGGTAAACAGTGATTTCATTGCCAGTGATATTTGAATCATTTTATACAAAGTCAACTATGCTGATTTAGAATATGTAAGTGTTTTTGCTAGATTGGCTCTATTTTACGAGATAATTAAAATAAATTAAATAATGTATGCACCGTGTTTGAAAATTGTCAAGAATTGCATGAAGTAAAATAGTATACTAACAAATACTAGTGAAAATGTTAATAGTCATGCAGAATTTTGTTTAAAAAGATATGTAATTGTGCTATAGAAGAAAACATTTTCATTTAAAAAACTAATTATGTCTAATTAATTAATTAATATGTTAATTGTCTATGGTAATGCATTAGCAAATCGCTGTTTGCTCGACTTCCATTTGTGTGTGTCATTGGGGCCATTGCGCTGGAGGCTCCAACAGTAGTCAGCCATCATATTATGTCCCATCTTCCTTGATATCTCTCCTCCATCACCCTCATATCCTGATGGAACCTCTCGCCTTGTTCCTCACTGAAGTCCCCAAGGTTACCTGGAAATTTGTCTAAATGACTGTGCAGGTAATGTACCTTGATGCTTATATTTGCTCCAATGTTTCTGAAGTTAGCGAGCATATCTTGTACCAGTTTTTCGTAATTCTCTGTTTTGTTATTACCTAAGAAGTTCCTGACAACTGAAACAAAACTGTTCCATGAAGAAGCTTCAAGGTGATCCGTGAAATCTGTAAAATTTTGATCGTTGATGAGTTTTCGAATTTGAGGACCGTCAAAAATCCAAAAGCCTTAACAAATTGTTTCATTAAACCTAATTTGATATGAAGCGGTGGGAGAATGATCTTGTCAACCAGTGGCTTGTTGATGATATTTTCTTTACCTACAGTCATGGTTTCCCTTGCTGGCCATGTCACTCTTGTCCAATGATCTTGCCTTTTAGATCAACACAAATTGACCACTGATGCTCATAATAACAGACTTTCTGCAATACTGTTTTGACATTCTCATACTCTTCTTTAGGTGTTGTTGAGTGAGCAATAGGAAGAGATGCGTAGTGGTTACCATTGTGTATCAGAACACATTTCAAGCTTCTGATGGAACTCTCTATAAAAAGACGCCAGTTTTTGGAATAGTAGTCTTGTAGTCCCATTTGGAGCAGAAATCCAAGGATGTCATTACAGTAAGCAAGATCTTCCTCTTGGCTGAAATATGGAAGAAGAAATTCTTCTCTTTTCCGATAAGAAATTTTTAAAATTCTTGTTTGAGAAAATTTCTTTCATTGAGCCTGGACGCTAAAAGTTCAGATGTTTGCTTGGGCATATTTAGGTATCGTATCAGGTCATTGAGTTCTTCTTGACTAAATGGTTGAGGTGTTGAAGAACTTCCTTCATAATCGTTTCCACTTTTTTCACCTGCCAAAAACTCCAGATCTTGCCCCTCGTCAGAGTCTGATGGTGAAAGCTCTAATAATCCACTAAACACTGGTATAGGAACTTCACTGCTATGTGGAATTGGTCTCCTTGCAGATTCAAGATCAGGATAATCCCACTTAGATTTCTTGTTTTCTTGTGGCGATTGAAGCCTTTAACATTCACAATACAAAAATAGCAATCACCAAAATGGTCTTTCGGCTCTCGCCATACCATTGGTACACCGAAACTTAGACTTTTCTTCTCATCATTTGTCCACTGCCGTAGGCTCTCCACACAGTTTTTGCAGACCTTATGGGGAGCCCAAGACTTGTCTTGGTCTCCCAGCTTCACACCGAAATAAGCCAAATATGCCTGCTGCAAAAATTCGATTATATTTCTTTGCTTTGCAATCATGTATTCTCCACAGATGTAACAGAATACATTCGGATTATGCTTGCAGCATCTTCGTGATGAACTCATGATGTCTGTAGAAAGCAGCTATAAAAGAGAAAAAACTAAACAAAGTTATAACTTGGTATAGTTAAATTAAACAACAGACACCAAACTTATTGCATTTGTTTTACACAAAGGGTACAATCATATTTTCAAGGGTGTCCAATATCTCAGAAACTAGAGCCAATTCAGCAAAAGCAGTGGCAGTTTTGAAATCAGCACCCATGAATTGCTATAAATTCATTCAAACATTCTTGGCAACTCGCAAACAAATTTTTTTTGTTGGGCTGTGTTATATATGATATATCAGCCTACATATCATACATACAGTAGCCAGTTTAGCACACTTTTGTTTTAAGTGCAAATGATTGAATAGTTGATTGTTGAACATGAGCTGCACTGAACTAGGAATTGCGTTATTGAACATCTTCACACCGTGCTTTAGAACTCTATAAATATCATTACTGAATGTAAAATGATATCACCACTACTACAAATATAGTGCGCTCTCTCATCACAATGTAAATTTCATTATTATTCCATCTGAGCAATAGTTCTACAATCTCAATGCATCACTACAATGAGTTTGTAATTGTACCATTTCTTTTATTGAAGCTATACCTCTACCATCTCTATAGCCGAGTCTACAATTCTACCGTATCGTGAAGGTGGACGGATGGTCGTGTGGTAAAGCACTCAAGTGTCGACTTGAGGGTACCTGGTGAGGACCTAGGAAATTTGTCAGTGCTTAACTCCCAGCTATGTCTCCCGTGGTGCCTCCATGGCCATTGCACTATCGGCTATGGTGGAGATGAAAGAAGGGCACCATAAAAACCGTCCCATAAGTGGTTTATGGGATCTAAGAGATTTCATCTCATCCACACAGTGACTTCACACACCATATCGTGAAGTGAGTTTATGATTCTACCATCTCTATAAATTGAATTTATAATTCTACCTTTACTATATCTAATGAATATTCAGATGTTACTTTGACATTCAAACCCATTGTTCCTCCTTTTGAAAACTGTACGTAAGGCTTCCATTCAGTTACCACTCCCACCTTCCGCATGGCAGGTGTCACACACATAGGCATTATGGGAAATACTTGGAGTGACCACATAAACGGACCACAGAATTATTACTATACTAGAAGATTTAAGTGCTAAATAAAATTTCATCTAATGAAAAAAATGTGGATACGGAGTTTTTCCCTATATAGTATGATAAAAGTTATTTCCAGTTTCTACACACAATAGACATAGTTTTAACGGAAGTTATTTCCAATTTCTTTTAGTTAAATTTTTAAGGTAATTTAAATCTTGGTTAAGAAGAGATAAACAAAGGATGCCTACAGGGCATATTTAGCTCTCCTTTCGTTAAAATATTGTGTGTCAAGATCCTGGGTTCGAACCCTGGACTCTCTGGTTGGCAATATTGCAGCACTAATTCACGCGGCAGTCCCATTTAACCGAAGTCAACTTAGTTTATATATATATATATATATATATATATATATATATATATATATATATATATATATATAATTGATAAAATAATATTTATCTACTAGATACACATGTTCAACATGTCGTATGTAAGTCAAGATCATATTCATACCTTAGACAACAATTTATTTCATCAAATAAGAATTATAAAAGTACAGGGATGTCCGGAAAATAAAATAAAAGGAAAAACAACAAAATGTTCTAGAGAAGGAAGTACTCTTCAGGTAGTCAATAGAAACACAGGCAATGGGCAATACATCCACGGTATATATATGTATATATATATATATATATATATATATATATATATATACGGCAACAATTATATATATATCTCACGTAATTATATGTCAATATGACCTTTTTCTCTTATTGTAGCCCCCCCCCCTACACACACACACACACACAAACACCATTTCCTTCTCTACAGAGTGCAACGGTTGTTAGTTATTAACTTTCTAATATAGACATATATAATGAGGTCATGCTCGGGGCACAAGCCGTAGCAGTGTGCTATAGAAATCTTACACTAATTACATGGGAGGGGAGGGGGGGAGGGAGAGAGAGGGGGGTTGTTTCCTCAAGGACTATCGATTAACCTGTAATTTGCCTATCAGTGATTTATTTCATGCAGTAAATTAGTGGATGTGATTGTTAAACTATAGGTATATCGTACATTGTTAGACTTCCTTGAAATGATTGTAACAAAAGTCCATTGAGTGGAGTGCAGTATTATCAGGCATCCCCTAAATATTATACAAGGAAGAGAAATCCCTTTAAAGCAAATATAAGGTCTTCGATATTAACTCCCTTTAGTAAGACATTGCAGTGGTCATGCAAAGTAGAGAGCTCATTTGTGGACTAAAGGGTCCCGGATTCGAGCCAAAGTGATAATCTTCAGGATTTTTCCAGGTCCTGCTGAAACTTCCCAGATTAAGATGCTACTTGTGGGAAAGTATAGGTGGTTGGTAGTTGTGTTAGCTGCAATACTCTTAATATGGCGTGGCTACTCTTTATATGCCCCCAAGGAGCCCTTACTCTTCATATGCCCCAATGAGAACGTGCACTTCATCTTCTCCAATGAGCCATTACACTTCATCTGCCCCAAATGAGCCATTACACTTCATAGGCCCCAATGAGCAGTTGCACTTCATCCGCCCCAATGAGCCGTTACACTTCATCTGCCCCAGTGAGCCCTTACACTTCATCTGCCCCAATGAGCCCTAACACTTCATCTGCCCCAATGAGCCCTTACACTTCATCTGCTCCAGTGAGCCTTTAGGGAATTTACGTTTTTTTTTACTGTCAAGACTTAATGTAACAAAACAAATTTGTCCAGGGCATGCAGTAACACAGGAGAAATACTCAGTAATGTTAAGAATAACAATTATTTACTTTTATGGCTATTATTATCTATGTTTAATATACGAAGGGTGTGTGGTGTGTGTGTGTGTGTGTATGTGTGTGTGTGTATGTGTGTGTGTGTGTGTATGTGTGTGTGTGTATGTGTGTGTGTGTATGTGTGTGTGTGTATGTGTGTGTGTGATGTGTGTGTGTGTGTGTGTGTGTAAAGGCCCTATAAGGATGAGATATAGCCGCCGTGCCTGTTAGTAATGTTCAATATAATTTTCCGACGACTTTGCGCAGCACAAAGTATGAACCGTGCGAAATGTTTGAAGGTAATTAATTTCGCGCAATACTGTAGTACACGCCCCTTTCTAGCGAAACATTTGTGAAAACATTTGTAAAGTATGTACGCTGTCGACGAGCTGTATGAACGCGCATACACGCACAGCTTAGAAGAAAATTTGCCTGCTATCTTTTTTTTCCCCTTATTATTGCTCGTCTTTGCTTTTATGGCCCATCACTTCCCCGCCATACAGATATCGCCACATTCCTACTCAAAATGGCATCAGGTGTTCAATAAATGGTCAACATGTCACATTTGATATTTGTAGGAATTTACTTTTGATTGGATCTATACCAAGTCCCCGAAGACTAATTATATTGTGAAATTTTCTTCTTACTGTGTTGTTAGATTACTGCCATTTTTGAGCTTAAGTTGGGGAGTTCTGGACAGCAGTTGCCCTTTGATTTTACGATCACAGTAGAAATTTAATGATGGTGTATTAGTTCATGTTTTGTGTGTGCAGGAAATTGGGGCTGCCCAACTAGTAAACAGAATTAAAGTCGAAGCTAAAATTTTTGTAAGCCATATTTTTCAAACCTTGTTTCTTTTCGTTAAAAAAGTGTCTCAAACCAGACTGACGTCTTAGACAGTGGCAAAAATTGAAATTGTTTCAATTGAACTAATTTAGAACTTAATACAACAATTAGAAATACACAATACATCGGCTATCGTTGTTTTGAAAATCGGTTTATTTCAGATTCGCATTTCGTCGATTTTCCCCCATTCATTTATTGCCTTTTATATTCTATTTATATTACTGACATGATATACACGATTATATAAAATATATTTTTGGTTTAGTTTGAGGTGAATTATTAAATTCTATTTACACTGAATTATATACAGTAAGAACCCCGCTTAACGATGTTTCGTTTAGCGCTGTTTCGGTTTAACGCTCTTTTATTTTAATTGTAGCCAGCGTTAGCTTCCCTATAGCCGAAGCAGTTTTTCTGTGTTCCTTCTCTCCTGTGGTGTTGTACGAACGTATTTTTATCATTTCAAACATTTGTTGACATTTTAGCAAGTACTGTATAAATTTATGTAATACTAGTTGCAAGTACCCGGCTTTGCCCGGGTTTAAAATAAGGTTTTCTGTTTACCTTCTGTTTTCTCCCTACCACTTCTCTCGCTTCCTCTCTCTCTCTCCCTCCCTCCCCCTCCCTCCCTCTCCCTCCCTCCCTCTCCCTCCCTCTCCCTCCCTCTCTCCCATCTCCCTCTCTCCCCTCTCCCCCTCCTTCTCTCCCACCGTCCATCCTCCCTCCCTCCTCCTTCCTTTCTCCCTCCCTCCCCTTTCCATCTCTCTCCCTCCCCCTCTCTCCCCCTTCCTCCCTCCCTCATTTCCTCTCTCCCTCCCTGCCCCCCTCATTCTTTATTTCTCTCTCCCTCCCTCTCTCCCTCCTTCTCTCCCACCCTCTCTCCCTCCCCCTCTCTCCCTCCCTTCCTTTCTCTCTCCCTCTCCCCCCTGCTCCCTCTCCCATCTCCCTCCTTTTCTCCCCCTGTCCACCCCCCCTCCCTCCTCTCTCCCCCTCCCTCCCTCCCTCCTACCCTCCTTTCCTCTCTCTCCTCCTACCCCCTCTCTCTCTTTCTCTTTCTTTATCTCTCCCCCTCTCTCTCTCTCTCTCTATATATATATATATATATATATATATATATGTATATATATATATATATATATTTATACTTATTATTATGGCTTCACACTTCTTCTAAAATCCTTCTTCATTCCTTTATCTTCCTCAAACTGTACAAATCAGAGAGCATGAAAAAACAACAACAATTCTTTGCATCACAAAGGCACAATACAGCACCAGCGCGCAAGTTCTATTCGAACATCGGGAAATGACGTCACAGAGGAATTTTATTTATGGCGCCGTCGAGATTACTTTAATATAGTAAAATACTAAAATAAAAAAAAATTAATTACAATTAAACTACCCATCGAGATGAAACGAAACCTGTCCTATAACCTTCCCCATGTAATTATGTGTATGTGTAACAAATTTCACATTATTTGGTTATCTGGATCTTGAGTTATAAGGGAACAGACAGACAGACAACAAATGCGTCTTATAAGTATAGAGATAACGATTGAAATAGTGAGAAATATCATGATTTTTAATTTTTATCATGTGTCATAATAAAAAAAATGAAATTAAAGCAACAAGAAAAAGCATTTCACAAGAAACTAAAATGCAAGTGATTAAAGATAAGATAATTGTGAACGATAATCTCAAATTGGTGATGCAATGAGTTTGACAACTTCAACAATAAAGACTATTATTAAGAATAAAGACAAAATACTGTTATCGGTAACTGCAACTATGACAAGCTCTGTAACTAGAATAATACATTAGGGGAAATGGAAAAACGGCTTTCTATATGGATTGACGACGAAATTGAACGCAATCTGCCATTGACCCAATCTATTATAATGGAAAAAGCAAGAAGTATTTTTAATTACATTCAGGTTGAGGTAAGTGACAGATGTGAAACTTTCCCCTAACTCCATTATTTACATGACGAAATGATCTCGTTTAACGCTGTTTCACATTACGCTCTACTGTGTTGGAACGTATACCTGGCGTTAAGCGGGGTGTTAAAAAAAAGTAAAGTTCCCTTTAGCCCAAGGGCTCATCGGAGGCTATTGAAGTGTAGAATACATCTGTTTCTATAACCTCGGCATATGAAGGGATTTAGGCCAGCAGTTTTAGCAACCTACCCAGAATAAATTCTTTACAATGGTTTAAATGCAGAATCTGACATATATATATATATATATATATATATATATATATATATATATATATATGAAGATTAACTTGTATGAATGACACCCAATGAAACTCATTGGAATTTTTTCCACAGCATTGCAAAAATTGCACAAATTACAAGTAACTTTCCACTATTCACGGTTCTGTAAGTGTCAATAACCTTGGTAAATCTGAAATAGGCCTAATCCACGTCAAACTGTCAGCAAACGTGCTTCAGATTACGTTATATAAGTATTTAAAATGAAAGGTCAAATAAAGTGTAACCAATATGACCTGCTTCCAGTGGCGCAACCAGGAGGGGGGCTTTAGCGCCCCCCCCCCCGGCAAAATCATCAAATACATAACTTAAGTTATAAAGTTACAAATAAGACAGTCAAACTGTCTTTTTTCAATATGTGAGCTCCCCCCCCCCCTAAGCATTTTTTGCTGGTTGCGCCACTGCCTGCTCCCATTAGTAGACCTACGTTTTAACCGTATTGACGAAGCATTAGCTTCATAAAAGTAATACATAAATTTTTATGTTTGTTGCATTACATAAAAACTACTTCATAAAACAAACCATAAATAATACAATACAATGAACTGATGTGAGTAGCAGCCCCGTAGCGTGAAAATTCTACAGCAGGGGCCAGGCATTCTACAGCAGGGGCCAGACATAAGCAGGGGGGGGCGGGTAATACATTTTACTAAGTAGAGCAAATAAACAGAGGGAGCCAGTCAAAATGCAGGAGGGGGCGGGCCCCCTGCCCCCCGCACGCTACGGGCCTGGTGAGTAGTATGGCTTTCATACTCCCGGTGGGGCAGGCATCAATCCGCTGGTGAAACTGGCAGTTGCTTTCACCCCGTGCCATAATCACAGTGTTCACATGCTGGTGTGCACCTTTTCCTCAAATGCCCAAGGTATGAGGAATTCCAAGCATTCATCATCAATTATTTCTTCATCTTTTACATCCAGCATGTCATTATCATGTAACTCTTCATCGTCAATCATTTCCACAACATTGACCAGCTCCTTGGCATTCAAACATGACTCTCCATTACAATTTTTGAAGGCTGTTATGCATGACAAACCACACTCAAAGCAGCGACACAAACGTGTCCCACACTGTTTCCTGGATCCGAAAGTACATTTGCAACAAACCACCTTCAGAACATCTGGTGGAGCCACATCTAAGTCAGTGGCAATATGGATGTACTTTTCCTCATGAAGCTTCCATCCCCATTCTGTGTGATTCAATATTGCTTAACAACATTAGGATATGTTCTACCTTCCAGCCACTTAACAGCACGGAGTAAGTAACCGCCGTCTACAACATGAATCGAACTGCTTGGCTTCAATGATGGTTTTACACCCTTGCAGATTTCTTTACCGAGCTGTGATTTATCAACTTTCCGCATGTAGTTATCTTTGAACAGAGAAGTAGGAAGTGTTGACAGCTCATAGCTGAAATATTTCTCCATATCAGGTGATCTTTGCATTATGACCAGAAGCCTATTAAATAGAACTGTGGGATCAACACCTGTCAAAGTTTTCTTGGAAGTTGATGAAGAAGCATTGTTTACTTGTGCAGTTGTGCTAATGTTCTTATTTGAGATTTTCTTTTAAGGACAACATCCTTGAAGTTCTTGCCGCTCATGTTCTGAACAATATCAGCGCCAACTTCTTCAGCATTGTCGCAGTTTATATTATCAGATTCAGATGCTGCAATACCTGATGGTATGCTGTGGAGTCTTGTGTCAGAAGTATCAAATTGATTATGTGACTTCAAGAATTCGAGAACTTTTGTGAGATCGTCATTATCTCTATTGATCCTGGACTACCCCTCTTCCGGATGCTGAACTGCATCATGGCAGTAGTCAATATCAGCAAACTGCGCTAAAGATGTCCTTACAGCTGCATTCCTATGAATCGTGGAAGTCCATGTGGTGCGTACACTCCCAGTCACTCCTCTTCCATGAGTTATTCCTCCCTTACCTTTAATGGCCCGCATCATTGCCTGCTCTATGGTAAGGTCAACTGACAGCCCGGCCCACTGTTTACTACTACGCCGTGCAACATGTGATCCTGACATGAGCTGCTTGTGTAGATCTGGATGTGAGTTAGGTAAGCCCATGATCATCTTCAGGTAGAGACGAGCACACTTGGCATAATTGTTGTGATCAGATGCTGCGAAGAGATTCACCATTCTCCTGATACTGACAAGATGTAGCTGATAGTTGCCCATTCGTTCTGCCCGCAGCAGAAGCTTTAATGTGGCAATGTAATACATATACAGAAGCCAAAGGTTTTTACTATATAAGCTATAGTAATAGTCAATCCATTTTCAGGGCCCCATTCTACACCTTATACGTAGCTATACGAGATAAAGGGCCCTAGGGGCCCCAAGAGTAGCTATCCCCCTAACATAAATTTGGTTTAAATAATTTTGGTAATGTCTTTTAAGTGCTGGGCTTCAGTGTTTTTGAATGTACCGTCTTACCTTTCAGTATTTTTTAATAATCTTGTAGTTGGCAGCTGCCTTTTTTTTTTTTTGTAAAAAAATTCAGATCATCTCTTAACATGGCTGACAGTATTTTATATAGAATATAGAGGACCTTTTTTTACAAATTTATTTAATGCATTTAAACACAATTTAGGTATTCAAAACAAGGGTGTCATTAATCCTCGTTATGTTAACTAACTAGTTATTACCAAATAATTTCACAAAGCGCTTGTAAGACATTAATTCTAGGTACGTAATGTAATATTTATTCAATTCCTGGCCTAATTGTGTGGTTATCACAAAGCCCAGCCGCCTTACCTCCTCCAACTTAAAGCCAGGTACCCATTTAAAGCTGGATGGACTTATGGGACTTTCACCAGGACCTGAAAAAAATACCAAGATTCTCAGTGAGGTTCAAACCCGAGACCTTCAGGTCGAAAGTCAAGCTCTCTACAACACACGACCACCCGTCCCCCAAGTGGGGGTCTTACTGTATAAATAAAATTTTCGGATTTCGTTGTTATCGAGTCGCGTCGGTTAAGTTTTTGGACTGGTTACTGACAAATAATAAATTAAAATAAATAAGCATTCATCCGTAACATATTATACTTTACAAGAAACGAAAATTTGGCAAACGAATAATTTATTACCCCGACAAATTTATAAAAAGTTTGAATATATGATATTAATTATTATTATTATTGCAGTTTAATGTTCCTTTTTTGTGTTAATCTAATTATTTTAATAAGCAAACATCTATCGATGAATGTGTAAACACAATAACAACATTAATAGAATCAACGGATATATCACACAGAGGGGTGGCGAGGGGTGGGCAAGTCGGGGAATCATGCCCCGAAGCTACTCACAAATGGTATTTTTTAAATATAATAGTATATGGTTTTCGAATTGGGGGGGGGGGCGCTTAAAAGGTTCTGTGCCCCGGGCACGGGTTAAGCTCGTTACGGTTTTTTTTTAAAAATAACCCAATAATAAACATACGACACAAACATGCGCAGTACATTCTGTTTTTTTTTTTTTGTTTTAAATAACTCCACTCTATAATTTCACCAATCAAAACCTCTATTTTTTTCCCCATGTTATAAAATAATATCCTCCGCTGAAAAAAAAAGATTTGTATCCATAAATAGAAAAAAAAATAGTGTCGGTCATTTGTCCGGTTCGTTCAATGAGTCTTAATGTCCAAATATTTAATAGTGGACATCTGGTTCCCTTTGACTTCAAATAATAATACAAAAATAAAATAAAACAACGAGAAACAACAAAAAAAAGCCATTATAATCTCTTGTCCTTATTATCTGTTTATCGATCGGGTGCCTAGAGTCTGGGAGGACGGAGCGAGTGCCTGCCTGGCCGACTCTGGTGCTAGCTGAGTCTGCGAGATGGTTGGCAGCTGCCACAGCCAGCTAGGGCGAGAGAGTGATCTGCCATCAACAATTGTATGTGTGTGTGTGTGTGCGCGCGTGCGTGTGTTTTTTTTTAAAACCCATCTCTGTGTTTTTTTATATCCACCCCCCCCCATCCCGCCTTTTTCCTGTAACGTCTTCTGCTTATCGTCTGCCTCGACTACAGTTTTCTTCACACACAAAAAAATTGGCTGTAGTAGACCCAGTGTATTTGTTTTGTTAGTTAAGACCTTTTCGCGTTATATAAAAAGATTCAATTTTTTTACTTGTGATTTTTTGGTTTTTCTGTTCTCTCTCTGTGTGCCAACGGTTGGTTGTTATGTTGTTGAAACTTAGGAACACGCGCGGACATTGGCTGTAAAGGATAATAATAATAATATGGACAGAAGCTGGACATGTTTGTTGACTATGTTGGCCCGTGTTCAAGCAGGTAAGTTAGCCAATGTCCATAATTTTTTCTGTGTGTTATCGTTTTTTAAAGTAACTGTCATTACATTTTTTAAAAAAATCAATCAATGCATTATTCATTGATCTTTTTTTTTTAAATATTTTGTTGATATTGGGTATCGAATGTTTGGCCGGGCTACGTTTTTGTTTGGTGTCAGTCAGTGACATGGACACACAGCCATGACTCGCTGACCGCCGCTACCCGCGGCTAGCACACGGCTGGACAACTATTGACAATTTCATCAGGCCAACGGACGAGATGACAATCCGGTTGAAACTTGGTGACATATAAAAATGTCAGATGACTGTGACATATTTTAATGTCAGATTCCTACATTACTTTGTGACGTATGTTAATGTCGGATTCCTATATTATGTTGAGACAGATGTCAAATGCCTACATTACTTTCCTTTCACTATCTTTATATCAAAAATCTTTTAATTTAGCGAATTGTATTTAGTAAACATAAAATGTATTTCAATTTGGTGATGAATAAACATTGAATGACCGCTGCACGCCTTAATTCATCTCCAAATGTTTCTGTCTCATTCACTAAACCGCCTCCATGAATGAACCTGTATTGTGTTAGCCATTGAATCATTTTTCAGTAACTCTTTATTCAGACACACTGAGAAGTGTAATACTAATAGCTAATACAATAATTCTTCAAACCATTACATGATTATTTGATCGCCTAAGTCTTTAACCATAAAAAACATATCTCCTGATTGGTTGAAATAAATAATATAATGACTAGTATTGATTTTTATAATATCCGATATGAATGGAATAGTTTTATATCGAGATGACATTTGGAAATAAAATGGTTAAGTTATTCTTTCATTAATGACAATTTATGTAATACACAAAAACAACTGATTTACCACTGGAGTATTATTTTCTTCACTGAATGTGTTTAACAGTGGGAAATTATTTTCTTCACTGAATGTATTTAACATTGGAGTATTATTGTCTTAACTGAATGTATTTAACAGGGGATTATCATTGTCTTAACTGAATGCATTTAACATTGGAGTATGATTGTCTTAACTGAATGTATTTATCTTTGATACTTGATTTATCAATATTTTGATTTCAAACTAATTACACGAGGATGACATATGCTGTTATTTGTAACTATCTAAACAAACTCAACAATGATTGGCTGGTATAAATCACGAGGTCAGTTCATGAATGACCTGCCAGTCATCGCGATAATGGCGACGCTATTAACATGTTACTGAAAACAATCCTCTACGTCATCGTTTGACGATCACCATGTCCAGTGCAACTGCCAGGCTGAGTGAATGTTGAAATATGGAACACACAGGGTCAATGTTTGCCAAAGCAGAAACTGCAGGCACTTGTTTCCCCTAACATAACAACTATAGACTTTGTTGATGTTCTCTACTAATAAACAAGGATTTGTTTGTTTTTATTTAGTTTCCTACAGACATAAACAACTGCGTTATACAAAACAATGTTTACAAAGTACATTTTATAATGTATTCTTGTAACTGTTTATACACAAGTGCATAGTAATTTTTTTATGATGTCTAAATATAGTCATTATATAAATGTAGTCATTATATAAATATAGTCATTATATAAATATAGTCATTATATAAATATAGTCATTATATAAATATAGTCATTATATCCTTTCAGAATTTTTTTTTATAAATACAAGACTTATACAGACATCTTTCCCAAGTTTTTAAATATAATCTTGTGAACTCTGGTGATATTTTAATGTGTGGATGAGATGAAATCTCTTAGATCCTATAAACCTTCTTTCATCTCCACCACAGCCGATAGTGCAATGGCCATGGAGGTACCACAGTAGATATAGCGTGGACTTTAACCATGACCTGAAACATCCACTGATCCTCACCTTAGATCGAACCAGGAACCTTCATGTCAACAGTCGAACGCTTTACCGCACGACTATATTTTAGTAGAACTATTTAATAAATGAAATGCAAATTAAAAAAAAAAATCAAACAAACAAACAAACAACATTATACTGGTCTTGAGTTTGAGATTAATTGATACACCCAAAGACGTTTTCAACAATAGTTGTTTACATAGCCTATAGCCTACATATTGATACACACAGATATTTTCACCAATTGTTCTTTACGTATAGCCTACATATTGATACACACAGATATTTTCACCAATTGTTCTTTACGTATAGCCTACATATTGATACACACAGATATTTTCACCAATTGTTGTTTACATATAGCCTACATATTGATACACACAGATATTTTCACCAATAGTTGTTTACATATAGCCTACATATTGATACACACAGATAGTTTCACCAATAGTTGTTTACATATAGCCTACATATTGATAAACACAGATATTTTCACCAATTGTTGTTTACTTATAGCCTACATATTGATACACACAGATATTTTCACCAATTGTTGTTTACATATAGCCTACATATTGATACACACATATATTTTCACCAATTGTTGTTTACATATAGCCTACATATTGATACACAAAGATATTTTCACCAATTGTTGTTTACATATAGCCTACATATTGATACACACAGATATTTTCACCAATTGTTATACGTATTTTCTTCTTTATACTTTACTTTTTTTAACGGCTAATGTATTGTCTAGAACTTGATGCCCATTCCCTGCACTAGTTGTACCAGTACAGTGGATGTACCGGTAGAGTAGATGTTCCAATACAGTGGATGTGCCAGTACAGTGAATGTACCGATAGAGTAGATGTTACAATACATTGGATGTACCGATAGAGTAGATGTTCCAATACAATAGAAGTACCAGTGCAGTAGATGTACCGGTAGAGTATATGTTCCAGTATAGTACACGTACCAGTACAGTGGGTGTACCGTTAGAGTAGATATTCCAGTATAGTAGATGTACCAGTATAGTAGATGTATCAGTACAGTGGATGTACCGTTAGAGTAGACGTTCCAATACAGTAGGAGTACCAGTACAGCGGATGAACCATTGCAGTGATAATCTAAGACTTTTCAACACATTCAATGTCTGAACTTCCCTACAAATTACTTTCAAATCGTCTCTACCGATAACTTGATCTACAGCACAGACATGTGTAACAAGTACTTCCTCTGTAGTCTCGCCTGTACACACTGCCTGCAGTGTCTCTGTAGTCCCAATAATAAACATAAAATAGCCACATCTCTAACTGCCTGGTCTACATAGTAAAAAATACACACACATTTAATATAAAATAAAATTATGTCATATTCTTGGCATTTTTTTTTACATTCACTAGAGATGAGTTGGCAGGTAATGACTTCTACAGGTAGAGAAATAGCTACAGACTTTCATGGCTGTTTACTTACTAGCTCCATTCATTTTTGTTGTATTATTCCTTTCTGAATGTAATGTTTCTCGAACTGTTCAGTTGTTTATATTCCCCAATATTTATGTTTTATGTTTTATTAATTTCATTTTTATTAACATGATTGTACAGCGGCGTAGCGTGGGTATTGGCAGCCCAGGGTGGAAGAAGATTTTGCCGCCCTCTTATTTGGGTATTTCAATTTAATCTATACATTTTTGCCGCCCCCCTAAAAAGTAATAAAAAGTGCCGCCCGGTGCGGACCACACCCACCGCCCCCCCCCAGGTACGCCACTGCATGATACTATGTATAGGCTTGAAATATATTTAAACATGAAGTTTTTAATTCATTTATATTCAAGACCATACGATTTTATTGGCACATAATTGATTGATCCAGTTTGGATTTAATTGTTTTGAGGATTTGTATTCTGAAATGTATTTGTCAGTAGTGATCCATGTTATATTGGTCCATAGGTTTACAGCTTTAGGTTCCTAACGCTTTAATCCCTTTGATCCATAATATTCTATATAACAACGTCCTTATTGTTCTATCTTATGTCGGTCCTTAATATTATATATAATGTTGGTCCATATTGTTTACTATCATGTTTGCCCATAATTTTCTATATAATACTGGTACATATTGTTCCATATTAAGTTTTATAGCTTTCACTGTTCCGTTCTTACATAATGCTCATGGTTTCAATGGCCCATTTGTGCACATAATGCCCTTTATTCTATAGAATAGTAATGTTCTATAAACTTTTTGGTGCAATAATTTTCTATGCTCTACTTGTCCCTAGTTTTATTAAGAAAACTAAAATTCCACTACTGACCAATGTGTGATGCTCCTCACTCTGGGTTCAAAGTTTCCACACAACAAGAGAGGTTTCGCCACATTTCTATCTTTGTAAGCTTTACCTACAGCTACACTTCACCTGGAGAAGTTCTAGAACTTGACCTCTGACCTCATTATAGGAGGCGGGAAGCATTATTTCATTGGCTGCTTGTTAGATGTAAACACCTGGCTGTTGATAGGCGGTGTGTGAGCTGGTTGAAAACACCGATGAAGTACTTAATATATGGGCTAGTTAAGAAATCTATAGAGTGCAACGTTTGAGCAAATGTGAGCTTGGTAAAAAAAAAAGAAATAATTTTAGAGCTCTATATATGTTCGTTGAAACATCTTTAGGGTGGTAAATATGTGAACTGGTTGAAACATCTTTAGAGTGCTATAGGTGTTATGTGTTAAAACATCTTTAGAGTGCTATAGGTGTTATGTGTTAAAACATCTTTAGAGTGCTATAGGTGTTATGTGTTAAAAACATCTTTAGAGTTCTATAGGTGTTATGTGTTAAAACATCTTTAGAGTGCTATAGGTGTTATGTGTTAAAAACATCTTTAGAGTTCTATAGGTGTTATGTGTTAAAACATCTCTAGAGTTCTATAGGTGTTATGTGTTAAAACATCTTTAGAGTGCTATAGGTGTTATGTGTTAAAAACATCTTTAGAGTTCTATAGGTGTTATGTGTTAAAAACATCTTTAGAGTTCTATAGGTGTTATGTGTTAAAAAGACCCATACATGACTAGTTAAACGTCAATAGAGATAAAGTATAGTGAGGTACATGTGTGAGTTAAAAACATGTTAAGGGTGCTCTCTATATGCGCGCTAGTAAAAGGTACGTTTAGAGTAGTGTATGTGTACAACATGTTTACACGGTTGTATACAAAGATCAGGAATCACCTATATGGCATACAGTGATGCATGGCTGTGCTAGTTGATTCAAAGACAATACACACATTTTTGTGAGATAAAACTGAACACAAAACAACAGCACGATTCAGGTCTATATGGAGATAAAGTTTAATTGTTAATCTAAAAAAAATAAATACTTAGACTCAGTGAGGGTTAGTGACCGAGGCGAACTCATGTCTTTTGTGCAGAATAAAATATTGGGGCCCCTAATGCAGCCCCGTAGCGTGAAAATTCTACAGCAGGGGCCAGGCATTCTACAGCAGGGGCCAGGCATTCTACAGCAGGGGCCAGGCATTCTACAGCAGGGGCCAGGCATTCTACAGCAGGGCCCAGGCATTCTACAGCAGGGCCCAGGCAATAGTAGGGTGGGGGGGGCAGTTAATACATTTTACTAATTAGAAAAAATAAGCAGAGGGGGCCAGACGTAACTCGGGGGGGGGGGGGGGAAGTGCGGCCCCCCTGCCGCCCTCACGCTACGGGCCTGCCCTAATGTCGAATGTGTTAAGTTCGATTTTGCGAGATTAAATCCGCCATTGGCTAGAGATGATAACAGTTGTTAATGTATGGAACGTTGTACGATATTCTGTGCATATTTAAAGAAAAAAAAATGTATGTATCAGGCGATATCTCAAATTTGTGAACGTGTCTAGTAAAAATATTGGAAGTCCCTGCAGTGTCGTGATATGGGGGACATTGATTATGAGCCAATGATATGCAAAATACAGACAATGACTTTAGATATATCTAAAACTGACAGTGAACTGTGTGGTCTGTAATATAATATATAATTGTTTTTTGTTCGTCGACATTTTATGGGATATCTATCTTATATCGTTTTGTTGTCAAACATAAATACACGTGAACATTGTCACCCTAATTTAAACAATATTGTTGTTAGCCTCAATTAACAAAACCTTACGTTGTTAGCCTCAATTAACAAAACCTTACGTTGTTAGCCTCAATTAACAAAACCTTACGTTGTTAGCCTCAATTAACAAAACCTTACGTTGTTAGCCTCAATTAACAAAACCTTACGTTGTTAGCCTCAATTAACAAAACCTTACGTTGTTAGCCTCAATTAACAAAACCTTACGTTGTTAGCCTCAATTAACAAAACCTTACGTTGTTAGCCTCAATTAACAAAACCTTACGTTGTTAGCCTCAATTAACAAAAACTTACGTTGTTAGCCTCAATTAACAAAACCTTACGTTGTTAGCCTCAATTAACAAAACCTTACGTTGTTAGCCTCAATTAACAAAACCTTACGTTGTTAGCCTCAATTAACAAAACCTTACGTTGTTAGCCTCAATTAACAAAACCTTACGTTGTTAGCCTCAAATAATAAAACCTTACGTTGTTAGCCTCAATTAACAAAACCTTACGTTGTTAGCCTCAAATAATAAAACCTTACGTTGTTAGCCTCAAATAATAAAACCTTACGTTGTTAGCCTCAATTAACAAAACCTTACGTTGTTAGCCTCAAATAATAAAACCTTACGTTGTTTAGCCTCATCGTTAAAACCCTCGCCTATTTTAGTTTTTTTTTTTTATTTGGTCAGAGTCACAAAATGAAATCGTGATACATTGAAAGAATGAGAGAAAGGGGGGAGGGGGGAGGGGAGTGTGTGGGCGTGCGCGCGCGTGTGTGTTTGTGAGTAGGATATGAGAAATATAGTTTTCTTTCTTGACAAAGTTTGTTTGAAAAAAAAAAGAGACCGCAAATATTGGTCAATAATATGGTATTACAGGCAACAATATGGTATTACAGGCAACAATATGGTATTACAGGCAACAATATGGTATTACAGGCAACAATATGGTATTGCAGGCAACAATATGGTATTACAGGCAACAATACGGTATTACAGGCAACAATATGGTATTACAGGCAAGGCAACAATATGGTATTACAGGCGACAATATGGTATTACCGGCAACAATATGGTATTACAGGCAACAATATGGTATTGCAGGCAACAATATGGATTTAAAAAAAAATATAAAATATCAAAGCTTGATAAATTAAAATGAAATGGGAGAAATGAAGGTCCAATGCCTTGATGTCTTTACGTCCACCTCCATGGCAACCGATAAACACATGTTCTAAAGGCTTCCGTTCATTTGGTGATTGAACTTTCGAACTACTTCCAGAAAATAGATAAAAAATGTAAAAAAAAAACATGGCTAGATGGGATCGTTCTTGACGTATACAGGCCGACACCACACAGAACAACAAACACACCCACACGACAACTAAAACAAAATGTTGCAATAGCACAGAGCCGTTAGGATGTTGAGAGCTAGACAAAATACAAAAAAAACAATTGTCGCCAATAAAACTGTCGGCTGGATGGTAGAATGCCGAGAATTTTATTATTGTTTTCTTTTAAAGAACTAGTCCCATATACTGTCCTCTGGCTTTCACATACACCCATACTAACATACATAAACACATACACATAAAAAGTATGCCCACACACCCACACACACAAACACGCACTTGTTCACCCACGCATACATTGTGATACACACGCACCAACACACTTAAATATTAAAAAAAAATATAGCTCAGTATTTATAAGTCAAATAACACAGAAACACTGCATTCACACATATACACACACACACACACATTGCACTAACACACATACACATACACTCTCGTATGCATAAACTAATTCAAAAAGACCTCAAGATGTTGGCTTTCCCAGTTTATAAAAAAAAATGTACCAGCAGTTCAAAGGTTGGGGGGGGGGGGGAGACAGTGGCCTAACAAGCTTAAGTGGCGCCCGGGGTGAAATTTGAAAATCCCGCCCCTATATCTTGTCAAAAAGTATGTAGGTATGGTAAATGCCTCCCCGGGCTGTTGGGAAATTAGGTACCATCCGGAGTGGACCTCCACCCCACCCCTATCCCCCTGCGCTCCGACTTGTTATGCCACTAGGTATGTGCGTGCAGTAGCGCGTCAGCTGTCGACGTGGTGCCCCCGGGGGGGGGAATAGTTTTATATTTTCTTATTTTATTGGCTGGTGTCTCCTGGTTAGTTATAATATGTGTCTCCTGGTTAGTTATAATGTGTGTCTCCTGGTTAGTTATAATATGTGTCTCCTGGTTAGTTATAATATGTGTCTCCTGGTTAGTTATAATGTGTGTCTCCTGGTTAGTTATAATGTGTGTCTCCTGGTTAGTTATAATGTGTGTCTCCTGGTTAGTTATAATATGTGTCTCCTGGTTAGTTATAATGTGTGTCTCCTGGTTAGTTATAATATGTGTCTCCTGGTTAGTTATAATGTGTGTCTCCTGGTTAGTTATAATATGTGTCTCCTGGTTAGTTATAATGTGTGTCTCCTGGTTAGTTATAATATGTGTCTCCTGGTTAGTTATAATGTGTGTCTCCTGGTTAGTTATAATGTGTGTCTCCTGGTTAGTTATAATGTGTGTCTCCTGGTTAGTTATAATATGTGTCTCCTGGTTAGTTATAATGTGTGTCTCCTGGTTAGTTATAATATGTGTCTCCTGGTTAGTTATAATGTGTGTCTCCTGGTTAGTTATAATGTGTGTCTCCTGGTTAGTTATAATGTGTGTCTCCTGGTTAGTTATAATATGTGTCTCCTGGTTAGTTATAATGTGTGTCTCCTGGTTAGTTATAATATGTGTCTCCTGGTTAGTTATAATGTGTGTCTCCTGGTTAGTTATAATGTGTGTCTCCTGGTTAGTTATAATGTGTGTCTCCTGGTTAGTTATAATATGTGTCTCCTGGTTAGTTATAATGTGTGTCTCCTGGTTAGTTATAATATGTGTCTCCTGGTTAGTTATAATGTGTGTCTCCTGGTTAGTTATAATGTGTGTCTCCTGGTTAGTTATAATGTGTGTCTCCTGGTTAGTTATAATATGTGTCTCCTGGTTAGTTATAATGTGTGTCTCCTGGTTAGTTATAATATGTGTCTCCTGGTTAGTTATAATATGTGTCTCCTGGTTAGTTATAATATGTGTCTCCTGGTTAGTTATAATGTGTGTCTCCTGGTTAGTTATAATATGTGTCTCCTGGTTAGTTATAATATGTGTCTCCTGGTTAGTTATAATGTGTGTCTCCTGGTTAGTTATAATGTGTGTCTCCTGGTTAGTTATAATGTGTGTCTCCTGGTTAGTTATAATATGTGTCTCCTGGTTAGTTATAATGTGTGTCTCCTGGTTAGTTATAATATGTGTCTCCTGGTTAGTTATAATATGTGTCTCCTGGTTAGTTATAATATGTGTCTCCTGGTTAGTTATAATGTGTGTCTCCTGGTTAGTTATAATATGTGTCTCCTGGTTAGTTATAATATGTGTCTCCTGGTTAGTTATAATGTGTGTCTCCTGGTTAGTTATAATGTGTGTCTCCTGGTTAGTTATAATGTGTGTCTCCTGGTTAGTTATAATGTGTAACTGACATGCTGATCAGGGAAATAAATGGCTGGTAGAAATTGTGATCCCTCCACCCACAACCCCCCCCTCAGGTCCACTCTGTAAGAATATATGTTGTAGTTCATTTAATCGATTTAAGTATTTTAAAGGAGGTTTGTCACTGTCACTGTCACTGTTACTGTTACTGTCGCTGTTACTGTTACTGTCACTGATACAGTTACTGTCACTGTTACTGTTGCTGTTACTGTTACTGTCACTGTTGCTGTTACTGTCACTGTTGCTGTTAGTGTCACTGTTACTGTTACTGTTAATGTCACTGTTACTGTTACTGTTAATGTCACTGTCACTGTTACTGTTACTGTTACTGTCACTGTCAATGTTACTGTTAATGTCACTGTTGCTGTTACTGTTAATGTCACTGTTACTGTTACTGTTAATGTCACTGTCACTGTTACTGTTACTGTTACTGTTACTGTTACTGTTACTGTTAATGTCACTGTTACTGTTACTGTTACTGTTAATGTCACTGTCACTGTTACTGTTACTGTCACTGTTACTGTTAATGTCACTGTCACTGTCACTGTTACTGTTACTGTTAATGTCACTGTTGCTGTTACTGTTAATGTCATTGTCACTGTTACTGTTAATGTCTCTGTTACTGTTACTGTTAATGTCACTGTCACTGTCACTGTCACTGTCAATGTCACTGTCACTGTTAATGTTAATGTTAATGTCACTGTCACTGTCACTGTCACTGTTACTGTTAATGTCACTGTCACTGTTACTGTACTGTTAATGTCACTGTTACTATCACTGTTGCTGTTACTGTCACTGTCACTGTTAATGTCACTGTTACTGTTATGATCTTTATTTTCTTCTTTGGCTGTTGTTACTGCACGCTACGAGGAGGGCAGTACAAGAATGGCTGAGGTCCCACGCGTAGAAAATGTTTAGTTTTTTAGAGCTCATTTAAAAAAAAAAGAGCAGACATTGACATAAAAAAATGACCAGTCTCAGGATGGTTATAGCGAGTGCATTCCATGGTTGGGGCGCGCGATTGGAGCAACCCGCCGTTAGATCCGCTCCTGACGAATTCAAACCTTTTTCACAAAATAACAACCAATCTGTAATGACTGTACATCAAGTTAGATTTATTTTTTTTTTTTGCAAAAGGCCCTACATTTATCCGGCCTTTGAAAGTCAATTTTCATTGGCCTTAAAGGGATTTCGTGGAAGACGAAGTGTAGATTTCATCTTTTTCTATATCTACGACATCTATAGGGATTTACAGTTAGCACAAAGCCCAGCCGTCTTTTCTTCATCAACTTAATTCAGGTAATCATTTAAAACTTGGAAGACTTGAATGACATTGACTAGCTTTTACCAGGACATAGAAAAGTTTGATTGGTTCTCACCGAGGATCAAACCCATGACTTTCAGGTACAAAGTAAAGTGCTCTAGACCGCTATACAAGAAAATCTGACTTAAACAAAATACTCACTAGTTACTTATAAACACTTATTACATAGCTGTATCTGTATCATGGCTGAAAACGAAGAAAAATTGAAAGTTTTATGCGGACTGTTTCATAACATCACAAGCAGAAAGTAGACAACTATAATTCAAAAATATACACACGCGTAAGATGATTGAATTGTACAGCTGATTTTTATCGCATAGACAAAATGTGTATGTTACGGTAAAAACCCGAAGTTGGACAAATCGCAAACTGGCTGGCCAAATCGGGAAGTGGTCAATATCACATCGCATTAACCGGCCAATGTCCGATCTTTTATATGTTTCGGGGTTTGGCCAGCCAGTATGCGAAATGGCATGGGGCGATTGGCAAAAGTTGGAAGAAAAAGGTCATGAACGATTTGGGGTGTTTTTTAAACTGTAATGATAATCATATAGTACATCAGATATTGGCCAACACCTCGGTCAAAGTGTGAAACGGCCGCCTATTCGGTAACTGGCCAAACTTTGGGATTTGGCCGTAACATATATAGCTTGACAGGCCCGTAGCCAGGTCAAAGTCAGCAGGGGGGCACCAATATCCAGCAAGGGGGCATCTTTACTTTTTTCTTTATTTTTTCCTCTTTTATTCTTTTTTAAGCGGGGGAGGGCACTCCACATCTAGCGGGGGGGCACGGCCCCCAGTGCCCCCCATCCCCTTGGCTACGGGGCTGTAGCTTGACCAATTCATGAATTGTGTAAGTTACAAGAAATGGTCATGTGCAAAGATTAAAGCAGGGGTGACAACTCTTTGGGTCTGTGAGAGACATTTTGTTTTTATATTTATTAAATGAAGAGCCACTTTAAGATATAATGGAATAAATTAGTCAAATAATAGATACAAATGTATTCCAGAGAGCGAAGATATCAAATTATTACCCTGTTTCGCCTTAAGCTTATGCCATCGATGAATTAATTCACTATTGGCTTTTATTAATTATTATTTTTTATTTTGACAGACTAATCTTTTAGTTGGAGATTATTATTTTTATTTTGACAGACTAATCTTTTAGTTGGAGATTATTATTTTTATTTTGACAGACTAATCTTTTAGTTGGAGATTATTATTTTTATTTTGACAGACTAATCTTTTAGTTGGAGATTATTATTTTTTTATTTTGACAGACAAATCTTTTAGTTGGAGATTATTATTTTTTTATTTTGACAGACAAATCTTTTAGTTGGAGATTATTATTTTTATTTTGACAGACTAATCTTTTAGTTGGAGATTATTTTTATTTTGACAGACTAATCTTTTAGTTGGAGAGTATTTAAAAAAAACTACTTTTGCTGATAATAAATTATCCGTTCATTCATTATTAACTTATTCCATACAAAAATTGAGCTATTACTTGAGATGTATTGAGAACGTATTGAAAAAAAAAACACATTAATGATGAACTCGATGAACATTATTGAAAAAAATCTTTTTTTAAAAAAAAAAAACTAAATTTTTGCGTGGAGGGTAAAAGGTTCATTTCACCCCAGGCAATGATTATTTCTGTCTCTCAAAAACTGAAAGTTGATCTCTACATTATGTCTGTCCCGGGGACTTAGAGAAACATAAGCCGTACAAGGCAGCGGTTTACAACAACTTTCTGCAGAGGTTCTCAGACCTTTCTGTTTTTACTTGGGATTTCTCGCGTGGTGGTCTCTTTACATTTTGTTCCATCGCTCGATGCCCTTTTAAATAAACAACAGGGCAGTATTTACTAAAAGCCTCCGCCCCCCACACCCCGTATTGGCTCTTACAATGAAGAACCACCAGCCCCCTTTTTTTTTATTGAGCATTGAGCTGGGGGGGGGGGGCTGCAGTTGTTCTAAAAGACGGCCCTGGTTTACAAAAGCCAAAAGCCCAGAAAATTTGTACAAAGCGACAGCTTATATATATACCCTGTGATTTTCAGATGACTGTATATATGTCATATGATTGTCTTACATAGCAACTTACAATTTCTGTTTCATGAATTGTTGTTACGTCTAAACATGTATGCATTGGTAATGTTAATGGAATATAATCATAAAGTTCCCGAATATCGTAATTTTTTTTATTTTTTTTTTTTGTATTTCGCCATGTTGAAATTTATTTTTTTTTTGCTAGTATCCATCATTCATCAGTTGAGGATGTACGAGTACACTGTAATCGAATCTGTCACAATGTTGAGTAACTTTGTAGCCATGGCTACATTTTCCTTCTAGCCGGCTTTACCAGGCTGAGATACACCCAGTTCACTGAGAGTGAGTGTGAGCCTGTAATGGAGGGGGGGGGGGCTGAGAGGAGAAAAAAATAAAAATAAAAAACAACAGATACCCCGGATCTTGGATCTCTCTATACGTGTGGGGGGGGGGGGAGAGGTGATGGATAGATTTGACCGTTGTTCGGTCTTTTTGTGGTCATATGTTATGACCTACTTTGTAGTGTCATGAATTGAAAAGGGTCCATAATAGAGTCGCGTATGGCTTACTGGATTTCATTGAAATATATACATAATAATTTAAGCATTGTGTATATTTAAGGATATTTTTTATTGATTAAAAGTATATATATATATATATATGTTTATATCAACATGCATTAGCTTGTAATATTCTTTTTTTTTTTAAAGATAATGTGTCAATATAAATATTTGCAGGTAATTTAATACAATAATTCAAATATGGCTTTTGTTTTGAATTACGGAGTTTCTCAGACTTTTACGTTTCGTGATTCACTGTTGTGTTCTTGCAATCATTCTGTTGTGTTCTTGTGACCAATCTGTTGTGTTCTCGCGACCAGTCTGTTGTGTTCTCTCAACCAATCTGTTGTGTTCTTGCGACCAATCTGTTGTGTTCTCTCAACCAATCTGTTGTGTTCTCGCGACCAATCTGTTGTGTTCTCGCGACCAATCTGTTGTGTTCTCTCAACCAATCTGTTGTGTTCTCGCGACCAATCTGTTGTGTTCTCGCGACCAATCTGTTGTGTTCTCTCAACCAATCTGTCGCTGGCACAATTTATATATTCTGGAATATATATTTAGAGTTAGTAATTTAAAAAAAAAAACACACACATATTTTCGATCAATTCATTTTAAAATTCTAATTAAATTCTGTGGGTTGTGACCAAAACTTTGAGAGTCAATCATAGTGTGAGGGTGTTGTGAGGGTGTTGTGAGGGGGTGTTGTGAGGATGTTGTATTATGCCGATAGTTATATTTTGAGGCGTTACATGTTTCATTATATGTGCACAACTAGTTAAATATCATTATTTTTTTATTTGGTGAGAGAAAAAAAAACAGTAATTTACTATCCATAGACAAAGATAAAACAAACTATTTTTAGTAACAATATTTAGAAAGATTCATATGTTTCATATTATACAAAGATATTATTAAACATTGAATGAACAAATCATCACACAAAAAAAATCAACAGAAAAATGTTCATAACATAATGAATTTATGCATCGGAATATTTTGCTTGACAATCAGCATAGAGATTTAAAGGTGTACTCTCTGTAATGACCAAAACCTTGTCAAATACTTTGTATTAACTAATTAGTCTCCGTATTATTTATTTTGGACCACTTCTATTAATGCCTGGCAGCATTAGGCACCCAGCCCCCTGGCAGCATTAGGCACCCTGCCCCCCCTGGCAGCATTAGGCCCCCGGCCCCCTGGCAGCATTAGGCAACCGGCCCATTTCATTCTGACCATATTCACACTTACTCCGTGATTCAAATGAAACAATTATCTCAGGAACTCGTCAGGAACTGAACATCTACAGCTGGTGTGGACAGTGGTGTTTGTAAAGCTGGTGTGGACAGTGGTGTTTGTAAAGCTGGTGTGGACAGTGGTGTTTGTAAAGCTGGTGTGGACAGTGGTGTTTGTAAAGCTGGTGTGGACAGTGGTGTTTGTAAAGCTGGTGTGGACAGTGGTGTTTGTAAAGCTGGTGTGGACAGTGGTGTTTGTAAAGCTGGTGTGGACAGTGGTGTTTGTAAAGCTGGTGTGGACAGTGGTGTTTGTAAAGCTGGTGTGGACAGTGGTGTTTGTAAAGCTGGTGTGGACAGTGGTGTTTGTAAAGCTGGTGTGGACAGTGGTGTTTGTGAACAAATAGTCCCAAGTGTAATTGGTCAGTAGCGCTTATGACAAGACAAGCGTTAACTATATGAAAGACCGTAGTGTTGATGACCACACCTGCAAGTATGTGACCATTGATAAGTATAACCGTACAGCCCTAAGTGCATGTGATCAGCGGTGTCTAAGACCGGACAACCTTAAGTCCAAGATGTTTATGGTGTTGACCTAACGATCAACGATAAACTACAACAAGAGTCTACATGAACTGATTCTACCATAGTTTACAGGAACTGAATCTACCATAGTTTACAGGAACTCATTCTACCATAGTTTTCAGGAACTGATTCTACCATAGTCCACAGGAACTGATTCTACCATAGTCCACAGGAACTGATTCTACCATAGACCACAGGAACTGATTCACCGTTGACTGGCAGATTTAGCCCTGCCCACCGCCCCCTCCCCACAAGACGGACCAAGATAAATTGAGAATATATTCACTTTCTGAGCACGAGTAGGGGTGGAGCTCTGCCCATGGGGTATCTACGAGAACAATTTGATAATGCCGTCATCAATTTGACTTGATGGGTACACGGTCAAAGTAAACTCTGTCCCAGTGACGTCACACTTTCTTCTATGTCTTCCCCCCCACCCTCTCCCCTTCTCTATCTCCCCCCCCCCCCCCACACACTTCTACTTTCACTTGTTACTGTCAGTCGGTGGTGGCAATAATGAAGACAAGCGGCTCACGGAAACTGACAAATTTTATGTACAAACACGGTGCGCGGTGACAGAGAGGTTGAGGGAGGGGGGGGTAGGGGTGTGATGGTGCTGTCGTTGGGGAGTCTGTTACTTCAGGTCGTTGAGGTCTAATGCCGAGGTCTTGAACACGTCACTTGGAGTGTCTTGCAAGAGGAGACTTAGGACATTATCACTTGACTCGACTGACTCTTTCTATTGACGTCTTCTTATATTGTACTCCTTTATACCTGTCCCGAGTCTCACACCCCACAGTGTCCTTATTCAATTTACCAGACACATTCTGTCAAGACATGCTTGCTCTGTTCATCACCTTACATAATCCAGACTATAGTTCCTTTTGAATTACGTTTTTTTTTTGAACGGCTAACTAACAGAAAGGGGACTAAATCTCTGTTAAATTATGTATTTCTGTTTATTGTCCCCCGTACAGACTGCAAACAAAAAAAAATGTTTTATTACAGCTCTTTGTTTATTAATTTATGAAAATATGTTATTCATAGGGCTTTTCATACTATTTATTTCAGACAAAAAATATGTCATAATTATGTCCAAATAAGTAAAGCAATTGACATTAATAACTGAACCAAAGACACGCCCCCTGAGACAATGTCCACATGTATATTGTGATCAATGTCGTGCATTTATTTAGCTATATTTTACACTAGTTGAACCAGATAACAAATATATGGCCACTACTTATTGTGGACACCGGCTATAAACATTTGACTTTAATCTCATGATCTTGTAAATTCATTGTCGGATTGGCCAACGGTCTTGTCATGATTTATTTTTATCTGTTAGCAGAGTAAAACATAAACACATGAAGAGTTTATCAGTTTTATTACAGAGTAGAAACATATTTACATGTAGAGTTTATCAGTTTTATTACAGAGTAGAAACATATGCACATGAAGAGTTTAACAGCTTTATTACAGAATAAAACATAAACACATGAAGAGTTAATCAGCTTTGTTACATAGTAAAACATAAACACATGAAGAGTTTATCAGCTTTATCACCTAGTAAAACATATGCACATCAAGAGTTGAACAGCTTTATTACATAGTAAAACTTATGCACATGAACAGTTTAACAGCTTTATTACAGAGTAAAACAAATGAGCATGAGCTTTATTACATAGTAAAACATATGCACATGAAGAGTTTAAAAGCTTTATTTCAGAGTAAAACATATGCACATGAAGAGTTTATCAGCTTTATTACAGAGCAAAACATATGCACATGAAGAGTTTATCAGCTTTAGCACAGAGTAAAACATATGCACATGAAGAGTTTGTCAGCTTTATCACCTAGTAAAACATATGCACATGAAGAGTTTAACAGCTTTATTACATAGTAAAACATATGGACATGAAGAGTTTAACAGCTTTATTACAGAGTAAAACATATGCCCATGAAGAGTTTATCAGTTTTATTACAGAGTAGAAACATATTTACATGTAGAGTCAGCACAAAATGTGACTCAAGTTCTCTGTGTGACCTTTTTGTTGTCAAGATATTGCGTGTCACGAGTGTGGAGACAAATTGTCCTGGTCTGTGTCACATCGTCAGGAAACTCCATTGCCCTTTTGGCTGCAATTAACAGTAATCAACTGACATCTTCAAATACGATGCTGATCTCTCTATCTCGCAATGTGTGTGTGTGTGTGTGTGTGTGTGTGTTTGTATGTGAGTAAGAACTATGTGTATGTAAAAGAGCGTGTCTGTGTGTGTGTGTGTGTATGAGAGAGGTGGGTGGCTGTTAATGCCCCCAGCTCTCTCCATCGACTCTATTATCTGTTCTCTGCTTTGGATAACCACGGAAATATCACCCGGGCAATTAGTTGATAGAGAAGTGTGTTTTTATTATAGGGCAATAAACGACATGACATTGGCACTGCCTGGTTGTCTGGACATTGGCACAATCTGTGTCTGGAGGGAACCACTGCCTGGTTGTCTGGACATTGGCACAATCTGTGTCTGGAGGGAACCACTGCCTGGTTGTCTGGACATTGGCACCATCTGTGTCTGGAGGGAACCACTGCCTGGTTGTCTGGACATTGGCACAATCTGTGACTGGAGGGAACCACTGCCTGGTTGTATGGACATTACCACTGCCTGGTTGTATGGACATTAGCACTGTCTATGACTGTAACTCCCCTACCCCTCTCTGGGTGGGTGTGTCATCAACGCAAACCCTGATCACACAATACTTTACGCCAGTTCATTTATGCGCTTCTAAAATGCGAACTCTAGACTCGGTGAACTTCACAGTGGAGCTAATATAATTTATGGCCATCAAACAAAAGGGGGGGGGGAAATCGGTGCGTCAATCAATCATAATCAGCATCTGTAAGAGACTTCTATTGAGAGAAACGTATTGTTCACGCCAGGTGGGGTGTGGGAGGGGGAGAGAATAATCAGAAAAAAGAATACAAATATTGACTTTTTTAATATAGGAAAAATATTTACCATATATGATGTGCATTATACTCATCTACATAAGATATAACGTTCCATCTCCCCGACATTTATTCCATTCGATTAACTTTCTTTGATTAATGTATTTCCGATAAATGAATTTTTTTTTTTAAATGATTCAAAAGTCTAATAAATAAAAAGCTTTTAAAAAATATAATCGTGCTAGCTCATCAAGGTATGTCGATCATTTTATTTATGTATCTCTACTTATCAACTAGATGGTCGCGAGGTAAAGCGCTCGACTGTCGACCTGAAGGTTCAATCTCCGGTAAGTACCAAGGAAATTTCTCAGGTCATGGCTCAAGTTCTCGATATATCTCCCGTGGTGCCGCCATGGCCACTGCACTATCGGCTATGGTGGAGATGAAAGAAGGGCACCATAAAAACCGTCCGATTATTGTTTCATAGGATCTACCCCCCCCCCTCCATATCTTTAAAAATAATGTTATGGGCTCTTCTATATCTCTGTATGAGCCCCCTCCCCCCAATATGTTTATAAATCTTTCTACGGCTCTTCCATATATCTGGAAGTCTTATCTAAGGTCCCCCAATATCTCTAAAAGTCTTTCTAATTAGGCCTCAGAATATCTCTAGCAGTCTCTGTTTAGCCCCCATGTCTCTTTTTTAAGGCCCCAAATATAGTTTCTGTCTAGGGCCCTAATAGACATAGAGAGACTGTTTTTATTGTACACCCTAAATCTTCATCAAAATTTCTCATATAGTTTATACAAAGCTACGATTGCATCATCTACTAACAAACCTTCTACAGAGTGCAGCAATATATCATAACTCAATTAAGTTAAATATATCTTACTTACTTTTACTTGCTTACAGGTAACACGCGTCCCTTAAAGATGTGGACATCTTCATGCGGTTGATATTTTTTACTTGTCGCCCCCGCCACTTCCTGGTTACGCCACTGCGCACACCGATAGTCAATACATTTCATGGTAAATTACTTTACTTGATAGATATCTTAGAAAACTGTGTAAGGATTAAACAACAGTTGGGGCAGCCCCAATGTTATGTCTTATTACACAAAGGTAGCTCTGTTGATTTGTGAATTAATCTATCAACGGTGCTGGTGTCATGCGATTGGCCAGTGGTTACTCAAGTCAGTCGAATAGAAAGAAAAAAAAATTCAGGCAATCGTTTTGAAACAAAAGCCATGAGAGCTAATGATAAATGTATTGATAGCACCTCAAATGGTCAGAACTCATTTATTATATGATGTTGTGGACATGGTCAATCAGCTCTAGAGCTGCTTTCTAGTGATACACCCATCACTCTAGCGATACACCCATCACTCTGTTGATACACCCATCACTCTAGCGATACACCCATCATTTTAGTGATACACCCATCACTCTAGTGATACAAAAATCACTCTAGTGATACACCCATCATTCTAGTGATACACCCATCACTCTAGCGATACACCCATCATTTTAGTGATACACCCATCACTCTAGTGATACAAAAATCACTCTAGTGATACACCCATCATTCTAGTGATACACCCATCATTCTAGTGATACACCCATCACTCTAGTGATACAACAATCACTCTAGTGATACAACAATCACTTTAGTGATACACCCATCACTCTAGTGATACACCCATCACTTTAGTGATACAACAATCACTTTAGTGATACACCCATCACTTTAGTGATACACCCAACACTCCAGTGATACACCCACCACTCTAGAGATACACCCAGCACTTTAGTGATACACCCAGCACTCTAGTGATACGCCCAGCACTCTAGTGATACACCCATCACTCTGTTGACACCCCCTACGCTTCTTTGCAATTACGTTTTTAACGTGTCACGCATGGATCACAATGGATCTAAAACTATCGTCCAATCAGGTTCAGTTTCTTTACATTACGCCCTCAATAAATGTATCTGAGCCTATATAAAAACGAACTAACCACAAAGAGAGCCGTTGTCTTCGCAAATTCAATTATCCGATTCTAAAGTCTACCTAACTCAACTCAGCATGAATATCTACAACTTCATGAGAACCACTGCTCCAATGTTTGTCGTGATCAACTTGACAATTTCTCGTGACGAACAAATCTATTTAGTGGAGAAGGAAAACGTGAGGAAGCTGAACCTGTGATGTCTTGAGGACCTTCCAGCCATCCTGTACAATGACCGCAAACATTTTCTCACATCTTAACTTCCTACTATAGAGTTTCTATGGATCTCATTAGTGAATAGCGCATCTATATATTTTGTTGACATATTACAATAGTGACCAGAGTTGAAAGTCATATAGTTAAAATGACTTGAAATTCAATGGGATACAATGACTTGAAAGTCAATTTGATAAAATGATTTTAAAAACAAGAAGTTAACATGGCAGTAAAGCTAGAATTAAGAAAAAATTACATATCGACAACTACAATAGATATATTTTATCTATGACAACAACAACAACAATAGATATATGTATCAATCACAACCACAACAACAGTAGATATATGTATCAATCACAACCACAACAACAATAGATATATGTATCAATCACAACCACAACAAGAATAGATATATGTATCAATCACAACCACAACAACAATAGATATATGTATCAATCACAACAACAACAATAGATATATGTATCAATCACAACCACAACAACAATAGATATATGTATCAATCACAACAACAACAACAATAGATATATGTATCAATCACAACAACAACAATAGATATATGTATCAATCACAACCACAACAACAATAGATATATGTATCAATCACAACAACAACAACAATAGATATATGTATCAATCACAACCACAACAACAGTAGATATATGCATCAATCACAACCACAACAACAATAGATATATGTATCAATCACAACCACAACAACAATACATATATGTATCAATCACAACCACAACAACAATAGATATATGTATCAATCACAACCACAACAATAGATATATGTATCAATCACAACAACAACAATAGATATATGTATCAATCACAACCACAACAACAATACATATATGTATCAATCACAACAACAACAATAGATATATGTATCAATCACAACCACAACAACAATAGATATATGTATCAATTACAACAACAACAATAGATATATGTATCAATCACAACCACAACAACAATACATATATGTATCAATCACAACCACAACAACAATAGATATATGTATCAAGTACAACCACAACAACAATAGATATATGTATCAATCACAACCACAACAACAGTAGATATATGTATCAATCACAACCACAACAACAATAGATATATGTATCAATCACAACCACAACAACAATAGATATATGTATCAATCACAACCACAACAACAATAGATATATGTATCAATCACAACAACAACAATAGATATATGTATCAATCACAACCACAACAACAATAGATATATGTATCAATCACAACAACAACAACAATAGATATATGTATCAATCACAACCACAACAACAGTAGATATATGCATCAATCACAACCACAACAACAATAGATATATGTATCAATCACAACCACAACAACAATACATATATGTATCAATCACAACCACAACAACAATAGATATATGTATCAATCACAACCACAACAATAGATATATGTATCAATCACAACAACAACAATAGATATATGTATCAATCACAACCACAACAACAATAGATATATGTATCAATCACAACCACAACAATAGATATATGTATCAATCACAACAACAACAATAGATATATGTATCAATCACAACCACAACAACAATACATATATGTATCAATCACAACCACAACAACAATAGATATATGTATCAATCACAACCACAACAATAGATATATGTATCAATCACAACAACAACAATAGATATATGTATCAATCACAACCACAACAACAATAGATATATGTATCAATTACAACAACAACAATAGATATATGTATCAATCACAACCACAACAACAATACATATATGTATCAATCACAACCACAACAACAATAGATATATGTATCAAGTACAACCACAACAACAATAGATATATGTATCAAGTACAACCACAACAACAATAGTTATATGTATCAATCACAACCACAACAACAATAGATATAAGTATCAATCACAACCACAACAACAATAGATATATGTATCAATCACAACAACAACAATAGATATATGTATCAATCACAACCACAACAACAATAGATCTATTTATCTATGACAACAACCAGGTATTTTCTCAACTCAACTGATTTGTTTTTGTTTACAAGTGATGCTCGAATGTATTTAGCCTACGTGTGAATATGAAATGACGATTTGTTTACATGTCGTAACAAAAAACACAAAAAAAACAAATATTGCTTGATACGTAACTCAATTACTAATATTTGATTCAATTGTATGATGTGAGGCAAAGCATAACACGGGGAGATAATTTCCTTATCTCAAAATAAACAAGACAACTTGGTCAATTAATTAACTGAGTTAATATTTCAACATCGGTTTACATGTAGTTGTATACAATTCAAATAATTGAAAAAATAGTATTGAATTGTTTACTTGTGTTAATATAATATCAAGAAAGTTACATTTTTACTTGTATAAAAATCAGTATGGTATAAAATATTAAATTTTTTGCTTGCAAAAATGTTATATTTTTTACATTAGAAAAAAATGTTACCTATAGGATTATGGTTGAAAATGGGTCCAAAAATGTTAGTATTTATCAAAACTAGTACTACAACAATGTATTCACGACTAGTGTATCCAAGTCCAGTTTATTAAAATTCATGGCCTGAATAACTCTTCTCTCACCAGATATCGAACCCTGTACTTCCATGTTGACAGTCGAACGCCCTATTTCACGACCACCCGTCTATTCACTAAACTACTATATGTGTGAAGTCCTTTAAGGATGATATGAAATCTCTTACATCCTATAAACCACTAATCGGACAGTTTTTATGGTGCCCTTCTTTCATCCCCACCATAGTCGATAGTGCAATGGCCATGGAGACATCACGGGAGATATATCGAGAACTTGAGCCAAGACCTGAAAAATTCCATTGGTCCTCACCGGAGATCGAACCTAGGTACCTTCAGGTCGACAGTCGAGCGCTTTACCTACCGCACGACCATCCGTCCTCCTACTAGACTACTACAGTGGATTCCGCTTAATTGGGATACCGCTTAATTGGGACAACCGCTTATTTGGGACAAATTTCCAAGAAACCAAACCAAGAAGCCAATAGTAAGTTTTTTTATGTTTAATAGGGACAGCCGCTTAACTGGGACAAAAAGCCTCGGTCCCGATGTGTCCCAGTTAAGCGGAATCGACTGTATATAGAATCCTTTACCACCTACCTGGTAACATAATATAGCGTCCTATAGTAATTACACTGGGAAACGTACTTTATACTTTAAAAATAAAATTGTCAGTTAGTTCTAGTTACTTAAATTTGATGCAACATCGGTCGACCTATTTCTGGGAATCAATTAAAAGATTCATTTTTGTATCAATGATTTTTTTGTAAATTTTTTTTTTCTTGTTGTAATCTGATAATTTTACATCACAGAAAGACGTAGATGGTCAAAAATTATAAAATGTTTATATTTTGTATCAATGTGTCTTTTTTTTAAATAATAAACCTTAATGGTGATGATGAAATATTTGCTTTTATAATTAGAATTTTAATAATTCTCCAATTTCTAAAATTCATGTTTTTCATTTAAAATGTAATTACGCTATTCAATTTCGTGGAGTAATTTTGCATTTTATTGTCACTTATTAATGTTCCGTCTTAATTCTTTTAAAAAAAATATCGTATCAAGTATCATCTGATTATTCAACTGGGTTACTAGAAATTGTTAATGAAAACACGTCAATGGCAATATTCTGACATAGTGTTATATAATCCCTTACATATACAGACATACTACAGATACTATAGAGATTACAGAGATATACACAAACATATACATACATCGCCCTCTCTTTATCTATCTATCTATCTATCTATCTATCTATCTATCTATCTATCTATCTATCTATATATATATCTATCTATATCTATCTATCTATCTATTTATATCTATATCTATCTATCTATCTATCTATCTATCTATCTATCTATCTATCTATCTATCTATCTATATCTATCTATAATCTGCTTATCTATCTATGTGTCTTTTATCTTTACATAAACCTCTACATATACCTCGTATATATCCACTATCTATCTCTATAAATATTTATCTATCTATCTATCTGTATGTATGTAAATAGATTTTGATATAGGCGAATGTGCCATTTAGAAATTGACTTGTCATTCATACAAGCAATTGGTATTTTAGAACAAATTCAATTTACTCATTAAATAAATAAAAATTCTTCATTATCTTAAAGGACGTAATCTTAAGTTGTTTCAAATCAACAAAAATTAATATGACATGAATAAAAATATATTTCTAGCCATAAAAACAATATATTGACCAGAGGACACAAGATATCTAGACATGTGTCAGGACATAAGCCCAGCAGGAATCTTAACATGTTACATGACGTAGACCAAATTGCTATATAGACATGTGTCAGGACATAAGCCCAGCAGGTATCTTAACATGTTACATGACGTAGACCAAATTGATATCTAGACATGTGTCAGGACATAAGCCCAGCAGGAATCTTAACATGTTACATGACGTAGACCAAATTGATATCTAGACATGTGTCAGGACATAAGCCCAGCAGGTATCTTAACATGTTACATGACGTAGACCAAATTGATATCTAGACATGTGTCAGGACATCAGCCCAGCAGGAATCTTAACATGTTACATGACGTAGACCAAATTGATATCTAGACATGTGTCAGGACATCAGCCCAGCAGGAATCTTAACATGTTACATTACGTAGACCAAATTGATATCTAGACATGTGTCAGGACATAAGCCCAGCAGGTATCTTAACATGTTACATGACGTAGACCAAATTAATATCTAGACATGTGTCAGGACTTAAACCATGTAGATATCAAAATACTTCCCATGATAAAAATCAACTAGATACCAACAGGTCCCAGGACATAAGCCATAAAAGATATCAAAACATGTCCCAGGACATAAACCAAGTAAATAAACATTTCCCAGGACATAAACCAAGTAAATTCAACATGTCCCAGGACATAAACCAAGTAAATAAACATTTCCCAGGAAATAAACCATGTAGATACAACATGTATCAGGACATAAACCAAGTAAATACAACATGTCCCAGGACATAAAACATGTAGATATAACATGTATCAGGACATAAACCAACTAAATACAACATGTCCCAGGACATAAACCAAGTAGATACAACATGTCCCAGGACATAAACTATGTAGATATCAAAACATGTCCCAGGACATAAACCATGTAGATACAACATGTCCCAGGACATAAAGCAACTAAATACAACATGTCCCAGGACATAAACCAAGTAGATACAACATGTCCCAGAACATAAACCATGTAAATACAACATGTCCCAGGACATAAACCAAGTAAATACAACATGTCCCAGGACATAAACCAAGTAGATACAACATGTCCCAGGACATAAACCAAGTAGATACAACATGTCCCAGGACATAAACCATGTAGATATCAAAACATGTCCCAGGACATAAACCAAGTAGATACAACATGTCCCCAGAACAAGATCGTGGGAACAGTCATAGAATCAATTTCACTTCAATCGCATGTGATGATCCATCAGGAGGGCGTGTCTTCCTGTGGGTAACTGTGTTCCAATGTGGCCGAGCACCCAGTGACCCCCGGTCCGCTGGTGCTATAATGCTGTTTTATGGCTGAAATATTCCCAGTTTATCACTGCCTCCATCTACCCATTTCTCTTTCATCTGTCAACCCTGTAGCGTTTTCTATTTCCAAAAGTTGAGTGGACGGATCTAATCTTGTGTTCACTGCTCTGATTTGTCCACAAGTTTTGGTTTCTTCAGGTCACATGATGTGAGGGAAAAAAGGATGTCCCAGATCTTGATCTTTTTTCCTGGGAACATTGGTGAGGAGTTGATTTTGTTTACGTAAGAGCGTGGTGGGTAAGAAATGTTTCGAGGGTAGGTGTGGATGAGTTGTTGCCCCTCTTTCTATTTTAATATCCGAGTACATTGTCATTGGCTTTTTAAATCTTAAATGGGGAATTTGGTTTCTACCTTATTATTGAAAGATCATCTAATGAAAGTCCTGACCGAAATGCTAAAAATAACAATGTCGTCCATCAGATTCTTCCTCTGTTTTAATCGAACCAGCTTATTTTTAATATGTGGAAAATAAAAAATAAAAATATTTGTATATTGAAGGTAAACTTATCGATATGATTTTTTTACATTTTTTTCCCCTCCGTGGTTGCGTATCTAATTACCTTATCTTTGTTTTGTCAATATCAGTCGGACCTACGAAGACTTGAATGGAATGTGTTATATAATAAGGAACAAAGATATTATGTTCTAAAGTTAATTATTTTACAATTCACTCTTATCAATCTTGTCGTAGATATGTTATGTATTTGTTGGAACTTTTCACGGCTTGAGTGTGATCGTGGAGAATGAGTGGGTGAAAGGTCAGAGGTAGAATAATAAAGGTGATTGGTTGAGGTGGTCAGATGACTAGGAGTGGACTATGATGGCTAAAGTGAAAGTTGGATGATCGTAGAGTTGCTGAAGAGATATAGTACTTTGTGGTAGATAACGCTATGTTATTTTATTTTATTTTATTACTAGATCAAAGGCCCGGTACCCGGACCGGCGAGTATTATTTTTAGCCAAGCAAGAGTTAACTCCCCTTGAGTGAGACTAAAAATTTTGGAATTCCCCAGTCTATTTTTAGCCGCGGAAGCTATACACACGCTCGCCCGTACGTACGCCGGGCTAGACGATTATGTATTAGATTACTTGTATTATTATCAGTATAATAAATGTTGACCACGGAGCTCTGGTTTGTCTACATAAGTGAGTGAATGGTGACATGCAGCGGTCATGACAATTTAAGGTTATGACAATTTAAGGTTATGACAATGTAAGGTCATGGCAATTTAAGGTTATGACAATTTAAGGTCATGACAATTTAAGGTCATGACAATTTAAGGTTTTGACAATTTAAGGTTATGACAATTTAAGGTTATGACAATTTAAGGTTATGACAATTTAAGGTTATGACAATTTAAGGTCATGACAATTTAAGGTTATGACAATTTAAGGTTATGACAATTTAAGGTTATGACAATTTAAGGTTATGACAATGTAAGGTCATGGCAATTTAAGGTTATGACAATTTAGGTTATGACAATTTAAGGTCATGACAATTTAAGGTTTTGACAATTTAAGGTTATGACAATTTAAGGTTATGACAATTTAAGGTTATGACAATTTAAGGTTATGACAATTTAAGGTTATGACAATTTAAGGTTTATGACAGATCTATAGAAAATGTTGCCAGTATTCAATGAACTTATATTTTCATTTATTTAATGAATTTTCAAGTTTATATTGATGTTGTTTCTATTTATTTTTTTTTTGTTGTTGTTCTAACATATTTCTTTAGTAATTCAGTTGACATTTTCCTAAAGATGCATGTACTAAAAAAATTTTAAAAAAAGTCACTTAGCATAGGAATGGTACTGCAAGTTGTTCGGCCGCATAGGACTCCAAACTAGAAAGAGGTTAAAGGGTAAAAGGTCGCTGTTAAATTTGTTTTCTCTTTTTTTTTTTAAATTGGGAAGAGGGCGCCAAAAATGAAATTCGCTCAGGGTGCCACACAGATAGATTGCTAGGGCTCCGGTCACATATGATCAGACAGATGTTTGAGTAATTATTTAACACGTTCAAAGTAGATCGGTATTAAGTTTCAACGGGTCCTCCACTCAGTGGCGTAGAAAGCTTAACTCGCGCCCGGGGCAAAATACCTTTTTAGCGCCACTCCCCCCATTTAAAAACCATACATCATATTATAGTCACAAATATTTATACCTAAAATAATACCAAACAATATTGGTAAATTACTACGTCTAGACAGAGTAGACATATAAAATGTCAATCTGGCATTAAAGACATATTTGTTTTTGTCAGGCCGGAAAATGGCAGCGTTATGGAACCTCTTGTTGTGGATGTAAGGTTTACTGTGTTTAACCTCTTGTTATTGATGAAAAGTTTGCTGTTGGTCTGTATTTAACCTATTGTTGTTGATGAAAGGTTTGCTGTTGGTCTGTATTTAACCTCTTGTTGTTGATGAAAGGTTTGCTGTTGGTCTGTATTTAACCTCTTGGTGTTGATGAAAGGTTTGCTGTTGGTCTGTATTTAACCTCTTGTTGTTGATGAAAGGTTTGCTGTTGGTCTGTATTTAACCTTTTGTTGTTGATGAAAGGTTTGCTGTTGGTCTGTGTTTAACCTCTTGTTGTTGATGAAATGTTTGCTGTTGGTCTGTGTTTAACCTCTTGTTGTTGATGAAAGGTTTGCTGTTGGTCTGTATTTAACCTCTTGTTGTTGATGAAAAGTTTGCTGTTGGTCTGTGTTTAACCTCTTGTTGTTGATGAAAGGTTTGCTGTTGGTCTGTATTTAACCTCTTGTTGTTGATGAAAGGTTTGCTGTTGGTCTGTATTTAACCTCTTGTTGTTGATGAAAGGTTTGCTGTTGGTCTGTATTTAACCTTTTGTTGTTGATGAAAGGTTTGCTGTTGGTCTGTGTTTAACCTCTTGTTGTTGATGAAATGTTTGCTGTTGGTCTGTATTTAACCTCTTATTGTTGATGAAAAGTTTGCTGTTGGTCTGTGTTTAACCTCTTGTTGTTGATGAAAGGTTTGCTGTTGGTCTGTATTTAACCTATTGTTGTTGATGAAAGGTTTACTACTGGTCTGTGTTTAACCTCTTGTTGTTGATGAAAGGTTTGCTATTGGTCTGGATTAAACCACTTGCTGTAAATGAAAGATTACAACCTATTGTTGTAAATGAAAAATTATCTATTGGTCTGTGTTAAACCTATTGTTGTAAATGAAACATTTTCTATTGGTCTGTGTTAAACCTATTGTTGTTGATGATATACCAGTTGTAATAGGCTGACCTATTAAAACTGTTATTTTCATTTTTTTTGGTCCATTGGGTTTTGAATGGGTCAGTGTGACTCTTTGTTGAGTGACTCCAACGTTACTGTATAGTGGAGCATCTGTCATTGTGTTTTTTTTTAAACTGTGACATTTGAACTGTGACATTTGAAATATGACATTTGGAATTTCATCTTTAGAAAGTGGGTACTGAGGTATGGCTTACGAAATTCTGTAGACCCAGAAATATATTACTGCGACTTTCAAACAGTGACACCAGAATTGTGGCTCTTGATTTGTGACTCATTTAGTTGTGGCTCTTGATTTGTGACTCATTTAGTTGTGACTCTTGAGGTGTGATTAATGCATTTTGTTTACTGTGCACCTCTTCAGTAGAAACCCATCACTTCAATAGCCATCAGTTTTGTCTCCCCCCCCCCTTCCCCATGCTACTACGTCCCAGATATTGACCAGTACAACGACCACGTGACCAGAATGTGAGTCTGTTGTTTACTTTCACCGCTCACACTGCGATGAATGCATTGCAAAGTAAAGTAATCTGTTAAGTATCTGATTTCATACATACCCCAGACTTAGGTTCCTCCCAATACATTTATCTGTTACACTTACATTGTAAGCAATCCTCTATGTCTATTTTTTCAATACATCTATCTGTGACACATGCATCGTATCCAAACCTCTATGTATATGTTGCAAATATATCTATCTATCTATCTGTGACACAGGCACACGCACACAACATATCAAACTTCTATCAGGCGGTAGCAGGGAAGGTCAACTCTGTGACAAATTGATCGGCAAGGGTAATCATTTGTCATCAATCAAAAAAAAAATCACAATCTTCGATTTTCCCATTACTCAAGGTCAGCTGTAAATCAATCGGTCAGGGCAAAATCTGTTCCGGACGTGTCCATGACTTCTGATGAACGTAACTGTTGTATGCTATTATAATATACTAGCTATACCCTGCAAAACATTTGCATAGAGTTATATCCCCTTAGGCTTGATCGGCAGGCGAGGTTTTTTTTTTGGTTTCGGGCAGATCCGACTTTTTTTCATGATTGTATTTTAAACTGGGATACTGTTGTATTAAATCTTTACTTTCGATTTAACGCAGCGCCCGAATCGCTATTATTATAATATATGTGTGACATTATCAAAACTGTATGATGTTGTCATATTTCTGAGCTGTGGTTATAATAATGATTATAAATTATAACATAAATATATTTGAATGTTATTATCATAAACTTAGTTATCAAAATCTATGTATCCTAATATCCTATTAAATTATTTCATTGATGTGTGAATGCTTTTATCCCATGTATATCGTACTATTATAGTTTATATTATTATCCTATTAGATTGTAATTTTCGTATTGGTAAATTATTACATTTGTATCATTTTGGATTGTTATATAACCTATTAGAATGTATTCTATTATTATGATATCGTATGTGTATCCAAAAAATGGGTTGTTACTATCCCAATTTTACGTTAACCTTTTTATACGTTTTCCTATTTGTACTTAAACATGTTGATACTTTTTATCCTATTGGCACGTTATCCCATGCGTTTGCTGTTATCTTAAACTCTGTTAACGTCATTTCATATATTATTATTCACCTTATGTAATTATTAATATGTTACGATACTATCATGTAAATTATTATCATTTATTACGCTATCATCATAGTTGCATGTTATTATTACTGCATTTAACTGATCCGCTCTAGAAAGATGCTTGTCGTGAATCAAAGTGTATGACGGTTGTCAACATTTAAACACATGAACAAACCAAAAAAGCATCTCCTAGTGATTGGTTGTCTTGGTAGAGTGCATACAGTTCTTTTATGTCTGATACCACTGTTTGAAAGTTATTTATATTCTTTAAAATTTAATTTATCTGTTCTTTTATTCGTGGTTTGTGATTGCTCGCTTAATAAACCGCACCATCTTTTAAAATTCAAATTCGATTTTTCATTCTAGTTATCTGTCATCCGTTTATTATATATTATCCACAAATTAGATTATGATACACATGGACACTACTACTATATCTTATCCACACAATAGATTATGTTACACATGGCCACTACTTCTATTCTCAATAAGTCGTTACAAAAAAATGTGTCACTTTTTCTTACTTCAGAGTTGTCTCGTACAAACCCACTCACGTGTCTGATCCATTCTGAATGATTATTTCCTGTATAAATCACTTCACTTCGGTCATGTCTTCTACTCCTTCACATTTGAATCTCTCGTTTCTCCGTACAATCTCCTTCTCTGTAATCCCCAGATTCAGTATAATCCACATCCAACTTAACTCTTCTGTACCCCCACCACCACCTCCTATCACTTCAATTTCTCGTTTCTCCCCCCGCCGCCCTGCACACAAACACCCAGGAACGCACACACATAATGTGAGAGGATCGTTCTAGAATAAACTATTGATGAATGACTTCTTTAAACTTTGTTGACTTTTGATGCAGCTATTTATAGACTAAACGCATAGTACGATGCTATGCTAAAGTGGACACCGTATGGTGCTAAAGTGGACACCGTATGGTGCTAAAGTGGACATCGTATACTGCTAAAGTGGACACCAATTGGTGCTTAAGTCAACATTATATGGTCCTGAACCCATTTCCGTATGGTGCTAAATGATGTATATTCCCCACCACAATGGTACAGGATGTACATTGTCCACCACAATGGTTCAGGATAATATTGTCCACCACAATGGTACAAAATATATATTGTCCACCACAATGGTACAAAATATATATTGTCCAACACAATGGTACAAAATATATATTGTCCACCACAATGGTTCAGGATCATATTGTCCACCACAATGGTACAAAATATATATTGTCCACCACAATGGTACAAAATATATATTGTCCACCACAATGGTACAAAATATATATTGTCCAACACAATGGTACAAAATATATATTGTCCACCACAATGGTTCAGGATCATATTGTCCACCACAATGGTACAAAATATATATTGTCCACCACAATGGTACAAAATATATATTGTACAACACAATGGTACAAAATATATATTGTCCACCACAATGGTACAGAATATATATTATCCACCACAATGGTACAGGATGTATATTGTCCACCACAATGGTACAGGATGTATATTGTCCACCACATTGGTACAGAATATATATTATCCACCACAATGGTACAGAATGTATATTATCCACCACAATGGTACAGAATATATATTATCCAGCACAATGGTACAGAATATATATTATCCACCACAATGGAACAGGAGTTATATTATCCACCACAATGGAACAGGATATATATTGTCCACCACAATGGTACAGAATATATATTATACACCACAATGGTACAGAATATATATTATCCACCACAATGGTACAGAATATATATTATCCACCACAATGGAACAGGATATATATTGTCCACCTAAATGATACAATTGGTAGTTTATTTGTGCTGTTCTATAACACAGCCCAACAAAAAAATTTTTTTGCGAGTTGCCAAGAATGTTTGAATGAATTTATAGCAATTCATGGGTGCTGATTTCAAAACTGCCACTGCTTTTGCTGAATTGGCTCTAGTTTCTGAGATATTGGACACCCTTGAAAATATGATTGTACCCTTTGTGTAAAACAAATGCAATAAGTTTGGTGTCTGTTGTTTAATTTAACTATACCAAGTTATAACTTTGTTTAGTTTTTCTCTTTTATAGCTGCTTTCTACAGACATCATGAGTTCATCACGAATATAATATATAATATAATCCGAATGTATTCTGTTACATCTGTGGAGAATACATGCTTGAAAAGCAAAGAAGAAATATAACTGAATTTGTGCAGCAGGCATATTTGGCATATTTCGGTGTGAAGCTGGGAGACCAAGACAAGTCTTGGGCTCCCCATAAGGTCTGCAAAAACTGTGTGGAGAGCCTACGGCAGTGGACAAATGATGAGAAGAAATGTCTAAGTTTCGGTGTACCAATGGTATGGCGAGAGCCGAAAGACCATTTTGGTGATTGCTATTTTTGTATTGTGAATGTTAAAGGCTTCAATCGCCACAAGAAATCTAAGTGAGATTATCCTGATCTTGAATCTGCAAGGAGACCAATTCCACATAGCAGTAAAGTTCCTATACCAGTGTTTAGTGGATTATAAGAGCTTTCACCATCAGACTCTGACGAGGGGCAAGATCTGGAGTTTTTAGCAGGTGAAAAAAGTGGAAACGATTATGAAGTAAGTTCTTCAACACCTCAACCATTTAGTCAAGAAGAACTCAATGACCTGATACGATACCTAAATATGCCAAAGCAAACATCTGAGCTTTTAGCGTCCAGGCTCAATCAAAGAAATATTCTCAAACGAGAATTTTAAAAATTTCTTATCGGAAAAGAGAAGTGTTTTTTCTTCCATATTTCAGCCAAGAGGAAGATCTTGTTTACTGTAATGACATCCTTGGATTTCTGCTCCAAATGGGACTACAAGACTACTATTCCAAAGACTGGCGTCTTTTTATAGACAGTTCCATCAGAAGCTTGAAATGTGTTCTGATACACAATGGTAACCGTTACGCATCTCTTCCTATTGCTCACTCAACAACACCTAAAGAAGAGTATGAGAATATCAAAACAGTATTGCAGAAAGTCTGTTATTATGAGCATCAGTGGTCAATTTGTGTTGATCTAAAAATGGTAAACTTCTTGCTTGGGTAATCAGGATACACAAAATACCCGTGCTTCATGTGCCTTTGAAATAGCAAGGCAAGGCAAGATCATTGGACAAGAGTGACATGGCCTTCAAGGGAAACCATGACTGTAGGTAAAGAAAATATCATCAACAAGCCACTCTTTGACAAAATAAGATCATTCTCCCACCGCTTCATATCAAATTAGGTTTAATGAAACAATTTGTTAAGGCTTTGGGATTTTTGACGGTCCTCAGATTCGAAAACTCATCAACGATCAAAATTTTACAGATTTCACGGATCACCTTGAAGCTTCTTCATGGAACAGTTTTGTTTCAGTTGTCAGGAACTTCTTAGGTAATAACAAAGCAGAGAATTACGAAAAACTGGTACAAGATATGCTCGCTAACTTCAGAAACATTGGAGCAAATATAAGCATCAAGGTACATTACCTGCACAGTCATTTAGACAAATTTCCAGGTAACCTTGGGGACTTCAGTGAGGAACAAGGCGAGAGGTTCCATCAGGATATGAGGGTGATGGAGGAGAGATATCAAGGAAGATGGGACATAATATGATGACTGACTACAGTTGAGATAACGTACTTAATAAATATGTCTAAATTCAAATTAGTACAGTATATCAATAAAATTAACAAAAAATAATCATTAAAACTCTTTTAAAGAAAAATTCCATTGTTTAGTGACGAGATAATGCACAATTGACAAATCTCAATACATTTTGCCTCACGTCGTGCTTTCTGTACAGTAAAGGCATTTATAACTTCATCTAAGTCAATGTTGTCTAGTATTTTTGACTTCACTTCTTTCTTGCGTCATTGTACTCCTGATATAGTTTTTGATTGACTTTGAGTTTTGAGAATAATCTCTCACATGATGCAGTGGAAGTGGCCTGAGTTAGCAGTATTCGGATGGAGGTTGTAAGGTTTGAGCCAACATCATTATCATATGAAGCCAGCTTCCTTAATAAGTCAGTTGGTGAATGTGGTACTGGTTTGTTGATGAAAGTGCTCGTGCATCAATGACACCATTGAAAAGTGATTTACCTGTATGTCATCATACAAACAGGAAAAAGTAACAGTTTTTAATCAGTGTGTAATCATCCATAGAATTCAACATGTGTCTTGGTTTAAGAAGAACCCCAAAGGTGCCCACATGGTTTTGCAACCTTTGGAATCTATCCTTAATCTCCATATGAAGTCTGTCAAGCATTCCTGTCGCAACACCTTTGAATTGCAGTTCTATTTACAGTCCTACATCAGAACTCAACTCCCCATCAAGTCTTTTCTTTCTTCTGGTTGTTTTGCCTACAGGAAATCCATTCATTCAATGCCTTCTTTTGATCTTTCGATGGATTGGGTTATCAGTTTCGTCTCTTTTTCATCATTTTGCAGAAAACAAGAAAGGGTCTTAATCTCTTCAACAGCTTTGTCAAGATGCATGGAAACTGACGACGCAGCTTCTTCTCTTGAGTACCACCATGTACTACTCTCCTTTTTTAGGTTCCCGGCTCCAGTTTCTTTCAGTTTGGTCTATCTCTGGGGTGAATTGGAAAAAAGGTTGAGCGATTCATGAAAAAAAGGTGACAATTGCTAGATCTATCTCAGCAGAATAAAGAGCTGCCAAGTTGAGAGAGTGATTATCACAGTTCAGAAATGTTACGTTTGGATATATGTCTCAGAGACGTTTCTGCCGACCAGACCGACGGCCACTCATTGTGGCTGCGTTATCATAGGTTTGATCTGTGCACAGATTAAAGTCTAGTTCAATGTCTGAAATAGTTTTCAGAACAAGTTCTTCATTATGTTGTGCATCTGGCTTCACAATTTCAAAATAACCAAGGGATGACTTTCTTTTTTCAAAATTCTCGACATCCAAGTTACGAACTTTAACGGATAGCCTACTTGTTCTTTATGAGAAACATCTAAAGTGGAATCAAACATCAGAAAAAAAAGTAACAAACTTGCTTGACTTTCCCAAAATTGATTCCCTATCTTTATTGCCCATCAAGCTTATGAACTCATGTTGAATTATTCAAGTGATGTTACGTATCTTCATCAAATTCTGCAAGAAATTTCAAAGATTCTAGGAAGTTCCCAGATCTGGGAGAATCATGCATTTCTTTGTGGCCAAGTAAGCTTGAGTTGGTTTTTGCTAAGTACTTGACAGCTGCTGCTACACTGCTGTATCTTTATATGAATTATCTGAATGGTGGTACTTTTCTTCGCCATGTTCATGGTCTTTTCAATGCTATTATCAGGTTTCTTCCTAATAAACCCTTCAATTTTTCCTTGATTTTGCAGCCTCTCGCCTTTCTGTAGCACGCTTTTTCCGTTTTGTAGCCCCACTCTGGTAAACTCATTCTTTCGGCATCGGTGAAGTTTCTCTATAAAGAATAACACTCTTTACATTTCACAAATAAAAAATATACAAAAAATTATGTATACTTGTTTCATCCGCCATGATTGTGAGATTTCGTTAGACGAATAGACATAAGTATACGAACTATGACCCTCCTATTTATGTCTATGGACAGATGCATTTTAGCATGGACAAAAATGGAAGATACAATGCCGTCAAGATAACGTGTCTTACAACAACCAAAACTATGTTTTGACACTTTTAGTAAACTTTTTACCAGTTTTTATTTGCGTGTTGATTTACTTAATTTTGAATTCCTTAATCTGTGTGGAATACATGCAACAGTGTCACTAACTCAGTGGCATCACTATGTTTGGTGTCACCCGATACGGACGATTCAGGGTGTCATCCCCCTTCCCCAAGACTTCCAGCATGAACAATGGTACATGTTTCGAATTTTCCTGCTCTATACGGTCTTCGCCTTAGAGAATTTACTTTAAAATATTAAAGCGATGAAAACGATAGTATTACTGACTGTATTTCAGAAATATGTAGGCCCTATATTACTTTAATTCAACTAAGTTTATAAACTACGTCTCCTATTTTCATAAAACCACGTGACTACCTCCGTCCTTTTTTCTAGCGCTTTTACAAAAAACTCCAGATTGATCCTAGCGGCTTTGAATTAGATTCATTTACCTAAGCTCCAGACGCTCTGCATGATGGCACCCTGTGCTACTGCTCGTATGGTGGCACCCTGTACTACTGATTATGTTTTTGACTATGATCGATTATAAAACTGACTATGCCGAGTTCTTTCTGCTATAAAATCTTCGAATTGTTCATGTTGGTGTCACCCCTATGTTGGTGTCACCCAGTGCGGCCCGCACCTTGCGAGTGACGCCTCTGCACTAAGTTATATAACAACGTGCATAACAAGATTATATGGCGGTGACTTTATCTATGTAGATAAAATGTAAATAGGATTCACGCCTAGCTAATAACTTCTAAAGTTCTTCACCGATTGCCTTGAAATTTACACACAAAATTGCATTAAATTAATAAACTGAATTAGAAACGAAATTTTTCTCAATACTTACTTTTACATTAAAGTAGGTGTCATAACTACTTGTATTATTAGTTATGCATTGTGAGTTCTTGTGACGATCTGTCTCTGCCTTCTCTTCTCTGGTAGCGATTGACACTTTATCTAAGCGTGTAATCACTCACATACATCACAAATAAATTAAATAAACTGTCAAGTCCGATTCATATACTTTATTTGACGATTACGCAAAATTTAATTTCAAAATATAAGTAGAATGAAACTAAACACTGCAAGATACATATTCACCGAAACATCACTACTCTATCCTGTGTGCTGCCTATTTTGTCGAACTGCATGTCTGATCTGTACCTCTCTATTCTCCTCCTTTCTCCCCTTAATTAATTAACTCATCCCGGACCCAATGATCCATATTCTTGAAAATAAAATGTTTGATCTATATTCTTGTAAATACAATGCTCAACAATGCTCTTTGTATCACTAATCAAGCACATGTAGAAGTTTGGCGCCATGTAGGCCTATACGACACCAGACAGTAGATAATTAGCTTATCACAACATTTGTCTCGAAAATACAAGGACGCTTAGCCTTGCTTTTAATTCCAGCCTAACCAGGTCATCTAACTTAACAGGTATGTGTCCCCTAAAAATACAAACTCTCTCTAAACGTGACCGACATTGTACCTATGGCGCATTTCCAGCCATTCCAAAGTATGTTATAAAAACATAACCGACTTTGGTCGTTACAGAAGGCTTAGTCACAGCAGCGCGTGGCAGTTACAGCTAGTATTTAATATTTAGTGTTAAAATAAGAAAGTGGAAACTCGTTTGGGGGCCCCCCTCAAGCGGGGGCCCGGGTGAACGTTCCAATTTGGACCCCCCTCCCCCCACCCTAGCTACGCCACTGTGCATGACTATTAACATTTTCACTAGTATTTGTTAGTATACTATTTTACTTCATGCAAATTTTGACTATTTTCAAACACGGTGCATACATTATTTAATTAATTATAATTATCTCGTAAAATAGAGCCAATCTAGCAAAAGCACTTACATATTCTAAATCAGCATAGTTGACTTTGTATAAAATGATTCAAATATCACTGGCAATGAAATCTCTGTTTACCAGTGTAATTATTAAAAGTCCAGCGTTCCCTTCTAGTTAGTAGGGCACCATGACAGATTCACTTCAGTATGTGTAGTGCACCATGACAGATTCACCACAGTATATGTAGTGTACCATGACAGATTCACCACAGTATATGTAGTGTACCATGACAGATTCACCACAGTATTTGTAGTGTACCATGACAGATTCACCACAGTATATGTAGTGCACCATGTCAGATTCACCACAGTATATGTAGTGTTAGGGTGATAACTATTTTCATTATTTTTCGTAACGAAACTGAAACCCCTCACATTCAAGGAACAATTATATGTAGATGACAGTAGCAACATTAGTTTTTTTTTAAATTGAAAAAAGTTCCCCCTATTTTTAATTTTTCGTTCACATATCGCGCAGTTTGAACTCGCCCCAGCTTGGGGTGAGTTCACAATATATAACTATTTCATTATTGTTATAACTTCTTTTATTTTCTGTTTCAGGTGCAAATATATAATATATATTCTGGAATATTTTAGAACATTGTGGAATATTTTTGAATATTTTGGATAAACTATCTCGTTTTCAGTGCAAGATTGCAAGTCTTACTGTCAGGATAGTGAAAGTAGATAGACATGGATAGATAGAAAGACATATTGTTAGACAGATAGACAGATAGAATGAGTGATAGACTGATAGATAGATAGATAGATAAATAGATTGACAAACGAATAGTACAGACAATGAAAATAGGTCAGGACTGATGATTAATAGCAGCAGCGTGTAGAGTTAGATGTTACGTAATGGGACAGGTGGGAAGACCAATGCGAGGCGAGAGGGACAGTGTTGGTCAGTTGTAGGGACGCGGATATATACATTTCATGACAGAAAGAGGGGAGTTTTAGTGTAGGTTTCGTTAAGTTTAAGGAAGGGAATTAATAAGGGGAGAAATGACGTGAGTGTGTGATTGTTTTCCAGGAGTTGATAATTTGTAATGTATTTGTGAAGCTGTTAACGTATAGTGGTGATTTAAATTTTATCAACAAATTAGAGTAAATAAAGTGATAGTGATTGTTCATACTCAAATCAATTGACTTGTCGCATTTTATTGGATGTAATTGTGAGATGCATAGTGTGTTGTGAAAGAGTTTAAAATATCAGAAAGTAAAGAAATAAATAAAATAATAAAGAAGACCTCGTGCCATCCCTTACACTTACAGAGTGGAAGAAAAGTGCAAAACATTTAATTACTTTTAAACCACAATAAAATGTCTAATAGAAATTCCAGCAACAGTGTTCAGTCAAACTGTTGTATTTGGAGGAAGAATCTACCATCATCTTCTAAACAGAAGAGGGATCCAAGAATTCCATCTGTTGAAAGGCTAAAAAATCTCACACGGATGCCTACAAACCGTCAAATTCTTGGAAACTTCACTTTTCTGTTCAATAGCCAGAAACGGCGACTGGATCGAATCAAAATTATGATTACGGATATAGAATTGCTTTGGAGGGAAATTCTAGACTTTCCACTATTATCCAGCGCACTCATCAGAAAGAAACTCAATTGCCTGATTGATTTATATGACAAAAACAAAAAGAATCCGTCTGATAAATTTACTACAACACTTTCTCAGTTATTTGATGTCACCAACGTTAATGGAGAATGGAAAAGCACGGAGGATAAAGAACTCTACCAGAGGCAAGTTAAGAGTGGAGGAAAGATTGGTTATTCAATGGTCAAACAAGCCCCTTTGGAATCAATCCACACAAGAAAACGAATCCGACTATCAAAAACCCAATCACAAGCCAGCTCTTCTCAATCGCAACCTATACAAACACATACAACTGTCTCAGAATCTTCGGATTCTGAAACCTCTGCTTCTTCACCCGACTTGCCAACCTATTCTTCCACGTCATCTTCTCCTGAATGCAAACCGAAATACCAAAGAGCAAGCACTACAACAGCGGGTTTGCTAGTACTGCAAAACAACATTTCTACACATAAAGCATATGATGTTCTTGCAACCATTGCTGAACAGGGTCACGATGTGCCAGTTCCAAGTCAGGCGGGTGTCTGGAAACGAGTAATCTCTGTAGGACGTAAAATGAAAACCAAAATTGTTCAAAAACTTCAAAGCAAAGAACTCTATTGTCTCCAGTTTGATGGTAAAAGAGTTCAAGGGGAAGAAGTATCAAGTAGTTCTGCTGAAAAATATGACAACCGAAATCAAACTTGGTATTATTAAATGTGAGAGTGGTTCTGCCGCGGCCATTCACAAGGAACTACATCAGCTACTTGATGAATATGATGCTTGGAAAAATATTGGCATGATAATATGCGACACGACCGCAGTAAATACTGGTCGTTTGCATGGGATTGTAAAGCTCATACAGGATGATGTCTTGAGCAAGGGCTTTCAGAAGCCACAATATATTGGGTGTCAGCACCATGTACTCGACCTCCTTTTGAAACATGTCATGAATTTTTTTATCCAAGAGCCAACGAGCAAACCAAAACTCAACTATTCCTTCATTGACCAATTAACACAAAACTATGTCACTCTTCAGGCTGATTACCGCCTCGTTGCGACAGATGATGTTAGCACAGACGAGAACCCTGGATGGCGAGATGATTTCAAGTTCTTATATGAATTATGTCAGGCATATCGTCATTACAAAACAACTTCACGTTGGCCTTGCATCAACTGGAAGAAACTACCAAATTTACACCAGGCAAGATGGAACTCACGTGCGATATATACTGTTATATCATTTTTTCTGATACCAGAGTGGCGCAACATCCTCACTCCTGCCTGCAACTTCATCTGCTACGAATGGGCAAATGCTTGGTTCCATTCTCAACACCATAATGAAGCGTCCTTCAATGAACTGTTTACCTCACTCATCAGGATAAAATGCAAGAAGGCAATTAAGTGTTTAAAGACCCATTGGTCAGTCGAAAAGTCATTAATTGACATTCCCAGATCTAACCAAATTGCTGAACGTGCTGTGAAACTGATGGAGGAACTTAATGCAAAATCGAGAAAATTTCAATTTTTAAATCTGAAGTTCATAGGAAAAAATATGTTTTAAACATTTCTTGTACATTCTATACATATTACTAACTGATCTGTATCTTATTTGTTAATAAAAGTTGATTAGTTATTATTATTACTCTTTTGAGTTAAGCTAAAAAAAATAATGTCCTTTTTTTTTGAAAAAAGAAATATTTTTCCACTTTTTTCTTCCGAAAAAGGGGGAGGAGGGGGAACTTTTTTTAAAAAAATCAAAAATGCAATTGATATTCTTAAATTACACATAAAAGTTCCTCGATTGCAAGTGGTTTCATAAAAATATTTTATTTGTTATCACCCTAATGTAGTGTACCATGACAGATTCACTTCAGTATATGTAGTTTTAGATGACAGATTCACCACAGTATATGTATAACGTGTTATGTAAAACATACATTTTGAATATTATCCCTGCTCTATATATCGCTATTCTGTTATAGTTAAGTGAAATATTAATTATAAAATGTCTAGTGATACACGTAGGCTGCACATTGCAGATATCAGCATTTTACCGTGTCCCGGATGAAGAAAATCTTTATCGGTATATATTTCTAGCTTTAAGAAGAAACAAAACATTATTATTTGAAATACATATACCGATACATTACAACTTAGCATGACAGATACATTACAACTTACCATGACAGATACATTACAACTTACCATGACAGATACATTACAACTTACCATGACAGATACATTACAACTTACCATGACAGATACATTACAACTTACCATGACAGATACATTACAACTTACCATGACAGATACATTACAACTTACCATGACAGATACATTACAACTTACCATGACAGATACATTACAACTTACCATGACAGATACATTACAACTTACCATGACAGATACATTACAACCGATACCATGACAGATACATTACAACTTACCATGACAGATACATTACAACTTACCATGACAGATACATTACAACTTACCATGACAGATACATATATAATGTCCACTGATCCCGAATATAAAATAAAAAAATAAAAACATTTAAATTACATACCGACGCAGAACACGAACAAAAATCAATTTCTCTGTTGTTTGATTGTTTTTTGTTTTGTTTTGTTTTGTTTACCAAAAGAAGTGATGTTTTTGCTGAAAACAGTCACGTTTTAAAATCTAATCACAACATAAAAGTGTTGTTTGTATTTTGATACTTTCCCCATGACGTCATTTGTTATTCGATTGTGTGCTAGCTATCGTAGCTTAGCCAGTACAGATTTAATTTGGTTGGCACATTATTGTCTTGGGTTTTAATGAGCATAGGGACGTTTTCCAAACTGTTTGATAAAACTTTGGGCACTGAGGTCAGTTTCTGTATTCGGTTAACATTAAAATCTATTTACTCATTCACATAAATTGATTGTTAGATGTTAAATGCAGTATTAGTTTCTTCATCCCCTAATGTGAACAATGTTGGTCACTATCGGTCACTACTGGTTACTATTGGTCACTACTGGTTACTATTGGTCACTACTGGTCACTATTGCTCACTATTGGTCGCTATTGGTCGCTTCTGGTCACTATTGATCGGTATTGGTCGCTACTGGTCACTATTGGTCGCTATTGGTCGCTACTGGTCACTATTGGTCGCTATTGGTCGCTACTGGTCACTATTGGTCGCTACTGGTCACTATTGGTCGCTACTGGTCACTATTGGTCGCTATAGGTCGCTACTGGTCACTATTGGTCGATCCTGGTCACCATTGTTCGCTACTGGTCACTATTGGTCACTATTGCAGTAGTTTATGTAGATTGGACTAAATGCGCATGCACTGCCACTGGGTGACCTTATGTCCATCTCGCTGCTACCCACAACCTTTGATAGCTTATTCCTACAGAGAGCCAGACAAATGGATAATTACACTGATATGTGAACAGACATGTCTAGATATGGATAGACAGATTGGCTAACTGATAAAGGAGAATGTCGTTTATCCGATTAATTTTAAGCGGACACCGTTGGGATACGCTATGGTTCGGATAACTGAAAACTAAATGCGATCCACGCAGTATATGAAACCGGACATTATACAGATATTAGAAATCATCACGTACGAGAGACGTGCTCGAAGATACAATAAAATAGGTACAAAATGTCTCAATTTTACACTTATTGTGGAAAATAATCATGTATTCAAATACAGTGACTTTAGTTGACAAAAAAAAAACTGGTCCTGAAATTTGACGCTCCGGATAATAAACGTTCGGATAAACGATGTTCTGCTGTAGATGAATTAAGAAACAGACTGAGAGTAAGACAGATAGATAGATAAAAAAAAATAGATTAAAAAAATGAAAAAAAAAGATAGAAAAGCTGATAATATTATGAAATACTACATGGAAGATGTATGCATTACATTACTAATAGACTCTAAAGTGAACAGTTACTAAACTAACAAAAATATTACAGACGTAAAGGTAAATCACATAAAAAATGTTAAATGGATTTTAAATTGACCGAGAGAAAAAAATGGAAAATTTGAATTTCCATGAAAATTGCTTAATAAAACAATTCAATAAACTTAAGCCTTGTTTCTATGGCAACCGTATAAATTATGTTTTATTTAGATCCTGCATAACGTGATGATGTAAAAAAAAAATACAAATATCCCTAAAATATGAAGCAGTGTAATGCATTTTAACGCTTTTTTATCAAATGTTTTCTGTAAAAAAGAAATCAGTGCTAGAAGTAGTAATTCAATTATGATTTCAAAACTTCCGGTCTATTTAAAGAATTATGATGTAGAGTATGGTGCTAACACAAACCAACTGATTCCTTGTGATGACGTAATCAAATTTTGTTTACAAAAAGTTTCTCACGTTCAGAGCACACCCCCTTCCCCCCGCCCCACAACTCCCACCCTTACATTTTTATTTTTTTTTAATTTTTAAGATTTGATCAATAAATTAAATTTTGGAGAATTTTTAGTGAGAAGAAAATAGAGACGGAAACAAAGCATACACTTCACAAATAAACAGATACACCTGGCATTGATTTTGGAACATTTTGATTGTGGCCAGTTTGGATCATTAAATGCTTAATGATGCCAGAAAAAGTAAAGGGATATTCCTAATTTGATTAAAAAAAAGTTGTCTTAATTTGGCCGAAAATCTACAAAATATAAAAAAAAGTGTAATGATAAAAGAAAAAGTCATCAATTAATTGGGTTTCCGTTCATTAGTTATCTCCACTAATGATGATAGACTTCATGGTGGATGAGTTTTAATTATTATTAGTGACAAGCAATTATGTCCAGAAGTTCAATCAGCCGAAACGATTTCTGGATTCTAGTTTCTTTTTTTCCTCTCTGTCAGGCAGACGGATTCTGGCTTTAAGAGCTGTGTATTTTTCTCCCCGCGTGTTTTAAAATGTGTAGATCAATTAATGATTAGATTTGTTGCCAGATTGAAGTCTTGCTATTAGAACATGAGGGAAATGTGGGGGCTGTTTTGGGGGGGGGGGAAGGTGATTTATGGGAATTAGACTAAACACTGGACTGTACTGGTTACTTCCTGGTCACAGTTTGAAGCTAACCAAAAAAAAAACCCAGGTTTTAATGAATTGTTTTTATATCAGGAAATATTTTAAATGTTTCGATTCTGATACCTTATCGATTTCTAATGGCTTAACATTTAAAAGTTGTTTTTTTTTATTGATCAGTCTATTAAAGTTTTGTTACCACTGGATTATTATCCAATAGGTCATCTAATTATCCAGTTAATCTGACATCGTATAATAGGTCCATTAGCTTTATTTTGTGTGTGAATAACCGTTAGATTGAAACAAATTATAACAATGTTTATTATCGTTTACCAACGTAAATAGCAGGTCCATTTCCCTTATCCATTGATGTGTGACTTAGCTACTTTATCATTTTTTTTAAAGTGTTTGACATCATACGCATATTATTATTATGTGTTTTATATTATTCTGTTAGATTTTGTTTAATCTATGCAGATATTGACTTCGCAAGTGGACATTTTGTTACAAAGTAGTTTTATTTTTTCTTAAATTTATAAAAAAAATTTTAGATACTTTTAAAATATTTAACATGAGTACTAAGTAATTCTCCGATTAATTTCCTTCAGTTGATATAAAATTTAATTAGTTTTTTTTTATAATGATATAGATGGTCATCTATCAATGCAACATCACTTTCATCTCGGACCGCAAAATTAACCTTTTGGTCAGAACGCGTTTCCCTGCGGCACTTAATCAGTTAAACATCGTCCATGGCCCTACAGTGATTTTCTCGGTTTAAAAAAAAAATGTTTTTATTTTATATTATTTTTGTACATCATCCGTTTTCACTTCCTGTCATATGCTGGGTTGCCAGGCGACGGAAATGGCGTCGTAAACAGTGCGTATTATAAAGATGTGTGGGATGAGGGGGTGTCCACATGTCAATCCACTTTTCTTCAAAATTAAAAAAAAACAACTTCATTTTGACCAAAAATGTTATCAAGCGATGCAGCGAAGAGCACAGTTTAATAAAAGTTCAAAATGATAAACTAAGAATAAGGTGTATACATATATTTTTTTTAAATTCTGAATCCACTACTCCATAACGTTAAGAGACTCTATTTTTTCAACAGTGTGTTTACAAAAATATATGATTCCTGGCATTTTGAATCATGTAGATTCTTACCTTTTTATTGATATATAATTAAGATGATTTATGTCCAATCAGATTAATCATTTTTAATGACTTGTCATCAATAATCAAGTCAATAAAGTCAGCTTTTACTATTAATACAAAAAAATATACCAGTTTTTTTTTTCTACTGGACACAGACTTCTGTTATGAAAACATCTGTCCCCTCTCCCTCTGGTGGTCATTGATTGTAAACATTCAGATCTCGTGAAGTTTTTTTTTTTTTTGGAGTTTATATGGATGAAAATAATGGAAACTTTAGGAAATAAACGGCGGGTGGGGTTTGGGGGGGGGGCGAATATTTTGATTTATCGATTTCTTATTAATTTATTATTAAGATGAAGCTGAGGACGTCCTGGCCTTACTCTGTACAATTACCCCCCTCCTCCCCCCCCCTTTCCATCAGCTTTTCCTGCGAGGGTCGGAAACTGGCCCAAAATTGATTGCGGTAGAAATAAAGTCGGGCTGATACATGCAGACAGAGGAACGGATGAGTAGGCAAACCGAGTCAATGTGTAATGAGACTAGAGTCAAGCATAACGAGTTATTGAAGCTCCTTGGGTTGATTCAGGGAGTCATTAGCGCCGCAACTCTCACGGGAGAGGTTTTTAGGGATTGTTGGTGAAGTGATCACGTGGTCTATTTGTTCTCTCCTTGATTATCTCCCTCTCCTCCTTCACACCTCCCCCACACACATAACACATCTCCCTCTCCCAAACACACACACACACACACGCACGCACACACACACCCACTACTTTGTTCACAAGGCTTCATTAAAGGTCCATTGTTTACTTTTCCCAATCTCAAGCCATTGAGCTTTATTGTTGATGTCTGTCCTGATCTTCCCAAGTGCTATTATATATATGTATATATATATATATATATATATATATATATATATATATATATGGTTTACTTATATGTATAAACTAAACCCTCACATTATTAACAGTTTCAAATCTCGAATGACTCAATGCGATCAATAAAACAGGAGACATTTCGCCTGCTTTGTGACCTAATGTTGCTATCAGGAAGCGTACTTGTTGTGACTATGGAGGCGCCCTGTGCGAGTTAGGAAGGCAACCTGGTAATGGTATGGGCAAAACATTTAACAACAATCCATCGGCGCCCCTTCCAAAGTTTCGACGCCCTGTGGGCCCTAATAACCCGGAATGTACCCCTTCCACCCCAACTCAAAGTTTGCTATTATGGGCGTAATGAACGTGTTGAAATTCGGCAATACGTTGGGCTGAACGAATCCATTTATAATTAACTACGTTCTGCAGTTCACTCTTTTCTTGTAGTTCCCCCAGCTAACCCCCTATACTTCCGTATGAGATCTCAACGTGTACTACTGCCGTTCATTAAATATTTTCATATACTTCTTCTTTGTCAAAATCCTCTCCTAGGATTTGGAGGGGTCAAATGGGATCTTATAAATAAATAGCAATCAACCAATCTTCGCTATCCAATGACGTTGGGGATCGCTAATCCATGTAGCCATCAATACATGTGTGAGATAACTCCATATTTTTTTGTTTGTTTATTATTCCTCTGTGTTTGATCAATCCCACTTGGAACGTCTAAAGTTACCTGTATCAAGTCTCAGCTGAAATAATCTTTTATGCGGATCATTTTCATCCGTAATCTCTGATCCAACTCTCTCAAGACGGATATAAACATTTGAAGAGCAAATTGTGCGATTATGTTGAGCCAGCAGAACATTCAAAGCTGGATTTGTTTTGTTTTGTTGTTTTTTTTTGTTTTTTTTTTGTTTTTAGTTTTTAAGTTGTTGTTTTAGAAAAGATGGTCAAAGAAAATATGTTTTTTTTAACACTTCTTTCATTTGATATACATTTTTTTTTTAATTTTTGAAGGGAAATATAAGTCACTATATTGCGCTTGGTGTTTATTCTGTTGTCGTTAGTTGAATTCAGAACGCTTTTTAATCTGCACTGTCTTACTTGGTCATAATATGGAAGTATGACTTCTGTATGGGAGGCCATTAGTGCATGGGAAGTCTGACTTCTGTCT